>CM074735.1:1574050-2179339 GCA_037367245.1 Phrynocephalus guinanensis
TAGCTGTCTGGTGTTCAGTGTGCAATCAGCCAAACACTTTCATAAATAAAATAAGAGGGTGTTATTGTTATTCGTTCTTTTTTGTTTTTTGTTTTTGTTTTATTTTTTTAAATGAGCATTCTTCTAAACAAATTATTGTCCTAGTACATCATTTTTGCAACATCATTTCCTGGTGTTGCCTTTAAAGCAATTAGAGTCACAAGGAATTGACACCTTTTCATAAGAGAAAAAAACTCAATTAGCTTAAAGACAATTAAAATAGAATGGACTTTTAATCACAACTGGAAAATCACTGGTATTTAATGTTCAAGGTCCTTTATGTAACTTTAAATGAGGCTTGCTTTTTAAAAGGGAAATATGTATATATCCTATTGCTCTCTAGATGAATTTAGAAACAGGAATCTAACAAAACCCACACAAATTATTGAAGAGGGCACTAGGGCATATCTTTTTAATTGCTTGATTCAGTTTAGAACAGTAATTTTCTTCCAGATAAGGGGCATTTCTCTTCTGCTAATTTCTTTCCTTTCTATTTCTTTTTTTTAAGCCCTGACCTTCAGTAGAGTTTTTACCTAATGAGCAATGTCTGTCTTGCTACAATATGTATAATTACAGAATGGTATTTCTTATTAGGCGAGACTGATATTTTGCTAGTAACTGCCTGAATCAGTTGGGAGTGGGTTCAGAGAAAGCTCAACCGTTCTTAGATTTTGTTTTTTGTTTTTGTATCATCAGGTTTCCGTATCATTCCTTTCCATATATTGCAAAATATTATACAAATAATATAATTATATATATATATTGCCTCCCAGTTTGTTTTGGCTAATGAAAGCAGCTAATGGGGGTCACCATAGATTGGTCCTTTAATATTATTAACACTTCACTGGAAGAGTTGCCTTTCTTTGTGTGTGAAGAAAATTATTATTCTACCCATTTTGAAATGATTGAATTTGGCTATATATAGTCTTCCCAACTTTAGAACTTTTTTTAAAAGATTTTTTTTATTTTTAAAACAAACAAAGTAAAAACAGATACAATGCTTATCTCCTGCCGTGTTGCATATATCAGAAGTTTTTCCCAATACATCGGCCTAGTTGTTTCATGATTCTCTTCTCGTCTTAAACAAGATTATTTTCATATTTCCATATTAACTAAATACAGTATTTGCCATTAATATTGTTCTAATAACTTCCCATCAAAATCATGTTCGTCTTTGCTTATCTCTGTCTTCATCTAGTACCAAAAATACATATAATAGATTACAATATTGTATTAGCTTGTTTAGTCTTTGCAATGTTCCCAATCCTAAAACTTAATTCTTCATTTAACTAAACAGTTTAGATTATATTTGACTAATTTGATATATAGTAGGTATAAGCTTACATCTATTTTTGTTTAATACATGAAGTGAAGATAGTGAAGTACAAAATTAAGCTGGTCTGTCTAATCTACAACTTTAGATACATAATAGACATCAACTCATTATATTTTCTCTGTTCTTATAAATGTTATCAAGTTTTCAAAACTATATGTCTAAGATTAATACTTAATGGGTTATTAAAAGAATATTGAGTGCTTGTCTGTCTTGGAGGGGCTTGACAATGAACCAACACTAAAAGAACCAAATGTGGCTCTGGATTCACTTGCCTCTGGCAAGGCACCTGGGAAAGATAACATCCCTGCTGAAGTTCTGAAGTGTTGCAAAGAGATCATTGCCACTGAACTGTACGAAATCCTCTGCCTTTGCTGGAGGGAAGGGGGAGTACCACAGGATATGAAGGACGCTAATATTGTTACACTTTATAAGAACAAAGGTGTTGAGCTACTGTAACAACTATCGTGGTATCTCTCTTCTTAGTGTTGTCGGGAAGCTGTTTGCACGTGTTATACTGAAGAGGCTCCAGATACTTGCAGAGAGAGTCTACCCAGAATAACAGGGTGGCTTTCGAACCAACAGGTCCACTACTGATATGGTATTTTCCCTCAGGCAGTTGCAGGAGAAATGCAGGGAACAAGGACAGCCACTTTTTGTAGCCTTCATAGATTTTATGAAGGCATTTGATATGGTTAGTAGGGACGGACTCGGATGCCCACCCAAGCTCCTTAACATCATTAGGTCTTTTCATGAGGATATGAAGGGCAATGTAGTTTTTGATGGCCTAGTGTCAGATCCCTTCAACATCCGAAGTGGAGTGAAGCAGGGCTGTGTCCTTGCGCCAACCTTGTTTGGGATCTTCTTTGCTATCATGCTGAAGTATGCTTTTGGAACTTCAACAGAGGGTATCTATCTCCGGACCAGATCATATGGAAAACTCTTCAATCTCTCTAGATTGAGAGCGAAGTCTAAGGTACAGGTGAAGTGTTTGCGGGATCTCCTCTTCACTGATGATGCCGCCATTACTGCTCACTCTGCCAAAGATCTCCAACAACTCATGGATCATTTTAGTAAAGCTTGCAAAGATTTTGGGCTAGAAATCAGCCTGAAAAAAACACAAATAATGGGCCAGAATGGGGACTCTCCTCCTCGCATTACAATTTCTGCAAAAGAACTGGAAGTTGTCCATGACTTTGTGTATCTTGGCTCAACTATCTCAGATACACTCTCACTAGAGTCTGAGCTGAATAAACGTATAGGTAAAACAGCTACTATGTTTTCTAGACTAACAAAGAGAGTTTGGCTCAATAAGAAGCTGACAGAAGATACAAAGATACAGATCTATAAAGCTTGTGTACTGAGCACACTTTTGTATTGCAGCGAGTCTTGGACCATCCATGCCTGACAGGAAAGAAAGCTTAATACCTTCCATATGCGCTGTCTTAGGCGAATATTCAACATTACCTGGCACGACAAAGTTCCAAATAGCATAGTCCTGAATCAAGCCGGAATCCCTAGCATGTACACTTTATTGAAACAGCGACGCCTACGCTGGCTTGGAGGACACGTTGTGAGAATGGATGACAGCCGGATTTCAAAAGATCTTCTATATGGAGAACTAGTGCAGGGAAAGCGCCCCAGAGGGAGACCAGAGCTGTGGTATAAGGATATCTGTAAGAGGGACCTGAAGGCCTTGGGAATGGACCTCAACAGATGGGAAACCCTGACCTCCGATCGCACTGTCTGGAGGCAAGAGATACAGCATGGTCTACACAAATTTGAAGAGGCATTTGTCCAACAGGAAGAGGAAAAGAGGCAGGCACGGAAAGAACGAAACTCGAGGACTGGGCAAGAAACAGAATACATCTGTCCCCAGTGCGGTAGAGACTGCCATTCCTGAATTGGTCTATTTAGTCACACTAAGTGTTGTTTTTAGGATCTCTACTCCAGGCATGATACCATAGTTTTCCAGACTGAAGGATGCCAACGAAGTATTAAAAGAAAAAAAAATACACCTTGATCTCTCTGTCTCTTGTTGTATTAAAAGGAAAAATCCTTCTCTTTCTTTGCCTGGCTAACATTTAAAGATCTAACAAATTGACATCTCAAGCTGATTTCCGCATTCCATTTTTCATTTTTCATGTTCGAATATTCAGTTAATCAGATGTTCCATAAACAAAGATGTTAAATTGGCCTATCTAGTTAACATTTGTTAACAGTGGTCTTAACTCGTCTTCACAGTGAATTGACTGACCTCTTAAAATAGTTTCTAATAAATTTAGTAAATAAATAATATTGAAGACTGTTTTCACATTTAACAATTAACTTCAACACTGAGGAAGATTGAACAAGACCGTCAAATCTTAACAGAGCATTCAATCCTGATAATAATTTTTCAGTTAGCTAATCTACTTCATTTAATTAAACTGCTATATAATGGACATCTCAACCAATTATATTTGTGTTTTTCAGAATAGGTAGTTAATTTTAACAGCTTTCTATCACATAATTATGTCTAACTAGAACAAAGCTTTGTTTCGGGCTGGCTTGCAGATTTATGTTATCCATTTTCCATATCATTATAGTCAGAGCCGGTGCTAGGGTTCTTTGCGCCCTAGGTGAGATCACCTTCTGGCCCCCCCCCGCCAATCATATTCAAACACAGACGTACAGTCCGTGCCCCAGCCACTGCCGCCGCCCCTTCTCCCTGCGCTGGGAAGCCGGCCTTGCTCCTTCGAGACCTCTTTCGGGAGAGCCTCGAGAGGCTTTTGAGTCTGTTCCCACTCCCGCTCCCGGGTTTCCCCTCGAGCTTCCTCTCGCCGCACCGCCACCCCAGCCACCCCAGCCACCTCAACCCCATTCACAACAAACACCCAATTCCAGGTTCTGGAGGTTATGAAACGCGCTCCGCAGCATGGGTTTCACAACAGAGGCGGGCCTACGGTGGCAGCCAATAAGACCGCACTCTGGCTCCATCACATGGGCCCGCTCCAAATTTTATGTAATATTCGGAGGGGTGCTTTTAAAAAAAAGGAAAACAAACAAGAAAAGGGCATCCACCCAGTATCTAGGGGAGCATTTCTATATGGCCGGAGGTTGGGAGAGAATGTCTGCCGGGGACCCATTCTTTCCCTCGCAGACACACTTTCCCCGTCTTTTCTCCCACCCGCTTGGTCACCAGGAAAGGGTCTGGCTGGCTGCTTTCTGGCAAAGTGCCCCCCTAAACCGAGAGGCAGCTGGTGCGAAAGGATCTGACTCAGAGGTGAGGAAGAGAATTTGTTGACTTCTGCCCACCCTTCCATCTGCTTCCCAGCCTTTGGGGACAGACCGTTTGCTGGTCCTTGGGAAGGGATCTCACAGAACCAGACCAGGCACAGAAGAGGCAGGGAAACCCGGGGTTGGGAGCGGTCAAGCAACGAGTCCAACAAGAGAGCCACTGCTCCAGAAACTGACCTCTCCAAAAAAAAAAGTATCCTCTTAGGTCTCCCAGGTGTCTGTACAGAAGGTACAAAACAAGAGAGAAACGAGAAGCGAATTTTAAGTTTAGAAGAGCCCAATAGGGATAAGAGGGGCCAATCGCCCCTCGTGCATGTGTGTGTGTGTGTGTGTGTGTGTTTTAATCAATATCCAGATTTGATTTTAAACCCAAGTGTTTCGGGAGAGAAATTCATTAAATACACTGCTAGTGAGGGTGATTGATCGATCCCCGTACGTAAGGCAACTGAGAGTGAAAATAGTGCCAGCTTGTGATCCAGCTGCAGCTTCTACTGCAAGAAAAAGGGGGAAGAGGGGAGATTTTATTAAAAAAAGAAGAAGAAGAACACCCATTGTTGAAAATTTACCAGGAAGTGGGAGCCTGCGCCTTTAAAAGCCAACGAGCCGGTTTGGCTCCCCCGGTCTTGTCGAAAGCACGACAAGAAGGAAGGTTCACCTCAGTCGCTTATAAAAGTGTTCCCCAACCGCTGCGGGAGGGGAGAGTAGCCCAGAGGCCATTGGCTTGGCTGTTCCTGGGGACCCATCTCTCTCTCTCTCTCTCTCTCTCTCTCTCTCTCTCTCTCTCTCTCTCTCTCTCTCTCCCCCCGCCTCCCCTCAATCTCAGCTCGATGCCTGTCTCCTTAGGCAGAGTTTGCCCTTTGCCCGTCACCCCGGGAGGCTCGCTGTAGTAGCCACTTTTCTGCTCCTAGCCCGGCTCACCCACTGGGCCGTCCGCCAGCCAGCTAGCCTCCTCGCTTGCTTGCCTGCCTGCCTGCCTTCCGGTGGGAGCAGAAGCCATGGAGGTTTTCCTTTGCCACACTTGCCGCTTGGTCCTGTGGGACCCGGTGACCATGTTGTGCGGCCATTCTTTTTGCCGGAGATGCCTGGCTGTGCGGGGAGAAACTTGCCCTGCTGGGCTCCCGGACGGTGGCTTGCAACGTTCTGCCAGCGCCCTCTCCATTTTTGCACTCTAAGCAGCTGCCTAATTTGCCTTAATGGAAGCGCCGGGCCTGATTATAGTTCATTGTAATCCATTAATAGCTTTTTATGTGATTAATTCATTGAGCCAGTGCTTCATAAGCTGTTTCCCTGTCGGTCCATCCCGTAATGCAAAAACCTCCAGCGCAAAGCTCTCCAAACATTCCCCCTGCATATTTCTTGAGATGTGTAGATTAGGGAAATGTTCCATTCCAATCCCGTGCGGAGGGTGGTGGAGTCTCCTTCTTTGGAGGTTTTTAAGCAAAGGCTGGATGGCCATCTGTCGGGCGTACTGTGATGGGGGTTCCTGCATAGCAGGGGGTTGGACTAGATGGCCCTTGAGGTCTCTTCCAACTCTATGCTTCTACCTAACAAAATTAAGATTGAGTCTCTCCTCTGCTTCTGAAGAGGATTCTTTCTCCCAAGTAAATAGCTTATAAACTTGCAGATTAGAGTGAATGCTCTGTTTCAGCTTGATGCTCAAGTTAGGATTGAAGTTCTCCTCTTCCTGAGCACTGCTAGATTCCGCATTCTCCAAGTATTCCTTCTGAATATTTCTTGCTAGTTGTATATTGGGCTCAGTGTTCTGATCCAGATTAAAGTTGGGACTCTCATCTGCTTCTGAATTAAGCTTGGGAAAAAGCTCAGACTGGAGAGAATTCTGGATTTTATCAAGCATATCCATAAATTGCTCATCTGACATTGGTTTCAGGCTCGTTGTTCTGGTTTCACTCAATTTAATCTACTTCAAAGGGTTAATCACTTCCAGGTGATGTAAAAAGGAGAGCAAGGACAAGAAGGAGCAAAAGAGAAAAAAAATCCAAGTCTGTTATCTAAAAAGTTTGTTTGGAAGCATTGAGACTTCCAAGGTCAAATAGTTTCTTTTTTGTTCTCCCAGCCTGGCAAATGACTCTGTAGAATAATATATAAATGTAAGAGCTTCAAAATAGTGCTATCTTAAAGTTTAATCTCCCAATATACTCTTGGAGCCGCCTTTTCAGGAAGGGTGGGAATGAGTACTTATTGAAGCAGAAAAGAAAACTGTCCAAGATGAATCTCCCATATAAATAGTCTTAGTTACAGCAGTAAAGTTCCAAAATATCTACAATTATTTACATTGTCCGGTGCTCGCAGTTTGAAACACCACCATGACAGGACTTTCCCCCAGCAGGAGAGATAAGGTGATTTCTGAAGCTACGAAGCTTGCTGCTGCAATCCTTCACAGCCCCCACATGCTGCCTCTCTTCACACAACCACCCCTCCTGTTTATCTGGAGGAATTCAGCCTGATAAGCTGGAGAGTTTATTGAGGCTTCTCACTGCGGTGAAACCGGTACCAGGATTCTGTTGCCAGTATACTCATAGAATCATAGAATCATAGAGTTGGAAGAGACCTCAAGGGCCATCTAGTCCAACCCCCTGCCATGCAGGAACCCCCATCACAATATTTCCGACAGATGGCCATCCAGCCTCTGCTTAAAAACCTCCAAAGAAGGAGACTCAACCACCCTCCGCGGCAGCATATTCCACTGCCGAATAGCTCTAACTGTCATGAAGTTCTTCCTAATGTTCAAATGGATCTCTTTTCCTGTAGTTTGAAACCATTTCCCCGAGTCCTAGTCTCTGAAGCCATGGAAAACAAACCTGTTCCCTCTTCAATATGACATCCTTTCAAATATTTAAACATAGCTATCATATCCCCTCTCAGTCTTCTTTTAGAGAGGCTAAACATTCCCAGTTCCCTAAGCCGTTCCTCATAAGACATTTCCTCCAGACCCTCAACCATCCTGGTCGCCCTCCTCTGCACCCGCTCGAGGTTGTCAACATCTTTTTTAAATTGAGGGGCACAGAACTGGACACAGTACTCCAGGTGGGGTCTGACAAGAGCAGAATAGAGTGGTACTATCACTTCCCTTGATCTAGACACTATGGTTCTGTTGATACAACCAAGAATCGAATTGGCTTTCCGGGCCGCCGCATCACACTGCTGACTCATGTTCAATTTGTGGTCCACCAAGACTCCCAGTTCCCTTTCACAGGTACTATCCTCCAGCCAAGTATCCCCCATCTTATATTTGTGCAATTCATTTTTTTACGTGAATGTAGTACCCTAGATTTCCCTCTGTTGAAATCCATTTTGTTAGCTTTGGCCCAGCACTCTAGTCTGTCAAGGTCTTTTTGGATTTTCATCCTATCCTCTAGGGAATTAGCAACCCCTCCCAATTTGGTATCATCTGCAAATTTAATTAGCATACTCTCTATTCCTTCCTCCAAGTCATTAATAAAGATATTGAACAGCACTGGACCCAGAACAGAACCCTGGGGGACCCCACTGGTCACATCTCTCCAAGCTGAAGAGAGGCCATTTATGGTCACCCTTTGGGTGTGATTAGTCAACCAATTACAAATCCACCTAACAGTAGCACTATCTATCCCACTTTCTACTAACTTCTTAGCAAGAATACCATGGGGAACCTTATCATAGGCCTTACTAAAGTCCAGATAAACAATATCCACAGCATTCCCCTCATCCACTAGGCCTGTAATTCTATCAAAGAAAGAGATCAAATTAGTCTGACATGAATTGTTTTTAAGAAACCCGTGTTGACTTCTTGTAATGACAGCATTGTTTGTTAAATATTTGCAGACTGCCTGTTTAATAATCTTCTCTAGGATCTTTCCAGGAATTGAAGTCAAGCTGACTGGGTGGTAATTATTTGGGTCCTCTTTTTTTCCCTTTTTGAAGATGGGGACAACATTAGCCCTCCTCCAGTCGATGGGGACTTCCCCTGTTCTCCAGGACTTCTCAAATATTATTGCCAATGGTTCTGACATTACTTCCGTCAGTTCTTTTAATATCCTTGGGTGTAATTCATCTGGCCCCGGAGACTTAAATTCATTTAATGTTTCCAGGTGTTCCTGTACCAGCTCTCTACCTATTCTATGTTGTAATCCCCATCCTACCTCATCTAGTCTTTGTCCCAGTGGATCTCTTTCTTCCTTTTTGGAGAAAACAGAGGCAAAGAAGGTGTTGAATAGTTCTGCCTTTTCCTTGTCTCCTGTTAGTAACTGGTTATTATCGCCACACAGAGTCTATCATTTCCTTTTTTTTCCTTTTGCTGTGGACATAACTAAAGAAACCCTTTTTATTATCTTTAATGTCTCTGGCAAGTCTAAGTTCGTTTTGTGCTTTAGCTTTTTTTACCATCCCCCTGCATATATTAGCTGTTTGCTTATATTCCTCTTTGGTGCATTTCCCATTTTTCCATTTCCCATTTGTACTTGTTTTTCTTTATAGTTAGCTGAGTTGAAAGTTCTTTAGTAAATGATTGCGGTTTCTTTAGACCTCTCCTATATTTTCTTCTTGTTGGAACAGTTTTAAATTGTGCCTTTAATATCTCCCTTTTAAGGAACTCCCATCCATCTTGGACTCCCTTGTCTTTCAGTGTGTCGGTCCATGGAATCACAGCCAATAATTCCCTAAGTTTACAAAAAGTGGCTTTCTTAAAGTCCAGGATTCTTGTCTGACTATGCTTAACTTCACCTTCCAACTGTATAACAAATTCCAAGAGGGCATGGTCAATTTTACCTAATAATCCCACCACTTCGACCCCATTTACGAGGTCCTCCTTATTGGTTATGACCAGATCTAAAATGGTTTTGCCTCTTGTTGCCTCCTCTACCTTCTGGGCCATGAAATTGTCTGCAAGGGCAGTAAGGAATTTGTTAGACCTTGCCTTCTTAGCTGAGTTGGATTGCCAGCATATATCAGGATAGTTAAAATCTCCCATTAGTACTACATCTCTCCCTTTTGACTGTGTGGCCATCTGCTCAAAGAAGGCATCATCCCACTCCTCCGACTGGCTTGGGGGTCTATAATATCCCAAGATAATCGAGCAGATGGTGGAGGAGCAGCTCCTGATACACCTGGAAGAGGAGAACTGCCTTGATCTATTTCAGGCTGTGGCACAGTACTGAGACAGCACTGGTCATACTGCTTGATAGCCTTTCAAGAGAGGCCTATGTGGCCAACTTACCCTATTGATGCTCCTAATCTGTCAGCTGCTGTTGATACCGTTGACCACAGTATCCTCTTGGACAACAATACTGTCTAAGAGAATACTCCCAATCCTTAAGTGTGAGAATTAGAAGTTTGGTGTTTAGCTGCCTCTAGTCCTTCCTCAAAGGCCACATCCAGAGTGCAGCTTGGAGAGGAGATGTTGTTGCCTTGGATCCTCAGTTGTGGAGTGTCCCAGGGGTTTTCAATCTCTGCAATGCTTTTTAACATCTATGATCTCCAGGGTCAATTACTGTAGCACTTTCTATGTGGGGCTTCCCTTTGAGACTGATCCAGAGACTGTAGCAGGTTCAGAATGTGGAGACCAAGCTGGTGGCATATGCAAGTAAATTAGACCACATCTCCCAAGTCTTTACTCACCTGAATTGGTAATGTCCCCGGTCACATTCAATGTTTTGGTATTGACCTATAAAGCCCTCCATGGTTTGCGAGCTCATTACTTGTTGGAGCATCGTTCCCCAAAATCTTTACCAAACTCACAAGATCCCCTTAGCCTTTGGTTCTCTGGGTGGCCACACCAAAGGAGCCCAATAAAATATCCAATAGAAGTGGGCTGTGGCCATAATTAACCAACTCTCCTTGAGGGTCAGGTTCCCCGTTCCCTCAAGGAGATGCTAATTAGACCTTTGTTTAGAAAAAACCAAGCTTAGTGACAGATGATATTAACAACTATGGACTTGTTGCTAAGATCCCATTCCTTGGCAAAGTACTGGAGAGCGTGGTGGCTGATCAACTTCAGTCACTTCTGGAGGAAGCCAGTGCCCTTGATCCGTTCCAGTCCGGCTTCAGTCTGTGTCATGGCACGGATTGGCTTTAGTTGCTCTGCAGGATGACTCGTTGAGGGAGACGGATAGGGAAAATATATCCCTTTTGGTCCTCCTCGACATCTCAGTAGCTTTTGATACTGTCAAGCACAGTAACCTCCTGGGCAGGCTCTATGGATTGGGGATTGGTGGTCTGGCCTTGTCCTGGCTCTGTTCCTATCTGGAGGATCGTCCCCAGAGAGTTCAGCTTGGTGAGATGGTTTCCAACCCTTGGATACTCAATTGTGGAGTTCCTCAGGTGTCGATCATCTCCCCGTTGCTATTTAATGTTTAATATGAGCCCGCTGGGACAAGTCATCCAGAGGTCTGGAGCTTTGTGCCATCAATAAGCTGATGACACACAGCTCTACCTCTCATTTCATTCTATTGCAGATGAAGCCATTCCATGCCTTGAGTGTTGTTTTGGGATCATGGTGGAGTAGATGAGGCAAAACAGGCTGAACCCAGCCAAAACTAGAGATCCTTTACGTGGAAGCCTCAGCAGTCTATAGGCTGGGAACATCTCTCTCCTTCGGAGGGGTAACCCTCTCTGGAGGGGAGCAGGTGCACAGTGTGGGTGTTGTCCTGTAGATGATTACCAGGTATCATCTGTGGCCTGGATCATCTTCTACCATCTCAGGCATATTGCCCAACTGTGCCCATACCTGGACATTAGCAGCCTTACCACCCTGATTCATGGACTGGTAATCTCAAGGCTCGACTATAGGTAATGGCCTCTACATGGGGCTACCCTTGAGGTCGGTGCGGAGACTTCAGCAGGTACAAAATGCAGCAGACAGACTTTTAATCTCTGCAACATTGGCCGCGTTGCATTGGCTTACTGTATGTTTCTGTGCCAGGTTCAAGGTGATAAGAACATAAGAATATAAGAACAGCATTCTGTCTCACACAGTGGCTCACCATTTGCTTCAGGGCATTCCCAAGCAGATGTCCTCACCTGCTTACTATTCCCTGCAAATTGTATTGAGAGATATCCTGCCTATCTCTCCAACGCGGAGGTTGTCCTTAGGCATCCATAATGATAGCCATTTATACCGTTGTTTTCCATGAAGTTCTCCACCCTATCTTAAAGCTGTCAAGGCTGACAGCTGTCACCACTTCTTCTGGCAGGGTGTTCCATAGACCAGTGATCCTCTGGATGAAAAAGGACTATTTGTTTAAGAACTAGCACCCAAAGGTTTCATGGGAGTGACCCCTAGTTCTAGTGTTGTGTGATAGGGAAAACAGTTTTTCCTTATCTACTTTATCCACATAGTGTATGATTTTAACATTTTCAATCAGGTCACCTCTTAGGCGCCATCGTTCAAGAGTGAAGAGGCCCAGCCATTGCAGCCTCATATGGTAAGGAAGGTGTTCCAGTCCCCAAATTATTCTGGTTGCCCTCCTCTACACTTCTTCCATTTCCATAATATCCTTCTGCAGGTATGGTGACCAGAATTGCACACAATACTCCAGATGGGGCCTCACCATAGATTTATAAAGAGGCAAAATGATACTTGCTGAATTATTTTCTATACCCTTCGTAATGATCCCTAGCATTGAGTTTGCTTTTTTTACTGCTGTGGCACACTGGGTTGACCCGTTCATTGAACTGTCCACCAGGACACCAAGACCCCTTTCCTGGTTTGTTGCAGAGAGTCTAGACCCCATCAGTTTATAAATGGTATTGGGATTTTTTTTTTGCCCCAACATGCATCACTCTGCACTTGCTGATGTTGAAGCTCATTTGCCAGTGGTGTGCCCACTCCCCCAGTGTCAAGAGATCTCTCTGGAACGACTCACAATCTGTCTCAGTTTTTACTACCCTGATGACACTCACCTATAAAGTCCTTAACAGTTTAGGACCTTGTTACCTCAGAACTCCTGCTTCCAGCAAAAATACACATGTATATAAGTTCTTGCCCAGTGATATGCATTCTTCCCAGATTGAGCGCCTAAAATACGTCACCCCTAAAGGGGCAAGTAAGGAAAAAAACAAGATCTTGTGCCTTTTTGGGGATCACTCCCACTTTGTGGAATGAGCTTCCGCCAGAATATGCTGCCGCGGAGGGTGGTTGAGTCTCCTTCTTTGGAGGTTTTTAAACAGAGGCTGGATGGACATATGTCAGAAATATTATGATGGGGTTCCTGCATGGCAGGGGATTGGCCCTTGAGGTCTCTTCCAACTCGATGATTCGATGATTCAGACATTTCTCTAGCCCCTTCCCTGGCTTCATTTAAAAGAGCCTTGAAAACCTGTCTCGTTCAACAGGCCTTCCTGAGCTCTTACCTATAGCACTTTAGTCACGGTCTTGCTATCTCAAATTGCCTTTTAATCCTATGTAAAGATTTATTTGATTTGTTTATTGGTTTTGTTTTCTGATTTGTTGCTGTTATTGTGGTTTTATTGTATTGATTTGGTCTTATTTATATATGATTGTATTTTGTATAATGTTGTGAGCCATCCAGAGTGACCAGATAGCCAGATGGGCAGGTTGTTGTTGTTGTTGTTGTTGTTGTTGTTGTTGTTGTTGTTGTTGATGATGATGATGATGATGATGTTGATGTTGATGTTGATGTTGATGTTGATGTTGATGTTGTTAATATTACGTGAACACTGCTGCCAGGTGTTTAGCTGGAGTTGGCCTTCTCCAATGATTAAGCTGTTCCCAATAGCCTAGGACAGTGCTCCCCAACCTTTTTATCACCGTGGACCGGTAAATGCTTGATAATTTTTCCCTGGCCCGCTTGTTTTGATTTAATAAGATAAAAAATGTAAATGCCCCCCCCGGCCGCTGACGCACATGCGTGCTAGTCGTTTCCCACTCTAGGGGGCGGTGCTCATCTCCGTACTCAAGCCGAAGAGCCAGTGTTGTGCGATGAGTCCTTGGCATCGCTGCAAGGAAACACTGTTTTTACTTCCTCGCATTCCCCCCCCCGGGGGCTACCCAGCCGCCGTGAGGTCTTGGGACCCTTTGCCCTTCCTTGACATGAGGCCTCCCTCCCTCCCTCCTTTCTTTCTTTCTTTCTTTCTTTCCCTTTTCTTTCTCCCTCCCTCCCTTCCTCCCTCCCTTCTTTCTTTTCTTTCTTTCTCTCACTCCCTTCCTCCCTCTTTCTTTCTTTCCTCCCACTCTCCTTCCTTCCTTCCTTCCTTCCTTCCTTCCTTCCTTCCTTCCTTCCTTCCTTCTCTTTCTTCCTTCTTTCTTTCTTTCTCTCCCTCCCTCCCTCTCCCTTCTTTCTTTTTTTATTTCTCTCACTCTCCCTCCCTCTTTCCTTCCTTCCTTCCCTCCCACTCTCTCCCTCCCTCCCTCTTTCCTTCCTTCCTTCCTTCCTTCCTTCCTCTTTCTTTCTTTCTTTTTTTTTCTTTCTTTCTTTTTTTTTCTTTCTTTCTTTCTTTCTTTCTTTCTTTTTTCTTTCTTTCTTTCTTTCTTTTCTTTCTTTCTTTCTCCCTCTTCCTCTCCTTCCTTCCCTCCCACTCTCCTTTCTTCTTCTTTTTCCCCCTTTTCTTTTTTCTTTCTTCCTCTCTCCTCTCCTCTCCTCTCCCTTCTTTCTTTCTTTATTTCCTTCCTTCCTTCCCTCCCTCCCTCCCTCCCTTTCTTTTTCTTCCTTTCTTCCTCATTTCCTTTTTTCTTCCTTTCTCCCCCTTCTTTCGTTCTTCCTCTCTCTCCCCCACTCCTTCTCTCCCTTTCTTTTTCTTTCCCTCCCTCCTTCCTTTACTTACTTACTTTCTTCCTCCCTTCCTCCTTCTCCCTCCTTCTTTCTTTCTTTCTTTCTTTCTTTGTTCCTTCCTCTTCCTCTCCTTCCTCCCTTCCTCCCTCCCTTCCTTCCTTTCTCCCTTCTTTCTTTTTCTTTCTCTCTCTCTCTCTCCCTTCCTCCTTCTCCCCCTTTTTTTTCTTTCTTTCTT
Organism: Phrynocephalus guinanensis; assembly: GCA_037367245.1. Taxonomy (NCBI): domain Eukaryota; kingdom Metazoa; phylum Chordata; class Lepidosauria; order Squamata; family Agamidae; genus Phrynocephalus; species Phrynocephalus guinanensis. The sequence continues at coordinate 1,588,662 of CM074735.1, forward strand.
TCTTTTCTCTCTTTCTTTCTTTCTTTCTTTCTTTCTTTCTTTCTTTCTCCCTCCCTCCCTTCTTTCTTTCTTTCTTTCCCTTTTCTTCCCCCCTCCCTCCCTCCCTTCTTTCTCTTTCTTTCTTTCTTTCTTTCTTTCTTTCTTTCTCCCTCCCTCCCTTCTTTCTTTCTTTCTTTCTTTCCCTTTTCTTCCCCCCTCCCTCCCTTCTTTCTTTCTTTCTTTCTTTCTTTCTTTCTTTCTTTCTTTCTTTCTTCTTTCTTTCTTTCTTTCTTTCTTTCTTTCTTTCTTTCTTTCTTTCTTTCTTTCCCCTTACTTCCCCCTCCCTCCCTCCCTCCCTCCCTCCTTTCTTTCTTTCTTTCCTTCCTTCCTTCTTTCTTTCTTTCTTTCTTTCTCCCTCCCTCCCTTCTTTCTTTCTTTCTTTCCCTTTTCTCCCCCCTCCCTCCCTCCCCTCCCTTCTTTCTTTCTTTCTTTCTTTCTTTCTTTCCCTTTTCTCCCCCCCCCTCCCTCCCTCCCTCCTCCCTTTCCCTTTCTTTCTTTCTTTCTTTCTTTCTTTCTTTCTTTCTTTCTTTCTTTCTTTCTTTCTTTCTTTCTTTCCCTTTTCTTCCCCCCTCCCTCCCTTCTTTCTTTCTTTCTTTCTTTCTTTTTTCTTTCTTTCTTTCTTTCTTTCTTTCTTTCTTTCCCTATTCTTTCCCCCTCCTTCCTTTCTTTCTTTCTTTCTTTCTTTCTTTCTTTCTTTCTTTCTTTCTTTCCTCCCTCCCTCCCTCCCTCCTTACTTACTTTCTCTCTTTCTTTCTGGCGGGGCGGCGACGATTGCGGGGGTCACGGCGGCGGCGGCGGGACGGGGGCGATTGCAGGGGGGTCGTGGCGGCGGCGGGACGGGGACGATTGGGGGGGTCGCGGTGGCGGCGGGGCGGGGGCGATTGCGGGGGGGATTGCGGCGGAGGGGGGGTCGCGCGGCGGCGGCGGCGGGGGCGGGGGCGATTGCGGGGGGTCGCGGCGGCGGCGGGGCGGGGGCGATTGCGGGGGGTCATGGCGGCGGCGGCGGGGCGGGGGTGATTGCGGGGCGATTGCGGCGGCGGGGGGGGGTCGCGGCGGCGGCGGCGGCGGGGCGGGGGGCGATTGCGGGGGGTCGTGGCGGCGGCGGCGGGGGGCGGCGATTGCGGGGGGGTCGCGGCGGCGGCGGCGGGCGGGGCGATTGCGGCGGCGCGGGGGCGGGGGCGATTGCGGCGGCGGGGCGGGGGCGATTGCGGCGGCGCGGGGGGGGGTCGCGGCGGCGGCGGCGGGGGGGGGGGGCGATTGCGGGGGGTCGTGGCGGCGGCGGCGGGGGGGGGGGCGGCGATTGCGGGGGGGTCGCGGCGGCGGCGGGGGACGGGGGCGATAGCGGCGGCGGCGGCGGAACGGGGGCGATTGCGGGGGGCGGCGGGGCGGGGGGCGATTGCGGGGGGGGGTCGCGGCGGCGGCGGTGGCGGGACGGGGGCGATTGCGGCGGCGGCGGCGGAACGGGGGCGATTGCGGCGGCGGCGGGGCGGGGGCGATTGCGGGGCGATTGCGGGGGCGGGGGGGTCGCGGCGGCGGAACGGGGGCGATTGCGGCGGCGGCGGGGGGGCGATTGCGGGGGGGTGGCGCTGCGGCGGCCCGGTGCCGATTCATCCACGGACCGGCACCGGTCCGCGGACCGGGGGTTGGGGAACACTGGCCTAGGATGACTGGAGATATCTTCGTAGAACATATGCTGTTCCTAATAATGCCACCATTTGTAGTTGACTGATGTTGATCTTGTCAAGGCTGAGGGTTTTCAGATGTTGACCCAGGTGTTTTGGGATTGCACCCCATGCACCTATTATTATTGGTATTGTTTTTGCTTTCTTATTCCATAGCTTTTCTGTTTCTATTTCTAACTTCCGCTATTTGGTTATCTTTTCTAACTCTTTGCCGCTGATTCTTGTGTCTCCTGGTATTGCCACATTTGAACTTTGTTTCTTCTTCGAGCCGTCTGTGAATCCCACTAAAGGGTTAACCTGCAGCCAGCCTGCAGCCACTGGATTGATACAAAAGCTGTTGACAGTTAGGACCTCCCCCTCCTCCTGCGCATGCTTCAGCCTTCCCGCTCTTTCTCCTCAGTTCCTTTCTTTCCGCCGCCGAGTTCAGCCACCTCTAGCTCTGCACGAGGAAAGAAAAGAGAAAAATTCGTTAGATTCTGGCTTACTTGCTTCAAACCGACCTCCTCCTCCTCCAGTCGGTGAGCCCCACCCGCCCTTCTCCCCACGGCCGGTTTCCCTTTTGTTTATGGCCTCTTCAGGCCCCTTTAAGCGGTGTGCGTCTTGCTCAAATAAGATCCCGCTCAAGGACGACCACTCGCTTTGCCTCTACTGTTTGGGAGAGGCCCATCAACCTTCTCAGTGCCCTCGCTGTAAAAAGTTGACTAAAGCGGCCATTAAACATCGTCTGGCCTGCCTTCCCCTGCATCTTTGGGAGCAGTCACTTTCCCCTATGGAGCAACGTGCTTCCACTTCAAGCGGTGCCTCACCAGGCCCTTCCATTTCCAAGTCCGCTTCGAAGGCCAAGTCTCTTCCCCCGCCCTCACCATCGGCGTTGGTTTCGACTATGGCCACCGAGAAGCGGAAGAAAAAGCAGTCTTCTGATGCCAAGAAGCACTCTAAGCCTCGGGAGCATGCCCCGAGCCCGGCGCACTCGGCCTCGACTGCGGCGTCTATGGCTCAGGAGCGTTCGGAGGATGACCAGCTTCCCTCCGGCCAGCTGTCTGCGCTCTCCCCGACGTTGATCCGCTCCTCGACATTGGGAGACGATTCCCAGGATCCCTCCACTGTCGTTGAGGTCCCTCTCAGCCCTCCAGCTCAACAGGGCTCGACCTCGGAGATGCCTACACGCGACGCCACGGCTCACCGACCACCGACTTCGACACTCGACATTGCCTCCGCTCCCAACATCGTCCAAGAGCCTCTCCGTACTAAGACTCAGGCTAAGCGCGTCCGCCTGCCTGACGACACCAGGGCTTCCGGATCTCCGCGCCGAAACGCCCGACCCCGGGAGCGAGAGAACCACTCTCAACGGTCTTGCTGCTCTTCGCCATCGACCTCCCCACCGCGTCGACGCCGACGGAAGCACCGCCGTTATTACGACTCCGACATCGACTCTTCCTCCAGCTACCGCCGTGACCGATGCCGATCTCGCTGCCAACACCGATCCCCGGCTCATCGGCGTCGACGATATTCGACTTCACCCTCCGACCGCTCGACTTCTACACCGCCCCGTCAGCGTCGACAGAAATCGGGTGACGTCGATGCCGTCCACTCCGCCCATGTCAGGCGTCCTGCTTCTGAGCTCCCCGTCTTACAAGGGCATGGCTCCACTGCAGACCGCTCTCTCGACGTCGACCGCGCTTCTGCCGTCGGCCGCCCCGTCGACACCGAACGCCCTCCCCATCTGGGGCACTCCGACGTCGAGACCACTCGGAAAGAGTCGAGATCTCACACTGCTTCTCGACGCCGAAAACGACGTCGACGTTCCTCTTCGTCCTCTGATTCTTCCGGAGCCGACTCCCCCTCCGGGACGTCGTAAGCGCCGTGCTGCTTCTCGACGTCGTACTCAAGACCCTCCCGACCGTTCCACGTCCATCAACTGCCCTGCTGTCGGTTCTTCTGCCACTTCTGAGGTTGCGAGGGGCCCTCTTCCTAACAGGCCGCCTCCCCTCTCCTTACAACCATCTGCAACAGCACCTTCACATCAACATCTGGAGTCTCCGACCTCCATGGATGAGCTCCCTCCTGAACTGTCAGACGAGGGCGACTCTGAGGAGGAGGATGCTTCCTACTGCTCCGAGGCCTCTTCCTCCCACAACGTTCCTCTTCCAAGGACTGATATTTTGGGCAGTCAACCCCCTTCTCCGACGGAGGATATGAAGCTCTATTCCCAGACCATCCACAAAATCGCTTCCGTCATGGAGCTTCAGATCCAACAGGACCAGACTGCTGACTACTGTAGATTCTTTGGCCATCTCAATAGACGCCAGACACCACCTCTCCGTCTTGCCTTCATTCCCTCTCCTTGATCGCATCAAGGAAGCGTGGAACAAACCCTCTTCGGCCCCGCTCATGTCACGCCGTGTGGATAACATGTACCGTACACACGGCGACGGTACCTCCTTCCTGGACAAACATCCCTTGCCTAACTCTCTGGTAGTGGACGCCACTCAGACCAGGACCAGGGGCCGCTCCGCCCTAACCACCAGCAATAAGGAAGGCCGGAAGCTGGATATCATTGGCCGCCGTCATTACTCTCTCGCTTCCTTCTCTCTTCGCTCAGCGAAGTTACTTGTGTGCCATGGAGGCTTATTCCCATCATATCCTGCTTCAGGCTGCTCCTGTCCTGGACTCTCTCCCGGAAGAACTGAAAGCTAAGCTCTCCGCCCTCCACGAAGAGCTCATTTCTTTAATCGATTTTGAGACCGAGGTGTGCGCATGCCCTGAGAAGCAGACGCCGTTGCTCCCCCGCTCCGTATAAACGAAAGATTTATGACCTAAAAGAAAGCAATTAGCTTGCTAAAAGTGTCTGAAAATAGCTGGAACTGTGCCTAAAGCTACGAAGAACAAGGTGTTCTGGAAAACAGCAGCTATTCGGGTAAGGAGAAGCTATCAGAACTCTTTAGATAAGAAAGCCTAACTGTCGAATGGCGACTACAATTAAGGCGTTGTCAGAGCAAATGGCTCAATTCCAAGCTCTGATGCTAGCTTCACAGGAGAAAATAACTAAAGACATTGCTGAGATAAAACAAGAGATTCAACAGATTAATATAGAAATGAAAGGAATCCGGGATGAAGCAATGCAAGCAAAGCATATGGCCTCAAAGAATACAGAGCAAATAACACAATTAAAGAAATTAACTGCAGAACTCTCTGATAGAATGAGAAGAGCGAACCTATTAATTTATGGGATTTCAGAAGATATAGAGCAAAGGAATTTGGAACAATGCATTGTGAACTGGCTCTCTGAGCAAGGAATAGAGCTGGAGGGAGAGGTGGAGAGAGCGCACAGGCTGCAGAGTAGAAGAACAGGGGGTGAACCACGCCCAGTGATAGTAAAATTTGCAAGAGAGAAAACTCAACAGCAGGTATTTCTGGCCTTAAAGAAAATGAAAGAACTCAATTTCAAGGGGAAGAAAATCTTTGTTAGAAGAGATTTTTGCCCGGAGACACTGAAACAAAAAAGTCTCATGAAACCATACGCCCAGAAGCTTCATCAAAACAAGATAAAATTTAGCTGGATATACCCAACTTCCATAGCCATTTTCAAAGAGGGAAAGAGATTACTCGCGAGAAATCCACAAGAAGCAGCAAAGCTACTGGTGAAACTGAAGCTTGATACCAGAGACCTGGAAGACCAGACATCAATGGACGAAGAGGAAGGAGAAGAAGGACCCTCTACGCGCAAAGAAAAGAGACAAAGGATGCATTCAGACGAAGGACTATAACGGAAGTGAAAGGTCATAAATAAATATGGGACTAATAATGGATTTAAAAGACTGAGGGGGGAGGTGGGCACACCTGGAGGTGTAGAGAGAGGATGAAATTTTTTCCCTCAAACAGAAGCTCTACATCTAGGGGAGGGAAGGGAGGGAAAGAGGGGAGAGGGGGAAGGAGGGGGAGAATGGTTAAAAGAATAAAAACAAACTCTCAGCGTGTGGGGGGAGGGAAGCCTAGAATAACAGAATATGGTTAGAAGTCTGAAGGTGCTGACACTGAACGTTAATGGGTTGAGTTCGGATTTAAAAAGATATAGACTTTCCACCTTTACAAAACAGCAGAATATAGATATCTTGTTCCTTCAGGAAACACACAAAGCAAAGAGAGATAAGAAACCATTGTTAAAAGACCCAAGGTGGAAAGTAATAGCAGAGGCAAGAAGCAATTCCAAGGCAAGGGGAGTAGCTATTTTGGTACATAGGAAATATGATATTAAGTTAATAGAAGTAATTCCAAATGGGGAGGGTAGATATCTCTTAGTCAAATGTTTATTTGAAGGCAAAGTAATAACATTAGCAAATATATATGCCCCGAATAAAGGGCAAAAACGATTTCTGATAAAAATCCTTAAAAAGATACAGAAATTAGCAGAAGGAGAAGTAATAATAACAGGAGATTTTAATATAGACTTTACGAAAAGTAATATAATCAAGTGGAAACAATGGGCTTTAAAAGAAGCACACGAAATACTAGGCTTAACTCCACAACCAACATATTTTTCCAGCAGACATAAATCAGCCTCATGCTTGGATTACATAATTCTTAATGAATCTAGCAGATGGGAATTAAAAGGAATAACTACACATCCAATATGGATATCAGACCATGCGCCCATTAGTGTAGAAATAGAAGTAAATGGAGATCAACCCAAAAGATGGTGGAGATACAATAATATGATTATGTCTAAAGAAAAGGATAGAAAATATATGGAAGACCAAATAAAATTTTACTTTCAGGAAAATAGAGGAACAGTCACTACAGACATATTATGGGATGCTGCAAAATCTGTCTTCAGAGGGTATTGCATAATGAAAGAGAAGGAAATAAAAAAAGGATGGTACATGGCAAAAAAAGAGAAGATACAAGAATTGGAGGAATTGCAGGCACAACAATTGCAGACATTCTGTCAGGCTAGAAGCAGGAAAATTACAGAATTAAAAAAGCAATTAGACTCCCTTGATTTAAAATCACTTTGGAAAAAACAAGTCATGGTAAAGGATGAATTTCAGAGAAATTCAATAAGATCAGTTAAAAGATTAGCAAAATATTTAAAAATTAAGAGGGAAAAGCAAAAAGTGAAAGCTATTAGAATAAACAGGAATATAACACATAACCCGAAAGAGATTAAAGAAGCCTTTATGAATTTTTATAAGACTTTATATAAGAAAAAAGATACTGGAGAGTATGAAGAATTAATAGGAATTAAACTCAAAGAGAAAGAGAAAGAGGGCCTTGAGGCAGAAATAACATTGCAAGAAATAGAACAGGTAATAAAGGGATTAAGAGTAGGTAAGTCACCAGGTACAGATGGGTTTACACCAGAGTTTTACAAGGAAATGAAGGGAATCTTGATACCAGAACTGCAAGAAGTCTTTAATAATATAATAAAAGGAGGGAAGGTACCCAACACGTGGAGGAAGGCAGAAATAACAATACTATTAAAACCACAGAGGGACCCAAAGGAACTGGGTTCTTATAGACCAATAAGTCTACTAAATCAAGATTATAAGATTTTTGCCAAAATAATGGCAAATAGGCTTAAAAATATTATCCCACAATTAATAAAGGAAGATCAGTATGGGTTTGTGAAAAATAGAAGTATAGCCCACCCAATTAGGAATATACTAAATGTATTAAGTCATGGTCAATGTAAGAAATTAGGACTACTTAAATTAGATGTATATAAAGCCTTTGATACTCTCTCTCACGAATTTCTATGGTGTATAATGACGAAATATGGTATGGGCCAAAAGTTTATAAAAACAATACAAGAAATCTATAAAGATAGTTCAGCCGTAGTCCGAATAAATAGTGAGCACACTGAACAATTCCCTATTACAAGGGGAGTAAGACAAGGCTGTCCACTCTCACCCTTTCTATTTATAATGGCAATAGAACAATTAGCCGAAAGAATTAGAAATTCAGAAGGATAGAAGGTTGTAAAATAGGGAAAGAAGAGATGAAGATCAATCTGTTTGCGGACGACATAATTATAATAATGTGTAATCCAAAGGAAGGAATTAAGGAAATTAAGGTGATATTAGAAGACTTTGAAATAACTTCAGGTTTAAAAATTAATATGACAAAATCAGAAGTAATGTATCATAATGTGAGTTTAGATGAAAAAAAAGAAATTAATAGACTAATTAAAATAGGATTGGGAGTGAAGAGATTTAGATATTTAGGTATAGAAATATTTCAGAATATTAATAAAATAGTGGAAGTAAATTACAACAAAGTTTGGAAGAAAATAATAAGAGATAAGAAAAGATGGAAAAGGGACCCTTTAAATGTAACATCTAGAATTAGAAGTGTACAAATATTTTGGTTACCAAAATTAATATACCTATTTCAAGTCCTACCATTGGAAATCACCAAACAAAGAATAGAAAAATGGAATGTAAAAATAAGGAAATGGATTTTTGGCAGTTCAAATACTAGAATCCCTAAAAGTACAATCCATAGACATAACTCAGAATTAGGGTGGGGAGTACCAGATATAGCAAGCTATTATGAAGCCTTTCAGTTGAAAACATTCTTAGAAATAGAGGGCGAGAATTCTAAATGGGTCAAATTTGAAAACGAGGCAAACAGAGGGGTAGGAAAATTTGGTATATTTACAAATAAGACAACTAGAGAAGATGAATTAGAAAAGGGACCTAGGAGAAACACCTTGAGAATTTGGAAGAAGTGGCAACCAAAATGGTTAAAAGGTATATCAAGATGGGCACCAATAGAAACATTAGAAAAAGATAATACAGATCCTGGATGGTGGGATTTACTCAGGCAAAAAGGATTTAGAAGAATAAAAGATTTGTACAATGGAGAAGTGTTAAAAACAATTTCAGAGTTAGAGAGGGAAATAGGCCCACAATATTGGCTAAAAATAGCTGGCCTATATAAGAAGGCTTATAAATTAATCGAAGAAAGGGATATAGGTACAGAAGAACCGATAGAAGAAATATACAGAATAATGAATCAAAATAAAAGAGGACTAGCAGGTGTCATATATAAGAAAATGACTACGGACAAGGATCATGCAATTAAGCAATTACAAAAAAAATGGGAGATAGAAATGCAAATACCAGAGCAAAAAGCTATAAGATTAATGAATGGAATTACTAAAATAAAACTATACAAATTTAAGGAATTAGAATTGAAATTTTTTACTAAATGGTACAGAACCCCTGCCATGCTAGCAAATATGTTCTCAGGTCTAAATCCTAAATGTTGGCACTGCAAAGAAACAAAAGGATGGTATTCTCACATGTGGTGGGAGTGTTTGGAAGTTTAAAAAATTTTGGGAAATGATTGTTAATAAAATAAATAAGTTACTCCCAGTAAATATAAAAATAGATGCTGAACTAATGTGCTTAAGTTCAATGGGAATAGATATAATAGAAAAGAAGCAGACAGAACTACTAAAAGCAATGGTATTAGCAGGCAAAGCAGTCATAGCGGCAGGATGGAAAGACAAGAGCAAATGGACTGAAAAGAAATGGCATAACTATTTGTTTGATATCATTCAATCTGATGTAATTTTCATTATCGACCAAGATATGCCGTGGAAAGACAAAATAGAGAAAATCAAGGAGAAATGGACTGTGTACCAGAGATGGATAGAGGAAGAAGAGATCGAAGACGTTCGGTGGAAGCTCCAGACCTTGTGCCCCTGGCTGAGAGAAAAAGACTGAAAATAAGGAAATAGGGGGAGGGGGGATGACAAGAGGGGAAAAATGTAACCTTAAAGATAAAAAAAAATGTATAATTGAAGAATGTTATCAATAAAAAGACAAAAAAAAAAGATTTTGAGACCCTCGCGGCACGCAACATGGCAGACGCTGCTGCTAAACAACTGTTCAATGCCGTTTATCTTCGACGGCACGCGTGGCTCCGGACAACTAATATTCCGGATGATGCACGGAATAGAATAGAAGATTCTCCGTTTGACGGGGAGGGCCTTTTTGCGACCACAACGGACGAGTCTCTCGACACTCTCGTCAAAATGCGGAAGACCGCGAAGTCCATTGCCTATCCTTCTTCGCAGCCACACGGCCAGTACCGGCGACAGCAACAACACTTTTGGCAAAGGCAGAACCCACCACCTCAGCGCCGAGATTCCGGGCGCTTTCGACAGGGCTATCAATCCTACTCTTACCGCCAAAATAACCAACGCTCACAGCGCCGATCTCAACCCCCTAGGCGCTATGACCGGAAGTCTAAGCAGAACCTTTGACTCGATTCCACCTCTGCTTCCGCACGCATCCGACATACGACTGCATCCCTTTCTCCCTCGCTGGTCCAAAATAACATCAGACTCGTGGGTTCTCAAGATCATCTCCCAGGGTTACGCTCTAGAATTCAGCTCTCTACCTCCCTTGGGGCAGATCGTCCGGACCCCGACATCGCAGGTCCTGCAGGAAGAAGTTCAATCCCTCCTGGCCAAACATGCCATTCAACCCGTGGCCCCAGAAGACACCGGGGGTTTCTACTCCTGGTATTTTACTGTCCAAAAAAGGGATGGGGGTCTGCGCCCCATTCTGGACCTAAGAGAGCTCAACTCCTTCATCGAACACACCAAATTCAGGATGACTATCCTGGAAGCCATCCTTCCCTTGTTACACGCCGCAGACTGGTTTGCAGTCGTAGACTTACAGGATGCGTACTTTCACATCTCAATCAGATCATGCCACCGCAAATACCTACGTTTTCAAATCGCAAACTCAACCTACCAGTTCAAAGCCTTGCCCTTCGGTCTCTCCACGGCCCCTTGGGTATTTACGAAGTGCCTCGCCCCGGTAACAGCCTTTCTTCGCGTCCAGGGCGTGAATGTCTTCCCGTACCTGGATGATTGGCTAATCGTATCGCCTACACGCCAAAAATCAAAACAAGACATTCGTTACACGCTGCGCCTGCTCACATCTCTAGGCCTCCAGATAAACACCGGGAAATCTATTCTTCGACCCCATCAGGTGGTTCGCTACATCGGGGCCGTTCTGGACTCAATAAAGGGCAAAGCATTTCTACCACAGGACCGCAAAGCGAAGATCCTGAAGGCTTTAGCTCCCTTCAGACCAAACCATTACTTACCTGCCCGGTCCGTCCTTCACCTTCTCGGCCTTATGGCCTCCACGACCTCCGTTCTCCCTCTTGCTCGACTCCGCCTGAGACCGCTGCAGTCCTGCCTGTTACGCCAGTACAATCCTCTGTGCGACAGCCTCCACAAACGAATCCACATTCCTCAGGACACTTACCTCAGCCTCCAATGGTGGACCTCTCCTCTGCATCTCGACATGGGCCGCCCGTTTCGGAGACCGCCAATATCCAGTGTTGTCACCACCGATGCCAGCACTATTGGCTGGGGTGCCCACTGCGGCAGTGCTCATATTCACAGAACCTGGAACGACATGGAGAGATGATTCCATATCAACTATCTCGAGCTTCTGGCGATCTTCAAAGCTCTGAGAGCCTTCGAGCCTCTTATTACCAACTAGTCTGTTCAAGTCGTGACAGACAACACTACAGCCCTCCACTACCTAAACAAACAGGGCGGTACTCGGTCCAGGCGCCTCCTCAACCTCACTCTAGAACTTTGGGACTGGTGCTGTGCCCAGAACATTCACCCCCAGGCCATCCACATAGCGTCTGCCCACAACCACGTAGCGGATGTACTCAGCAGGCAAACCTACAACAACCACGAATGGACCCTTCTCCAGTCCGTGTTTCACAGCCTCTGCAACACCTGGGGGACTCCGAGCATCAACTTGTTTACCAACCAATACAACACGAAATGCCCTCTTTATTGCTCCCAAGCGGGCCTGGGCCCGGGTTCCCTGGGGGATGCCTTCGCCCTTCAGTGGCCCCAGGGCCTCCTATATGCCTTTCCACCAATTCCGTTGATACAGAAGACCATAGTCAAGCTTCAGGAGAGCCCCACATCCCTGCTCCTCATCGCTCTGTGGTGGCCTCGTCAACCATGGTTTGCAACACTGTTGTCCCTCGCCTCCGCCTATTGCCGACTCCCGTCGATACCCAACCTTCTGTCCCAGAACAACGGGACGACCCTGCACCCAGACCTGCGTTCTCTGCACCTCACTGCTTGGCTGGTCCACTCACACTGACCTATGTTATGGCCCACGCCCGCCGACAGTCCACAACCACTCTCTACAGTTATAAGTGGGCTGCTTTTCGACACTTCACAGCTATGCATCACCTGTCGCCACACCCGGCTTCTGTGGACACCGTTCTACAGTTCCTCTTATTACTTTCCAACAGAGGACTTTCTATCTCAACTCTCAGGGTTTATCTTGCCGCCATCGTGGCTTTTCAACCTCGTGATTCTCCTGCATCCGAACTGTTCCGTCACCCTGACGTTAAACAATTTCTCAAGGATCTCAGGAACGTTCGTCCTCCCATGAGGCCAATGGCCCCCCAGTGGTCCCTTCCTCTCGTTCTCAACAAGTTGATGAAGCCACCGTTTGAACCGTTGGCTTCTGTTTTGTTATATATGTTATCTGTTAAAACTGTGTTTCTCGTAGCCATTACCTCGGCAAAACGTGCCTCTGATCTGGCGGCACTCCAGGCTGATCCTCCGTTCCTGCAATTCCACCCACACAAAGTCACTCTGTACCCCGACGTCTCCTTCTTGCCTAAGGTAGCGTCTGGCTTCCATCTACGTCAATCCGTGGTTCTTCCTACCTTCTTCCCTAATCCATCATCCGACATCGAGCGTTCCCTCCATACTCTCGACGTCAGACGGGCATTGCTCTTTTATACCAGCCGTACTAAAGATCTCAGGAAATCGCCCCGGCTCTTTGTGCGCCCTCATGCGCCTTCTCAAGGAGAACCGGTGACTGCACAAACTCTCTCCAAGTGGATTTGCCAGGCTATCACTACTGCTTACCAACTAGCTGATACACCGCTACCAGCTGCCCCTAGAGGCCATTCCACAAGAGCAGTCTCCTCTTCCACTGCTCTGCTGCGAGGCATTCCTGTAGACGACATCTGTAGAGCGGCAACATGGTCCAATCCGTCCACCTTTGTGACCCACTACTGTCTGGACGTTCGGACCAAGACTGATGCCTCCTTTGGTCGGGCTGTTCTGGCCGCAGCGCTTCAGTGACGACCCACCTCCGGTAACGTAGCTTGCTAATCACCCTTTAGTGGGATTCACAGACGGCTTGAAGAAGAAATGGAAGTTACTTACCTGTAACTGTAGTTCTTCGAGACGAAGTCTGTGAATCCTCACGTCCTGCCCGCCTCCCCTCTATCCGTCACTTTCTCTCTATTTGTTTTTTCAGCGGCGGATTACAGGGGAACTGAGGAGAAAGAGCGGGAAGGCTGAAGCATGCGCATGAGGAGGGGGAGGTCCTAACCGTCAACAGCTTTTGTATCAATCCGGTGGCTGCAGGCTGGCTGCAGGTTAACCCTTTAGTGGGATTCACAGACTTTGTCTCGAAGAACTACAGTTACAGTTAAGTAACTTCCATTTTCTTGCTTGTCTGGAGTATTGTGGATAAGGTGTCTGTTGCATTGATTCTGAAATCCCAGAGCACCTTGATGACTTGATTTTCAGTAACCTTTTCTGGCTGATTTTTCCCACCAGTTCTTGCTTGATGGTATGTTGAAATTTTTACATATGTTCAAGTGGAGCATTGCTGCTACTTCATTATGACAGACTAAATAATCAGTCTGAATGATTTTTGGGCAACAGCTGATGATGTGATCCACAGTTTCATCCTTTTCTTTGCACAATTGGCATTTACTATCTTTCGATGATTTATTAATTTTCGCCTTTATGGCATTTGTTCTTAAAACTTGACCTTGAGCTGCCATAAATAGTCCTTTAGTTTCTTTCTTCAGTGTTGCTTTTCTTAACCAAAGCCATGTTTTTCTTGGTTGATCTTATCACTGGTGTCACTTATATACTGATCATGCAGTGCTTTACTATGCCAGTTCTTTATTCGGCTTTGCATTTGTTGACTTTTAAATTCTAGCTTAGTTTCTGGATTATGTTTAGTTTCTTTATTATGCCTTCAGTAACTATTGACAAGCACAACATTTTCACTGTGGTGGAGATAGTGAAATATTCCTTGTTTTTCTTCTTCGACGGTTTGATGAACTTGCAAGAGGCCACTGCCTCCTATTTTCCTTGGCAACTAGAGCCTACTGACATCACTTTGTGGATGTAGTGCAAGGTTTAATGTCATTGTTTTTTCTTGTCTTTCTATCTAATTCTTCTAATTCTGCCTGGGTCCAGTTTATAACACCTGCTATGTATCACAAGACTGGAACAGCCCATGTGTTTATAGCTTGGATGGTATTATTTCCATTTAATTTTGATTTTAGTATCTTTCTAACTCTTCTGATGTATTCTTGGCTAACTTTATTTTTTACTTCTTTATGTTTGATGTTATCTTCTTGTAGTACTCCACGATACTTACATGATTCTTCTTTGTCCAATGTTTTTATGAAATTATTAGGCATATAAATTCCTTCCGTCTTTATGATTTTTCCTCTGATGATGCTGAGGGTTGCATACTTGTCTAATCTGTCTGTGAAGATTCTCAGTCATCCAGGTGAGTTTATCTGGAAGTTGAGTCATAGTTACTGGACTTCTTTTTTGAGAGATAGAAACGTGTCTAGTAGCCATGACTCAACTTCCAGATACTTGTCTAATCCGAATTCCATTGCAATGTCATTGCTGAAAATCACACTATATTGAGTATTGACTCTATTTCTTGTTGTGATTTCCCATATAGCTTCAAATCATCCATATATAACAAATGGTTTATTCGGCTTGATGTTTTTGATATTTGATAGCCCATATTTGTCTTGTTCAATATTTTTGTGAGTGGAATTGGTGCAATTACAAACAGCAGCAATGATAATGAATCATCTTGAGATATTCCTCTCCTGATGTTGACACAACCAATTTGTTCACCATCAATGGTTAGCTTTGTATTCCACTTTCTCATTGTTGCCTTGATAAATTATTGGATATTTCCAGTAGTTCCTGCTAATTCCAAACTTTTTAATATCCAATCATGTGGCAAAGAGTTGAATGCTTTCTTATAGTCAACCAATGCAACATGCAAGTTGGGTCTGCGTCTCTGAAAGTTTTCAATTATCATATTGTCAATAAGTAGCTGATCTTTTGTGCCACGGCTATTCTTACAATTGCCTTTTTGTTCAATGGGGTATAATTTGTTTTGTATCAAGTGACTCTGGATGGTATCGACAATTATTCCTGTAACGAGTTTGAACCTTATTGGCAAGCATGTAATTGGACGATAGTTGGTTGGTATAGGCCCTTTGCCCAGATCTTTCATAATTAAGTATGTTATTCCTGTTTTAACCATTGATCTATTTCACCTTGCTGGATTGTCTGTTCAAACTGTTCAGCGAGTCTTGAATGCATACAGGTTAGATGTTTTAGCCAAACTCCATGCACTTCAATTCTTAATTTTCTTAGTTCTTGCTTTTATCATTTGGGATGTAATATTAATTCCATTTAAGATATCTGTGATCTCTAATCAACCTGCTTGCTTACTATAATTCTTGGGATTATTCCAAATATCCCGCCAGAAGCGTAGCATTTCATTTGATGTTGGTTTTACTCTGCTATCTGTTTTCTGGTTTGCAGTCTTGGTAGTAATTAACTGGTAGTACCTCTTCTGGTTACACCGAAAAAGCCTATTTTGTTGGAATTGTTTTATTTTATCTTCATATCTTTGAATCTTCGTTGAGACTGCTATTTGCTGTTTGACAATTTCCAGAGTTTCTTTGATTTTTCTGTTGTCCAGATGTTATCTCTTGATCAAATAGCCTTTGGTCCTGTTGTTATTCAGCTTCTTTTCTTTCATTTCTTTCAGTTTACTAGCATCTAATCATAATGTACCAATTTTATTTGGGAGCCTTATCTTCCATTTTGGTGCTGCTGAAAGCCTTATCTTCCATTTTGGTGTTACCTTTCTTCTTTATTCTTTCTGGCATTAGGTCTTCTGTTGCTATCAAAGCAGCACTATACATTAACTGGTTGGTTTCCTGCAAAGTTCTGCTTTCAGTATCTATTGCAGCATTTATGTCGGCTAGTAATTTCTTAGGCATGAATTTAATTGATGGTAATCTTATTATTTCTTCACTGGTCATGTGATTCATTATTATTTATTTAAGCTTTTCTTGGTCTTCAGTCAGCTGCCTTTTATCATATTGTAATAAGGGCAGAGGAGAGGCTTGATCATTCAGTAAATCTACATGTGTTGATTCTTCCTCTACTGGCACCACTACCTGCAATACACTGATATTTTGGGTTTCTTAAATTTCTTGAATTTCCACAGCTTATATATTGCTTTGAATTTCATTTCATTGAAGTTGTGTGAAAGCATTAGTTCAAGTAATGAATCGTTGCTGATGAGCTAGCCTCTGTTCTGTTAGGTCTGATTCTGGATGTAATTTCTTCTAGTTGTTGTGCATTCTTTTCAGATATCTTCGTCTTTTCAGGCTTGACTTGTAATAACAGGTCATAATGTCTTTATTGATCAATGTTGAACATTTCTTCCTTGCTTGTATAGTGTTTTGATTATTAGGAACTTCAGGTTGATGTTGGTTTCCTTCCATTAGTGTTGCAGGGGGCGGCCGTGGTTGTTCAGGCAATTGCCCTGAGCCCTCTAGCCCATTTGTCGCCATATAGCCAGGGACTTCACTATCTCACGCGGTCCTTGTTGACCCGGGGATCCACTGATCTGGTTTGGATTCATATTTGTCCTTCGAACCATTTTGCTGAGGAGGCACCCTTTGTCTGTCTTCTCAACAGGGGCCTGTCTATTAGGGTTGAACCTGTAGAGCCTAGCCCAATGCGTCCTCCAAGCATGCAAGGCCCCCCCCACCCACCCACCCACCCACCCACCATGACAAGGTCACGTGCCTATTGGGGGGTTGTTGTTCTTGTTGTTCTTGTTCTAGTTCTTGTTCTTGTTAATTAGATTTATATACTGCACCATCTAGCAACAAGGCAATTACAGGAATTAAACAATACAAAAATACAAGCATAAACATAAACACTATACAATAAACAATCAGTCTCATAAAATCAAAGCGGAGGGAAAAGATAGGCTAAAGATAAATAACAGTGAATCAAAGCAGAGAAACTAATAACCAGGGGAAGCCTTTTTATGTAGCCACATCTTCAGATGTTTCTTGAAGACAGGCAGCGGGGGGGGGGGGGGAGTTGGTTCCAAAGTCAAGGGACCACCACCATAAAAGCCTGGTTCCTCATCAATGATTTGTGAGCCTCTTCCAGCAAGGGCACCTTCAAATGCCCTGCCTAAGATGATCAACATTTTATCCATACAGTATTATTTTCCTTAAACTGGCTTATGTCTCATCCAAGAAACTGCAAAAGCAACCACTCTGTTGGTTATACCTTTTCGATTATAAAAGGAAAAAACTCAGAACCACTGTACAATGTAAAAATGGATTGAATCAAAGAAAGAAATGTGGCAATCTGGTTGACTCAGGCACTATGATGTAAAGGCCAGTTCATCACTGACTCCAGCACCTTTCGCGTAGATTGCAGCCATAAACAACAACTTGTGGGTGGGTGGGGGGACTATTTTAAGCAGTTTAAAACATGCATGTCAACAGGACATAGAAGCACAGAGCAGTGCAATTGGGGAAATGGAACCAACATTCAAACCTTTTGCATTCATGGTAAAAGGTGATCTTATATTGTTACTGATGCATATCAAAAAAAGAAACTGAATATGTTTAAATGAAGTTGTGGTTAATGGTTCATGTCAGGAATGACTTTTATTCCCAGAATGTAATGTTAATAATTAGAAAGGTGGTTGTGATTTGCTGGAAAATGAGAAGATGATTAAGGGATTTATCTTTTTATTAGCTAGTGCTTTTTATGATAACTATGGAAATGCACTTAGTAAATTATTCAAACAGAATAAATTTTGCATGAAATTCTGCTAACAGCTAAAAATACTTCTGCATTAAGTTCAAGATTTTTTTAAAATCTTCAGGTGTTTGGCATTTTAGTTTTATATCCTATTTGGAATATTTCCTACTCTATTTAAATTTAAAAATCTTAAATTGCTTTTAAAAGCTGCAGGCTTTGATATGAGTGAGTTTGCCACTTATACATATATCCTTCTCTTTCAAGCTCCTTACAGAGGGTTAGTGGTGGCATTCCATCCAAGTGATTATCACATCCACTAAAAAGATTTTATATTGCTATATACCCTGTATTTTGTTTCTAGATTATTAAAGAAAGAGAGAGAGAAAAAGCTGCCCAACTCCTCCCCCCCCGAATGTACAAATTTCTGACACCCATACTCAAAGAGAAATAAGTAATTGACTGATGTTTCAGACCTATCTGAATAATGGGAAAATCAACAGCCAAAAGTCAGTGCTCACAATATACTAAGACTGCATACAATAATAGAATTTTGAAGGTGGAAGGGCCTATAATGCAGCAATACAATTCAAAGTTTTCCGGGTGGTTGCCTTAATTTGTTGTTGTTTTTAATGTCTCCAGCACTGGAGCACTCACAAGCTCTTGGGGTAATTGGTTCCATTGTCCTACTGCTCTATCCATTAGGTGTTTTTTTCCTGATATTTCATCAAAATCTGGCTTCCTGTAACTTGAGCCCATTGTTGCACGCCTTGCACTCTGGTTTAATCAAAACAGATCCTGTCCCTCTCCTATATAACAACCTTTCAAATATTTGAGAAGTACTATCATATCTTCCCTCAGTCATCTTTTTCCAAGGCTAAACAAGCCAAGTTATTTCAGTCTTGTGTCCTAGGGCTTGGTTTACAGCCTCCTAATCATCCTTGTTGCCTCCTCTGAACTTGTTCCAATTCATGAGCAACCTTCTAGGTATGACGTCTAGAATAGGACACAGTACAGGTACTCAAGATGAGGCCTAACCAGTACTCAGTAGAGGAGAACCGGAACCTTGTGGGGGGTTGGAGACTACTGTTAATTTAGCCTAAAACAGCATATACCTCAGCTTGTGATCTACGATGGTTCCAAAATCCTACTCACTCATAGTAGTGCTGAGCCAGGGATCCCCCATCTTGTTAATACATTTAGTTTATTTTTCCTAGGTGCAGTACTTTGCATTTAACCCTGTTGAATTTCAATCTGTTGTTTTCAGCCCAATGCTGAAGCCTGTCTAGATTTTTTTGAATTTTGTTTTTGTCTTTCACAGTATTATGCATTCTACCCTATTTTGAGTCTACCTTATAAACCAAGATCTTTTCTGTGTTTCTATTGGCAATAGATAATAAAAATTAAAATTTGGGCACAGGCCATTACAGAATTATAACATTATGCAAAGCTATAACATTTAAACTGGTCTTCAGGTCACACCATATTTGGCACTGTTGCCATAGTTAGTTTCATCCTATTATTCTTTGTGGCATCTGTGAATACACACAAAAGGGTCTGTTTGCGCCTGCATGAAGTTCTTGAAGTTCAGTATCGTATAGGACCTCCCCCTCTCAGTGTGCATGCTCCTGGTTTCCAACTCGCAATCCCCAGTTCCTTTTTGCTGCCGCAGAAGTCGGTCACTTTTCTTCGAAGCTTTGCAAAATTGAAAGTACTCTGTTACTCCCTTGTTCTAGTTTTATTTTATTTTATTCCATTATACTTCTATTTATTTCACTTTAATACTCCTTCCCCCAGCCTTCAATTGCAACTTTTTCTTCCTCTCCTCTCCTTTCCTTCCCCACCCCCCGCCATTTTATGGCCTCCAGGGGACTGTTTAAGAGGTGTGTGGCCTGCCCAAAGAAGATTCCTATTTCTGACAGCCATGATCTTTGCCTCTACTGTTTAGGAGAACATCACTAGCCATCTCAGTGCCCAAAATGTCTCCCCAATACCTTGACATTGGACCAAACACCTAAAGCATGTCGGACTCCATGACAAACCTTGACATCATGACGTGTCTCCGATTCCTCCTAGACGATTTCAACATTAAGCTCAGGAATCTCGGCATCGAGCCTTCTATGTCACCTCACCATCAATGTCTCCGTCTCAATATCAGCAACAACCGGAAACCTATGGAGATTCTCATCCTGATCATAAGCATCTACATCAACACTATATTCAAGTCATCTCATGTTCTCCTGATGACGAACCTTCCAATATCAAGCAGCCTCGATACCGAGGCACACGCAAATTCCATGTCACTCCAAAGCATTATAGACTCCATTCATCTATGACTCCTCGAGGAGAACCCTCCCGGAGGTAGTTCAGAGATCGAAAATCCACCGTTGACTCATCTCTGCCACCTTCAAATTACTCTCTAGCAGACAAGCAACACACAATCTCACATTCTGCACCTCAGGCTAGGGATGATTCTCCCACTTCTATGGATCACCCTATTTCCCATGAATTATTTCCCATGAATTATTGGCTCTGATTCCATGGACTGAGACCCTGAAAGAGAAGGGAGTCCATGATGGATGGGAGTTCCTAAAAAGCGCAAAACGAACTTAGACTTGCCAGAGAGATTAAAGATAGTAAAAAGGGTTTCTTTAATTATGTCCGCAGCAAAAGGAAAAATAAGGAAATGATAGGCTCTCTGTGTGGCGATAATAACCAGTTACTAACAAGAGACAAGGAAAAGGCAGAACTACTCAACACCTTTTTTGCCTCTGTTTTCTCCAAAAAGGAAGAAAAATTCCGCTGGGACAAAGAGTAGATGAGGTAAGATGGGAATTGCAGCATAGAATAGGTAGAGAACTAGTACAGGAACACCTGTAAACATTATATGAATTTAAGTCTCCGGGGCCAGATGAATTACACCCAAGGATATTAAAAGAACTGACAGAATTAATTTCAGAACCATTGGCAATAATATTTGAGAAGTCCTGGAGAACAGAAGAAGTCGCCAGCGATTGGAGGAGGGCTAATGTTGTCCCCATCTTCAAAAGGGGGGGGAGAGGACCCAAATAATTACCGCCCAGTCAGCTTGAGTTCAATTCCTGGAAAGATCCTAGAGCAGCTTATTAAACAGTCAGTATGCAATTATTTAACAAACAATGCTGTCATTACAAGAAGTCAACACGGGTTTCTTAAAAACAAGTCATGCCAGACTAATTTGATCTCTTTCTTTGATAAAATTACAGGCCTGGTGGATGAGGGGAATGCTGTGGATATTGCTTATCTGGAGTTCAATAAGGCCTTCAGTAAGGTTCCCCATGGTATTCTTGCTAAGGAGTTAGTAGAAAGTGGGATAGATAGTGCTACTGTTAGGTGGATTTGTAATTGGTTGACTGATCATACCCAAAGGGTGATCATAAATGGCCTCTCTTCAGCTTGCAGAGACGTGACCAGTGGGGTGCCCCAGTGTTCTGTTCTGGGTCCAGTGCTGTTCAATATCTTTATTAATGACTTGGAGGAAGGAATAGAGAGTATGCTAATTAAATTTGCAGATGATACCAAATTGGGAGGGGTTGTTCATTCCCTAGAGGATAGGATGAAAATCCAAAAGGACCTTGACAGATTGGAGTGTTGGGCCAAAGTTACCGGAATGGATTTCAACAGAGGGAAATGTAGGGTGCTACATGTAGGTAAAAAGAATGAATTGCACAGATAAAGGATGGGGGATACTTGGCTGGAGAATAGTACCTGTGAAAGGGATCTGGGAGTCTTGCTGGACCAGAAGTTGAACATGAGTCAGCAGTGTGATGTGGTGGCCAGGAAAGCCAATGTGATTCTTGGTTGCATCAACAGAAGCATAGTGTCTAGATCAAGGGAAGTGATAGTACCACTCTATTCTACCCTGGTCAGACCCCACCTGGAGTACTGTGTCCAGATCTGTGCGCCTCAGCTTAAAAAGAATGTTGACAACCTCGAGCGGATGCAGAGGAGGGCGACCAGGATGGTTGAGGGTCTGGAGGAAATGTCATATGAGGAACAGCTTAGGGAAATGGGAATGTTTGTTGTTGTTCAGTGATTCAGTCATGCCCGACTCTTCGTGACCCCATGGACCAGAGCTCGCCAGGCCTTCCTGTCTTCCACTGCCTCCCGGAGTTTTGTCAAATCCATATTGGTTGCATCGATGACACCATCCAACCGTCTCATTCTCTGCCGTCCTCTTTTCCTTTTGCCTTCAATCTTTCCCAACATCAGGGACTTTTCCAAGGAGTCCTCTTTCCTCATGAGGTGGCCAAAGTACTGGAGTCTCAGCTTCAAATGTTTAGCCTCTCTAAAGGAAGGCTGAGGGGGGATATGATAGCTATGTTTAAATATTTGAAAGGATGTCATATTGAAGGGGGAACAGGTTTATTTTCCATGGCTTCAGAGACGAGGACTCGGGGCAATGGTTTCAATCTACAGGAAAGAGATTCCCTTTGAACATTAGGAAGAACTTCATGACAGTTAGACCTGTTCGGCAGTGGAATATGCTGCCACAACGGGAGGTTTTTAAGCAGAGCCTGGATGGCCATCTGTCGGGAGTACTGTGATTGGGGTTCCTGCATGGCAGGGGGTTGGACTAGATGGCCCTTGAGGTCTCTTCCAACTCTATGATTCTGTCATTCTATGATCTCCGATGCTGATAATGTTTCTCTACACTTGCAGTTGTCTTTTCCTCTGAACCTACTGACACTAGGCTTGGATGTTCCTGTCACTCAGTTACTTCTACTTTCAGAGGATCTAAAACTCTATACCTAAATGATCCATAACGTAGCTAAGATAATGGACCTTCAAGTCCAACAACCCAATACAGATGATTCGTGCAATTTTTTCGGACATCTTATCAAGAGTCACATTCCTCATTTGAGAATGGATTTTATCCCATCACTTTTGAAGCAGGCAAAAGAAGCATGGGACAAACCTTCATCTGCTCCACCAATGCCTAGACATATAGATAATATCTGTAAATCACACGGCGACAGTGCAGCTTTCTTATCTAAGCATCCCTTACCGAACTCTCTCATTGTTGATGCAACGCAAACCAAACCAAAGGGATGCTCTGCCTCTGCACCTAGTAACAAGGAGAGCTGTAAGCTAGATCTCATTGGCAGGCGGCATTATTCTTTGGCCTCCTTCTCTCTGATGTGCCATGGAAGCCTATAATTGATATCTCATGCAGACATTTCTCCCTTTCATCAATCTTTTACTTGACGAAGTGAGAAACAAAGCTCTCTCGTATCACAATGAGATAATGTTTCTTATTGACTATAAGGTGATAACGTCTCACCACACTGCGGATGCAGCCTTTAAACAAATTGCTACTGCTGTACATCTCAGGAGACATGCCTGGCTCCAAACTGATTCCATACCGGATGATGCCAGGACTCTCCCTTTGATGGCGAAGGGCTCTTTGCCTCCACCATGGATGAGGCCCTCCATAATCTAATGAAAATGAGAAAAACTGCTCGTTATTATAGGTCTCAAGGAAGTACTCTACAGCCTTCCTTTTGCCACAACCCACCTCACTGGCATCGCCCGTACCACTATCAGCAACTGAGACATACCTGTTGCTAAAGGAATCAATATACGGCCCCATCCTACCAGCGCCAGACTGCCCAGTCCAGAAACCGTCAACCTCAACCTCCATGCCAGTTTGATCAAAAGCCCAAATCTGCTCCCTGACTATATTCCACCACTGCTTCTAACTCACTCTGATATTCAGCTGCAACCCTTTCTCCATCCTTGGAGTCAAGTCACCTCCGACTCCTGGGTCCTCACCATCATAGATTTGGGTTGTGCCATAGAATTTACCAACCTTCTGCCTTTCGTACAGGTGGTCATTCCACCTGAATAAAGTCACTCTCTATCTGGATATTTCCTTTTTCCAGAGGTAGTTTTGGACTTTCATTTAAAACAGCCAGTCATACTATCTGCCTTCTTTCCGTCTCCATCATCTGACCTTGAATTATGTCTCCACACACTGGGTGCATGTCACATGCTCCTCTTCTACCTCTCCCATATGTCTTCGTTCCAACAATCCAAAAGACTTCCGTACTTCAGACCCATCAAAAGGCCTGCTGGTATCATCACAGATGATCTCTAGATGGATTTCAACTGTCATCCAACTTGCCGGAGTCTGTGGCTACCCCTCTTCCGGCTGCTCCAAGAGACCACTCCACCAGCTCATCTACAGCCTTTTTGAAGGGTATGGACCTCACTGATGTCTGTAAAGCAGCCACGTGGTCCAACCAATCCACATTTGTCACTCACTACTAACTGGATGTTCAAGCCAGAGCTGACTCTGTCTTCGGCCGGGCTGTTCTATCTTCTGCTCTGCCGTGACAGCCCACCTTTGGTAAGTCAGCTTGCTGATCACCCTTCCGTGTGTATTCACAGGTGCCACAAAGAAGAAAGATAGGTTACTTACTGGTAACTGTAGTTCTTCAAGTGTGCATCTTTGAATTCACAGTTCCCGCCCTACCATCCCCTCTTTCCATCACATATTTTATGCTTTATTTTTCAGCAGCGGATAAGCAGGGAACTGACGATTGTGAGCAGGAAACCAGGAGCATGTGCGCTGAGGAGACTGTCTTTAGTTTCATGTATGGTAGTTGTTTGAAAAATCAATAATAATTATGAGGTAAAATATAAGAGCATAATATATTTAAAGAGTTATTACTGTATTATTTAAGTGTGCTTGCAGAGCGACTGCTTTATAATCTGCTCCAGAAATTTCCCATGGATCAATGTCCAGCTGACCAATCTGTGGTCCCCAGGTTCTTTCTCTTTGCCCTTTTTGAAGACCGGATCAACATTAACTCTCCTCCAATCCTCTGGTACTTCACCTATCATCCACAATAAAAAATAGACTGTAGTTCTGCTATCTCTTCAGCCACTTCCTTCAATATCCTTGGGTGCATTTAATTCAGCCATTGGATTTAAACTCATTTAAAGTTACTGTATAAGATATCACTTACTGTTTGTTCATCAATCACAAGCTACAGTTCTCTCACCTGCCTTTGTACTTCATATTTTCCTAGGGTAGCATAGGTTCTCTTTTAGTAGAAAACTGAGATGAAATAGAATTGAGCATTACAGTTGTCCCCTGCTATATTGCTGTTTATATACTGTGGTCCCTGTACATTGTGGGACTGCATTATTTGATCGGCCTGCTTGGGGCCTCCTGCGCTTACCCCAGGCCTGGTGCTGTCCCAAGCAGGCGAGGACAAACTTATGGAGAGCAAAAAGCCTATTGAATGGATGGATGCTGAAGAGTTACCCAGCAGGAAAATATTCTGATTGGATCATCTGAAAATTGCTTATAGTCCTGGAAGTGAAGTAGGGAAATCAAAGAATAATCGAGTAAATTAGGGTACTGGATAAATTTTCTGTGAATTTCTGCAGTAAGCCGCCCAGAATGGCCTGATGGCTAGATGGGCACGGTATAAATCTATTAAATTAAATTAAATTAAATTAATTTGGAGAGATTCAATGAATGCAGCATTTATGTCCATGCAATTTATGTCCCACCATGTGTACTAAAGAAAATATAGTAAATGGCTAAGAGAATGCTATTGAAACAGCCCACCGCTGGTCTGAAACAGTCTACATTTTTAAATTTGCTTAGCTTTATATATCAGATAAGTCCATTATCCTTAATTGTTAATTACTCTGATACAAATAAAGTACATATTTGAAAACAACAACACTGTATTACCATAACATAAACCCATACTGTATTTTGTATATCAACCACATCTTGCATTAGATATCAGGTATTTAAGAATCTACCTTCTATTTCTGGATGTGCTTGTCATTTTACAATTGCCATCAAGTGTTGTCAAGCTTGAACATGCATTTTGATTTGTATTCAACTTGGTGCTGGTTGTGCCTTTTCACCAGTATCTCCTTTACATTATCAAGTGCATGCTCATATTCTCATGTGTACCTAATTTTTGTTTATTAGTCTGGCCATTTTATATTTTCTCTGTTTTTGCTTCATTTCCAGTATACTGCATGTTTTAGAGTAGATTTTTAATTTCTCTTTTCATGATGTTTCTCACTGTTCATGTTCCCTATCTCCATCACTTCAGTTCTCCTGCCTTTCCTCTGTCAACAGCTCAAAAACCTTCCCTGAAGGGCTTAGAGATAATGTGGCCCTACACTGTCACATATGCTTACTTTGGGTGAAGGATGATTGCTGAATTATCTGGGAAGGGGTTCAGTCTAACATTTCAAGGTGGCACACAATAGCCTAGTATCAAATATATAGTAGTATTTGTGCCACTTTTGTTAGCAATTTAACACTTTTCATTTCTATCCTTGTAATCTTGATGTTTTTCAGACATACCTTTATCATGCTCTTAAACCTGTATGATATTGGTGGACCAGGTAGTAATTGTTATTTTAAAGAAAGAATTACTAATTATGCTGCTTGCTTGCTTGCTTCCTTCCTTCCTTCCAGTAAAAGAAGACAGTGCTTTAATCTCTACATAGATGTATTTTGTCTTACATAGTTGGAAAAAGCATCAGTTACAATTGGATGGTATTATATGGTTGGGAGGAGCAAGTATAGTGTAGCAGTTTAAATGTTAGACTGGGACTTGGGAAACCTAGATTTAAATCCTCACTCAGTATGCAGTCCACTAAGTGACCATCGGCCACACACACACACACACACACACACACACACACACACACACACACACACACACACACACACACACACACACACACACACCAATCCTGTCTCACCCTGACAAAATTGTGAGGATGAGGTGGGTAGAAGGAGAAGCACTTATGCATATTAAGTATATGCCACCTAAGCATGGGAGACCTAAGGCAACTCTCAACAATTAAAACAGTACAATAATAAGAGAAAGTACTATACAATATTATGTTAAAAAATCAGATGTCGATCTAAGTTTAAAACAATTTTTAAAACATTTTAATATTTGGATTTCATAAATAGAGTGTTTCGTAGGAACCCCCCCACACACACACACACTTAAAAGGAAACTCTTCCACCCTCCTCACTACAGAAAACCAGGTCAAGAGTGTGTCCTGCGACATGAAGGGGGCCAGATACCACTTTGGACAACCCCATAGTTATCATGGTAGACATGATGTCCTGAGTTGCTTCTGACAAACTGGTTGGATGTAGGAGACCTCCAGCACAGCAAGCTGATGTAACTGCAGCGCCATGCCCGAGATGAGATTAGTCAGCTTAAACAGGGAGAGAGTTGTGCAGTCAGGTGGATGGTACACCAACAGAATCCTTATTTTGTCCCTTACACCCGCTCTCTGGTATAAGCACTCAAACCCCACAGTCTGTGGGACAGGGCACATAGTAAGGGTGACTGAATCTCAGGAGATGATTGCAATTCCTCCCCACCCCCCAAACTCCCAGTTCTAGCCTGATTCTCCACAGATAACCCAGGAAGACAAAGCTGAAAAAGATTAATTCTTACAGCATCACCTCACCAGGTGGACATAATGTAGGCCAGGTCAGCATCCTGGATGTTAGCTCTCTTAGGTTTCATTTACATGGCATTTAGGAATGGTTCCTTCATCCTAGAATAGTTGCCCCCAAGGTTACTCAAGCTCTTTGATTTGGGAGATCTTTTAGGGTAACCCACACCCAGTGTTCTTCTTTCCTATGTATGATGTGGTTGATCTCTCCCAACTCTGTCTCTCTCCTTGCCCTCCATAATTGGAACGGCTGATCCTACCCACAATCAGGCCTCCTTTGAAAAGGCATCCTTCCGCAACATACAAAGACCTTAAATTCATTACACATGAAATAAGTATTTTATTTTATTAGTCTTTTATTTATTTATTTTCACCCCACCTTTCTCCCTAAAAAGGATCCAAGTAGGCTTACATCAGTAAAAGTTAGCCTTTAATGCTAACCGCTGTGAGCATCCAAATATAAAAGGATCAAAGAAAAACCATGCAAAAATTAATATATGCAGCTTTAGAAGTTGTAGCCTTGTTAATCTGTTCATTTTAATGAGAAACACAAAATAAAAAAAGCAAAAGCAAAACAGAGAGAGAGAGAGAGAGAGACTGGGGCCCCTTGAAAACATAAATTTCATTCTCAGCTTTTGTGGAACATATTCAGTTTGTCAGAAAGCCAAACACCACTGTCCCTTTATCTCACAGTCTTGCTGGGACGTTTTACTGTATAGTCTCTGTACCCTAATACTTATGTGTGACAAAGTAGACACGTACCGTGAAAGCTTACATTCAGATATAGCAGTTAGTCTTTAAGGTTTCACAATGCCTTTAAAAACATCCATGCAGGGTGTTGTTTTGAACTATTGGAGGTATAGCAACCGATAATATACGGATGGAGCTGTTCTAAGCTTCTGAAGGTTTCTGATACAAAAAACTATGTCCTTCTCTTGGAAGAGAGAAACCAGCAGGGGGGAAATTGTGAGGAATTTTTGCAAATATTTGTTCTTACACTAGCAAAGTGTTACATATTTTTGTTTCTTTTTCATCTTTCTTTTGCTCCAAAAGCTCAAAGTAGTTTTAGTGTCACAGAGAACATTAACTGGGGTATAATGAATTTACTGATCTCTTCAGTGACCTTGAAAGCAGAGTAGGAATTCAAAACAGCTTTTAGAGCTGTTGTTTTAAAAAAAAAAAATAAGGAAGCAGAAGATGTCTGGAAGTTGAGTCATGGCTACTGGACTTCTTTTTTGAGAGATAGAAACGTTTCGCTGTTCATCCAAACAGCTTCATCGGTCTGAATACAGCTAGTGCAAATCCTCCATCTTATAGGCAGCTTTGACCTCTTGTCACCCTGGCCTGAATTAGGCTCATAAGTGGTCTAAATAGGCTCGTTAGGGAGACAATAGTATCCTTAGCCTTAAGGTGAACAATGGCCTAAGGTGCTGAAACCTATCAAGAATGGGTCTTTGGCTATGGCCTTGAACAAGGGATCAGTCTGAGACCCAGACCTGACGGAAGAACCTGGTCATTCCCTACATGGCGGGAGTGTCGGAGAAGCTTAAAAGGATTTTTGGCAAACACCACATCCCTGTTTATTTCAAACCCATGAACTCACTAAGGCAGAGACTTGTCCACCCAAAGGATCCGATACCAAACCATAAAAGGAGCAATATAGTATATGCAGTCCAATGCAGTGAAGAGTGTTCAGACCTCTACATTGGAGAAACTAAACAGCCATTAAACAGAAGGATGGCCCAACATAGGAGGGGCAACAGGTCAGGACCAGAATCAGCAGTACACCTCCATTTGAAGGACAAAGGGCACTCTTTCAAAGATGAGGATGTACAGATATTAGACAAAGAAGAGAGGTGGTTTGAAAGAGGAGTAAGGGAAGCCATTCATGTGAGCATTGAAAATCCCTCCCTCAACAGAGGTGGTGGGCTCCGGCATAGTCTATCTGCTACTTATCAGGCTGTGCTTTCCAAAGTACCCAGGCAAATCAAAAAGCCTTCACCACCAAGGCCATAGCTAACGACCCATTCTTGATAGGTTTCAGCACCTTAGGCCATTGTTCACCTTAAGGCTAAGAATACTATTGTCTCCCTAACGAGCCTATTTAGGCGACTTATGAGCCTAATTCAGCCAGGGTGACAAGAGGTCAAAGCTGCTTATAAGATGGAGGACTCGCACTAGCTGTATTCAGACTGATGAAGCTGTTTGGATGAACAGCGAAACGTTTCTATCTCTCAAAAAAGAAGTCCAGTAGCCATGACTCAACTTCCAGATAAACTCACCTGGATGACTGAGAATCTTCACAGACATGAAGCAGAAGATGGTGAGTGCAGCCATAAAACTTGCATGGATTTTGTAAAATTGTTCTGCATCTAATTAGCAGTAAAACTGGTTGAAATGTAATTGTATTTTTCAAAATATATTTGTTACGTTTTAGTGTGTATTTCAGGGACACATCTGTACAAGTTGTGTTTGTCACCCACAGTGCCTCCCAGTACTGAGGATTCCTAATCCTGCATAAATCATGTAATGTAATTAGATCGAGGACAGAAAAGCCATGGTTTAATCTGTTCCTCCTATTGCCCCAGTCAACTTTCAATCTAATTTTTATCTCCACTACACCAGAGTCTTATCTGTCTGCACATGGGGAGGGGGGAAAGGGTTTCAGCTGAAGCCCAGAAGTAAACAGGCATTGACCCTGGCTTCCACGGCATGGCATTGATGGAGTTCTGTGCAGCCATGCCCCTTAGAGGGAACATTGGTGCCAGTGTAGCCTCTTAAGCTCCCCAGGTGGCTACACTCTTCTTTCTCCTTATTTAATTATGTATCAACATTTGAATAGGTTTCCCAATTTTAAAAGATTTCAAATCTCTTTCTCAAAGCCAATTACTGGCATTAAAGCAAAGTGGGCTAATTGTATATTGGCTCTCTCTAGACAGGCTACACATTGCATCTCTCTCTGTGTCTCTGTCTCTGTCTCTGTCTGTCTCTGTCTCTCTCTCTCTCTCCTCCCTCCCTCCCTCCCTCCCTCTGTGTGTGTGTGTGCGTGTGTGTGTGCGTGCGCGCGCGCACACACACACACACACGCACACACATTGGGTACTCAATTTAATGGCCACAAAAGGATAGAAAGCTGAGTCAAACTTGATCTGGCTACATGAGCCCAGGATTGAACTTGTATCTTGCTGCTACACCAGGAACCTTAAGCTAAAATATGTTTTAGAATTTGTTTATAATAGAATCCAGACCTGAAATCTTTTTGCCCTAAGTTAGAATGTCAGACAAGGGTCTCAGGGTGAAATAATCAAACTTCTCATTTGGGAAGATCCTTGTTCACGCTCCCACCCTGTTTATAAAACTCACTAATTAATTTCCAAATCCCACCTACCTGGATTCAGAGATGAATTCAGAAAAGCAGAGTTAGGTATTAATCAGGTCCCATATCTAGCATCTAAGGATACACCTTGGGCCAGGTTCCATTGAAAATATTCAATTCTTCATAAAACCTTGTTTATGAATGTGCAACATTTTGCATTATGTCTGTGTTGCGAGCAGGAAAAAGGACACCAAACTATGAATAGCAGAACACAGTCTGAATGTTGTCACCGCCAGTGGCAACAGTCAATGTGGTTTACAGGACACCCTCTTCTGCTTACTACCATTCACAAAATGACACGAAGCAAGGCAAAATCCCAGAAGCTGGCTCTCTTTTTTTCATTATATCCTGCATTTTCAAGGTCTTGCTATATCAGGAAAGAGAAATTAGTGTTTTATTCAAATGGACTGCAGAACCCAGCTTAAGCACTTTCCTGATGTTTTGAATAGTGGATACAGAAGTGCAATATCCCACACCCATAATCCAGAATTTTTTTAAAAAGAATTAAATTTTTGGGCTTTTTAAAGCAAGTGTATACGTACTACACACAGATTCTAACAGCAGCTTATCTAATGTAGAATTACCCAGTGCTTTCATGTTATCTGTACTGTGGTTGCTGAGGAAGAGCAGAAACAAGAACACCTGAGATGTGACAGCAGACACTTTGTGTCAAAATATTTTGAAGGCCCTCTTAGATTAACTAACATTGTCAAGGCTGCTTCACAAAATGCAGTGTAGAAACCTATCTTCCAGTTTCCAAACCCTTGCTCTACAAACATGATTCCTGCATATTTTCCAAAAGATGCCCCCTTGTCTTTTGAAATAAAAAGATGCACCATGGAATAAGCGAACCATTGTGTTATCAAAGAACTAAGAAATGAAATTGCGAACTGAGAAATGAAATTGCAGATCTCTTAACGGTTATATGCAACTTGTCTATTAAAACTGCCACAGTTCCGGGGTACTGGAGGATGGCAGATGTCACACCAATTTTTAAAAAAGGAAGGAGGGGGGACCCAGGAAACTACAGGCCAGTTAGCCTTACATCTGTCCCAGGGAAGATGGTGGAAAGCCTCATCCAAGAGAAAATCTTAAAACACATAAAAGAACAAACCTTGCTGAGAGAAAATCAGCATGGCTTCTGTAAGGGTAAATCTTGTCTGACTAACCTTTTAGAATTTTTTGAAAAGGTCAACAGGCACGTGGATTTGGGTGAACCGGTGGATATAGTCTATCTGGATTTTCAAAAGGCTATTGACACAGTCCCTCACCAAAGGCTGCTGAGAAAATTGCACAAGAGGGCAGGTCCTCTTATGGATTGAGAACTGGTTGAGATCCAGGAAACAAAGAGTAGGTGTCAATGGGAAATTTTCACAATGGAGAGAAGTGAAAAGCGGTGTGCCCCAGGGCTTTGTCCTGGGACCGGTGCTTTTCAATCTGTTCATAAATGACCTGGAGACAGGGATAAACAGTGAGGTGGCCAAGTTTGCAGATGACACAAAACTTTTCCGTGTGGTGAAAACCAGAGAAGATTGTGAAGAGCTCCAGAAGGATCTCTCCAAACTGGGGGAATGGGCTGAGAAATGGCAAATGCGTTTTAATGTAACCAAATGTAAAGTAATGCATATTGGGGCAAAAAATCCAAACTTCATCTATCAACTCATGGGCTTTGAGTTATCCGTGACAGATCAGGAAAGAGATCTTGGTGTGCTGGTGGACAGCTCCATGAAGGTGTCTACCCAATGTGTGGCAGCAGTGAAGAAGGCCAATTCCATGCTAGGGATTATCAAAAAGGGGATTGAAAATAAAACAGCCAACATTATAATGCCATTATACAAAACAATAGTAAGGCCCCACCTGGAGTATTGTGTACAATTCTGGTCACCGCATCTCAAGAAAGACATAGTGGAACTGGAAAAGGTGCAGAAGAGAGCAACTAAAATGATTACTGGGCTGGGGCACCTCCCTAATGAAGAAAGGCTAAAACATTTGGGCCTCTTTAGTCTGGAAAAAAGGTGCTTGAGGGGGGGATATGATTGAGACATACAAAATAATGCAGGGTATCAGTAAAGTGGATAGAGGGAAGCTCTTCTCTCTCTCCCAAAATACCAGAACTAGGGGACATACACTCAAATTGAAGGCTGGGAGAGTAAGAACTGACAAAAGAAAATATTTTTTCACCCAGCGCGTTGCAAGTCTTTGGAACTCCCTGCCACAGGATGTTGTGATGGCATCTGGCCGGGATGCCTTCAAAAGGGGATTGGACAGATTCCTGGAGGAAAAGTCCATCACAGGTTACAAACCATGATGGAGAAACCAGGGTACTTCAAGGGCCAGATGCAGGGGAGTGGTATCAGGAGACAGATATCTAGTCTCATGCGCTCCCAAACGCATCTGGTGGGGCCGCTGTGAGATACAGGAAGCTGGACTAGATGGGCCTTTGGCCTGATCCAGCATGGCTCTTCTTATGTTCTTATGGCAGCTGCATAAGATTTGGCCACTTTATTAGTACTGCAATATGGAAGACCTCATAAGAAAAAACCATGGGTTCTTCTTCGTGGACTCTGTGAATCCACACAATGGGTCTTCGCGCCTGCGCGCTTGAGTTCCTGGTCGTTCCAAGCTTAAGGCTTACAAGCCCCTCCCCTCCGTGCGCATGCTCACCCATTCTCCCGCCTTGGTGACTCAGTTCCTTTTTGCCACCGCTGAGTTTGCTCGTCTTTTCCCGAGCTCCTGCAAAAAGGAAAGTGAAAACTTTATTCAAATATTTAATTTCTTTTATTTCCTTTCCTCCCAGTCTCCCCCTCCAAGTTTATACAGTTATTGTTTATTTCCAGCGCCCGCCCTTAGGGCGGAGGGGTTGTATACCCCTCCCCCCCGTACTGGCAGGCGCGACAGCCGTTTATGGCCGCGGCAGCACTGTTTAAGCAGTGTGAATCCTGCCGGAAGAGAATTCCGTTAGCTGACGGACACAGTTTGTGCCTTTTTTGCCTGGGCGAGGCTCATCAACCTGAACTCTGCCCGCATTGCAAAAAGCTAACGAAGCCCGCCCTTAAACATCGCCTGGAGCAGTTAAGGGCTTACTTGTGGGAAAAATCCCTCCAACCCATGGAAACCCACTCCGAGGCTTCCATGCCTTCTACTTCCTCAAAATCCAAGTCTTCAACCAAAGGCAAAACGATAGAGAAAAGAAAGAAAAAACATCTCCAGCCTGCTCCGATTTCGGAGAAAAGATCAAAGGAAATGGCCTCCGATGTGCGATCAACGACGGCGACGCCGAAACCACCCGGACTCGTCTTAACCGAGTTGCTCAGCATAGAGGGGGTTCACAGTTCAGCGCAGGTCGGCACCCAGTCTCCTGATGCCACACGAGACGTGCCTTGGTCCCATGCCTTTGAAAATCAGGCAACGGGTACCCGTGAACCCCCTCATAGCCCTATGATTCTATCGGGCTTACCGCCGGGCCAACTTGTCCATGACACGGACATGGCCACTGTCAGTTACAACCTGTTGTCGCACCTACAAAATCTACAGGCTGTCTCCATGACCTCAGCTCTTCAGCACTCTGACGCGGAGGAGCAGGGTCTAGATGCCCCCAAGCGCTTGGGCGCTATGCGATCAGGCATCGAAGAGAGAGGAGTCTCTGATGTCGGGCGTCCGGCATAGGATCAACGCCCAATTGTCTCCCCGGACCGGGGCAGAAAGAGGGTGAGGGTAGACTCTCATGATTCCACGTCATCCCTCTCAACCTCTCCTAGGCGTCAAAAATCTAGACGCAGACAGGGCAAGAGGCACCGATGTCATGGATCTCCCTCCTCTTCGTCCCCCGCACAACGTCATAAAAGCAAATGCCGTTCTAAGAAGAAACGACGTCATGCCCGCATGGTGTCCAGCTCCTCAGACACCGATTCCTCTACCACTGCTTCATTCGCCTCCTCACAACATAAGAGGCAGCGAAGAGGTAAACCTAAGCCACCGGCCCAGCGCCCTCTGGTGTCCAACACTGACACCATTGCTGGTCTAGCCTTTCAGAGCCATGCCCTGCGAAGCCCCACTGACACCACACCGCAAGCAGTGGATCAGCAGGCACAGCTGCCGGATTCGTCAGCCACCATGGATTGCCTGTTAACGGATTATTCCGACACGGGAGCAGCCTCTCAGACATCGCATCGGTCCACCCTCTCAAAATCTAGACACTCTGAGACCGATATGCAAGACAAACGATCTTTCACCCCAATGGAAGACTTTAAACATTGTTCACAGATGATACACAAAATTGCGCAAGTCATGGGACTTCAAGTTCAACTCCCAGACGCAAGTAACTCGTGCAAATTCTTTGGCCACTTGCACAAGTCTAGGCCACCTCCTTTCGAATGGGATTCATTCCCTCTATGTTGGAAAAGGCCAAGGAGGCCTGGGCCAAACCCTCCCTCAATCCTCTTATTCCAAGGAGAATTGGTAGCCTCTACAAGACACATGGTGATGGCACAGACTTCCTTATGAAGCACCCCCTACCAAATTCGGTGATAGTGGATGCCACGCAAAACAGAGTGAAGTCCCATTCCAACACCACCCCAAGCAACAAGGAAGCTCGGAAGCTAGACCTCATTGGCAGGCGTCATTACTCCCTTGCCTCATTCTCCTTGAGAGCACTGAACTATCTGTGTGCAATGGAGGCGTATACCCGTCACCTCCTACTCACTTTTCCGGACTTCATAAACCACCTTCCGGAAGAACAGAGGGCCAAAGCAAAGGCCTCTTACATGGAAGTCTTGTCTCTAATCGACTACCAGATGATAACATCCCTGCACATAATGGATGCAGCTTCTAAGCAACTGACGACTGCTATACATCTCCGTCGTCATGCCTGGCTCAGGACATCCAACATTACGGATGATGCCAGAAACCGTATAGAAGACTCCCCATTTGATGGAGAAGGACTCTTTGCGACGTCCACTGACGCGTCACTGAACAACATCCAGAAGATGCGTAAGGCTGCAAAATCTTATACATACCAAGGAAATTCCTCACAATCATCCTCCAGGCCACCAGCCCCTTCCTGGAGACAGCAGTATACTCCATCCCACCAAAGGGCTCCAGGCAGATACAGGCCACAGTACCAACAGTCTCCTTACCAGCGCCAGGCACAGCAGCCTAGGCAACGGCAACAACAGCAAGTCAGGAGATTTGACCGCAAGCAGAAGCAGTTGCCCTGACCTGGATCCCCCGCACGAGGACATCCGGCTCAAACCCTTCCTACCAAACTGGAGAAACATAATGACAGATGCATGGGTATTGTCAATCATCGAAAGAGGATACCGAATCCAATTCCATCATCGACCCCCATTAGGACGGGTCATGTCAACACCTTTCTCTTGGGCACTAAGAGACAAAGTAGCTGCTCTATTAGAGAAGGAACCTATAGAGCTGGTGCCATCAGAAAATCGATTAGGCTTCTACTCTCAATACTTTACAATACCCAGAAAAGACGAGGGCATTCGGCCCATTCTGGACCTTCGAAAACTAAACACATTCATTCAAAAAAAGAAGTTCCGCATGTCCACACTAGACACCATCATCCCCATGCTACAACAAGGGGATTGGTTCATCGTCCTGGACCTATAGGACGCCTTATTTTCACATCTCCATAGCTCCTCAAGACCAGAAATACCTCCGCTTCCGGATAGGAGGCTCAACTTACCAGTTCAAAGCCCTGCCCTTTGGTCTCTCCTCCGCCCCGCGGGTGTTTACAAAGTGCATGGCACCGGTGGCGGTCTTCCTCAGGCTCCAGGGAGTCCACATCTTCCCATATGTAGACGATTGGCTCTTGGTAGCACCTACAAAACAAAAGGCAGAGAAGGATCGAGACCTCACCATCCGACTCCTAACACCCCTGGGACTTTGTCTCAACGAAAAGAAGTCCAACCTCCTACCCTGCCAGTCAGTGCAGTACATAGGAGCACTTCTGGATGCTCTAAAAGCAAGGGCATACTTAGCGCCAGATCGCCCAATAAAAATCAAACAGGCTCTACACCCATTTCAGAGCTCCAACAAGGTATCTGCTCACCAGGCCCAACGCTTACTAGGCCTGATGGCCTCCACTACAGCTATCATACCACATGCCAGACTCCGCATGAGACCGCTGCAGGCATGGCTTCTAGCCAGGTTTCAACCTCACTGCAACAACCCATCCAAACGGCACAGAGTTACCTCCCCTCTCCTCTCCAGCCTAAAGTGGTGGAAGTCCTCCCGCATTCTCAGAGTGGGAAGGCTCTTCAAACAGCATTACCCGTCCATTCAGGTAACGCCAGTACCACGGGATGGGGCGCCACTTGCAACCACCTGTTGATCCATCACAGGTGGACACCCAAGGAGCGAGTTCATCATATCAACTATCTGGAACTCCTTGCCATTCTCAAAGCCCTCAAGGCATTCGAGCTCCTCCTTGCCCACCAGATGGTCCAAGTAATAACAGACAATACCACAGCACTTTATTACTTGAACAAGCAAGGAATTACTCACTCGAAATCTCTCCTGCACCTCACCCTCAAACTTTGGAGATGGTGCATAGCCAAGGACATTCACCCAATAGCCATACACATTGCGTCATGCAACAACGTCGCTGCAGACAAACTGAGCCGCCTCACACACGACAATCACGAGTGGAGCCAATCAGAAGCAGTGTTCCGAATCCTCTGTACCAGATGGGGAACCCCGACCATGGACATGTTTGCATCTCAAGCCAACGCAAAGTGCAGCTTGTACTGTTCCAGAGCGGGAATCGGCAAACACTCACAGGGAGATGCCTTTGCCACCAGGTGGCCAGCCGGCCTCATTTATGCATTCCCACCAATACCACTCATTCAGAGGATGCTGATGAAGATCAGACACCACGGAGCCCATGTCATACTTCTGGCCCCGTGGTGGCCAAGACAGCCATGGTTTCAAGTCCTGCAAACAATGGCGATCGACTCCGTCAGGCTGACATCAACGCCCGATCTCCTGATGCAACACCAGGGCCAAGTCAGGCACCCAGACATCCTGACTCTCCACCTTAACGGCATGGTACATCCGCTAACAATTGCAGAAGTATAATACCCTATATGCACATAAGTGGGCATCTTTCCTGCACTTCACTTGTGCCAACTCGCAACCCTCGAGTCCAACCAACATCCAGGTGCTCCTGAAATTCCTCCTCTTACTCTTCAACAGAGGACTATCCCTATCTACCCTAAGAGTCTACACTGCAGTCATCGTAGCTCATCAGCTGCCTGAGTCTGGGGCTGCAGCTTTGTTTACACATCCTAAACGTAAGAGGTTCCTAAGAGGCATCGCGAACCTCCGTCCACAACACAGAGCCCTGACACCACAATGGTCTCTCTCCTTGGTGCTGAACTGTCTAACTAAGCCGCCATTTGAACCTATGGCTACCGCATCTCTTTACTTACTTACCTTAAAAACTACATTCCTAGTGGCAATCATGTCAGCCAGACGAGCTTCAGAGCTCACTGCACTCAGAGCGGACCCACTGTTCCTCAAGTTCCACCATGATAGAGTGGAACTGAGTCCGGACATCTCTTTCTTACCAAAGATAGTGTCCTCATTCCACGTGTCTCAGCCACTTATTCTACCAACCTTCTTCCCAAACCCAAGTACTCACCTCGAGAGGAAGCTCCACTCCCTCGACGTCAAAAGAGTGCTCCTCTTCTATACAGCCAGGACAGCTTCCGTTAGAAAGACACACAAGCTCTTTATCAGAATCTCAGCACCATCTCGAGGTCATCAAGTATCCCCTCAATCCATCTTCAGATGGATTGTCACAACCATCAAAATGGCTTACAGCACTGCACATGTCTCCTTACCTGTCATGCCTCGGGCACACTCTACAGGAGCAGTAGCCTCCTCCACTGCTTTCCTAAAAGGAGTGTCCTTGGAAGACATATGTAAAGCGGCTACCTGGTCTCGACCGTCTACGTTCCTGAAGCACTACAAACTAGACGTCAGGACGCAGAGATCAGCCGCATTTGGCAAAGCAGTTTTGACAACTGTGCTACCATGACTACCCTCCACCGGTAAGTCAGCTTGCAAGTCACCCATTGTGTGGATTTACAGAGTCCACGAAGAAGAAATGCCAGAGTGGGTTTCGGCCATTGCCACGGCCTCCTTCAGGGAGGGACTTTTCCCTTCCAGTTTAAAGGAAACCGTGGTGAAGCCCACTCTAAAACAGCCTGGCATGGCGTCGGACGATTTGTCCAGCTATCGTCCGATTGCCATTGTTCCCTTTCTGGGCAAGGTAGTTGAGAGGGTGGCCGCTGTCCGGCTTCAGTCGTACCTGGAGGAAAATCGGATCCTGGATCCCTTCCAGTCTGGGTTCAGGACGCTTTGTTGGACCGAGACTGCCCTGGTCGCTCTGCAGGATGACCTCTTCCTATCTGGAAGTTGAGTCATGGGAACTGGACTTCTTTTCTCGAGAAATCTTTTTTTTTTTTTTTTTTTTTGCTACTCATCGAAGCAGTTTTGTCAGTCTGAGAAAAATAAGTGTTGAGTCCTCCATTTTATAGTTTACCTTGATTTCACATTCCCCTGGTCTGAATAGGCTCATAAGTTGGACAATGGCCTGAATAGGCTCATTAGGTGGACAATGGCCTAGGTGTGTGAAAATGCCACCTATGCAACCTTTCCCACCCACCCACCCATTGTTAGCTATGCCTTGGTGGTGGAAGTGTGAAGTGGTTCTGATTTGTCTGGGGATTGATGCAAAGGATGCTTGATGAGGAAGTACAGGCCTTTAAATACCACATCAATGCAGTGGACCCAAATATTAGGTTCTCTAGGGAAAACACCCAAGACAACAGGCTGGCTTTCATGTATTATGCAGTCATCATCGAACCTGACCGTGGTTTGGGAATAGAAGTTTATAGGAACTCCATCCAAACATATCAGTACTCACTATTTGACTCCCACTATCCATTACAACACAAATTAGGAGTCATCAGGACTCTAAACCACAAAGCAGAGAGCATCCACACCTCTCCAGAAGCCAAAAAGAAGGAAGATAGGCACCTAAAGACAGCACTTAAGGCCTGCGGATATCCAAATGAGCCTTCAACAAAGCAGAGTCCTCACCCAGAAGAACAATGGATCAGCCTGAGACCCAGATCTGACAGAAGAACCTGGTCATTCCTTCCATGGCTGGAGTGTCTAAAAAGCTATTTTTGGAAAACACTCAATCCCTGTTTACTTCAAACCCATAAACTCATCCACCCAAAGGACCTGACACCAAAACACAAGAGAAGCAATATAGTATATGTGGTCCAATGCAGTGAAGAGTGTGTATACTAGAGATGGGCACGATTTAGCGGTATTCCCGTTTCCGTTTCCGTTACTCGTTTCCGTTACTGTACGGAAACGGTAACGGGAATTACTCCGCCAGACTTCGAGCTCGAACCGATGAACGAACAATTTTGGTCTGATTTGTCGTGCTCGTTCCTTGCATCGCGCGATTGCGCGATGCCACGCGGCACAGAAAAAAAGTTTTTAAACGTTAAAAAAAACCTGGTTCCTGGCCGAAAAGCAGGCGGAAAAATGCCTGCCGTGCCTCAGGGCACCTACCAGAGGGGTTGTTTCTGGAGGTCCCCGGCCTCCTCCCCCATCCCCCGTCCTGGGCTGCTCTGGTGGGACTCGCCAGTCGCCGCAGGCTCGCAGCCAGCCAGCAAAAAGCCCAGTCTCGCCGGCCGCTGGCCGCCGCAATTAAAGCGCAAGCAAGCGGCACGGACGGCACAGGAAAAAACTTTTAAACTCTCCCCCCACCCATTCCCGGGCCAAAAAAGGAGGCGGAAAAATGCCTGCTTGACTAAGGGTGCAGGGCACCTACCGGAGGGGGGGTTTCTGGAGGGGGGGTCCCGCCTCCCCCCCGTCCTGGGCAGCCGGACTCGAGTCGCCATGCCATGCGGTGCGGGCGGGGGATCCAAAATGGGGCTGCGAACGCAATATTGTTTTTGAAATCGTGGTCCAAAAACACACAAGCACAACAGAAACACGCGGAAATTTATGAACTGCCAGATTTTTCACAGTAGCAGTGGGTTTTTTCTTGCAACAAAATGTCTCTCCTCTCCTCCTCTGTCCTCCATTGATTGTATTTTATTTTATTTATTTTTTACACCTGCGCAATGATGGGCTGGCCGAGTGGCCAGCCATGTGGGAGTGGATGACCATGCAAATTTTTGGAGCCATCCCACCAATCGCATGGCCACTTGGCCATGGAGACTTCTGGGATGTGCCAAAAAGCCCCCTAAAACCTGCCCTAGCCCCCCTAACCCTAACCCTAACCCTTGACTCCGTACCCATACGTCACAGACTGTCTTCTTAGTGGGTCAGAGAGGCACCCAGAGGTGCAACCCACTAGCCCACCGTAACCTTACCCGTCACTAGCCTAACCCTAGCCCTTGCACTAACCCACCTTAAAGCCAGATCTACGTGCTTGCATTGCACTACATGCAGCAAGTACAATTCCCTTCTGTGTGAGACATGGTGGTGCGAGAGCCTTAGTTAGGCATCTCACTATGGCTCTGGGTTCAGTGCCATCCACTAGTCTTCACAGTCACTGTCTGCACATTCTGTTATGCAATATCCATATGGCTATTGCATAGCATTTTGCAGCAGCAGCAGGTGAGGAGGGGAGACCCCCATGTTGAGGGGTCTCTTGGAGCCTGCTTCCCCTTCCTAGTGGGTGAGGATAGGAGGCACCCACGGGTGCCTCCAGAGCCCGCTTTCCCTTTATAGCGGGCCAGAGGAGGCACCCACCCCAGAGAGGTGCCTCCAGGAGCCCGCTCCCCCCCAAAAAAACCAGTACTAACAAAAACGAAAAAACAAACCGACTAATTTTTGCGAATTTTTGCGAAAAACGGAAACGACCCAAAACGGAACCGGCCCGACTAACGACAACTCGAAAAAAAAATTTTTCAAGTCGTGCCCATCTCTAGTGTATACCTCTACATTGGTAAAACTAAACAGCCATTAAATAGCCCAGCATAGGAGGGGAAACAGTTCAGGACCAGAATCAGCAGTGCACCTCCATTTGAAGAACAAAGGACACTCATTCAAAGATGAAGATGTAGGTATATTAGACAGAGGAGATTGGTGATTTAAGAGAGGGGTCAGGGTAGCCATTCATGTGAGTATTGAAAGCCCATCTCTCAACAGAGGTGGAGGACTCAGACACTGTATGTCTGCTGCAGAACACTTTTTTTTTTTTTTTTTGCTTATCAAGCGGCCCTTTCATCAATCCCCAGACAAATCAGAAGCACTTCACACCTCACCAGCAATGCCATAACTAAGGACCCATACTTAATGGGTGTTGGGAAAGATTGCATTGGTGGGACTTTCATACACCTTAGGCCATTGTCCACCTAATGAGCCTGTTCAGACCATTGTCCATCTAACAAGCCTATTCAGGCCATTGTTCAACTTATGAGCCTTATTCAGACCAGGGTGGTGTGAAATCAAAGTGAACTCTAAAATGGAGGACTCACCATTAACTTTTCTCAGACTGACAAAGCTGCTTGGATGAGTAGCGAAACGTTTCAATCTCTCAAGAAAAGAAGTCCAGTTGCCATGACTCAATTTCCAGTTGTTGTTCAATTGTGCAAAAGACCAAGCTAGGAGAAATCCTGAGACATTTATCTTTGTGTAGAAGACTAGATGCAAATATGTTTTATATAGAGCTAAGTGGCTTATTTTGTGTAACTATATTTTTATCTGATACTTTAATCCAGATTGTTTTGTAGTACACTTTTCATTTCCCCATTGTATTATATCATGTTAACGTTTCATTGATTTTTCTCTGATTTCTTTTATATGACGAAACTAATCTCTAAACTAAACTGAACTAAATTATATGTCTCTGTTTGTTTGTGTGTGTGTGTGTGTGTGTGTGTGTGTGTGTGTGTGTGTGTGTGTGTGTGTGTGTGTGTGTGTGATTGGTATCCCTTTAATGCTTACCATTGCTTACTGTTTATTGTTTTTGTTTTTATTTTATTTTATATTTTTCCTTTTAGACAGAGATTGTTGTTTGATTAGTGGGCTAATTAGACTACTTTTTTTCTCTTTTTTATTCCCCCCTTTATAGGCATTTTATTATAGTAATAAGTTGTTTATTATAGCTATTAGTTATTTATTATTAGATACTTTTCTTGTGTTTTGTAATTCTTGTGTTACCAGTTCACCCAGCCCTTCTGTGTGTCTTTTTCTTTTTTCATTAGCCTCCCCACAGA
The DNA here is from genome assembly GCA_037367245.1 of Phrynocephalus guinanensis. Taxonomy (NCBI): domain Eukaryota; kingdom Metazoa; phylum Chordata; class Lepidosauria; order Squamata; family Agamidae; genus Phrynocephalus; species Phrynocephalus guinanensis. The sequence continues at coordinate 1,631,481 of CM074735.1, forward strand.
TGGAGGGCAAAATGATCTCTGTAGTATCGGACAGAGGGAAATTATCCTAGGGAATAAGAGCTAAGTTGGCGCCTCTCCCTTGCTCTGACCTCCCTGTCCACCCTCATATTCCAGGTAGCCGGCCCCTCCAATCCTCCTGTCTGTCCTTGCTGCTCATTAATGCCGTGTCAGTTCATAATAAATCACCTTATCCACAATCTAATCTTGGACTAAGCAACCAACCTGGCTTATATTACAGAGCCCCTGGTGGGAGCAGAGTTTGGGGCTTCTCTAACCCAGATGTGCCCCCCTGGGTATACTGTACAACACCTGGGCAGGTCAAAGGGGCAGGGGGTGGGGTTGCCATGTTGGTTAATTCAGGGCTTGAGTGCCTGCGCCTATCAATGGGAGTTAAGGATAGGTTTGGCATATTGCGCATGTACTGCCCTCCCCACAACCCAGCCCGATCCCTTCCAGACCTCTCGGAGTTCATCTCTGTAGCCCTGTGGAGATCTCCCAGACTCCTTGTGGTCAGGGATTTCAACATGCTGGAGAGATTGGGCTCCCAGAAGTGGCTCCATATATTGGTTGGATTCAATATATTGTGCATTTCATGGCTCTTATTTCCTGATTATTCATGTTATGTAAATAAATATATTAATTAATTTCACCCATGAATAGCCACATATCGTCTCTTGATTACCCCCTTTGCCCTCTGAGGCAAATAAAACACATCATTTTCAATACATGACATGGAAGAAGTGTGCTTGGTATCTCAGATTGCCAATACCTTGTCACATATCTTTTTCAGTAAAATGAAGCTACCTAGATCTATGCAACACCAGTGTATATCTAAGGACAGTAAAGAGATTCAGGTTTCTCCTGCACAATAAGTTGATCCTTCCGTTCCAGAAACACAGCTGGATAGCTTGTGACATGAAGAAGACTCAACATAGTTAACATGTCCTTATCTTTACAGCAAAATAATTCAGTTGTTATACCATAAAATGAGTGGCTTTCGCATGTTTGGGCTCATTTAGTTTTAAATACTACCATACTATAATCTTTCTACTTATAAAATTCAATGTTCAGAATCTTAGAGGTGTTTGTGGAAGAATATTAATAGACATTGCTTGGACAAATGATTACTGTGTACCCAGAACCTCACCACATTTAGCCAAAATTAACACAGTAACTCATGTGATTACTCCATAAACATCTGTAGAATCTTGGCCTTTGTGTAAAACAAAACAAACTAGTTTTATTATATAATAATCTTAGTGAAAGTCTTTTTGAAAATTTTAATTGCTTTTAAAATGACTATTATTTTTCAGGCTATTTTGAATATTTCAGAATGAGTCACTGAGGATTATATTGTTCAAATTCACTGATAGAAATTAAAAGGAATGTCCTCTTCCTTGTATTCTATCATTCCTTTCATCTTTTGTATGTTTGTATTATTTTTTCCATACTCTAACAGATCTAAATTAAAAGTTCTTCTCCTTTATTAGGTTATAAATTACAGTTGTCCCCTGGTGCAGTAAGAGATAGAAGCGGGTATTTATTTTTTTCCTAACAGCAAAAGCATGATCATACTTCTAAAATTTGTTGAGATTACCCAAGAAACTGTGAAAAAAATTCATCCATCACTGTGAGCCCCTGGTCAGGGAATGACAGTGCAGTAAATATCTTCAGCAGCAGCCTTTTAATGTACAAGCTGGTTTTGGTAGGGTTTTTCAGAACTCACATAAAACACACTGTCATGAGTGACTGCCTATGCTCCAAAGTCATTACTCTTGGGATGATGGAACATCTTTCAGAGAGTAACCAAAAAACTCTAAATGTCATGTCAAGTTTGTTGAAGCCATTTTCAAGCTTTGTTCAAGGTTACATGAATATTGAATATGCTTTTTTAAAACTTTGGGATCTATCTGTTGATACACTCAAAGACAGGTAGAAGGGGAAAATATCTCAATTTTTAAAATTGTTTTCTGTAGTGTTTAAGGTCCCAAATTGCAAACTGAATGCAATTAATCCTAATTTGTAATTCACCATATTCTGATATAAACCAGTAAGAGATGGATGATGATACACTCTCAGAGGCCTCTGACTAGGCACATTGGGAGACAGGATAATGAAGCACTTAATGATTCAATTGGCCAGATTAGATATCAACACTCGTGTTTGCAAAGTAGCCTCACAATCCACCTCCCACAACAGAAACACTTTTTGTACTTACATACTGTTCTAACAAATATGTTAATAGGAAATAAGGCTTTTAAAAGACTACTTGTTTAGTTTCTTTTCATTTGGAATCATTTTGGGCCTTGGGGTTTCCCTTCTTTTTGGAAATTTCTCATTAGTTATCTTTCTGTCTTTCAGTAACTCAGGGCTACTGCAAGGTGTTTCGTTTGTTATCCTCAGACCAACTGTAAGAGTTGTTAGATTAAGTCCAAAACATGATTCAAAACTACTCAGCCATAACAATAAATTGAGTGACTTTGACTGCTTCAATAAAATCCACAATACTTAATCAATGTTAGTGTAATTGACATGAAAGGAGGTTCTTTATCTGAATTTGCAATTAGATGCTTTCAATCCCTTGAGTGCTTCTTTAAGGGCCTTTTTACACGACCCCTAAAATCCGCTGGTCCCTTAAATTCGGACCAGAGATCTTGAGGGTTCGTTGCTGTTCTTCCGTCCCCACCTGCTCCGCACTTCTTTGTTCTGTCTGCGTGAGGGGGAGGGAGGGGGGGAAAAGCCTTAGACAGGGACAAAAGAATAAAGGCTTACCTCCGGTGCCGGGGGAAGTTGCTCCGACCTCCGTTTACTTCCTGGTTCCTCTTTAAGGGGCGGATGCAAAAGAAAAACAACAGAAAGAAGCGAGGAGAGCTCAGGCACTCTCCGCATCAAATATTTTTCACCATCAAAGAGCAGGTACAAGAAAAGTGTGTTGGGTCGCGCTTAGGTGGGCGGGGTCGCACTTAATTGTCTGCAAACTCCGGAGCTGGTGGGGAAACATTTTTAAGGTCCGGAGCTTGCAGCCATTTGCGGCGGAGCTTAGGGGTCGTGTATAAACGCCCTAAGTGTCTTCAGCTTCTTAAATACTGTATACCTTACCTATATTCCATCCTTTTTGTATTAGAATTTATCTATAAACTCTTGGGATAGAGTATTGATGTGTCAGGACTAAGATGAAAGCCTGTGATTCTGAAAACTACTCTGCTCACTTTCATGAGGCAATGAATTTTTTTAATGTACATCAGAATTTTTCACAAGTATAAGCCTTATGAATTAGATTTGCTAACATAAGGAAATATAGTACTTGCTCTTCTTTGTCTTTCTTCCACTAGGAATTGTTCTTCAGGCGAAACATTCTTAGCTGTTGCTTTTATTGTAAGTAATAAATGCTTAGTATGTGGCAAAGACTCTTTTAATTTTTGAAAGGTAGGTATGACCACCACTACCCAGGCTAGCCACATAGATAATCTAAAACCTTTAAACGTTCCTGGCTTTCCTTAAGCCTTTATAATGAAAAATGAGCAGAGTTTTCAAATGCAGAAAACTGTAGTTTTATTAAAAGCATAATAGTTTCACAAAAGTTCAACATGTGTGTAGTTGCAGTTTTCTTCAGCGTAGTTCTTATGATTCATTCAGGATGCCCAAAGCACATCTGATCTTGCCTGATTTCGGAAGCTAAGCAGAGTCAGCCCTGGTTAGTACTTGGATGGAAGACCACCAGGGAATACCAGGTGCTGTAGGCGCCTGGAGTAGGGACTGGCAAACCGCTCCAGTATTCCTGCCAAGAATACTGGCAGTCACAACTGTAACGACACAACACACATACACACAAGAATATGTTACAAGTCATTTTAAGCTAACTCACTGTCTAACCTTCTGCTACAGTCTAATAATGTGATTCTGTAGCTACATAACTCTCCCCACATAACATTTCACATGATGTCATCTCGGACTCCTCCATGGGACTCCTATATCTCTTCCTTCTTCCATCACATACATATATATTCTGCTGGCACCCTCTGATTGGTTTCCTTCTTCGTTCTCGGTCAGCCAATCATAACTTAATTCAATGTTGGTGGGCAAACTTTTATCATCCCTGCTGTGGTAGGTCAGAATCCAGAGGATCATGCAACCATCTCCAGAAGGTTTAGAACCTGGTGTTTCTATGTAGCACCCAGTTATACCTCATAGCAAACTGCAGAATTAATGTTTAAACGATGATCTGTGATGAAACATGTAAGACTGATATTGGAAATGAAAGGAACTATAGTATCCCATTGGGGGTGCCTTGTGTAGCATGATCATATTTGTATGGGTAAATAAATGGCTTTTTTATTTTCTTTATTAGAATAACAGCTCATTTTCAGAGTTAATTACTCAGCCTTGACAATCATGCACTTTCCCACTTTATGTGCCTCTTTATTGTACAGAATTGCACAGCTTCACGGGTTTTTACGAGCATGCATGCTGAAATTAAAAGTAATTGGGACTTCTCTGTTCTCTTGCTGTTTTCAGGAAACTTGAATGTGCCAGAAAATATACATACGCACCCCAATGTATATGCACTGTCAGCAAGGAATCCAGTGAGCAAAGATCTTAATCGTGAAATGGAAACGAATTCACCTGCAGAAAAGAAGAAAGCTGCTGGCAAGAAGGCTATCAATAACGGGGAAAACAGCACAGGGAAGGAAATGGAGCAGGCTGGTTTTGTTCCTAAAGGAGAAGTAATGCCTGAAGTGGAGGCATTGTTGGCAAGATTACGAGCACTTTAGATTATTCCATTGCTTCAGCAAATACTAAGAATTGGTCCAGAAGTTCAGGAAGCTTGCAGTTGTCACTGCAGAGTGCAGGTGGAATGATTCTCCACACCCAAATACTTGCAAGTCAAAAATTAGTATATTCCTAAATTTCATAGAGAAGCATTTCTATGGTACAATGCTCCTTTCCTACTCTAGGAGTGGGCCATGTGGGAGGATTTTCAAACTCCTCATCTTCCGCTGTCTTGGCATCATGTGTTTTTTCGAATTTTTGGATTAGCATAATAAAGAAGATTTTAATAACTTTTAAATATTTAGGAAAGATGTACACTTTGCATGAGGCACATATGCACATATATATTCACTTTTCCTCTCAGCTACTCACTGAGAATAATGTATACCTGAATATAAAATTGTTCCTCATAGTTTGCTACTACGTGAAATATGCTGAATGTGAAGATTTTTTTGCTGACAAATATGAGACATCTTTACTTCACTATGTGCTATAATCTGAAAGAATTTTAAGATGTTTTGAATGTTCTATATAATATTTTGTCATTTTAGCAAGGAATTGGGTGCAATACATTGGGTAGGATCTGCACTGAGTAAAAGACAATTTCTCTCAGTGTGAACAAGTCTAGATCCTTTTCTCTGAGACTCACTTTATAAAGTTTCAGCAGTATACTTGCCAAAAGCATAGGTGATAACTCCTGAAGATCATTTGCTGTACATCTATGCAAGAAATACTGTTAAATGTATAATACCATGTATGGTATATCCAAGGTATAGTTCCTAATCAAATATAAAATACAGGGTTTCCTTGTTTCTTTGTGTCTTATTAGGATGAAGATATTATGGTCCAAGGTACCTAGTTACATATTCTTAGGCTGATCTTAATATTTTCGTTGGGCAGAAAGTAAAACCTCCATTTTATCAATATGGGTTATCCTTCTTTGGTATCCACAATGCTACACAAAATTGTGCTGATGTTGCCAGCAGGAAAAAAATGGCATCAAGGTTTACACAGTCTGAGGAGTATAAGTATACCAACAGAAACTTGCCTAACATAGCCAGTGCTAGAGGGATCCCAGAATACGAGCACATGATCTGCACTATAGTTGGTAGAAGAGGACAGAATGGGGGGAAATAACTTGATTTTGGCTGTAGCCCCTCTGTATCAAAATATTTTGAAAGGCTGTTTTGAACTTTACTGCATCAGCTCAACACAGGCAATGAAGAAATGTATGCACCCTTTAACCTGCTACTTGAACTAAAGTTACCCTCCCCACTCCACAGAATGCAGACTAGAAAGCTATGGTTCCGTTTCCAAACCTTTTTCTTGGGGTTGGTACTCTGAGAAAGAAAAGCTATATCAGACCAAAAGTCTACAAACATTATATTCATTGTTCTGCTGGAGGAGAGCCTTACAGATATCACAGCCAGCCAGAAAAACAAAAAGTGGGTGCTGAATAAAATCAAGCTTAAACTCTCACAAGAACAAAATTCAGTAAACACACACATAATAAGAATACCAAACAGGCAAAAAAAGAAAGAAAAAAAGTGTGGCTTGGGAAAGAGGGGCATTAGGAAGGGAGAACAACATAACATGAGATGTTGGTTTGCAGGATCTCAATAGAGCTAGTCATGATAGGACATTATGCAGGTGAACCCATATAGTCACCACACTTAACATATCTGGCTTTTTTAAAATTAAGAAGCAATTCTACAGTGGCAAGATGGATGAAATGTTTGAGGATATGAGAGGATATAGGCACAACAGCTCCGCTTACATAGTCTAAGACCATCAACAAAGCAAAAACTAGTAATTTCAGCTTATTTGAGTCAGCTGCTAGATATTTGTTTTGTTTTTCAAATCCTGTATATTTTGAAATATTTACACCAGACAGAGAATTCCTACCCCATTTTCATTGGCAGGAACAAGTTTAAAATTCTGCTCCTGAGAGTCAGCTGATTGGGTCCTGACTGACAGGGTCAAAAGTTCAAATTGCCCAAAACTGAAAATTTCCCCTTTGAAGAATTGTGTCAGGAACCTGTTCTCAGAAATCCTGAGATTATGTTTACTGATAACTCTCAGGGCTAGGAAAACATAACTGCTCTGTGATTTTGAATGTTGAATATTTGTAAAGAGGTAAATGCAGAATTATATACAGCCAAAATTGTATGCTATTTTCCTAGAAGTGCATAACAAAATGTCCCCCTTCTGGAGGAATATCACTCTGTGACATTTTATTTTCCTCCAAAGATTTCAATTTCATTCCTTGGAAGCTGCCATAATGTGTCTAGTTTGCAACCCTTGCTTTTAAAAACTGGTTGTTTTCCTCTTTTCAAATATATTTTTGAGGATCATTATTGTAGCCCCTGGAGCCTAAATTCTTTCTAAATAAAAAGATGGCTAGCGACAACTATTCTCTTTCAAGATAAACAAGATTGGGCTTTCCAGTTTGTATGAGCTATTTTAAACCTGGGATATTCATGATTACTTTTTCTTGCAGAGGAAAACAGTTTAACTTTTGAAAAATCAAGCCCCAAATCATTTGCCCATATTTCACTAAATTTGGCACAGAGCAAGACCCAACTGTCTGTTATCTTTGTGCGGAATTTGGTGCTGATCCAAAATCCAGTTTCAAAGTGATAATTTTTTATTTGAGCTGGCCTAATTTTTAGAATTATCTGGCAGAATGCTGTTTGCTGTTCTACAATATAAGAGAGTTGCTCTACCGTTCCAAACTGTCTTTCTTGCTCACTTGTGTTCTTTCAGCTGTTAGAGATCTCTCATATAATGAATCATTATTGGCACATATACTAATTCATGTGTCAATTGCACAGTTCTTCAGAGATAGCTAATCACTGTAACACTACTTCCAGTTTCACTTATGTACGTTTGTTTAATTCACACACTCCCTATTTTACCAACAGATAACCTTGCCACAATGATTTAGTAATTTCCAAAATGTTGTATAAGAAGCTATTTTTAAAAAAGTTTCTCAACAAATATAAACAGAATGCTGAAGTATATTTTATATAATTGAAAATAAAACTTTTTGAATTTGTCATCAGTACATCTTTGATATTACTGGATTTAATATGTTTATTGCAATCACCCTTGCAGTGTATCTATTTCATCTTTATAAAATGGGACTAATACTCTCAAAACAGTATGAAATACCGCTAACGGAATGCCAGTGTAATTTAAATTATTCCTCTGACTTACTGATGGCAACGGTGAACTTGATGCATGTGATGCCTGCCAGGACCAGGAGCTTTACCTCCTACTGTCACCTGGTAATTGAAGAGCAATGTCAATACTGCAGTCCTGACATAAATATTTGTCCTTTATCTAAACAATTACAACAAAGGTTTCAAATTTTAACAGCATATTTGTGTGTGAAAGTGTCATGTAAAAAAAGGCTCTGGAATACTATTGTAAAATTCTGTCACCAGCATAAAAATAATTATTTATATTTACATATGTTAGAAATATGAAAGTCATATAAAATAAAATAAAATAAAATAAAATAAAATAAAATAAATATGGGAGATTAACCCAATCCTTCTTACATTCAGCAAAATATATAACCTTCCTTAGCAGCTAAAGCAACAAGGGTGACTACAGTGATGCCTTGAATTACCAAATTAAGCCGTTCCCATGGATCTTTCATAATTCAAAATTTTCGTAATTCAAAACATGGTTTCCCATAGGAATGCATTGAAAACAGAAATACCCATTTTTAAATAAAAGATACTCTTTATAAAGTGCACTTTCAAGACATGAACACTGTGCAAGGACATTAATCAAGAATAAACATTCCAAACATCACACAATTTTTCAAACATGCCACAGTACAGTACAGTACACTTCAGTGACATTTGAAGCATACAGCTGCAAGCTTTAAGACATGGCACAGCAACTTTTAAAACATGGCAAACTACATGTTCTACATTTCTACAGTACAGTACAGAACATAAGCATCTTCAAATGTTTTTCAAATCACTGCCAACTCCTTCCACACCTCCACACTCAATGCCTCATGCAACCCACAAGCCACTGGGTTGTAATGCATCCTGGGAGCATTTTTTTTAAATTCCAATGGTTTTGTGAGGCATCCCACAAGCAATTTTCATTATGCAAATTAACGCCATTCCCCCCCCCCCAAAAAAAAAATTGTCTTACAAATTTTTCATCTTACAGGGCATTCGTCTTAAGAGGCATCCCTGTACTTTGTATTTTATTTCCTTTCATATGCATAAGTAGGAATGGATAAATCCAGAACCTAAACAAATTAGCATTATGACCTAGAATGTGAAAGGCCTAGCTTCAGTAGTAAAAAGGGCCAAAGTTCAAGCAATGTTGAATAGAGGAAAAGCTGATCTAGTTTTCTTACAGGAGGCTCATTAGAACATAGAAGAGTTAAACAAACTATGGTTGAAGAGATTACGTGACACATCCATATCCAGAGGGGTAGTTACATTGATATAAAAAAGATGTGAATTTGAAATAATAAAAGAAGAAAAAGACAGTCAATGGAGGATATTAATAATAAAATAAAAGGAGAATATTGCATCCTAGTAAAGTTGTAAGTGACAAATGAGCATCAAGAAGATTTTTGAGAGAAGCGTTTAATACATTAAATAAGGAAAGGAAAAGATACATTATGCAAGGTAATTTTGTTGTTGCTTTTAGTTCCTTGTAATTGTGGCGTCATGGCGCCATGCCTCACCCTGACCCAATATTTTGAAGCATCACACATCACAATGTGAAAACCAAAGAGCAGAAATTGGAAAAGGAAACCTAAACATGCTCAGATATCCTGAACAGAACTTCCTGGCCACCCTGCAATCCAAAGAGGACATTTAAAAAAAAAAAACAAGTAAGCAAGCATGCACCACCAAAATCTAAAGCCTCATGGCCACCCTGAGAATCAAAGAACTGAAATTGGAAAAAGAAACTTAAACATGCTCAGAAACCTTAAATAGAACCTCATGGCCACCCTGCAATCCAAAGAGGAGAAATTAAAAAAAGATAAACAAGCATGTACCACCAATATTCAAAACCTTGTGGCCACCCTGCAATCCAATTTTTTTTAAAAAAAATTAAACATGCATGCAATGTGATTTTCAAAATGAATGCAATTTAAAAAGACATCTAAATTGCAAAAATTCCAAAGAGCACAAATTAAAAAGAAATCTTAAACTTGGTGTGGAAAGAACACACACATACACACAGCCCCCATGCATGTAATAAAGGAGAGAGAAGAAGAATACAATAATCAACCTACCTTTCCAGCAGTAGAGAATTGCAGGAAAAAGTTCTCCAAAACATCTCCAACTCTCTCTGACACTGCTCCACACTCCACACCTCCTCACTCCACTCCTCGTGCAACCCACAAAGATGTGGAAGCATGGCACAGATGTTTTAAAACCTCCCAGATGCAATGGGGAGATGCATTTTTCAGGGGGGGGGAAATTAAGTCGAGCAAAACTCTAATTTTGCACATATCCACAGATTTCCATTCGTAAGTCAAGTTATTCAGTAGTAAAGCTATCATAAGTCGGAGTACCACTGTATTTTGGAAAAAATATATTTATAGAACAGATTTTTAGAGTGTTTGGAGGGTGTTGAAAGTAGATGAGAGAATGTATTCCTTTTACTCTCAAGTACTCAAGTCTTATTCAAGAATTGATTATATATTTATGTCAGATTTATTGACAAATATAAATGATACATATTATACAAATTTCAGACCATGGTATAGTGAACATGGAATTTACTAATGAGTGTGATTACAAAGAAGCAGAAAGACTGAAAATTGATGAAATTATTTATTTATAAATATATAACTGAAAATCATTATAAAAAGTTAAAAGAGACATGGCAGATAAACAAGCCAAAGGAGAAGTAAAAATAATCTGGGATGCAATGAAGGCTGTAGGATTAGATTGTGTATGGAAAGAGGCTAATATACTTAAAAATACACAGGAAAAATCAGGAAAATGATATTAAAAGATTAGAAAGAATATTTATAATAAGAGATTATAGAGCGTTATTGGAACTATAATTAGATGAAATACACTTTGAAAGAGTACAAAAATAATGTATATAAAAAGAATACAGTGGTCCCCCGCCCTTTCGCGGTTCATATACTGTGGTCCCGCTATATTGCGGGACCGTTAGTATATGAAAAAAGCACCCCTGGGGATAAGGGGCAAAGGCTGTTTCTGGCCTCCCATACTTACCCAGGACCGGTACTGCCCCGAACGGGCCTGTGAGGGCATTCCCAGGGGCTTCCAGAAGGCCTGGGAAAGCCCTTGCAGGCCCGTTTAGGGCAGCACCAGCCTGGGGGTAAGTACAAGAGCCCCCAGTTAGGCCCCCCAGGCCCGACCTGACCTGCATCCGCATATCGCGGATATTCAATTATAGTGGGTCAGGTCGGGTCCCTAACCCCCACAATAGGCAGGGGGTCACTGTATTATGAACATAGAGATAAAAATTCTGAACTATTATCAAAAGTAAGAAACAAAGTAAAAAAGTATAGGGGTAATTCTAGATCAAAAAGTAAAAAGTAACAAAAAGAAAAAAATGGAGATATTTCAAGATTTTTTTGAGAAATTACATTAGTAAAAACCCATCATTGGATAAAATTCATGAGTATATAGAGGAGTACTAATTTTAAAAAAATACAAAAAGAGGATAGAGATAGAATGGACCAATTAATTGAAAAAGAGATTGAGGGAATTGTTAGTAAACTGAAAATAAATACAACACCGGGTTTGGATGTGTTGAGACCTAAGTTTTATAAAGTATTCAAGAAATTACTTATCCCTTAAATGAAAAATAATTTAATAAGATTATTAAAGTACTGTAGATCCCTCAGTCTTGGAAAGAATCAATAATAGTGCTAATTTTGAAACTGCATGAAGAACTGACAGTAATGGAATCATCGGTCCATTTAATTAATTAATCAAGATGCAAAGATATTTACAGCAATTTTAGCAAAGAAATAAAATAGTTGTATAGGAAAATATATAAATGAAGACCAAAATGGCTTTATTAGAGGTAGGCAAATTCATAAGAAGGGATATTAATATTATATATTTAGCTAATAAAAACAAAAGTTAAGTAGGAATTATTTCATTCACTATTTTAATGCATTTGATACAGTAGAATGAAAACATTAGAGATAATGATTAATTATTAAGATTAAGTGAACAATTTAGTAATATAATAAATAGTTGTATTCACAGTACAAGGCAAAAAATTTAGTGAATGATGGAATAGTGGAAAATATCTCTAGGTTGAGGATCAAGATAAGGATACCCATTATCTCTAATAATAGAAATGACGGTGAATGTAATAGGAGAGGAAAAGGAAACAGAAGGTATAGGAGAGGGAAATATAAATAAAATGAATATATTTGCAGATGACACATTCTTAATACTTAAAAATCTGGTGTTATGTATAAATAAAATTCAAAAACATATAAAGACATTTGATGAAATTACAATTAAAGGTGAACTGGAAAAGGTCTGAATGTATGTTATTAAATTATGAAGAGAAAGAAGTAAGGATGTTTTCCAACACTGGAGGCATTCAACAGAAATCTGGACAACCACTTGGCATATATCCTGCGATTTGTATTCCTTCATGGAGCAAGGAGTTAGACTTGATGGCTTTGTAGGACCCTTCCAACTTCACTATTCTGTTTTAGAAAATGTTTGATGCTAAATTAAGAAATAGAATTAATTAGGAATAATGTTAAAATGGGATTTACGTATGTTCAAAACAAATTTAGAAAAAGTGAAGAAAGATAAATGAACAGATAAAAGAATATAAAAATGTATTGCTTAAGTACTATAAAACTGGAAAAATGGACTAAAGAATGGAAAACCAAAGTAGATATCAAATATTGATCAAATTTGAAGAGATTATAAAATAGACATGTAAAACAGCATAAAGAAACTAAAAATGACTGATAAATGAGATATATACAGTTAATACAAGAGGAATACAAATTAAAAGAGATATGGCAAGATATTAATAAAGAAAAAAGAAAGTGCAGTATAATGTGGAATAAAAGAATAATGAAAGGTAAACAAGAACTGTTATAATATATACTGGGGATGGTATATAATGGCAGTAAAGTTCAGTATAATAAATAAATATCCCCAGTATGCTGGAGGTACCAACAAGAAAAAGAGAGAGATTTGCACATGTAGTAGTTATGCAAAATAAGAAAACGGGAATAGGCATTGATTTTCAAGGAAACTCAAGAAATAATAGGGGAAAGGGTTCAAGTCCCCCAAGGCAACATTGTTGAGTACGATTGCAAATAAAACATGGAAGAAAGAGCAAGTAGAGTTAGCAACAATAATGGTAATGGTAAGGATTTTTTTTTTTTTTTTGGCTAAAATTGGAATTTGAACAATCAAATAAAATTGGAGGAATGGTACATGGAGTTTTGGAATTTGGCTATCAATGATAAACTATAATTTGGCTATCAATGATGTTTAAAAGAAATTATTTTAATTTAATATAATTAATATAATGTCTTCAGGACTTGAAGTCTGGACTAAGCACCAAATGGAAGTGGGTTGCATGGGATTTGTAGAGATGATTGTTCTATTTTGTTGAGATGATTATTCTCTTCTGTGTATATGTTATTTTGGTTTTATATTGCAGTTTATATATATATAAAGTATCAACTTAAATATTAATCAATTTCCAAGTTGTAGGTTTGGAAGAAATTTGTGCTGTGGCAATATTATGAAACTAGCATATAATGCACACCAAGTGTTTGCCATCATTTGATATTCATATATTATTAAGAGGTTTGTGCTTAAGTCAGAAATTTTGATTTACCTCTAAAATAAGATGCTTGTCTATTTTGATTTAAGTAGTGGGTTGGTGCTTCTTCATGTATTGACTCCTCTTCTGTAACACTGTATATTGAAGCAAGATGACAAAGATACAAATACTAAACTTAAAAAAAACTTTGTTGGGCCACAGCTCCCCAAATTGGCTCGAAAACAACTTTTCCCATCTCTGACTCTGAAGAACTGATGATACTGTAAAGTGAAATGTGGGTGCTTCACTCTCAATTTCTAAGCCCTTTTCACTGATTTGCTCAAGTTACTATTGTTCTGGGGGCTGGGCATGTAAAACTCTTACTGAGGCAGGAATGGAATGTTGAGAAGTCCACACAGAACATACATCCACTTGAGAGATGTTTCTCTCAAGTGATATTCATATCTACATGGCATATATATATATATATTTGTTTTCGTAGATTTTCACGGGTATAGGTATGCATGTTAGGGTGGATTCGGGTTTCTTCCCGTGTAGAAATCTGGTTGTTTTGGCGACGTTTCGACGAGGTCTCACTCGTCATCTCCAGGCTGGTGTTCTGGCTTCTTTCTTCTTGAAGCAAAGCGTGATCTCAGTTGAAGTCCTTCTATAAATACTGCTGGGGGTGTGTGGTTTGCTTGCTCTGTTGCTGATTGTAGGTTCGTTTGTTCTTTTGTGATCTGCTGTGTGGCTGAGGCGATCGTTAAGGGCTTAACTGCTGGTGGGTTAGATGGCTGTTTAGAGACATCATGTGTGGGTGAGGTGCTGGATGTGTGTCTATTAGCCTTTTGTTTCTTAACGACCTTGGTGATGGGTGTTCTGGCAGCATCCTGGGCTTTGGTGGAGTGGGGTCCTGTGTCTTGTGAATTCATTTTGGTCTGGCTGCGTGTCTGTGGTCTCCCAATGTTTTTTTGGCGTGTGTAAGTGTGCTCCATGTGGTGGCTGGAGTGGGGAGTAGCGGTAGATGGTGCAGTCGTGGTTTTGTTATTGGATGGTGGTTTCGTTTCATCTGTGGGAAGGGTCTGGGTTTGTGTTTGGTGTGGATGGAAGGTGGTGGCATCTTGTGTCCTTTTGGACCTGGTGTCAGTCCACAATGGACAAAGATACAAACAGATAGAAGGAGCACCCATGGGATCACCCCTCTCACCGGTCATCGCAAACCTATATATGGAACACTTTGAAACCAACGCGTTACAGAAGTCCGAACATAAACCCAAACTCTGGCTCAGATATGTTGACGACACCTTTGTTATCTGGCCACACGGGAAAGACAAACTGAACAACTTCCTCACACATCTCAACAGCCTACACCCCAAAATACAATTCACTATGGAAATAGAAGCCAACAACCAACTTCCCTTCCTGGACGTCCTAATCTACAAAAAACCCGACGGCTCCTTAGGACATACCATCTACCGGAAAAAAACACATACAAACCGCTACTTAAATGCACAATCACACCACCACCCTGCACAGATCAACTCCGTAGCAAAAACCCTCATCTCCAGAACCAAACGCCTCGCTGACAAAGACCACCTAAAAACTGAATTACACACTCTCTCGAATGCTTTAATTGCGAACGGATTCCAAAAAAACACCATCACCAAACTAATCCAAAAAGAAACACCCCCCAAGAACCAAGAAACAGAAGAGAACAACGGCACTGCCCTCCTCCCTTACATCAAAGGCACCACAGACAAAATAAGCAAAATTCTCCACAAACACAATATCAAGACAGCCTTTTGCACCGAACAAAAAATAGCCAACATTTTAAGAAACCCCAAAGACAAGATTGAGCTAGAAAACCAAGGAGTCTACGAAATACCATGCAAAGTCTGCCCAGCCACATACATCGGACAGACAAACAGGAGAATAAGCGCACGCATCGCAGAACACAAGAACGCAGTCAAAAAAGAAGAAAAATCTTCCTCTCTCTTCCAGCACATAAAAACAACAGGTCATGAAATTGATTTTAAAAGAACCAAACTCATCTCCAAAACTGAACACTTCAACAGTCGAATAATCATGGAAGCCATTGAAATAGAGAAACACCCAAACAACATGAATAAACGTGATGACACCTCCCGCTTGCCTGACATCTGGAAACTAGCCCTGGTCAACAGACGAGCCTCTGTCACAAAGACTGACACCAGGTCCAAAAGGACACAAGATGCCACCACCTTCCATCCACACCAAACACAAACCCAGACCCTTCCCACAGATGAAACGAAACCACCATCCAATAACAAAACCACGACTGCACCACCTACCGCTACTCCCCACTCCAGCCACCACATGGAGCACACTTACACACGCCAAAAAAAACATTGGGAGACCACAGACACGCAGCCAGACCAAAATGAATTCACAAGACACAGGACCCCACTCCACCAAAGCCCAGGATGCTGCCAGAACACCCATCACCAAGGTCGTTAAGAAACAAAAGGCTAATAGACACACATCCAGCACCTCACCCACACATGATGTCTCTAAACAGCCATCTAACCCACCAGCAGTTAAGCCCTTAACGATCGCCTCAGCCACACAGCAGATCACAAAAGAACAAACGAACCTACAATCAGCAACAGAGCAAGCAAACCACACACCCCCAGCAGTATTTATAGAAGGACTTCAACTGAGATCACGCTTTGCTTCAAGAAGAAAGAAGCCAGAACACCAGCCTGAAGATGACGAGTGAGACCTCGTCGAAACGTCGCCAAAACAACCAGATTTCTACACGGGAAGAAACCCGAATCCACCCTAACATGCATACCTATACCCGTGAAAATCTACGAAAACAAATATATATATATACCAGGCTGCTCTGTTGAAACAGACTCAGCTATATAAAAAAGACATCAGAAGGAGGAACTGAAGAATACGTGAATACAAGCATCCCAACCTTCTCACCTGAAAATAGAGAAAGGATGAATCAAAAAGTAAGAAACAAAATGCCAAAATACTAACAAATGGGGAACTAACATAAGGATTTACCATAGAAAAGGGAACTAGACAAGGCTGTCCATTATCACAGCTGTTGTTCATTTTGGTAATGGAGTTTTTTGCAATAAAAATAAGACAAAACAATCAAATTGAAGGACTAAATACAGAGGGTGAGGTGTTTAAATTAAGAAGTTATGCAGATTTGTGGTTTTGACCATCTCCAATCGATTAGGTTCAATGCAACAAGTAATGGACCAAATAATACAGTTTGGGTGTCATACTGGATTTAAAATAAATAAAATAACAAAGATGATAAATGTTTTAACAAAACAAGAAGATAAGCTTTTTTTACAAGTAAGCCAATAAAGTACTTGGGTATCTATATAACAGGAAAGAATAAAACACTATTTGATTATAATTATAGGAGAGTTTGGGAAAAATACAAAGGGATTTAAACAGATGGAATAATCTAAAACTTTCCTGGATGGGCAGAATATTTGCCATAAAAATGAATGTACTGCTTAAAATCAACGTCCTGTTTCAAATGATCCAAATTACAATCCAAGAAAAGATTTTACAAGACTGGCAAAGACAAATAAATACATTTATATGGAATGGTAAAAATCCAAGAATAAAATTTAAAGTAATGCAAGATGAAAGAAAAGAGGCGGTTTGGCAGTTAGTAATATTAAATTGTACTACCCAGTGGCAGTTTTAGTATGGTTTCAGACTGGATTAAAAAAAACCAAAGGACAAATTAATGAAATTGGAATCGGCAAACCTATGTGAAGGCTTACATAATCTTTTATGGATACAAAAAAAGAACTAAACTTCGCTATAAAAGTCACATAATTAGAGATATCCTTCTAAAAACATGGGATTATTTGAGATTTAGAATAAGCCCAACAGTATCTTTACTAATGACACTAACAGATGCATATTACAATAATAAAGAAAGAAGATGCCTTGACTTTATTACCTTTCAGGATATGACAGATTCTCAAGAAAAAAATTAAATCTTGGCAAGTAATAAAAGAGGAAAGAAAAAAGATAAATTGGCTGACATATAATCAATTAATGTCAAGATATAAAGAAGATACCCAGGATAATAGATACTTGACAGAATTTGAGAAAGTAATTATACGGGGGTGGGGGGAATTACTAGGATGTATTTATAAATTACTATTCAGATTCGATGCAGAAATGGAACCAGTTAATATCAGCATGTTAAAGTGGATGCAGAATTTAGGAAAAGAGATTACCTTCCAACAATGGGAAAGATTATGGACAAAAAATATAAAATTCACAGCATGTCAAATTCTAAGAGAAAATTGGTACAAAATGTAATATTGATGGTATGTAACAGGGCTGTCCAACTTAACAGCCTGCGGCCTACCTTAGGCTCCCAAACGTCCCCTGCTGTCGATGCTCGGAAGTCTTGAAGTTCCTGAAGCTGCACGTGCACGCAAGCACACACTCACAAATCACAGCATTGGTGATGAGGGATCGTGTACATGCACAAATCGTGGAGGAAGAGGAGTAGGACTGTGCGTACAAATCATGACAGTGTCAGGGGACCACGCATGGAGATCACCGCTGTGGCAGTGAGGGACTAGCACGCGCACCCAACACAACTGCAGAGGAACCCACCGCTGCATCTCAGAGAGAGCTCTTTGCTTCCCAGACCCTAAAAGGCTGACCGGCCAGCCATCCCTCTTAGGCCCCAGCATCCTCAACGCAGCCCCGGTGGAGGCCTCCTCCTCCTCTCCCTTCTCCCCTCCTAGCAGCCCTGCCACAGAGCTCATGGGGCAGGTGGTTGGCCCTCCTTTCCCCTCTGCCTTTTCCTTCCCCTCACCTGGTGGTTTTTCTGGGCTGGGGCTTCTGGGCCAGCTTGTGTTGGGAAAGGAGAGTCCAGGGTAAGGGGGGAAGAGAGCAAGTTACAGCTGCAGAAGGCACAGGGCAAACAGAATGAGCGGGGCCAGGTCCTGCCAGGAATGAAGTGACTCCAAATGCCATTGGGGGGGGGGCTCAAACTGCTCAGATCTCCCCATGCCCAGACTTGTTTTTGCTTCCCCCTTGAACCCAAGAAGGAGGATCGGGCCAAGCATCATGGCCACGGGTGGGGAGGTGACGGAGAGAGTTGGAGGCAGCCCTTCCTCTGCTTCCCCCAGCCCTGTTCCTGGGTGAGGTGCCTGGGAATTGGCTCTCCCACCCAATCCCTCGCTGCTGCCGCAATGTACATGCATGCACAGTCCCTCGCCACGCCACTGCCACAATTGCAAATGTGGCAGCTGGGTTTTGCCCAAGAAAGGTGGCTCTCTCTCTTCCTCCTCATCCCTGCTTCCCCCCGACCTTCCCTAGCTCCCTTCCTGGCACACCCCAAGCTGTGGTTCAGACAGGCAGGCCATTTTTTTTGTTTAGAACAGACCTGCGGAGACTTCACAGGCTACTTCAAAGGGTCCTGCGGTCAACCAGTAGCCCACAGTCGACGCATTGTGCAGGCCTGGTATATAACTCTGAAAGACATTAAAGCTATAGACAAAAGATATAAAGGTCTTGGTCGGTAATGTCAAAAATGTGAAGGTTCATACTATCATACCTGGTGAACTTGTAATAAGATAAAGAAGTTCTGGTTAGGCATACATGCTGAAATGAAAAAAATTCTTGAAAGTTGAATTCGAGATGAAACCTGCGACCATGCTCTTGGCATTACCAGCAGAAAATCTGGAAAAATCCACGCAAGAACTATTCAACTACATGTTGACAGCAGCCACAGTAATGGCTAAAAATGGATATCAGACTCATGTCCATTTATACAAGAATGGAGAGAGAAAATGTCTAAATATGCAACAATGGCCAAACTCAAAAATTATATAAAGAGAAGACCAGTCAAACAATTTGAAAAGAAATGGAATAATTATTTTGATTACCTAAATAAATAAAAGGGAGGTGGATTCAATAATGGGGAAACATTTGCAGAGAGGAAGAGAGAAAAATAGAATTTATGTAGAGCAGCAGATAAGCTTATATTAAGTAACCAGAAGAATAAAACCATGTGATTAATTTGAGATGTAAACTATAAGTCACAAATGTAATTGTGTTGGACTTTCATAATGTGTTGGAAGTTTGTATTTCCTATTTTGTTCTAAGTAATAAAAAAAAGAGTTGCCTTGCTTGTTTCCATACTGGTACTAAAATTATTTTAACTTGATAATGTAGTAGAATGATCTCTCATTACCTTTGTCTTTGAAATATGTGATGCTTTATTTTCTTTATGATTATAGAATCTAAGTTCAGAACATTCTTTCCACATGTTTTTTTCAGAAAAACTGCAGTGCAGTAAATCTTTTGAAACAGACAAACTGCAGTAACAAGTAAATAAAATCAGTAAAACTTTCTCTAAATGCAGAATGAAAAACTGATTGTAAAGCAAAATTAAACTCTGATTGACAAGCATTATGCAGTGTCACTGCTCATCCTTCTGCTGATCCTGTATTTCCCAAATAATAACTTAATCAGATAAATCTCAACTTAAGCAAATAGGAAGAAGCAAACATCAACATTTCCTCATATCCACAATTTAGCTTGTGTCAAGCAATTCTCTGCGAACCTTAGATTTTGTAAAGAAACACATACAACTAATTCTGAAATGCTCAATGTCTTCTGGCTATATTTTGTATTTAGACTGCATGGGGGAATAAAAGTTTTAAAATGTTATCTTTCTTTGGAGACTTTGCCAGACTAAATTGATCTCTTTCTTTGATAAAATTACAGGCCATGTGGATCAGGGAAATGCTGTGGATATTGCTTATCTGTACTTCAATAAGGCCTTCAATAAGGTTCCTCATTATATTCTTGCTAAGAAGTTAGTAGAAAGTGGGATAGATAGTACTACTGTTAGGTGGATTTGTAAATGGTTGACTGATCGCACCCAAAGGGTGATCATAAATGACCTCTCTTCAGCTTGGAGAGATGTGACCACTGGGGTGCCCTAGGGTTCTGTTCTGGGTCCAGTGCTGTTCAGTAACTTTATTAATGACTTGGAGGAAGGAATAGAGAGTATGCTAATTAAATTTGCAGATGATATCAAATTAGGAGGGGTTGTTAATTCCCTAGAGGATAGGATGAAAATCCAAAATGACCTTGACAGATTAGAGTGCTGGGCCAAAGCTGAATGGGTTTCAACAGAAGGAAATGCAGAGTGGTGCGTCTAAGGTAAAAAGAATGAATTGCACAGATATAGGATGGGAGATACCTGGCTGGAGAATAGTACCTGTGAAAGGGATCTGGGAGTCTTGATGGACCACAAATTGAACATGACTCAGCAGTGTGATGCGGCGGCCAGGAAAGCCACTGCAATTCTTGGTTGCATCAACAAAACCATAGTGTTTCAATCAAGGGAAGTGATAGTACCACTCTTCTGCTCTGATCTGACCCCACCTGGAGTACTGTGTCCAGTTATGTGCACCTCAATTTAAAAAGGATGTTGACAACCTTGAGCAGGTACAGGGGAGGGCGACCAGGATGGTTGAAGGTCTGGAAGAAATGTCTTTATGAGGAACGGCTTAGGGAACTGGGAATGTTTAGCCTTTCAAAAAGAAGGCTGAGGGAAATGATAGCTATGTTTAAATATTTGAAAGGATGTCATACTCAAGAGGAAACAGGTTTATTTTCCAAGGCTTCAGAGACTAGGACTCAGGGCAATGGTTTCAAACTACAGGAAAAGAGATTCCATTTAAACATTAGGAAGAACTTCATGACAGTTAGAGCTGTTCAACAGTGGAATATGCTGCCACGGAGGGTGGTGGAATCTCCTTCTTTGGAGGTTTTTTAAGCAGAGGCTGGATGGCCATCTGTCGGAAATACTGTGATGGGGGTTCCTGCATGGCAGGGGGTTGGACTTGATGGCCCTTGAGGTCTCTTCCAACCCTATGATTCTATGGTTCTATGAATACCCCAGCCAGCATTATCAGTAGCTGGACTAGTCCTAACAATTTTGTAGTAGCCCCAAAAAGTAACATTTCTAAGCTGAACCTCATTATAGCAGTTTTTGAAATAAATAACTACTGTATACAACTTTAAATGTATATCTATATGCAAAATGTGATGACTAAAATCATTTTCCATGTTCTGACTACTGATATATTTACTTATCACTTTGGACTATCTTTGTAGATCACAGAGATTAGAATGCTTTGTAAACCACCCAAAGATTTCCCTTCGGGAAAAATTGGTCACGGTAGGTAGATAGATAGATAGATAGATAGATAGATAGATAGATAGATAGATAGATAGATAGATAGATAGATAGATAGATAGATAGATATAAACCGAATGGCTAATTGACTAAGGTTCAATGTGAAGATGGGACCATGCCCCCCATCTTTTCTACCCCAATCATCCTCCAGGGCCACCCTGTTCCTAGAAGGTGGCCACACTACTAACCATGAAGCTGCCAATCCCATTCAAATCACCAATGGAGGAAGAGGGAGAGAAGATGCTGTGAGGGATTTTTCTAGAGAGTCTGAAGGCAATGGAACCTTCTGATAAGATTAAAGCTGAGGGCCCAAAGGATCTAGACTGGAAAGAGGAGACCCCAAAAGCCCCCAAAAGGAGAAGACATTAAGAATCCCAATTATTTGTGATTCTGGGGCTGCTATACTCAAAGTACCCACCAGAGTGACTGTGACTTTTGTATTTGTATGCATCACTCAAAACATACTCATTGTTTTGGCATAGGCCTGTATATTGGGAAAAAGAATAGTGAATAAAGTGATAGACTAGGACCCAGGAGATCCAGGTTCAAATCTCTGCTCAGTTTTGGAAGCCTGGACTGTATGGAACTAATCAATTCTCTCCTTAAATACCTCACTAGCCTTGAATACCCAATTTAGGGTTGCTATAAGTTGGTTCCAAGTTAATAGCACATCTCTCTCTCTCTCTCTCTCTCTCTCTCTCTCTCTCTCTCTCTCTCACACACACACACACACACACACACACACACACACACACATACACACACCACTGCCATTTTTATTTTAACATATTATAAGAAAGCCATTGCTACACCTAAGTCCAGTGTTTCTGCTCAGATTGGGTGTGCCAGGCAATGAACAGATGATTGTCTCCATGTACAGCCAGCCATATGAACTCACAAATATACTGTTAATGCTGTCTGGTTTAAGCCAATAATGGAATAATAATTCTCTTGGAATAACTCTTTAAATTAAGAAAGAACTTTCGAAAAGGTAAAGATAACTATTTTCAGGATGCCTCACACTAAGGCAAAAATACTTCCCTTCTGTAGCCCAAAGGATACTTAAAATTAATAGTTTCTGCAAGAGACTCAGCTCCCTCTTGCACCATTCAGTCCTCCATAAATACTATTTATGGATTCTTTCAGCATCAACCAAGAACTCGTTCCCTTAAAGAAAATCACATAGTGAAAATGTAATACGTAAGGATGTACTTTTTATGTCAGAACTCGGGTAACAAAGAAACTCTTTGATGGTCTCCTTCAAGGTTTACAACCTGCCAATAAGTTTCTTGTGGGGTTGTAGTTTATGATATGAGACACAGACACTCTCTCCTACCGTATCTTAAAGATATAGTTACCAAGAAACTACTTTCTCACAAACTGGAATATATGCACGGACATGTGTGAGGTTATCATACCACAGCTTAATGTTAAGTGTGTGTGATAATTTTAAAAATTAAAAATGGGCAATTATCTTTTGCCTTGAAAAATCTATGGCAAGAAATCACAGGTATTTAACTTCACCTTTCTCTTCATATCCGATGCTGACATGCCACAGTGCTGTGTAGAATTGATTAAAGCCTCTTCCTAATGTTTTCAAATAATAGTTTGTGAACATACATAAATTATTCAGATAATGAATTTGCATCAGTCATGGTCACATGGTGAACATGCAGAGGCAAATACAAATCTTGCTATATGACATCTGAGACAGTTATCAAAAAGGTAATTGTCATCTGAAACATTACTTTCTTGATAACTGCTTCTAACTAACTGGCTATGAAGAATTTAGAAAAGCATTTTTCTTTGCATTTTCTATATGCAGTGGATTTCTGTGCATATTCTCATTCATCCAGGTGAGTTTATCTGCAAGTTGAGTCATGGCAACTGGACTTCTTTTTCTTGAGAGACTGAAACATTTTGGTGCTCATTCAAACAGCTTCATCAGTCTGAAGAAAGCTAGTTGTGAGTCCTCGATTTTATAGTTCACTTTGACCTCTTGTTAGCCTGTTCTGAAATAGACTCATACAATGAACAATGGCCTGTAACTTATGCCATGTAAGCTGATTTTTTAAAATAAACATTTCCAAAAATCACTAGAATACTTGTACCAGCAGTGGCAAATTTTCTGTAACTATTATTCTTCCCCCACTCTGTAGCCCTCTGATGATAAGATGGATTCCATGACAGTCCCTGGGTACAGTAATACTGTACCTATTAAGATGAATTTAATTCATTCTACGAGTCATTTCGTTTTACAAAAATATCATCTTGTGAAGTGTGGTTTCCCATATGAATGAATGGGGAACGAATTAATCCATTCCATTCTGGAGGCCTGAAAAAAGGCAAAAAAGTGCATTGTTTTTGTTCAGACCTCTTTATAAAGTTCACTTTAAAGGCATGCAGAGCTGAACCCCTGCCCCCCCCCCCACACACACACACAGTGCAAAAGGAAGCACCAAGACAAAGGGGAGTTTCTCACCAAAAGTGCAATCGAAAATAATTCAAAAGCAAAAAATAAAGCAAGAAAACTTCAGTTCCTTAAATTTCCAAGTTCTAAAATTTCAAAAACTGCAAAAAATGTCCAGAATGCCTCCAAAACTTGATAAAAAAAACTCCTCCCACCATCCACGAACTAAGGGGGCACAATGCATCCTGGATACACTGAGGAAAGATTTATTGCACAACCAGAGTAGAGACTCAGAGAACCGTATCAACTGTGTCCTCACATACAACCATATCACCCACAAACTACAAAACAGCATTAGAACCCATTGGCACATAGGGAATAATATGCCAGGATGCCTACAAAAACCTTTAATCACTTTTAAAAGAACCAAGAATCTATCAGATTTCTGAATTAGAAGTGAATTCAAAGAAAAATCAAAAACATCAAGTTATATTTGGAAGGATATCCCCACCCCCACCCATGGGGCCACCACCCATGGGGCCATTGTGTTTACTGTGTTTGCTGTAAGAATACTGAAAAAATTCACAAGCATACAACAAAGAAAATACACCCTTACTAAATTTACTAACTGCAACACACAAGGAGTTACTACAGCAGGACCCCTATATCCACTGATTCATTATCCACGGTTGGCAGAGGAAAAAATAAATAAATAATTTTGCAGCTGCAAAGCAAGCTACCGTCACAAACAGCAGCTGTAAAGCAAGCTACTGTTGCAAAACAGCGGCTGTAAAGCAAGTTACTATCACAAAACAGCAGTTTTGGGGACATTTTGGCGTTCTCTCTTATCCATGGTTTTCATTATCCATGGGAAGGCTTAGAACCAATCCCCAGCAGATACTGGGGTCCTGCTGTATATGCCATCAATTGCCCTTGCCAAAAAATATATGAGGGAAAACCCTTTAGACCACTTAAAATATGCATAGGAGAACATATCAGTAATATCAGGCATAACAAATTAGGAACTCCCTTAGTTAAACATTTTCAAAAACACAACCACTAAGATTTAAAATTCTGGGCCTTAGAAATTATCCCTAAAAACAAAGATAAAATTATGTTTAAAAAAAGAAATAGACTGGATAATTAAACTTAACTCACTAGCTTCTATGGGCTTCAATGAAGTGATAAATTTTCTACCACTTTTGTAATGTATCATGGCTTTTCTTATAGTCTCTGAGCTTGAAGTAATCAGCCCTAGAAACCTCACATACCTTCTTCACCATTGCTATGAGCTGGGTAACCTAGCTATATAATCACCATAGCCTTTCCCTGTTATTTAGTCAGCAGCGTTTCTAGAAGCAGGAATGTCGTTTTAAGATTATAAGTGATACTCCCTGTCTTATGTACTTTTATGGATTACAAGTCCTTTTTATTGATTGATGTAATGTTTTTAAATATTTGTTTATTGTTTGTACTTGGAACACAATATTGTATTGAAAAATTCAAATTACAAATGTCTTAGTAACCAGCCTACTGGGCCTGTATAAAGAAAAAAATATATATCCTATGTATGTACTTAGAATATAATACCTTACTTATATTTTAAACTGTGAATATCTTAGCAATAGGCCTACTGGGTTTGTAAAAAATGTAACATTACCATTTATCCAATATATATTTTAATGTCTATAAGCCCCCTACCAGAACATATAGTATTTATTTTGCAGTATTTGCTGTATAAAAATAATAGACAAATGTTAGTTGTCCCTTTGTTTTAATGCAGTTAAACATAGCCCCTGAAGAAGGCTTCCTAAGCCGAAATGCGTTGGGCTTTTTTTACAATAAAAGATCTTTTTGCTCAGCATCCTGAGGCTTTGTCTCTTTTGACTCGTTGGTCCCTTTGGATGCTCCAGTTCTTTTGGCTCTCTGAGATGTATAAATAAACAAGCTGGCTTAGGGATGAGTTCCTCACCAACATTGCCAAATGAATAGAATCACATGGCACTTCTATTCTTGAAAGTGGAGAGTATAGCTGGTTTGAGGCAACTGGTGGCAGGTGTGTCCTCTATTTAAATAGTTCACATCGTTAAAAAGCATTTGTTCAAAATATTTTCACAGCTATTATTTAAAAATGAACTTTTATCCTTCTGCCATACAGAAACATTTAATTAAGAGTGCAGATGTCTGTTTTTGGAGTACAACATCTAGATTTCTCAGAAGCATGCTCCTTGGGAAATTCAGGAAACTTTAGGCCCTGGACACAAATCCATAGGTATCTAATTTTCTTTCATTAAAATTAAGTTAAATGAGTTGGGCAAAGGACAGAATAAAAAAATCCTGACCTGTACAAGGATTGAGCTAATAATTTTGCCTTTATTAGATGCTGTAAACCAGGGATTTCCATGCATTTTACCTTCTGCAGGCCACTGAGAAAGCTGAAAACAATCTGAAGTGTGTATGTGGAAAGACAGGAGTGCACAGGGGATTCTGCTCATTACACTGGTGGATATGGAGGACATATTTACTAAAATATTTTGACAATTAGTGATAAAAATTATATTTTTCAGGAATGCCTCTTTGCCATAGAGCTTTCATGGTGGAGGAAATCACTATAATTTAGGTTTCTTTGTTACAGAAATTGGGATTGGAGGTTATCATGGCTTAGGGTTCATTTGGATGGAGTATCTCTTTTTCTTAAAGTTTTAGGTTCTGCAGGGATGGTATCAGCAATTCTTTTTTGCACCATCCATATGATGTTCTTCTATCTCAGTGGTGGTGGACCTTCGGCATTCCAGATGTTTTGAACCACAACTCCCACAGTCCTTAGTCATTGGCAATACAGGCTCAGAATTCTGGGAGTTGTGGTCCAAAACATCTGGAGTGCCGAAGGTACGCCACCATTGCCCTATCTCATACCATTCACAGTTGTCTCCAATGCCTTTGCACTCAACTGAAAGTGTGGCTTATTTTTAATATTACTTTGTTCAGCATTTCCCATTGTGGGTTGATATCTGGTGAAAGATTTGGTGAGAAATTGTCAATTAGTAATTTAAAAAACTCCAGCAGACATGTGGATTTGTTAATGATTAAAGAAAAGATAAATGAGGATTAAAAGACATGTCCTATTACTCTAATACAAAGTAAAAGAAAGTTAACAAAAAGACTCTTTGTAAGAAGATTGAACCTTTCTGTTTCAGAGAGAATATCCCCATTTCGGAGCTCTACACGATATGCTGTCTTATTAATTACAGTACTAGATCATCTTCAAATTCTGCCCTTCTGCCCCCACCCCATTTCTCTGTCTGCCATATAAGTTATTGCTAGCCAACAGAGGCTCATTCTAAAGCATATGCAATGACATTTCTTATTATCACAGTTGGGGGGGATGCTCACCCCCATTAACAAAGTCTATAAATGTTGTGCTATGATTAGGCCAAAGCATGTAACAGATATTCCTTTAGACAGCATTCAAACACTGTTTCCAAAATGATGCGGTACAAACACAGAAATCAGCTGGTTATAATGGCAGGATGCAATTCATCTACTGTTATCTCAGCCTTAACATAGGGCTCTAACGTGGACCCTATCATAAATTTAACCCACAGGAATTTCTTTTCCTGACTCTGAGTAGCACAGGCAAAACCAGACATAGCTGGTATAGGTTTTCTTCAGAGGATTCCAAAGAAAAATGTGGAGGTGACGAAAAGAATTGATTCAAAACCCCTCTGGAAGATTAATTGTGTGACAGGTGTGCAATTGGTTAATAGGACCAGGAAAGTACTCCCTGACAGATGCTTTGAGGAAAACAACCTTTGCATTAACTTTAGAATGATGGAAATTTGTTTTTCTACACTTGTTTACCTCAGTGCAGTAAAAGAAAAATGTAAAATGTGAAGCAGTCCTCAGAATATAGCTCCTGTTATTTGAAAAGCGACTTTACAAGCCAAGATATTCTCCGCTCTGCAGCTTCCATGCTCTGAGAAATGAAACAAATCTAAATGGAAATTACAGGCTTAGCTGACAAACTTTGCTTGGGAAATTGACATTTGTATGCTGTATGCATGAAACCATTGTCACATATGAACTAAATCAAACTCACTGTAGGAGAGAAATGGGCAGAGCAAATTAGGCTTTTCTATGCTTTGTCCACTATTGCATCCTTGACACGTTCCAGCCGCTTCTCTATTAGACTTGCCAAATGACCAGAGAGAAGGCAGTGGGTGGGGGGGAAGAGAGATGATGACCTCGTCCGGCCCTAATATTAGGCCTTCAACACCAGTAAAATGCACAGAAATCAGGAGATGTGCTGAAGATAAGCATGGTTACCTGCTAAGGTTGACGTTTCAAACAGGTGTTAAGGATTCAGACACTGAAGCCATATAGAAAGCTGGAAAGCCTGTTCTCTGTTGCAGATAAGCATCACGTCTCCTAGTTAAGAATTCAGTGTTTGTTTGCTTGGAAGTAAATCTTATGTTCCCCCTCAAGAAAAAATATCAGGATATCACTTATGATAGCCAGGCCCTCCAGTGGCAAAGCTGCCTTTAGCTCAAACAAATAAAATCTATCTTGCCTGCTGCCTACCTGTACTAGGTAATTAGCTTTTTATTTTGCTAGGCAATTTTGAAAACAGCAGTTTTATCATACCAGTTCATAGATTTTAGAGTGCTGTTAGTACTTTTAGACTGATGCTATTTTATCTTGTTTTATGTTATACTCCTTTTACATTTTGCCCAGTTACATTATGATTTTAATTCACATGCACAGCACAAGGAAGTTATTTTTAATGAGCAATATAAAATGTTGCAAATCAATAAATAAGGCAAGGTTAAAAAGTCCAGCTATCACAGGAAGGATCATTGGATATGAAGGAGAATTGATTGGTCTGGCAACACTTTTTGAACGATTTTAGTGGAGTGGAATTTTGGCATGACACATGTGAACTAACAAATTTCTAGATCCAATTGGATGCAAGAGAGAGCACAGATTGTGGCTTTTCTTAACTGGAACAGATGCTTAGTGGAAAATGGAGTGCAGCCATACCACACATCTGGATTTTAGGCATCATTGATCACTCAGCAGGATAAGCAAAGGTCTTAAACTTACAAAAGGCTATCCCAGGGACTCAGTGCGATGGTGGTGGCAGCACCTTCTGCTGTTGTGGCTTAGCTGTTGGTTCCTCCAGCCTTTCCAGCTTGACTGGAGGCTTTTCAGGGTGGAGGTGTTGGTCCCCCCCCCCCCAGCTCTACTGGCTGGTACGGAGGTCCCATGTTTGGCTTCCAGTGTGATGGTGATGGCAGCGCTTGCCGAGACCATGATAGGGTCCCAGTCTGTTGCCACGGGCTCCAGTGCGACAGAGATGGCAGTGCTTGCTGGGCACATCACTGGGTCCCAGTATGAAGCCCTGGTGAACTGATGCAGGTCGGTGGTGGAGAGGACACTGCTTCTTCCAACGTAGTTCAGGGCCCTGGTTGGATCTTTTGGTGGGGGGGGGCACCATTTTTTCACCTCCCCTCTGATTACCATCTTGGACTGGCAGTAGGATACGCCTTTCTTATTATCTGTCAATTAATTTGTACTTGTATTTTTTATATCTGGTTGTTGGAATTTTGGTTTGTTTTTTATTTTGTGGTGTGTGTTATTTTTATTACTGTCCATTATTGTTATTGATTTTTCCCCTTGCTTTCCCTAGCTAGCGTTTTTGTTTGTTTGTTTGTTTTGGCAGGGGGCTGTGTTTGCCCTTGTGTTTTTCCTTCACCCAGGCCTTTGGCAATGGTTGGAGCTGCAATCACTGTTGTTTTGGGTAGAGGGATATATACTAAGAGTGTGTGTGTTGGGGGGGTGTCTATCAGGTAAGGAGAAGTAGGGCCAAGCAAATTGTGCCTGTCCCTTGTTCTGATTCTCCTGCTCAGTGCAATTTGTCAGGGAGCCAGTCCCTCTGCTCCTCTGTCCTGTCTGGGTTGCTGATCAATGCCAGGTCGGTCCATAATAAGCTCCCCATTTTCTATGATTTGATCATTGATGAACGGGTTGATCTGGCTTATGTTATGGAAACCTGGATGGGTGCAGAGGGGGGCCATCCCTCTCTCAGTTGTGCCTGGGCAGGCAGGAGGGTCAAGGAGGGGGTGTTGCCATTGTGTACAGGGAGGCCTATTTTTTTTACAGTTCAAAACTTTCCTGTCTTTTCCTTTTCTTTTTCATTGTTAGTATGCCCATTTCTGTGCATTCCAAAATCTTAATTATTCCTTCATTCGTTGGTATTGCTTCCTTTCAAATATTGTGCACATATAATCCTCGCTGCTGTCAAAATATGTAGCATTAGATAATTGTTTTGTTTATCTAAACTTACCTAAATTCTCTGGTACTATACCTAATAAAACAGTTCTAGTTTAAAGTCTATCTGCTTTCTTAACATTTTGACAAGCTAAGTATGAATTTTAATCCAAAACTTTTTTTGCAGCATTTCCAGCATTTATTACACATATTTGAAAATAGTTTAGCTAATCTAGCAGGTGGTAAATGCCATCTATAAAACATTTTATATAAATTCTCTTTATTGGCTGTTGCTATGGTTAGTTTACAATTTCTATTCCAAAGTTTTTGCCATTTCTCAAGATCAATATTATAGCCAAAACATTTTGCCCATTGTGTACAGAGATACCTTTGTTGTCAGCAGGACCACGACATTAGTTTGTCCAGGGCTTGAGTGCCTGCACCTATCGGTGGGACTTATGGATAGATTTGGGATAGTGTTGGTGTACCATGCTCCCTGCGAACCAGCACTATTCCTGCTGAAGCTCTCCAGTTTCATCTCTGTTGCACTGTTCAGGTCGCCCAGACTATTGGTAGTCATGGGTTTCAGTGTGATGAGGGGTCCGGACTATCTGGGGTGGCTCTGGAGTTCATGGAGTCTATGACCAATCTCAACATCTTAGGGTTGGTCACTCACTGGACTTGGTCTTTTCCTCCACATATTCAGATTATAATCTGAGGGTTGGGAATATTGTAGCCCAACCTGTGTTGTGGTCAGATCTTTACCTGCTGACTTTCTCCCTGTCAACCGCAACCCCCCCCCCTCATGAGTATGCTGAGGACACACAACTCTATATCTTTTTTTTCCATTGCTGCTCTGGAAGCTGTTCAGACCTTGGAGCATTGCCTGACCATGGTCTTGGAATGGACCAAGACTAATAGGTTCAGTTTGAACCCCAATAGGACTGAGGTCCTGTTATTTAGGGGCTCCCCAGATGGATTCTGTGGCCCTCTCCCTCATTTTGGTGGGTCTTCCCTGCAGCTGGCCAAGAGAGTGAGAAGTCTGGGCATTGTACTGGAACAGGCCCTCTCTTTGGAGTCCCAGATAGTGGCTGTTTCTAAGTCAGCCTTTTTCCAATTATGGCTGATTGTCCAGATTCACCTGTTTCTTGATGAGGACTCCCTGAGGATAGTTGTGCATGCACTGGTGATCTCTAGGATTGACTACTGCAATGCATTCTACATGGGGTTTGCCCTGGGCCTGGTTCAGAGACTGCAGTGGGTACAGAATGCAGTGGCCAGGATGGTGGTTCGTGCAGGTAGATATGCCCCATCCTAGTTTGCCTGCATTGGCTGCCTGTTGCATTCTGAATCAGGTTCAAAGTCAATAGAGGTCTACAAAACCCTCTACGGCTTGAGTCCTGATCGTCTGGTGGAACGTATTTCCCTCAGATCAGTAAATGCCTGTCCCACAAGAGCTTCCTAGGGAGGCCCAGAAAGTGTCTACATGGAATTGGGCATTCTTAGTGGCCACCCCTTTGCTTTGGAATTCAATCCCTAGTGAGGTCCTCCTAGCACTATTTCTGCCCACTTTCAGGA
This sequence comes from Phrynocephalus guinanensis, assembly GCA_037367245.1. Lineage (NCBI taxonomy): Eukaryota > Metazoa > Chordata > Lepidosauria > Squamata > Agamidae > Phrynocephalus > Phrynocephalus guinanensis. Next base: position 1,663,559 of record CM074735.1, read on the forward strand.
AAGCCATGAAGAACTGGGTGTTTCAAGAGGCCTTTTGGTTAATTAGTGTTGCTGTGTTATTTTCTACTGCTGTGCTTGGGTGCCTGTATCTTTACTGTCTGTTTATTTTATTTTATTTTTGTTGTTTGGGTATTGCTCTATTGTATGCCCTTATTTTTATTATTTTTATTTTATTTTATTTTTCTTTGTTCCTTTTATAACTGGTTTGAGTTATATTTAGACATAGAGATGGGCACAAAACGAAAAAAAATGTTCCGTTATCCGTTATCCGTTCCGTTACGTAACGGAACGAATAACGAAGCGCAGAGTAATTTAGGAATGAACTGAACAGAACCAGAACAAATTAGTTCGGTTATGTTCAGTTCGTTCTTCCCCACTGGCGATGACAGGCTGGTTGTCATCGCCACCAGTGGGGGAGGACTTTGAGAGCCTCGTGCGGAGGCGGGACCGGGGCTCTCTCTAAACAGATCTCCGCAGCAGGGAGACTGATGGCCACGGTCTCGCCGCCGCAAGCGGAGGCGAGGCCACGGCTATCTCAATCTCTGATCTCTGCAGCGAGGGGGTGACAGGCGGCTCGGCTGTCATCCCCTGCAGTGGAGAGCGGTCGGGAGAGGGCTGCGGTTTCGTCTCCGCAAGCGGAGCTGAGGCCACAGCTTTCTCCGAAGGGATCGCTGGAGAGGGAGCTAGGATCCGGCCTCCGCATGCAGAGGCCAGATCGCAGCCCCCTGTCCAGCTATCTCCGCTTGGTGAATGACAGCCCGGTGGGGAAGAAGAGACCCCCGTTCGAGCCTCTGCATCCAGAGACATGAACGGGGGTCTCTCTAAAGGGATCTTCCCCGCGCCGGATGACAGCACACCCGGCGCGGTGTCATCCAGTGTGGGGAAGAAGAGACCCCAGAGAGGGCTGGGGGAGGTTTTAATAACTCGCTCTTCCCTCCACCCTGTGTGGTGGTGGGGAGAGTGCGCTGTTTAAAATTTTTTCCAGGGTCCCGAAGTTAGCAACCTTCAGGAGCCTTGGAAAGGATTTTAAACAGCACGCTCTCCCCACCACCACACAGGGTGGAGGGAAGAAGAGTGTGCTCTCTCTCCCCCACTTCCCCCCTCCCGGACCCAGCAGCCAATAGCCGCTCGGTGCTAGCTTCAGGAGGGGAGAAGATTTTAAAAGCCCGATCTCTCCCCCCACCTGATGGGGTGGGGGAAGAGCGGGCTTTTTAAATCTCCCCCCAGCCATCCCGGGCACCGCCGGTGCTGTCAAGCCAGCCAGGAGAGCGCTCCCGTGGCTGCAGGACTTTTTTCCTGGCCGGCTTGCCCGCGGCTCCGGTGGCGCCTGGCCCCGGGAGGGCTCCCCTTGGTTGTGGGACGGCTCTGGTCAGGAGGCTTGCCACCAGCTCTGGTGGCGCCCGGCCATGGGAACATTATCCTGGCCCGCATGCTGCCGGCTCCGGTGTCGCCCGGCCCTGGGAGTGCTCCCTGTGGTTGCAGGAATGCTCTCCTGCTGGCAGGCTTGCCATACCCGAAAAATTAATAAATGGAAATGAAGTGGGCCCCAGGGGCCCCGAACAATGGAAATGAAACGAAGCAGGCCCCAGGGCCCAGGCAACGAACACGAAACGCCATTTTGACCTCTCCCTCCCTTGTTCCATCTGGGACTGTGCCTGGCTAGAGGTGGGTCTGTGCCTTGAAGCCTTCAGCTCCTGCTCCCTCGAGAGAGAGCTCATAAGACCGGCTGGAGTCTCCGCAGAGAAACCTCTCCCTCCCTTGTTCAACCTGGGACTGTGCCTGGCTAGAGGTGGGTCTCTGCTTTGAAGTCTTCAGCTCCTGCTCCCTCGAGAGAGAGCTCATAAGACCGGCTGGAATCTCCGCAGAGAAACCTCTCCCTCCCTTGTTCCACCTGGGACTGTGCCTGGCTAGAGGTGGGTCTGTGCTTTGAAGTCTTCAGCTCCTGCTCCCTCGAGAGAGAGCTCATAAGACCGGCTGGAGTCTCCGCAGAGAAACCTCTCCCTCCCTTGTTCCACCTGGGACTGTGCCTGGCTAGAGGTGGGTCTGTGCTTTGAAGTCTTCAGCTCCTGCTCCCTCGAGAGAGGGCTCATAAGACCGGCTGGAGTCTCCACAGAGAAACCTCTCCCTCCCTTGTTCCACCTGGGACTGTACCTGGCTACAGGTGGGTCTGTGCCTTGAAGCCTTCAGCTCCTGCTCCCTCGAGAGAGGGCTCATAAGACCGGCTGGAGTCTCCACAGAGAAACCTCTCCCTCCCTTGTTCCACCTGGGACTGTGCCTGGCTACAGGTGGGTCTGTGCCTTGAAGCCTTCAGCTCCTGCTCCCTCGAGAGAGGGCTCATAAGACCGGCTGGAGTCTCCACAGAGAAACCTCTCCCTCCCTTGTTCCACCTGGGACTGTGCCTGGCTACAGGTGGGTCTGTGCCTTGAAGCCTTCAGCTCCTGCTCCCTCGAGAGAGGGCTCATAAGACCGGCTGGAGTCCCCACAGAGAAAACTCTCCCTCCCTTGTTCCACCTGGGACTGTGCCTGGCTAGAGGTGGGTCTGTGCCTTGAAGTCTTCAGCTCCTGCTCCCTCGAGAGAGGGCTCATAAGACCGGCTGGAGTCCCCGCAGAGAAACCTCTCCCTCCCTTGTTCCACCTGGGACTGTGCCTGGCTAGAGGTGGGTCTGTGTCTTGAAGCCTTCAGCTCCTGCTCCCTCGAGAGAGGGCTCATAAGACCGGCTGGAGTCTCCGCAGAGAAACCTCTCCCTCCCTTGTTCCACCTGGGACTGTGCCTGGCTAGAGGTGGGTCTGTGCTTTGAAGTCTTCAGCTCCTGCTCCCTCGAGAGAGAGCTCATAAGACCGGCTGGAGTCTCCGCAGAGAAACCTCTCCCTCCCTTGTTCCACCTGGGACTGTGCCTGGCTAGAGGTGGGTCTCTGCTTTGAAGTCTTCAGCTCCTGCTCCCTCGAGAGAGGGCTCATAAGACCGGCTGGAGTCTCCGCAGAGAAACCTCTCCCTCCCTTGTTCCACCTGGGACTGTGCCTGGCTAGAGGTGGGTCTGTGCTTTGAAGTCTTCAGCTCCTGCTCCCTCGAGAGAGAGCTCATAAGACCGGCTGGAGTCTCCACAGAGAAACCTCTCCCTCCCTTGTTCCACCTGGGACTGTGCCTGGCTAGCGGTGGGTCTGTGTCTTGAAGTCATTGACTTGTCATTGCCGGGACTTGTTTTTAGTGTCCGGCATCCATCTATTTTGCCTGGAGCTGCCCTGCCCCTTCTCCACCGGAGACGCTGGAAGCAGCTGGATCTCCTGGTTCCTTTCCCCCCTCAAGGATTGGCATTTATGCCTTGGGGGGATATTTACTTATTGCATCATCTCCCCCAGTTCATCTGTGGAGGGCAGGGGGACTGGAGTTGCAAGGCGAGCCTATTGATGGAGCTGGGGTGTGATGGGGGGGATCCTCTGTTGGGGGCCTGGAGCCCGGACTTCGAAATCAGCGCGTTGCTGTTGTCCTCATGGCAATCGGGTTTGGCACTTTGCCATCTTCAATGCCAAGCGCTTGCACTACCACAACCTCTCATTAACCATCAGAGCTCTGACCTCCTGGCCTCCACCCCCTTCTACTCCCAGGTGGTTTACATCTCTCCTGGCGCTTTGCCCGTTTTGTTATTTACTGTTTTATTTGTTAGTTAGGATTTGTTTTACTCTATTACTATTATTATCATTCCACTGTTTGTTTACTGTTTTATTAATTGATTGTAACTCATTTATTGTATTATTGTAAATTTTGTTGTGTTTGTTTATACTTATTAGGTTGAATTAGGTTTTTTTTTCTTTTCTTTCGCCATGTTTGCAGGGACTCATATACCAACTGTGACGGGCCGTGGGCGGTACGCTTGTAGCCGGGGGGTTTGTCAGATCAGAAGAACCCGGGTCAGGCATCTTGTGCCTGTCCCGCGTTCTGACCCCTCGACTCCCTGCCACGTGTCCGGGAGTCCCTTCTCCAGCACCTCCAGCCTTTCCTGCATCCTGCTGAACGCCAGGTCAGTCCACAATAAAATCCCCATCATATACGATACTATCCAAGATGGGCGGGCTGACCTGGCTCTCATTACCGAGACCTGGGTGGGTGCAGGGGGGGGCTTTGCTCTCCCTGCTGTGCCCGCCCGGGTATCTGGTTCAGGGTGTGGGAAGGCTGGAGGGTCAGAAGGGAGGAGGGGTCGCCATCGTCCATCGGGATTCTCTTTATGTTTGCAGGGCCTCGACATTGGTTAGCCAGGGGTTAGAGTGCCTTCACCTGCTGGTGGGACAGCGGGACAGATTTGGCATTGTGCTGGGTTACCGTGCTCCCCGCAACCCAGCACAATCCCTTCCGGAGCTCTCCGAGTTCATCGGGGCTGCACTATTGAAGTCCCCGCGCCTTTTGGTTGCGGGTGACTTCAATGTGCATGCCGGCGGTGAGCTTTCTGGGGCAGCTCTGGAGTTCATGGAATCCATGGCTTCCATGGGTCTGTCCCAGCATGTTGTATGTCCCACTCACAGGTCCGGCCATACCCTGGATCTGGTTTTTTCCTCCATGTCGGGGATCTCGAGTCTGGAGGTTGGGGGCATTGTCCCCCTTCCTGTGTCATGGTCAGACCACCACCTGCTTACTTTCCCTTTGGCGATCTCGGCCCCTCCTCGCGGGGACCATCGGCCTCCTGTTTTGGCCCGTCCCCGAAGACTCATGGACCCTTCTCGGTTCCAGGAAGTCTTTGGGGCGTTTCCTGGAGAACTGACTGGCGCGCCGGCCGAGGTTGTGGCCAACCATTGGTTTGACACAGCTGCCCAGACCATTGACCGGATCGCCCCTAAGCGTCTTCTCCGGTGCCGAGCTCGGCCCTCGCCGTGGTTCACGACCGAGCTCCGAGCGATGAAGCAGGAGAGGAGAAGACTAGAGCGCAGCTGGAGAAGAACCCGGACGGTTATTAGTAAGGCTGCTGTTGTATCCCAGACTAGGTGCTACTCCAACGCGATCAGGGGGGCCCTAAGATCTTTTGTCTCCCTGAGAATTGGTGAGGCCTCGAACCGTCAAGCGGAGATCTTCCGTGTGGTTCGGGACCTCACCAATCCTAGTCTGGCCGGGCCTCCTCCTACTGAGTTCAGTAGTGAGAATTTTGCGGCCTTTTTTTGTTCTAAAATAGAGGCCATCCGGGCCGGCTTCGACTCCGGTTGCAGTAGTACTGCCCCGGCATCCCCAGGTGCTGGGCCGCCTTCGTCGCCTCGGTTGGATGTGCTTGGGCCTGTTTCTGCTGTCGAGGCCTCTAAGGCTATGGCTTTCTGCCGACCAGCGTCCACTCCTTTTGATCCCTGCCCAGCCTGGCTTATTAAATCTGCCAGCGGAACTATGGCCGAATGGGCTTCGGCTATTGCTACCGCCTCCTTCGGCGAGGGGTTTTTTCCCTCTCGTTTGAAGGAGATGGTGGTAAAGCCCATCCTTAAAAAACCTGGCCTCCCTTCGGACGATTTAACCAACTATCGTCCAATTGCCAACGTCCCGTTTATGGGCAAGGTGATCGAGAGGGTGGCGGCGGTTCGGTTGCAGTCATACCTGGAGGATCGGCAGTGCCTCGATCCATGCCAGTCCGGGTTCAGGCCTCGTCGGGGGACCGAAACAGCTTTGGTCGCGCTGCAAGACGACCTAATCCGGGCGGCCGACAGGGGTTGCTCTACCCTGTTGGTTCTCCTGGATTTGTCAGCGGCCTTTGATACCGTCGACCACGGTATCCTGTTGGATCGGCTCTCCGAGGTTGGTATCGGAGGCACTGCTCGCAGTTGGCTCCGATCCTTCCTGGAGGACCGTCCACAGTACGTTCTGCATGGGGGGGAGTTGTCGGCTCCTTGGATACTCCCTTGTGGGGTTCCACAGGGGTCGTCGCTGTCCCCTATGCTGTTTAACATCTACGTAAGGCCGCTGGCTGGGGTCATTAGGGGATTTGGAGTCTGCTGTCACCAGTATGCTGATGACACGCAGCTCTATCTCTCCTTTTTCACCTCTGCAGTAGAAGCTGTGAGGATCCTTGATGAGTGCCTGGACGCCGTACTGACCTGGACCAGGGCGAACAGGCTTAAGCTCAACCCCGAGAAGACGGAGGTTATGTTCTTTGGGAGTTCACCATCTGGGTACGGTGGCCCTCTTCCACAGCTGGGGGGGGGTCTCCCTCCAGCCTGCGGAGAGGGTGCGGAATCTGGGTGTGGTCCTGGACCCGGCGCTGACCATGGAAGCTCAGGTGGCGTCGGTGACCAGGGCCGCCTATTTCCATCTTCGCCAGATCGCCCAGATCCGCCCGTACCTGGATGTTGACTCTCTGAGAACAGTGGTCCAAGCACTGGTGATCTCGAGGCTGGACTACTGTAACACACTCTACATGGGGCTGCCCTTGACTCTTCTCCGGCATCTGCAGCGGGTACAGAATGCGGCAGCCAGGCTGGTGGCTGGTGTGCGTCGTTACGACCATATCACCCCAGTCCTGGCTCGCCTGCATTGGCTGCCCGTTGCAGCCCGGATTAGATTCAAGGTCTTGGTTTTAGTTTATAAAACCCTCCATGGCTTGGGACCGGACTACCTGTCAGAGCGTATCGTCCAGCGATCCACCTCGGTCCGCCCAGTTCGGCAGGTGCGAGCGCACTCGCTTCGGGTTGCCACCCCTCGAGAGGCCCGGAAGACGGTCACCCGGAACCGGGCCTTCTCTGTGGCAGCCCCATCTATATGGAACGCCATCCCCAGCGAAGTGCGCTCTGCAGAGTCCCTGCAGGCCTTTCCAAAATCCTTAAAGACCTTTTTATTTCGAGAGGCCTTTGGCGATTTTTAACTTATTTTTTTCCCGCCATCGCTATTATTACTGCTATCATTATGCCCATTGGTGCCTCCAATTTTATTCGTTAGGATTCACGTCTTTGACGTGCTGGGACGCGCCCGGAGGCCTTAGGATTTTAGGATTTTTGGATTTGGGAGGATATTATATTGTCTTGTTTTAACTTGTTATTCTCGTGATTTGTCTTTGATGTATTATGATTTGTTGTTAGCCGCTTAGAGTCCTTGTTGGAGATAAGCGGGATATAAATATAATAATAAATAAATAAATAAAAATAAATAAATAAAAATTTTGGCATTTCGTGCCCATCTCTAGACAAGCTAGTGGTATATAAATTCCAAATAAAGTAAAGTTCTTGGCTAGCTGTGCTGAAACCATCTGGATTAAAAGCAAACATCCTAAGGGGATGGTAGATGCTAATTAACTGCTGCTGGATCATGACATATCCAGAAGCCATTTCTGGGGAGTTTTCAGTTTGGCCTAACCATTTTTTTATCTTGCTTGGTGAAACAAGTCTGTGACATTAGCACTCCCTGACTCCCTTCCACCAGTCCAGTATTGAACTCCTTAGCCAGCCCAACACATGTGCTGTATTTTAAGAAAATACTAATGTCATTAATGTAAACAATCTTATGCTAGTATACAAATTAAGTTAAAATTGCCTAGTTTTAGTTTGCGAATTTTTTTCAATAACAGTAGTGAAGTCTACATTGAAATCGCTCTTAGTTGAAAGTATTGCTAGGTTACTTTCTTGGCTCACTGTAGATATCTGGTACATTTTGGTTAATTTAGATTTTGAGAAACTTTGTTCATAACTGGCAGTGGAAACAATGATAATTACAAAGATTCTTAATTTCAAAACAAAGTTAATCAAACTCTCTTGCAGCTTTTGCTTGAACACCCACCAAAGCTAATCTAAAGCTGATCAGTTTGCAATCTGCTCATTGGGACTGAGTACCTTATGCACCAACAATATTTAGTTTGGTGAGTATAGCTGTAGCATTTAACTGAGTATACTTAACATGTGTACTGAATTCACTAATTGATAAAATCATCTTTTCCAGTATCTAATAATGTCTGGATTTGCAGAAAAGCAAAGTGTTGATTAATCATATTCATCTATATTGTACATTTTGTAATTGCCACCTGAAGCTGATCAATTGCTTCCACTTGTTCTCTGTCTGTTTCTCGAACTAATGTCAAGAGGGTACCTGTGGTTCTTCATGTCTCCTAATGGCTTTAGAGGTCATCAAACCTATGGTAACTGAGCTGCCAAATCTGGATGGAATGGGGAATCACTATTTAAATATGGCTTTCAGTATATTTCAACAGCTAAGGGTAGAACTAGGTGATACATTAACCCAGTGTCTAAATATATTGCTCCCTCGAGTGGTGAAAGACACCTGATTGCAAAGCATGCTATGCTTTTTCCACTCTACAGACACAAGTCTTTATTTTCTTGCATCTTTTGCAAAAGTCTTCCAAATGGCAATCTTAACCAATCTTAACCAGTAGGAAGGACCTTGTAAATGGGGTCAAAGTGGTGGGAGCTTTAGGTAGAAGTGACCATGCTCTTTTGGAATTTGTTATACAGTAGCTAAGCATAAGACAATTTTTGTAAACATAGGGAATTGTTGGCAGTGATTCCATGGACCAAAACACTGAAAGAGGAGGGAGTCCAAGATGGATGGGATTTCCTTAAAAGTGAGATATTAAAGGCACAATCTAAAACTGTTCCAACAAGAAGAAAAAAGCGAGATGTCTAAAGAAACAGCAATGGTGAACTAAAGAACATTCAACTCAGCTAAGTATAAAAAAATGAACCAGAAATAGAAAAAAGGGGAATGCACCAAAGAAGAATATAAGCAAATAGCTAATATGTGCAGGGGTCTGGTAAAAAAAATAAATTGCAGAATGAACTTAGACTTGCCAGAGAGATTAAAGATAGTAAAAAGGGTTTCTTTAGTTATGTGCATAGCCAAAGGAAAAATAAGCAAATAATAGGATCTCTGCATGGCAAAGATAACAAATTACTAACAGGAGACAGGGACAAGGCAGTATGACTCAACACCTTCTTTGCCTCAGTTTTCTCCAAATTTGAAAAAAGAGTTCCCTTGTGACAAAGAGTAGATGGGATAGGATAGAAATTGCAACATAGAATAGATAGAGAGGTAGTACAGGGACACATGGAAACATTTAATGAATTTAAGTCTATTTGGCCAAATGAATTGCACCCAAGGATATTAAAAAACTGGCAAAAGTAAGTTCAGAACCATTGGCAATAATCTTTGAGAATTCCTGGAGAACAGAGGAAGTCCCCATAGATTGGAGAAGGGCTAATGGGTGACCATAAATGGCCTCTCTTCAGCTTGGAGAGACGTGACCAGTGGGGTGCCCCAGGGTTCTGTTCTGGGTCCAATGCTATTCAATATCTTTATTAATGACTTGGATAAAGAAATAGACAGTATGCTGATTAAATTTGCAGATGATACCAAATAAATTGGGAAGGGTTGCTAATTCCTAGAGGATAAGAAGAAAATCCAAAACAACCTTGACAGATTAGAGTGCTCAGGCAAAGCTAACGAAATGAGTAATAGAAATGTAGGGTGCTGCATCTAGGTAAAAAAATGAATTGCACAGATATAGGATGGGAGAGACTGGCTGTAGAGGAGTATGTGTAAAAGGGAGCTGGAGTCTGGGTGGACCACAAATTGAACATGAGCCAGCAGTGTGACACACTGCCCCAAAAAGCCAATGTGATTCTTGGTTTCATCAACAGAAGCATAGTGTCTAGATCAAGGGAAGTGATAGTACCAGTCGATTCTGCTCTGGTCAGACCCCACCTGGAATACTGTGTCCAGTTCTGTGCGCCTCAATTTAAAAAGGATGTTGGCAACCCTGAATGGGTATAGAGAAGGGCAACCAGGAAGTTTAAAGGTTTGGAAGAAATGTCTTACAAGTAGCGGCTTGGGATCCCGTCCCAGATCCACCAAAGGCTTCCTAAGAGCACCTTTGGAAATTACTCAAACAGACTGTGTACTTTTAAAAATACACCAGCCCAACTGCCACCATTACTTTAAGGCTTTGGACTCTCCCACCTTTGGGCAAAAATCAAACCAGTTGTAAGATTATTATTTGTATTAAAAATAGATAGTTAAAGAATTACCGAAAATAAGTCAATTCAAAATACAGGTAATAGTTCAGTCTTTGGCAATCAAGAAAATAAGAAATCTATCTAACTAATCTAAGTTACACTAGCCATTGTGGCCCTCTCTATGCGTAGCATATTCTATATCCAAACCTATGCAAGCATATTGGAGAAAAAAGCCCCTATTGATTCTATTGTCTCTAATTTAAAGCATTCACATTCTCAGCAAATCACCCCCCCTTCATCCATCCTTTCCAACTCATTGTCCAATCATCTGGCTAGTTTTAATGATAGTCCATGTTGTTCAGCTTTCTCATGCGATCATCTCACAGTGATTCCTTAATTAATTTCTGGCACTGTTGTTATGTCTTCATTCCTCTTGGATGGCACAACAAAGCTTCCATCTTGCTGGTTCCCAGTAGATAAGGCACCTGCAAATACTTGCTTACACAGAACATGGCAAAACATTCTCACACCGAAATAGAAACTGCTTCTTGCTGACTGCTGTGTTCTAGCCTGAATGAGAAGACATGTAACTGAACCATATAGACTCCATCTTTGATCCTTTCCCCCTTCCTTCACATACCCCCTTATGTGCCTAAAAATTCTAAATATGCAATTTAGCATTTTTAGCAAAACAAAACTACTAGCTAACTAATCAAATAGCAGCAAAATACTGGCATGAGGTATACAGTATGTAGTATTATCTATTAAAAGATAAGAGGTATATGACTACATAGCAGCAATATCATGGATTATATGACATTTGTTGAAGCAGGTTAAGGCATGTCTACTTCAGGAAATAAAGAAAGAAAACATTGTTAGTAAAATCAGAAACAACAGAACATATGGCGAGGCCTAGACCATTCAGTCTAGTAGCTCTTCTTCCATGACCTCTTCTGGACTGAGATCAATGCCATAATGCACCCTGGAAAGGCTGTCAGCAACCTGATTCTGCCTCCCAGGTATGTGGACCGCCTCATACTGGAAATCTTGTAAGGCCAAGCTCCATCTCAGTAGACGTTGGTTGGTCGATTTCATGTGGGACAGCCACTTCAGTGCTTGATGATCTGTTTGTAAAACAAAACTGCGATCCCATAAGTAAGGTCATAATTTGTTAAAAGCCCAAACAATGGCAAGGCATTCCTTCTCTGGAACAGAGTAGGCTCTCTCACGTTGCAGGAGCTTTTTACTGAAAAAAGAAACAGGATGAAGCATACCATCATCATACTCTTGTAGCAGGACTGCTCCAATACCGAATTCAGAAGCATCTGTCTGCAAAACAAAAGGCTTTTGAAAGTTAGGTGAAATCAGAATAGGTGAATCTATCAATCGGGCCTTAAGATCATCAAATGCAAGTTGGCATTCCGGTGTCCACTTGACTTTGACTGGTATACGTTTCCTTGTCAACTCAGTCAGAGGTGTAGCAATTTGACTGAAGTGTGGAATAAATTTTCGGTAGTAACCAACAAGGCCTAAAAATGATTGAACTTGTTTCTTGTTTTGAGGTACAGGCCAATTCTTGACACTTTCCACTTTAGCTTGTAATGGTTCAATAAAACCACTGCCCACTAGATGGCCTAAGTAAACCACTTTTCCCTTCATCCATTGGCACTTGGAAGCTTTGACTGTAAGTCCAGCATCACTTAGCCTTTGAAACACTGCATCCAAATGAGACAAGTGTTCTTCCAGGGAATCAGAGAAAATTATGATGTCGTCTAAGTATGCATGAGCAAAAGGTAGACCTTGTAATACAATGTCCATGAGTCTCTGAAACGCACTTGGAGCTGATTTTAATCCGAAAGGCAAACGACACCACTCAAACATGCCTTTATGAGTTATGAAAGCACTTTTTTCACGGGTCACGGGGTCAAGTTCGATTTGCCAATAGCCAGAGGTAAGATCTAAAGATGATAAGTACTTATGGCTGGCGATCTTCTCAATTAGATCCTCAGCCCTTGGCATTGGATACGGATCCAGAGCTGTGAACTGATTCAACTTCCTGTAATCTACACAAAACCTAACCTTAGGTTGGATTTGACCATCAGGTGTTTTCTTTGGTACAATGACCACAGGGCTTGCCCATAAAGAATTACTAGGTTGAATGATGCCCATGTCTAGCATCTCTTGAAGTTCATCCTCAATTTGTTTAGCATGTTCCCCAATGACTCTGTAAGGAGGTGATCGAATAGGGGGTGCATCTCCTGTATCAATTTTGTGTTGAACAAGTGTAGTGCACCCAGGCTTAGTTGTAAAAATGTGCTCATATTTCTCTAGAACACTGAAAAGAGCTCGCTGTTCAAATTCAGGAGTGTTATACTCAAAACAAATTTCACTTAGGTCACCGCCTTCCTTGAATTCTTCCAAAAAATCCAAGCCATCTTCCAGGTTTCTGGAAGATGTAGCTCTGCAAAGCAGCATATGAGACTGTCTACGGACACACGGCTTTAGACTGTTCACATGATACAAACGAGGTTTCTTTTCTTGTGATGACATTCTCACAACATAATTAACAGGCCCCAATTTTTGTTCAACTACTCCTGGACCCAACCAATGGACTTGCAATTTGTTATGCTTGATGGGATCAAGAACCAGCACAGAATCTCCCACTTGAAATTCTCTGTGGCATGACTTAAGGTCATGGTAGTGTTTTTGAGTTTGCTGAGCATTTTGCAAATGTTCAGTGGCCAAATCTCTGATTGCTTTGAGTTTAAGTTGTAAGTCATAAACATACTGAGCAACAGGCATAGAACTCTCTTGTACTGCTCCCTCCCATTGGGATTTGAGAAGTTCCAAAGGTCCCCTCAGGGATTTCCCATAAATGATTTCTGCAGGACTGAAACATCCTAGGCTGTCATGTGGAGAGGTTCTATAGGCATAGAGAATAAAAGGCAATGCTTCAGACCAGGACTGTCCAAACTCCAAAACACGTGTTTGCAACATTCTAAGCAAAGTTTGTTGGGCTCTCTCCACAGCTCCGTGTGACTCCGCATGATAACTCACACTGAAACGTTGCTGGACCCCCGTTAATTCACATAATTTGGCCATCAATTCATTAGTAAAACTTGTTGATCTATCGGAGATGAATAGGCTGGGTAGTCCAATTCTAGAGCTAACTTCCAGTAAAGCTCGCGCAATTTGTTTTGCACTGATGGAAGATGTTGCCACTGCCTCCACCCATTTAGAGAATGGACAAGTGAAGCACACAATATACTTTTTTCCAGTACTACTGGTCTGAAATGGGCCAAGGCAATCCATTTGCAGGCTGCTGAGAGGCTGGGATACAATTGGGATGCATTCCATCTTTGCTTTAGTGATATCAGTGTTGTATCCCACTTTCTGGCAATGTTCACAGCTGATACAAAAATGCTTCACACTTTTGGTCAAATTAGGCCAAAACAAATGATTGCTAATTTTTGCCAGAGTTTTTCTGTAGCCAATATGGCCTGAAAATGGTGATTCATTAGCCAATCTCAAAACTTTTTCCCTATAAGCTTGAGGGACCACCAATTGACGCACAGGAGCCAAATTAGGATTGCCATCCACAAGTTTCTCCCTATACAACATCACTTCACTTCCAACTTCAGCCCAGCAAAATCTAGTTTGTCTCCCAGGACCCAGTTGCAAATCTCTGTCTGCTTGCTCTCTAGCTTCTTGTAAAGTTGGGTCAGACAACTGCTGCTCTTTAAATTGTTTGTCAGGTTGCAACAACTGAACAGAATTAGCAGCACAAACAGTAACAACAGAATCATCTGACTGACTTCCATCATCATCACTATCCTCTGGAACAGACACAGCAACTTCAGGATCGCTGCTAGCTGCAGATTCCACATGCACAGTCTCTAAAGTCTCAGCAGAGGGCAATGCATCCACAACACAGTCAGGAGGACCTGTCACAGGTCTATTTGACACAACAGTAGCCTGAGGCAAAGGTTGCATTTCCACATAATCATCTTCTCCAGAATCAGCACTCCCTTGCTCAGTCTCTGCATCAGCAAAACGGTCAGGGGAAATTATCACAGAGCTGTAAGGCGCAACCTGGGCTTGAGGTGTGTAACTAGCAGAGTCCATTTGCACCTTTGGTGTGGCAACAACCTCTTGATTGGGTACATCAAAGGCAGAACGCTTCTGAACCATTTGACTGCGAGTCTGCACGGCCAAAACTCTTTTGTATTTCTGAGGTTGATTTTTCCTTAGCGTAGCCACATAATCTGTGTATTGCAAATCAATTCCCACTAAGAACTGAATGTCTTGCTTGGGGCTATGAACCAGAACAGTAAGTTCTCCTTCAAAATTCTTATATTTCACATGGATTTTTGCCATAGGTGCCAAATGAGTGCGTGAGACCCCAGAGTTATAAGGGTGCACAGGAAAAAACTTGTCCTCCAACATTTGCTCACTAGTAACATAAGCAGAAGAAATTGATGATAAATCAGCTCCAGTGTCCATATAAGCGGGAATATCATAGTCAATACCATTGCAATTCACAGTCACAGTTTGAGAATATCTGCTTTCACTCCACAGCATTTGTGCTTTTGAAATGATAGTCTCTGGGTCAACAACCTCAGTTCCCGGTTGAGATTTCTTAGATTTGCAAGCCGATGCCCCCATCATCATTATTGCTTTTCCACCAGGACTAGAAGGATTTATGTTCGGGGTAGCAGAAGGCACGGCTCTCCCCCTTCCCACAACACCAACGGGCTGATTCACATTAACCCCCCGCATAGCAGATACAACTGCCCCCCCCCCCGGATTCTTCTTCTTCGGGTTTAAACTGCTAAAGTCCAGTTCATCCTCCCCCTCTTCATTAGCTTGACTAATGATTTTCATCTTAGCTTGAAGCTTTGTAGGAGGCAAATTCTTTCCCGTCTTTTGGGGGGTCTTCTGAACATGTGGGGGTACCTTAGCTTGTTCCCCTTTCCCCTCTGTGCAATTTTTTCTGGTGTGCCCCCGGACGCCACAGGAGAAACAGACAATGTCCATTTGGGGGGTGCTAGTAGCTCTTGGCTGTCCAGGAACTGTACCTCCCATCCCTGAATGTTGAAACTTTTGTGGGGGTTTTCCCTTCTGATCAAAACCTCTCATCCCCCCTTCAGTCTTTTGTGGAAATGAGGAGGGCTTAGCAAATGTCTTTTGAGAAGCTGCTTGAGATTTACTGGTCAGTCTATAAGATAGCAAATTATCAGCTTCAGTGGCTAAATCCTGGGCATTTTCAATTTTCTTCTCCAGCAGAGAGACATTAATCTCAGAGGGCAGAGATTCTCTGACTTGTTCACTAATTAAAACTTCCAGCATCTCCTCCAAGTTTTTAACCCCCGCAGACTCAACCCATTTGAGCATCCCCCGTCTCACTTTCGCCTCAAACTCTGCCACACTGCTTTTGGGGGACCATTTAAGGCTTCTGACTTTGACCCTTAGACCCTCCATGGTATACCCAAATCTCTGCCTAACGTGGGCCATAAAATTCTCCCAATCAGTACTTGCCGTCTCAGAGAGAAGATCTGCCAGGGCTCTGCTGACTTGTGTGTGTAGCAATTTGGTCCAGATTGCCTTCGGGGCTTGTAAATCCTGACAGGCATATTGGAAATTCTGGAGGAACATAAGAATGTCCCCAGAGACTTGATATACCGGAATAGCTTTTCGGTCGTATTTCCTCACATCCAGGACATCTTCCTTCCGCTTAGCCTCTTCCGCCAGGCGCTGCTGCTCTCTCTCACGCTCCTGGGCGATCTTCTCCTCCCGGCGTCTTTCTTCTTCCCGTTGCCGTCTCAAATTCTCTGCCTCTTGTTGCCGCTGTTTGTCCCTCCTCTCCTGTTCTTGATAGTTAATCAGCGTAGCCTGGAGACTAACCAGCTGTTGCAATGTTTCGGCAACTGCAATTTCTGCGGTCCGT
Source organism: Phrynocephalus guinanensis (assembly GCA_037367245.1). Taxonomy (NCBI): domain Eukaryota; kingdom Metazoa; phylum Chordata; class Lepidosauria; order Squamata; family Agamidae; genus Phrynocephalus; species Phrynocephalus guinanensis. The sequence goes on from CM074735.1 coordinate 1,679,427, forward strand.
GGCTGGCTACTAGAAGGCCGCACAGAAGGGCCAGGGCGTTCACCATCCCCCGTATCTTCGGCTTCGCTTCCGTCTTCTGCTCCGCTGCCCTCATCACTCACATCCGAGCCAGGTTGGTCTTCATCATCTGGAATTGTTGGCTGGCCCCCGGAACCAGTATCATCTGCCATCTCTCCGTCCAGAGACAGGGACTGCAAAGGGCCACTTTCTGGATGAATAGATCCACTTGACGTTATGACGTACACAATTTCATGTAATTCAGGGCTAAAGATCTGTTCATTAAACTCCTCAGCCATGCACTAACCCCTCACTATTTAAAAAATAATAAACGGATTGCCATTTCATGAACTATTCCCGCCAGTTTTTCCTAAAAATCTCAAAGCATGGCTTAGAAAAATAACAGAAGCTGTGTTTCACTTTCAAAAAATCACAGCATTACAGCTCGGCCGCTCCCCGGCTAACCGGCGTTCTCCAGTAAGACAGATTTATGCCTCTTCTTGACTATTAAACAATTAGCCAGGCCATAAATCGATTGTAAAGCAGTTAATTGTCCCCCTCCTTAAAACCGAAGGCAGGATCTCTTTACTGCTGCTCTCTTTGTCTCTTTTTTGGCTACCCTTGCCGTTTGAGACTTATGAGAGAAAATCAAAATGTGCCCATGTGGGAGGTCATCCCACCGCTGCCACTATGTAAAGGATCCCGTCCCAGATCCACCAAAGGCTTCCTAAGAGCACCTTTGGAAATTACTCAAACAGACTGTGTACTTTTAAAAATACACCAGCCCAACTGCCACCATTACTTTAAGGCTTTGGACTTAGTCTCTCCCACCTTTGGGCAAAAATCAAACCAGTTGTAAGATTATTATTTGTATTAAAAATAGATAGTTAAAGAATTACCGAAAATAAGTCAATTCAAAATACAGGTAATAGTTCAGTCTTTGGCAATCAAGAAAATAAGAAATCTATCTAACTAATCTAAGTTACACTAGCCATTGTGGCCCTCTCTATGCGTAGCATATTCTATATCCAAACCTATGCAAGCATATTGGAGAAAAAAGCCCCTATTGATTCTATTGTCTCTAATTTAAAGCATTCACATTCTCAGCAAATCACCCCCCCTTCATCCATCCTTTCCAACTCATTGTCCAATCATCTGGCTAGTTTTAATGATAGTCCATGTTGTTCAGCTTTCTCATGCGATCATCTCACAGTGATTCCTTAATTAATTTCTGGCACTGTTGTTATGTCTTCATTCCTCTTGGATGGCACAACAAAGCTTCCATCTTGCTGGTTCCCAGTAGATAAGGCACCTGCAAATACTTGCTTACACAGAACATGGCAAAACATTCTCACACCGAAATAGAAACTGCTTCTTGCTGACTGCTGTGTTCTAGCCTGAATGAGAAGACATGTAACTGAACCATATAGACTCCATCTTTGATCCTTTCTCCCTTCCTTCACAGGGAGCTGGGAATGTTTAGCCTTACAAAATTGAAAATGGAGTTGTTAAAAACTTGAGTCATGAAAAGAAATATTTTGAAATGGGGATGTCCCCATTTTTTTCACAATAGGAAGTTCCACCAGGATATCCATTTCCAATTATTACCATTCAGTATGAAGTGCCATCCTGTTCATGCTGTGTGTAGCATTTCCGGAACCAGGGGATCAGCTTCCAATGATTTCTTTTCGAATTGGAAACTAATGCCCTGGTTCCAGAAATGCTACACACAGCATGCATGGGGTGGCACTTCATATTGAAAGCCCCAATGTGGCTGTCAAAAACCCAAAGCCATCAAAGCAGGGGAAATGCTTCTCCACATTGCTGGGTTTGGGAGGAAATCCCTCAATCAACCAGCAGCCCAAGACCAGTTTTGACAGCTCGAAAATCAGCTAGCTGTCGGAGCTGCAAGGAGCTGCTTTCAGCTGCCAGTTGATTGAGGGCTCTCTGATTATGTCAGGTGCAGGATCCCCTTCCCTGTTCTTCGGGCAGTGGGCAAGGAGCCCAGGTGAAGAACAGGGAAGGGAATCTCATTCCTGACGGAAGCGGCTGTGGCAGTGAGGATCGCTGTGACCCTGGTTCACCCACCAGGTTGTTGGGTGCAGCAGGGACATGTAGATCCTCCTGGGCTGCTTGTGATAAAACTGGCTGGTGGGAATAAAGGGGATCGCCAGCTGTCCACCCGGTGCTTGGGATCTAAAGACCATTTCATCCCAGCAAGCTGGCTCCTGCTTTGGAGTGCCAGGCAGGTGCCAGGGGATGGCGAGCCCCTTCACTCCTACTGGATCTAAGTTCAGCTCCCACTGGGTGCCCAGGGGGAGAAGGAGGTGATGGAGGCAAGCACCCCATCACCAGCTTTTCCTCTGTGGTGTTGGGTACCCAGCGGGACCTCGACTTGGATCACAAAACATCACCGCCAAATGAGTGGGTGGAGAGACAGAAAGTGAGAGAGAGGCTTCAGGTGTGAAAGGAGGAGGGGAAGCTTTGAAAGGGGGAATCTTGGAAGAGAAGGACAGGGAGGGCAAAAAGAGGAAGATCGAAAAAGGAGAGAAGGAGAAGGGGGAAAAGCTGAGCAGTATGCCTGCCTCAACCCAGCAAAGTAGGGGAAAAGCTCCCCCCCCCCTTTGCTGGGTTGAAAGGATACCCCCTGCTTCTCAACAGCCAGGTCATTTTCTGAGCTGTCAAAATCAGGTGGGTGTTGGGCTGGGAGGAGCAGCCTTGGGCTGCTGATTGCTTGAGGGTGTTTCCCGTCAACCCAGCAAATGTGGGGAAGCTTTCCCCCTGCTTTGTTGGGTTGGGGCAGGCTTTCAAAAAACCCACCTCTCCCAGAGACAGCAAAAGCTCTTTCCTGTCTTTGGAGATGCTGGTTTTTGACACACACCCCCATTGCTCCTTGTGATCCGGGGTGTCAAAAATCCAACATCACCAAAGACGGGAAAGGGCTGTTCCCATTTTTCCAGGCATTGGGACAGCCTTCCCATAGGAATGCATTGAGAACCAATGTAATCTGTTCTCTCTTTTTTATTTTTCTGACCTCTAGAATGGATTATTGGTTTTCAGTGCATTCCTATGGGAAACCACATTTTAAGATATGAAAATTTTGAGATACAAAAATTCCCATGCACAGATTAATTTCATATCTCAAGGAACCACTGTATTTGAAAGGATATCATATTGAATAGGGGACTTGTTTGTTTCCTGTGGCTTCAGAGACTAGGACTTGGGGCAATGACCTTGATTGACAGCAGCCACCCTTTGGTTAATGAACAGAGATTCATGTCAGCAGGCAATACTCCAGGAGGGCTGTTCTGTGAAGGGTGTGCAGGATGATTAATTACGACTTCCATCTCTAGCTCTATGTGGCTTCATTCAAGGTCCCCCCCCCAATGGATACCAATTCTCGGGCGGGATAACCAACTTAACCAGGCAATTTTTTTATTCCTGTTCTTTCAGTGTACCTGGTAACGTATACTGAAGATCTAGGCAAACACCCTAATTCTATGCATCTTGCACATAAGCATATTGTATTGAATGCAATATACCCTTTTCCTCTGAAGTGACTTTATAACTATAGTCAACACACAGGGATTATGTGTGCAGCCTCTGCACTTTTATATTTATTTATTTATTATTTTATTTAGTTTGAGTATTTTTACCCTGCCTTTCTCCTTGGAAAAGGACCCAAGGCAGTTTACAGTATTAAGGGATAATATACAGTCCAGTACTATTAAGACATGTTCAAGTATTGAGAACAGGGAATTGAGGGACATCTTACAGCATTAATAGACAACATTACATTAAAGCTACAAGAGAACGCGAGCAGTTAAAAGGAAAGGAAAGTTCCATGTAAAGTTGCAAGAGAACACAAGCATTAAAAGGAGAGTAAAGTTCAATGCAAAGTTATGAGTGATGGAAACTAACATTGAAAACATAGTGTCAATGTAATCACATAAGATTATAAGTAGTTATAAAGTCTCTGTGATTCTATAGATTCATATAAAAGACACATAATAGGTGGTCCGTCCTTCAGGGAAAGCTTGCCTATATATAAGCTGTGTCATGTTCTGTGCTTGAACTGATACATAATTTTTTTTAAATTGCCATTGCAGTGCCTTGATATTGCTGTTTCTGAGTTGCACAGGGACAAAGAGAATTTCCTATTTCATGTTACTATTTTAAAAAATGAGACCATAATGAACATAGGCTTTAGGCTTTCAAAGCCATTTTTTGGAGAAAAATCTTTAAGACAAAAGAAAGAAAATGATGGGTGAGAGAACTGTCAGGTGTTGGCATGAGATGAAGAGCCATCTCACCTACAAAACAATTATCTAGAGTTCCACTTTAATTAAAGGGAGAATACACCAGTGAAGAAGGCCAGTTCACTGCTCTGCAGAAAGGCCATCTTTCTAGCAGGCAATTCATCTATCCAATAGGCAGCAGCCTTGAGACTAAGAATAGCACCAGCAAAAAGTGTAAGAATTTTTAAAAGGCAGCACACTACAGACAAGAACCAGGGGCTGGCACTTTTCCCAACCTTGCAAGAATATTTTTAGTGAAAAAGATTCATCTGAAAATTGAGAGAGGTTATACACATGGTAAACTTCATATAATAATCCCTCCTCCCAAAACACACTCTTGCATTTCTTAGGGTTAGATTTGAAAAATGTCTCAGATTCACAGAAACTTCCAATTTTGGCATTCAGTTTCTCATTGTGTTATTCTTTATTTATTTCTTTATTTATTGATATACTGCTCCATATAGCTACACGGCTACTTTGGACAGTTTAGAAAACTGAACCGAAATAAACCCATAAACAATACACACAGTATAATAGATAAGCACAAATAAGTAAAAACGTAATAATAAACAATATATATAAAAAACATTGAACAGGAGCAAGATGGGCTAGATAAAAACAAAATAAAATACGTAATAGCATCATTAGTGGAATAGATTAATATCCAGGGAAAGCCTTTTTAAATAGCCATGTCTTTAGATGTTTCTTAAAGATTGGGAGGGAAGATGCCAGACAGATCTCAGGAGGAAGTTGGTTCCAGAGCTGAGGGGCTGCCACTGAGAAAGCCCGATTTTTCATCAAAGATTTATGGGCCTCCTTCAGCGACGGCACCCTCAAAGGTCCTGCCTGATGATGGGGTGTTACAGGCAGTAGTTTTCTAACATTAGAAATCAAATATGGCAATTTGCCTCTGGAATAGTGCATTTTAGAACTTGTTGGTATCTATTGTTTTGGTGTCTCTTTTTGTAAACATCAGATATGAAATTTCACACATCAACAACCATCAAATGAAGTATAGTTTAAAGTTCCATGTAAACCTGAATGTAGTTAACATATTTCCAAAATATTGTATGCCAGCATTTCATTATTTTAAAACAGTAGCCAATAAATGTTACCATACCCTGACTACATGGCATTGTTTGGCAATGTTCTTTCACCAGGATTTTTTTTAAAAAAACTGTAAATTGTGGGTATTTTCTGACTCCTTGAGAAATGCAGTACATGGAGCATTAGAATTGTGGTTTGGGATTCATGTACACAGTTCCAGTCTATTCCCTGAAAGTAGCCAATTACTGCTAACCAAGAGCTTATCATGTTTGGGTGGGACAAGAAATTACTCCAGGGGCAAAATGTAATAGATTTATTGACATATTTTTTGTGCAAGATCTGTTTCATTTTTGAAAGAGGTGAAACTCAAAAGCTGTTATATGATCAGTGTCTCTTTTTGTAAACATCAGGGGGGAGGGAAGCAGCTGTTGTTGTTCAGTCGTTCAGTCGTGTCCGACTCTTCGTGACCCCATGGACCAGAGCTTGCCAGGCCTTCCTATCCTCCACTGCCTCCCGGAGTTTTGTCAAATTCATTTTGGTTGCATCGATGACACCGTCCAACCATCTCATTCTCTGTCGTCCTCTTTTCCTTTTGCCTTTGATTTTTCCCAGCATCAGGGACTTTTCCAGGGAGTCCTCTCTTCTCATGAGGTGGCCAAAGTACTGGAGCCTCAGCTTCAAAATCTGTCCTTCCAGTGAACATTCGGGGTTGATTTCTTTCAGAATGGATAGGTTTGATCTCCTTGCAGTCCAGGGGACTCTCAAGACTCTCCTCCAGCACCACAGCTCAAAAGAATCAATTCTGCGGCGATCAGCCTTCTTTATAGTCCAGCTCTCACTTCCATACATCACGACTGGAAAAACCATAGCTTTAACCATCCTGGCCTTAGTTGGCAAAGTGATGTCTCTGCTCTTTAGGATGCTATCTAGGTTTGCCATTGCTTTCCTCCCAAGAAGCAGGCGTCTTTTTATTTTGTTGCTGCAGTCGCCATCTGCCGTGATCAAGGAGCCCAAGAAAATAAACTCTGTCATTGCCTCCATTTCTTCCTCTTCTATTTGCCAGGAGGTGATGGGACCAGTGGCCATGATCTTAGTTTTTTTGATGTTGAGCTTCAGCCCATTTTTTCACTCTCCTCTTTCACCCTCATTAAGAGGTTCTTTAATTCCTCCTCACTTTCTGCTATCAGAGTAGTATCATCTGCGTATGTAAGGTTGTTGATATTTCTTCCTGCAATCTTAATTCCGGCTTGTGATTCATCCAGACCGGCCTTTCTCATGATGTATTCTGCATATAGGTTAAATAGGCAAGGTGACAGTATACAGCCTTGTCGTACTCCTTTCCCAATTCCAAACCAGTCAGTTGTTCCATATCCAGTTCTGACGGTTGCTGCTTGTCCCACATATAGATTTCTTAGGAGACAGATAAGGTGGTCAGGCACTCCCATTCCTTTAAGGACTTGCTATAGTTTGTTGTGGTCTACACAGTCGAAGGCTTTGGCATAGTCAATGAAGCAGAAGTAGATGTTTTTCTGGAACTCTCTGGCTTTCTCCATAATCCAGCGCATGTTGGCGATTTGATCTCTAGTTCCTCTGCCCCTTCGAAATCCAGCTTGTAGTTCTGGAAGTTCTCTTTCCACATACTGCTGAAGCCTGCCTTGTAGAATTTTGAACATAACTTTGTTAGCATGTGAAATGAGTGCAATTGTGCAATAGTTGGAGCATTCTTTGGCGTTTCCTTTCTTTGGGATTGGGATGTAGACCAATCTTTTCCAGTCCTCTGGCCACTGCTGGGTTTTCCAAATTTGCTGGCATATCTTATGCAGCACCTTTACAGCATCCTCTTTTAAGATTTTAAAGAGTTCAATTGGAATGCCGTCACCTCCACTGGCCTTGTTGTTTGCAATGCTTTCTAAGGCCCACTTCACTTCACTTTCCAGGATGTCTGGCTCCAGGTCAGCAATTACGCTATCTTGGTTATCAGGGACATCCAGATCTTTCTGATATAATTCTTCTGTATATTCTTGCCATCTCTTCTTGATCTCTTCTGCTTCAGTTAGGTCCCTACCATTTTTGTCCTTTATCATATCCATCTTTGCACGAAATACCCCTTTAATATCTCCAATTTTCTTGAACAGATCTCTGGTTTTTCCTTTTCTGTTGTTTTCCTCTATTTCTTTGCACTGTTCATTCAAGAAGGCCGCCCTGTCTCTTCTTGCTATTCTTTGGAAGTCTGCATTCAATTTTCTGTATCTTTCCCTTTCTCCCTTGCATTTTGCGTCCCTTCTCTCCTCCGCTATTTGTAGGGCCTCGTTGGACAACCACTTTGCTTTCTTGCATTTTCTTTTCTTTGGAATATTTTTCATTGCAGCCTCCTGTACAATGTTACAAGCCTCCATCCATAGTTCTTCAGGTGTTCTGTCCACCAAATCTAGTTCCTTGAATCTATTCTTCACTTCCACTGTGTATTCATATGGGATTTGACTTAGGTTATACCTGACTGGCCCAGTGATCTTCCCTACTTTCTTCAGTTTAAGTTTGAATTTTGAAATAAGAAGCTGATGATCTGAGCCACAGTCAGCACCAGGTCTTGTTTTTGCTGACTGTATAGAGCTCCTCCATCTTTGAGTGCAGAGAACATAGTCAATCTGATTCCGGTATTGTCCATCTGGTGATGTCCATGTGTAGAGTCGCCTTTTGTGTTGTTGGAAAAGAGTGTTTGCAATGACCAGCTTGTTCTCTTGACAAAACTTAATTAGCCTTTGCCCTGCTTCATTTGGAACTCCAAGGCCAAACTTGCCAGTTATTCCTTTTATCACTTGACTCCCTACTTTAGCATTTCAATCCCCTGTGATGAGAAGAACATCTTTCTTTGGTGTCAGTTCTAGAAGTTCTTGTAAGTCTTCATAAAATTGGTCAATCTCAGACTCTTCAGCACCGGTAGTTGGTGCATAAACTTGGATTACTGTGATGTTCAAAGGACTGCCTTGGAATCGTACCGAGATCATTCTATCATTTTTTAGGTTGTATCCCAGCACTGCTTTTCTCACTCTATTGTTGACTATGAAGGCTACTCCATTTCTTCTATGGGATTCTTGCCCACAGTAGTAGATGTGATAGTCATCTGAACTGAATTCACCCATTCCTGTACATTTAAGTTCACTGATGCCCAGGATGTCAATGTTTATTCTTTCCATCTCACGTTTGACCACATCCAGCTTACCCTGGTTCATAGATCTCACATTCCAGGTTCCTATGCAGTATATTTCTTTGCAACATTGGACTTTCTTTCTCTTCCAGGCATGTCTGCAGCTGAGTGTCCTTTCGGCTTTAGCCCAGCCACTTCATTAGCTCTGGAGCTACTTGTACTTGTCCTCCGCTCTTCCTCAGTAGCATGTTGGACACCTTCCGACCTGAGGGGCTCATCTTCCAGCGTCATATCTTTTAGCCTTTTGTTTCTGACCATGGGATGTTCTTGGCAGGGATACCGGGGTGGCTTGCCAGTTCCTACCCCAGGAAGTCTTATTACAGGCCTCATTGTCACCAGTGTAATTAGCCTTACAATGATGAAAGCACAGTTCAGCCTGTTTTATTTTGTAGCCTCACTGATCAACTGGGACACAAAAGTAGAAATGTGCCCCCATTTATAAGATATTCCAGACTGAGGCCAAGGGAAGCAGCACATCCTTTTAAAAAACCCTTCCAGCCACAGAGGCAGGTCCTGCCTCCGTGACTGGAAGGCATTTTAAAAAGGGTGCATGGCTTCTCCCGAGCCCCTGCGGGTGGGGAGGAAGTGGTGCACCTTTTTAAAAAGCCCTTCCAATCACGGAGGCAAGTCCTGCCTCTGTGACTGGAAGGGATTTCAAACAGGGCGTGCGACTTCTCCCTAGCCCCCGTGGGGGCTTGGGAGAAGCAGTGTGATACTTTTAAACCACCGGCACTTCTCTCCCAGCTCCCAGTGGTGGTGGTGGGGGGAGGGGGAGGGAGATAAGTGCCAGTGGGTTAAAGGGTCTGCTTGCCTCACTGGCTAAAGACCCTTTAAACCACCCATGGCTTCTCTCCCAGCTTCGCATCCATGCATAGTAATCAGGAATACAATAGTGTGAACAATCTTAGCCTTGATCTTTAGTGACAAATTCTTACACTTGATACTCTTTGCTAATTAAGCATTGATGATCTTCAGTGCTGCCCTTCTGAGTCTCAGTTCTCTTCTGATTTCTTGGCTGTAGTCTCCATTTGGATTGATAGTTGAACCAAGATATACAAAATCATTCCCTAATTTAGTTTCTTTTTTGTCAGTGTTAAAGTTGTGTAGTTCTTCTTGCTTTAGTACTTTCTTCTTTCAGTTATCCTAAATGTTGTTTCAGGTCATTGCTGCTTTCTGCCACTAAGATGATATCATATGCATTTCTTTCATCTGAATGTAGTCTGCCACTATGTGATGTGTTCTGCACATAAATTGAACAAAAAGGAGATAAAATGCACCTTTGTCTGATACTTTTGCCTATAGGAAATGAGTCTGTTTCTCCCTATCCAGTACTAATGGTAGTTTCCTGTCCACAATATAGGTTATGCACCAGGACAGTCAAGTTCTGAGACATGCCCATTTCTTTTGGAATAAACCATGGATTCTTGTGATCCATACAGACAAAGGCTTAGCTGTGGCCCTTAAAGTGTGTAGACTGTTCTAAAAGTCTTTGGTGTGCTTTCAGTAGCCAGCAGATATTTGAAATATGATTGATTTCCTTATTTAAAATATTTTTATTCCACCATTCTCCTTAAAAGGAGATTCTCAGTGCTTCTTTTTTGGAATCCAGCTTGAACTTCTGGCATTTCTAATTACATATATACTGTACACTCTCACATACTGAGCATCATTTTTCTTATGTGGGTATTAAAGCAATGGTCCTGTAATTTCTGCATTCCTTAGATTCTCTTTACTTGGGGCAGTGATGGCGAACCTTTGAGAGACCGAGTGGCAAACTGTGATTCAAAACCCACTATTTTTTTTCAAAGTGCCAATATGGCAATTTAACCTGAATACAGGTGGCTGTGAAGGGGGGATTCTGGGTGCCAACAGAAAGGGCTCCGAGTACTGTATCCCGTTCTGTGAACCTCAATTTAAAAAGGATGTTGACAATGTTGAACGGGTCCAGAGGAGGGCGTCTAAGATGATTGAGGGTCTGGAAGAAATTCTTATAAGGAGTGGCTTAGGGAGCTGGGAATGTTTAGCCTTACAAAAAGAAGGCTGAGGGGGGGGATATGATAGCTATGTTTAAATATTTGAAAGGATGTCATATTGAAGAGGGGACTGGTTTATTTTCCATGGCTTCAGAGACTAGGACGCGGGGAAATGTTCTCAAACTATAGGAAAAGAGATTCAATTTAAACATTAGGAAGAATTTCATGACAGAGCTGTTCGGCAATGGAAGATGCTGCCACGAAGGGTGGTGGAGTCTCCTTCTTTGGAGGTTTTTAAGCAAAGGCTGGATGGCCATCTGTCGGGCGTCCTGTGATGGAGGTTCCTGCATGGCAGGGGGTTGGACTTGATGGCCCTTGAGGTCTCTTCCAACTCTATGAGTCTATGAGTGCCACCTTTGGCTCCCATGCCATAGGTTTACCAACACTGTCTTGGGGAATCAGCCAAAGACTCATGTTTAATTGTTGAGCAATTATTAAACAAATCTTTGGTTCCTTAATTTTTTGGTTCAGGTAAATAGCCTAGCTAGATTATCATTTTAAAATGTTGAATTGCGAAGGATCTAGGTCATTGTACATGATTCTATAATGAAAATCAGATACTTTGAAACTATTGTCTTGTTGCATGGTGTACACAGAACATATCTTTCCACTATATATAGTTGTACACTTTACTCAGAAGGATATGAGTGTGTTGCATACAGGTGTTCCCAGGACTTGTTATAATAGCTGCTTTTATAACAAAAATGTATTTACATTCCTATATCTGATGAATTAAATTTAACTGATAGGGCTTCAGGAGGAAAACAGGGATAACTTGTAGGCTGATTCAGATGCAGCTAAGCATGAATTAAACATGATGAGCTAAAGGCTAATGCTAATGAAGCAGAAGATAAGTTATGAAAATCTGGTCTGAAATGTTAATAGTTGACTTTCAACATATGTCATGCATTGAACACATTTCCCTCTAGTCTCTAGTCATGGCACACTTGACCAAGGGCACTTGAAGAGACTACGATGCTTCCCAAGCCAAAAGAAATTCACAAGGAAAAAGATTAGAGCCCAAATTGCCAGGTTTTTTTTTTTTGAGGTTGGGGTGAGGTGGGGTGAGTGGAGGAAATCACTGATTGTTTTCATTAAGGGAGAAGAGGTGGAGGAGGGAACTGCTGTGCCTTCATAAGAGCAAGTGATATATGCAAGGGAAACACATTCATGTTGATTTTATTTTGATTCCTTTTGGGAGAGTCCCCATTCAGTTTTGGGTCTTATATGTACTTTCAGTAAACCCATGACTATTTCCTTTTTAAAAAAATGGTTTTGGTTGTGTTTCCCACACAAGTTCCTTGCACTGGTCCAAAAAAGCACAGCAGTTCTGAAAAAAGGGAAGAGAGAGGAAAGTTGAGGGCTGGTTATGAAGCCAAGAGATGAGCACACAACATTGCTGATGAAGCTAGGGCAGAAGAAGGAGAGCACTAGGAGTGACATGTTATGCTGCTTTCATTACATCAACCCATCCCACCCAATTGTGCAGGAAGGACATACTGCAGACCTTGTCAACAAAAGAATTTCACCTAACGGGGTCTAGGAGATGAGCCAGTGGCCCCAGCCTTCTGGAACAGGATGCTCCCAGTACTGAGACAGGCACCATCTCACTTGGCCTTCAAGAAAAGTTTGAAGACATGGTTCTACCAGCTTGACTGGGGTGGAAAAAGCAGCCGCCACTCATGGAGATGGCTAGCATCATAGAGTCTCTGTCTTTTAAAGAAATAAAGGAGGGTGAGCCGCATGGCCATCAAAAAACACAAATGCAAAACTAGGCTACAGGTGATACCTTTATAGGCCACTAATTAAAAAAGTGTGAAACCCAATGCTTAAGCAACTTTTGCAATTGTTCTCTGACTTCCTGCCTCTAAGAAGACTACTTTCCTGGCATACAACATCTAATCAAGAACTTGAAGAATAACCTCCTGGCAGAGCACATCTTTTGCCATGTTTGAACTTTTGGGACCTGCTTTGAAGAAGAGTGTGTTGCGCTCAAAAGCTTGCAATGTTTTTTTATTTTTATTATTGGACTATAAAGGTATCGCCTGTAGCCTAGTTTTGCATTTGTGTCTTTCAAAGCTTCACCACGTACTCTTGATAATTATTTATGTGTATATATTTAGTTTTAGATGGTTTTAGATTTTGTAACATTTATTTTATTGTGTTTTACATTGTAAGTCACCCAGAGTCCCCTTTGGGGAGATGTGCAGTGACAAATGTAAACAAACAAACAAACAAACAAACTGAGGCAAGGGCAAGATAGAGGAAAGATGGAACTGGCAGAATACGCAATCAACATGTTTGTGGAGCTTTTGGTCTTATATATCGTCTCTTTCCTACCTTTCTTACCTCAAGGAAAGGATTTAGAAACTGGAATATAGCTTTCTATTCTGTATTCTGTGGGATGGGCATTGCTGAAGACTTTTAGCTGAGAGATTAAGGAGTGTATATGTTTCTCCATTGTACTTGTTGTAGCTGCTCACACTTTTGCTACATCATTTTGTTATGTCCAAGAACAGTCCTTCAAAATATTTTGGTTCAGAATGACTACAGCCACATCCCAGTTGTTCTTGCATCCGTTCTCTCCAAGCAATGATAGTACAAATCATGTACTCATCTTTTGGAATCCTCAACAATGAGGGAGTTGGAATCTCTATGTAGTTTATGTGTATTTAAAATTCAATTTCAAAAAGCCAAGAAATTCTTTTTTTTTTAATAAAATCTGAATGTGAGATATCGTGTTTATATACCCATGATTCAAAATGTTAGGAAATGGCCTAATCTTTGGCCAGGTTGTCAGTACGAGAAAGGATGCCAAGCGTTCCATAGCCAAGGGCAGCCTGGATGTTGACAACACCACTATCCGCAGTCAAGATGATCTACAGGAGACCCTCTTCTGCTCGCTACCATTCAAAACTACTTGTTGAGAAATAGCCCTGACACTTGCTTAGTGTTTTGATGAGAAGTGGTTAAATGATGAAAAAAGAAGTCAACGTGTGTTTTTTTCTTTTGTGGTATCACATTATGAATGGTAGTGAGTAAATCCTTATGCAAAGCAGTAGTGTATTTGAAATATATATTTGTTTAAAAATACAAGCTCCTTTACTGCCCCCCCCCCGGGGGGGGGACAGCTGTATTGTCACATACAGCTTCAGGGAAGGAGAGGAGGCTTCTGTCACTTTAATAATTTACTAATAATTTACTGAGAGAGGAACCTCGGTCTAAGCTTTTGAATGCTTGTGGAGCTGAAGAGATGTGGAGAATGAAGAGGCTCTTCTTCTCTTTTCAGACTCTCTTTCCTCTTTCCTTCTATCCTACCTCAATTCTACAGGAACACCTTCTGAAATAGCGCTATCCATCTTTGAAAGGACCCCCCCCACAAAATATTAAAAATGACTCCACAACAGCAGTGGTGAGTGGATATGAGAGGCAGCAAGTGTGACGGCAGGAATGAGGGAAAATCCATGTAGTTCTCTGGAATGATCTAATATTAAGTTTATCACCACATTAAAAGTTGTCCTAAGGCAGTGGTTGTCAACATTCCTAATGACATAACCCTTTAATGCAGTTCCTCATGTTGTGGTGACCCCCAATCATAAAGAGAGTGCATGAATAGAGGTGGAGTTTGCCTGTCTGCACCCAAGGAGCCAGGTACTCTCTCTCTCTCTCTCTCTCTCTCTCTCTCTCTCTCTCTCTCTCTCTCTCTCTCTCTCTCTCTCTCTCTGTGTGTGTGTGTGTGTGTGTGTGTGATTGTGTGTGTGTGTGAGTGAGTGAGAGAGAGACAGAGACAGACAGAGAGAGAGACAGAGACACAGAGAGAGAGAGAAGTGGGAAAAAGCAGAGAGAAGGACAAGAGACAGACAGAGAGAGAGAGAGAGGTAATTGAAGGTAGGCAATTGAGGAGTAAAGAGAAAGAAAAGTGGCAAGGAAAAAGCGAGAGGACAAAGGGAAATGAAAAAGAAAAATAAGAGAGCAGCGGAGGGGGGAAGAAAGAGTGGAGAAATAAGGGGGAAAGATGGAGAACCAGAACAGCAGTGTGACAAGGAAGCAAGGAAACCATCGTGCAACGGTTCTCTGCCTCTTTCCTCTCAATCCCTCCCTACCCCAGCTCAGCATAAGCATCCCAAGTCATAAAAATTCATGGAAGCCCCTGTGCAAGCCTCTGTTGGGTTTGGGGAGGGCGTGAAGCTCGATGGGCTGATTTGCTGCCTGGCCATGAAACACACATGTGGCCAGGTGGGGAGTCAAGAGGCTGCCTGCTCACCTCTGCTGGCCCTTTCCTTCCTTTTCCGGTGGGCTGCCCATCCAGGAAAAGAGCACACACACCCCAACCTACTGGCGGGGTGGGCAGGCAGGCGCGACACATGGCCTCGGCGGTGCTGGTGCTGCTCAGGACACTGCGCTGGCCACTGCCACCTCTCCCGCCGCTGGCGCTGGGGATGCTGGGCAAGCTGGCTGAGAGCGCAGCAGCGGCTGAGGAGGTGCAGGGTGAGGCAGAGTGCAGGACCGAGTACTTGGGCTCATAGAGGCAGCTGCTGCCCCCACCATCACTGCCACTGGTGTGGGCCATGTTGAAAGCTGTTTGCTGTTGAGGGACATCATCATCATCATCATCATCATCATCATCATCCTGGCCAGCAGGTGGGAGGGTAAAGAAGAGGTGGGAAAATAGGAGGAGGGAAGACACCAAATCCCCAGAGTGGCAGGAGGGGAGGGGGAGGGACGGAAAGGGAGGAAAGGCAATGGAGATGGGCAGGGGAGAGGTATGGGGCAGCACACGGGCCCCACGGGCCAGCTTGAAGGAGCAATGCCCCAACCACCTGCCCTAGTTCCATCCGGGTGGCTACCTCTAGCCCCGGCACACCCTCCATCCATGGGGATGTAGCGGTAGCGGGCTTTTCCTCCTGGTGCACCTTGAGGGCCCAATCCTGTTGCCGCAGCTGGGGCAACCCCTGGGAAAGGGTCATTTGACTCCCAAAGGGGTGATGACTCCCAGGTTGAGAACCACTGTCCTAAGGGGATATGCATAGTGACACAAAATGTGCATGACTGCTGCATGACTTTACACTGATTTGAAAACTCCCATTCTAAAATTTGATGTATTTCACTAATGTAAGTACACCCTAAGTGAAAACTGGAGTTAGCAAATTTGAATTATTGGTACTTATGAGGGATTTGACCCCCCACCCCATTCCATTGGGGCTATTCAAGTGGAAATTACTATGCAAAGCAACAGGACTTGAGCCATTGTTAATTTTTTTCTTGTTTTAATTAATATTTGTATGCTTCCATGAGCACATCGTAAGAAGTAAGAAGGCACATAACTGTGAGAGGTTCAAGAGTTATGCCTCTGGTGATTTGAACTGCTGTTCTTTTCATATTTTAATGTGTACATCTTTCCACTTTAATCTTAACAATGTAATTTCACATTTTATTGAATAATTGATCTGTGTAAATTAAAGCTTTTTAAAAGAACTCTGCCCCCTTCTTGAAATATCATTCTTCCCACTGGTGGGATAATGTCACACTATATATAGTACTAAATTGAAAATAGCTGGAGCCTCTGTTAGATTTATAGCTATATCTGGCAATGGTTTGGACCCATTACATTAAAAGCTATATCTTTGGGGTGCAGCAGTCTGCCATGGTCTTCAGTCAGGAGAAGCGCATTGGCTGACAAAATTCAAATAGAGCCCTTTGCTTGTCTCAGAAAATTAAGAACATTCAAATGGCAGACTTTGCTTCTGCAGGAAAATTGTCTGCGAAAAAATGTTTGCCATCAATTTGTATTAATTAACATCTGGGGAGGACGAAGCAGCAACTTTAAAAATGAGAGTCATGTTACCTGCAGGGAAATCAGCAACAGTTTGAAGGCTGTATCTCTGAAGAAAATCAAAGAACAGAGGCTCCAGAGTTTAAGCCCAAAGGCAGGGGGCTCTGCAGGATAGGAAATTAGAAAAATCGTGTTTTGCTTCTCTGCTTGACAACCATCCTGGAAAACTCATGCAATCTTTCTCTCCCCTTTTCATATTTTAGTTATAATGCATTCTATCCCTCCCATGTAGATGACAAATTGTACTGAAAAGCACACACTCCAACTGCTTTGTGAACACTTCTCCCCTCGAGCCTCTGGTGCATTTATATTGGACTGAATACATAATACTTGTATTATCTTCAGTACAGCCCCTTCCATTGCAACAAAAAGCGAGTCTTTAGAATGAATGGCCTTCTTTATCACCAGGGTTTACAGCAGGTGAATCCTGTAGCCTAATTATAAATGTATAATTTATCACCAATCTAGCCTGTCTTGCTCTCAACTCTCCTACCTATGGAGTAATATGTTATTTCTGAAACTGCTTCAGTGAAAATGCAATATTCAACATCCATGTCTGCCTCAGTTGTTTTTTCACCTGATTTTTTCCAGTAAATATCCTGAGTAGTTTGTGCCATCTATACCAAGTCCCATGCCATATCCCACCGAGTGCTCCATTTCTGTATTATTTACTGCTCAAGTTAGCATTAGCACTTTAGTTCTACAACAACATCACTGTAGATGGTGTTTTTACAGGGGGACTTAATATGCTTGTTGCTATGTAGTGGATATAAGGATGCCCTTTGAAAAAAATGTTTAGCTCTGTAAGCTAATGTAGAATTACACCATATCTCTCTCAACAAGCTGAGATATAGAATACCAGGTTGCCAGGTCTCAGGTTGCCAGCGGAAGCCTCAAGGAATTGCTTATTTGGATCTCAACCTGAGAAAATGGACCTCAGCCTGAGTGAACCTGAATAAGGAGAGAGTTTCATTGTTGTGTGGAAAGTAGCTTTTAGCCTGGCCATGCATCTCCAGCTCACATAAAGGTTAACTGTATATCAAGCACGTGTTTTTTTTCATTTGCTCACTGGTGTTTTGACAGAAAGCCACAGGCAATATTGGTGTGTAAGAGAGAAATACTTGGGGTGGAGTGAGAACGTAGCTCCAGACAAGCCTTTTATCACCTCCTCACCTTGCCTAGGGCCAAATCTTATGTTAAAGGCACATCATTCCTTCAAAGTACAATCAAACCTGCAAAATCAGGAACTGCCCAAGAAGAGTGTCCATCAGAGAGGAGATACTGCTAACACAACCTGTCCTTGAAAGTCTACATAGCGACTGCACAGTCTGTTTCTCAGGACTCTTGTTGATCTGAAGAGAGTCCCATGTTTTATGTATGATCAGATTGCATCTGGTAGGTCAAGTTGTTACTTAGTTACTTAGCAAAAGGGTATAAGGGGAGTTGCAGTAGTGGCAAAGTATAAAATGGTATTGTGTACAGAATGTGGCTTTATGAGCACTACACCAAACATATCACAGGAAAGGTACAAACCAGACCTTCCAGCCTTGCTTTTATTTTCATTCAAGGTTCATCACAGTAACTGTGGAGAGGTTGTGTTCAATCCTTTTCACCTTGTACTGATCCAAATTAGTTTTCTGATCCAAATTACCCTTGGAAGCCCAGGGGTATGGTCAGATTAAAAAGACAGAAATGATTATGCAAACAGCTAAAGATGGTAGATTATGCAAACAGAGGTTCCACAAATTGGCTCAGTTAGCATAATTTATAGAGGCAATAGACTTTGGGGACACCCTTGATTGTGCAGGCAGGGAAGTTTCAATTCATTAGTACAGCCTGCACACCATCCCCTGAGTATATCTAAGTTTTGTTTCAAACCCTTAATTGAAAAGGACATCTTTTTGTGTTTATGTCTGCCTGGTTTACACAATTTCATGGCAATTTTACTCATGTTTCTGCTGAAATGATCATTTTATCAATGCAGATTAAGTGATCTATTTTCCCCAGTTGCTATTTCTGGATTTCCTTCAGGGGAGAGACAGAATGCTATATGAGAGTGCAATAGAGGCAACAACAGTCCTACAGATTGGTTCTGGGACTAATGGAGATTGATGGTTTGGATTAAGGAGAAAAGAAACCCACTCTCAAAGTAATATACCTTTGGTCTCTATTGGCAGCAGGTTGCCAATGTTCTCTATGTCATTGCTCCAACTATAGGCACAGATCTGGTCAGAAGAGCCCAGTAATTATTTTGGAAATTGCTGCTTCCCAGGAAATAGAACCAATATGAATCATTTCTTGATATTGCAGTTCTTTTAAAACAAAAATGCCCCATGCTGCAGAAAGTAAAAGAAATGTACCTACTACTGAGTAATGTTTAGTGCCATTTTGCTGGGCTTTTGTGCTAAGTTTCAAAACTACTTGGTATAATTTAACAACACAAGAGGCCTTCTGAATATATGCTGAATGTTTTATTCGTAGTATTACATAGCCACTCAGTGTAAACTCATTTGGATCTATGGAAAATATTTCTACATCAATCTAGTGGCCTTATTTTGGAGGCCATCAGAGAAAGGGCACAGTCCTCTTCAGTCCTTCACAGGACACATACAAATGTTCAGATTGTGTACCTCAAGGTACATTTGAAAGCATGTATTTGTCTGATCTACTGATTCTATCCACAGACCAAAGAGTATTCCTAATGATTAAACAGGAATTTGATTTAGGCATACTGTATCTGTTTAAATACAAATATATTCTAAACAAAGGAAGGTCTCGGGTGGCAAGGTTCAAATCTCTGCTTAATGGACTTACTGGACCAGTCACACACACTCAGCTAGACAATACCTCATAGGGTTCTTAGGAGAATAAAGTGAGGTCAAAGCAAAACATGCTGCTTATATACTGCACCATAGTGCTTACAGCGTTCTCTGGGTGTTCTGGAGTTGAATCTTGGCAACCGAACTTCATTTCTTGTGGGATTGAAACGTTTTGCTACTCATCCAAGCAGCTTTGTTTGGGCTGCAGTACAGCAGTTTAACCAGTGCACCACAAAGATCCTGACAACAGGAACCATGCTTTGATTTCACATGGGAAGAGAGATGGCAAACAAATACTGTTGCTTGAAAAGGACATCAATTTGACCTAATCCTACAATAAGCTTATATTCTTGTGCTACATTGTCTGTTCTGCAATGTAATCATGTTTATATCCAAGAAAGCACTTTGGAACATTTTTGAAATTTTCTACCACACTCTGCACAGAATTTTGTTCTCCTGTTGTTGTTTTTTTAATGGACTTGAGTGTCCAGACGCCTTTGTCTCTATAAATTAACTACTACAATTAGTTCTTAGCAGGCAGGAAAACAGAAATGAATATTTATGCCGATGCCAGAAAACCAATACATATACTCATTTATTTGTAAAATGTATGTGTTCTATTTTATCAGCTAGCTATAGAAAATTTGTGTGTATGTGTGTACAGTTAAATGGTAATTCAAACTGAATTTATTGAATGAGTGTGATGGGGCAGCACAGCTGTAGCCTTAGCCTGTGTTAATGCTTTATTGTGCTGTGGCAACTGGGCACTTTGAGTGCACTAGGTCCCAACGCAACACAAAAAATGGGTGGCCAGCTGAATGTGGTTGAAAGACCCAGGTAAAAGCTGTGTTAATTATCAAATGGGAGTAGGAGAGCAGTGGCTGGTAACCTAATCAGATATTATGTGAGAAAACATTCCAAGCCACTGTGCAAACAATTAATCAACCTCTGCACTCATGGAAGTTGGGTTTATGGAGCTTCAACAAAAGAGATGGGCCTCCTCACTCCTGGCTAGATCTCATCTTGCTACCATGTACCTGCCTGCTAACCAGAAGCCAAGGCACAGGGTCAGGAATCTACAACTCTTTAAGCAGCTGTGGCCACAGCATCCAAAATGGCCTTGCAGAGAGAGATTTCTCCTCAAGGAGAGTGTGAGATGAAGAGTCTTGGTACAATGAATATTGGCCCCTTCAAAGATGGCAGAACCGGGTTCATTCACCATTACACCTACACTCAAGGCTGGTATCCCATTAGAACTCTCCATCTTGTTAGTGACAGAATCCAAAACCAGTCCAGAATGTCTGCCTTGAACTTTTTTTAAAGAAGACATTAGCACAGGGAGGGGGCCAGGGACTTCCCATTAAATATGAACATCCCAACAGATGTAATTCCATTGATTATTATTATTGCTTGGATAGAGGCATGGAAATTTTAAATGGGACAAAGTACATTGTGGTATAGTTGAGTATAGTCAATGCACAGTCATCCCCAGATTGTCTCTAGTCACCATATTTTGCAAGTGCTGCATTTAAAAACTATTTCACTTTGGGGGGGGGGAACTGGGTCCTGTCGATTGTTGCTAAGCTTGTGCATCAAGAGCCAATCTGACCTGGACCTGCTGAGCAGATTCACTCTGACACTTTCATCCCTGCAACACACCATGGATACACTTCATCTTCTGACCCCCAGGAGTGATACAATGGGGGACACCAAACCAGTGGAGAAATGGCTCAGTGACTACAGAGAGACCTGGGCCCAGCAGTCTCCTGAGGATGAGAGGTTTGCTTAATGAGAAGAGCCACCTGGTGGTAAGGAATGCCAGAGCATTGCATATATCAGAGTTTTTGCTTTAATTTTTCCTGAAACAGCTGTTTCCTATAGGTCTATCTCCACCAGAGCTTCTCTGAGACTTTGTTTTTCTTTTTTACACTCTCTCTCATGCTGGTGATTCTTAGCTGCTTTCAGGCTGATCTTTCTTTCTTCTGCAGTTTTACATCTAGTACCCCTTACCTTAATTTCTACTTAGTTAAAGTTACATTTCTGGTGTCTGATCTTGACTGGCTCAACTCAGGTCTGGTGCACCATTCCATCACTCCACTGTCTGTGCCACTGGGTTCCTGATTCATTTTCAGACTGCTTAGACTCTGGCCAGTACAGCAAAGTAACCTTGGACATGTGCTAGTCATACACATGTCCAAGGTGTATGACCAAGGTGTTCGTCTTGGAATAGTGTACTAACTTATCCAATGGGAAAAAATTGTGTGCTGCTTTAAGTTGCCAAATCCCAGCATGGAGTTGATATTTAAACATCTTGTATAAAATCTAGTATTGCTATAAATATTCTGTTGGCAATATTGCTTCTCTTGGCTGTAGGCCCTTCCTACCTATATGCTTGTCCAATTTTGGCAGATTGGGTTGAAGCACCTGAATAGTCCCAGTAAATGTTTATTTAGAATATTGTTTTTAATTCAGTCAGACAGTTTCTTTATTTAGTCTATTGACCTTGTGGCAGTTATGAAAAGACACAAATGAAAAAAAAAAGCCTACATAACTGTAGCTAATAATGGCATGGCATTACAAATCTCAAATTCATTTTGCTAACTTTTGGTCCAATATACCTGCCTCTATAAAAATATATTGTGACCTTCTGGGTAATTTTAATATTCTCTTTTTTCATACATATTAAAAGCAAGGACTCCTCAGAATATGGCCTAGAAAGGCTGACAGTATTGCGTGAATTATCTTGCCTTGAGTGACTTGATAAAATGTACAGTAGTGTATCATATGTGACAAGGTTTCAACCTATTCAGAGCCATGGGGATATAGATTTGAGGCAATGGGAGTTCCTCAATATCATATTTGTGGTATTATTGTTGTAGTCTCTGTAGACTACATCATATTACACCTTGCTACTGTAAAGGGTGCATGACATTTTGGGATAGCTAGACTCTGTAGGTAAGTGACACTTTACATAATTCAGCTTCTCCTGGTTTATGTGTGTGGAATATTGAGTTAATGTTCAGAATTCAGTGTTCCAGGAAACTGTTTGACATTGCTTTGCAATATGGTTCCCACATTAGCAGCAGGGGGGAAAAAGACACCAATCTTCCATTTTAAATCAGTTAATCGTGCCTCACCCACACAGCAAGCAATCGTCATGGCTGTTTGTTGACTAGCTCTCTAAATATTTATAGCTTGGGACACAAAGCTGGCAGATGCTCATAATAAATCTTCTGTTCATTTATCGACATCTAAGTTAGCATCACATGCTATGACAAAACTTCTACTGTAGTTCCTGTGTAATAGTAGATCATTCACCCAGATGATCAATCACACAATGAATTGGCTCCTAATCTGCCTGCAGGTTGTGTGCAGTTGGGTAGCTTTGATTTCAGGTTTCAGTTCTGGACTTTGTGGGTTCAGAGAACATAGGTCTTACTTCCTTGTTTCCATCTCAATGAAAGAACCTTCCAGTTTTCATTTCACCATTGGCAGTAGCAGAATGCAACTTTGATACCTGCTGCTTCTGCTCTGTTTTTTTGTTTGCTTGCTTTTTAAAAATGGTATGCAATCAATGTACCAAGGGTGCTATGCAAAGATAGGCTATTCAACCTTGGGCTCTCATATACCCTAAGTAAGACAATTTGGCTTGCCTCCCAAATATTATGTAAATCCCCAGTAGGCATCTTTTGGTAAAGAAAGACCACATTCCACACCCCCTGAGATTGATTTAAAACAGAAGATTTTGCAGCAAGTATCCTTATATTTTCCTGAATCCTGATGTATTGTGTCCCACGGTTGTGCCTGAAAGAACATATGACCTGAACACTACAAAAACAGATCTAGTATGATGCAGCATATGGAATATAAGGCTAGGAATCCCCTCTTTCCCACAGAAATGCACTGGAATATATGTGTGACAATAATAAATCACTTCTTGAGTATCTCATATACATTAGAAACTGCCTTATTGGGGTTACAATAAGACAAAAGCAACTGGATGGCACATAAAAACAATTCAACTAAAGAAAACTTATCTAACTGTAACTTTCTTCCAAACATCAATGTCTAGAAGTACCACCACTGGGTTGCATGTGGTAGAAACACACAAGATCCATGTTACTCTTTAAGGCTAGTACTTAAGAGCACATTCTCAAATGAAAGTCATATTCCCGGCTTTTCAAAACATTAGCTTAACAATAAAAAAATCATGTTCCAGTAGAAGCTGAAATAAAGCAAGTTCCACAATGAACTGGCTGAACAGATTACAAGGACGATATGCTAAATTACTCTCTGACACAGGAGGCTCATGTCTTGACTTCATACTGTGACTGTCCAGTATAAGAGCCATGAATTGTCAGGACAACAACACCTACAGCCTAGTTGGTACTGCATTTATATTCAAATTTATACCTTTGGTACAGTAACCCCCCACCGATCGCGGGGGTTAGGGACTGACCCCACCCGCGATCCATGAAAATCCGCAATATGCGGAAGCAGGGGGGGCTGGGGCGGGTGCGAGGCCCTCCGTAGTCGCCCAGGGCGGCTGCGGGGAGGGACACCGTCCGTCCCCGCAGCGGTCCCGCGCGGCTGCGGGGCCCTCCATAGTAGCCCGGCGCAGCTCCGAGGGAGGTGGGGGGGGCACGGAGCCACCAGATCCCCCCCCCCCGCGGTGCAGGTACTGAAATCCCGTGATGTAGCGGGACCGTGGTACCTGAACCGCGAAATGGTGTGGGGGGGTTTACTGTATTTCAAAGTTGTTAGGTCCATATTAAATCTACCCTGGACTTGTGCTCTGAAAAGTCCACTTCAGCTTTGCATGCAGTGTGGAAACAACATGGCTTCTATACAGAGCACAATACAATACCATAGTATCTTGAGACTGAAGGATGCCTATACTATACTATAGGTCAGTGCTCCCCAACCTTTTTATCACCGTGGACCGGTAAATGCTTGATAATTTTTCCCTGGCCCGCTTGTTTTAATAAGATAAAAAATGTAAATGCCCCCCCGGCCGCTGACGCACATGCGTGCTAGTCGTTTCCCACTCTAGGGGGCGGTGCTCATCTCCGTACTCAAGCCGAAGAGCCAGTGTTGTGCGATGAGTCCTTGGCATCGCTGCAAGGAAACACTGTTTTTACTTCCTCACATTTTTTCCCCTGGGGGCTACCCAGCCGCCGTGAGGTCTTGGGACCCTTTGCCCTTCCTTGACATGAGGCCTCCCTCCCTCCCTCCTTACTTTCTTTCTTTCTTTCCCTTTTCTTTCTCCCTCCCTCCCTCCCTCCTTTCTTTCTTTCTTTCCCTTTTCTTTCTCCCTCCCTCCCCCTCTCCCTTCTTTCTTTTCTTTCTCTCTCTCTCTCCCTTCCTCCCTCTTTCTTTCTTTCCTCCCACTCTCCTTCCTTCCTTCCTTCCTTCCTTCCTTCCTTCCTTCCTTCCTTCCTTCCTTCCTCTTTCTCTCCCTTCTTTCTTTCTTTCTCTCCCTCCCTCTCCCTTCTTTCTTTTTTCTTTATTTCTCTCCCTCTCCCTCCCTCTCTTTCCTTCCTTCCTTCCCTCCCACTCTACCTCCTTCCTTCCCTTCTTTCTTTCCTTCCTTCCTCATTTCTTTCTTTCTTTCTTTCTTTCTTTCTTTCTTTCTTTCTTTCTTTCTTTCTTTCTTTCTTTCTCCCTCCCTCCTCCTCTCCTTGCTTCCCTCCCACTCTCCTTTCTTCTTCTGTTTTCCCCCTTTTCTTTTTTCTTTCTTCCTCTCTCCTCTCCTCTCCCTTCTTTCTTTCTTTATTTCCTTCCTTCCCTCCCTCCCTCCCTTTCTTTTTCTTCCTTTCTTCCTCATTTTCTTTCTTTCTTCCTTCCTCCCCCTTCTTTCGTTCTTCCTCTCTCTCCCTCACTCCTTCTCTCCCTTTCTTTTTCTTTCCCTCCCTCCTTCCTTTACTTACTTACTTTCTTCTTCCCTTCCTCCTTCTCCCTCCTTCTTTCTTTCTTTCTTTGTTCCTTCCTCTTCCTCTCCTCCCTCCCTCCCTCCCTCCCTTCTTTCTTTTTCTTTCTCTCTCTCTCTCCCTTCCTCCTTCTCCCCCTTTCTTTTCTTTCTTTTTCTTTCTTTTTCTTTCTTTCTTCTTTCTTTCTTTCTTTCTTTCTTTCTTTCTTTCTTTTTCTTTCCCCCTTTCTTTCCCTTCTTTCTTTCTTTTCTTTCTTTCTTTCTTTCTTTCTTTCTTTCTTTCTTTCTTTTCTTTCTTTCTTTCTTTCTTTCTTTCTTTCTTTCTTTCTTTGCGGCGCGGGGGGGTCGCGGCGGCGGCGGGACGGGGGCGATTGTGGGGGGGTCGCGGCGGCAGCGGCGGGACAGGGGCGATTGCGGCGGCAGCGGCGGGGGCAATTGCGGGGGGGTCGCGGCGGCGGCGGGACGGGGGCGATTGTGGGGGGTTGTGGCGGCGGCGGCGGGACGGGGGCGATTGCGGCGGTGGGGACGATTGCGGGGGGGTCGCGGCAGCGGCGGCGGGGCGGGGGTGATTGCGGGGGGGATTGCGGCGGCGGGGGGTCGTGGCGGCGGCGGCAGGACGGGGGCGATTGCGGGGGGGTCGCAGCGGCGGCGGCGGGACGGGGGCGATTGCGGGGGGGTCGTGGCGGCGGCGGCGGGATGGGGGCGATTGCGGCGGCGGCGGCGGCGGCGGCGGCGGTGGCGGGGACGATTGCGGGGGTCGCGGCAGCGGCGGCGGGGCGGGGGCGATTGCGGGGGGTCGTGGCGGCGGCGGGACGGGGGCGATTCCGGGGGGGTCGTGGCGGCGGCGGCGGGATGGGGGCGATTGCGGCGGCGGCAGCGGCGGCGGGGACAATTATGGGGGGCGGCGGGGGGCGGGGGTGGGGTCGCTTGCGGGGGGGTCACGGCGGCAGGGGGGCGATTGCAGGGGGTGGCGCGGCGGCGACCCGGTGCCGATTCATCCACGGACTGGCACCGGTCCACGGACCGGGGGTTGGGGAACACTGCTATAGGTCAGTGTTGGCGAACCAATGGCACGGGTGCCAAAGGTGGCACTCGGAGCCCTTTCTGTGGGCACCTGACATCACCCCTTCACAGCCAGGTGTATTCAGGTTAAATTGCTGTATCAGTACTTTGCGATAAATTAGTGGGTTTTGAATCGCAGTTTGGGCACTTGATCTCTAAAAGGTTCGCCATCACTGCTATAGGTCATAGCTGGTTTCATGTGAACTGCTGAGGGGAGTAGAGTACAATTCCTAGAGGTACACTTGGTTCATGATACTATCGCAGTAGTCACCTGCTCTTCTTTCAAGAAGAAGGCAGCCTTCACTGGATTAGACTACACTTTCCTTTCAAGAAACCTGAAAAATAGGTTAAACTGAAAAAGACACATAGTTGCAGCTGTGCATTATTCAAGCCAAGACTTGGATCCATGCTTTCGCTTCTTTTCCCCTCAATTCAGTATACTCTGTTGGATGTATAGATTTATTTTAAAAAAGGATTTAAACAGTGTACTATTCTTAGAATTCAGAATTGGTGGATAAATAAATAAGCTATGACACATTTCAATTATACATGGCATTTTGAAATTCTCCAACCTCTTTATAGATACAGTGGAAGGAGAAATTCTTTAACACCTTCGCAGCAACAGAACTCACTATTTACAGTGGTTATGGCACAAAATGGTTGAACTACTTTTTGGATTGCTACTGCACTGTTGTCTAGTTTGTTTGTGCCCCTATGCTCTCTACAATTTGAAGGGACACTTGTTCAACAGGCTGAAGAAAAGAGGCAGTCCTGGAAACAGTGAAATCTGCTGGGGGCTGGGAAAGGGACAGACTATCTGTCCTCAGTGTGGAAGGGATAGTCACTCCAAGTGGTTTTTTAAGACACACTAGATGTTGCACAATACCATAGTCTCTCGAGACTGAAGGGATGCCTATGGTGCCCTCTACCTTGTGCTCTTCTAGAAGAAGGCAGTGGTAGCATTGAATGAGAAGCAGACTTATATGATTGTGAAATTTTGGAAAGCAGTCTTCTATTTCAGGGAGAAGGTGAAGAGAAGGGGGGGGGAAATCACAAAATAGGTCTGCACAAGAATCCTGATATTGTGCAGGAAAATATATTTGAAATGCCACTTCTTTCAAAATTCTTTCTGAAAGGAACTTCTTTTCTAAGACATTAAATGAGAATGGTCAAAATTCTCATGAGAGAACACTGTGGCACAGTGCCAATTTAAATTCCATGCCTGGGGTGGGTGGGGTGGGGGTGACATAAAGAAATGTTAGCTAATTCTCCGTACTGTCATTTACATGTCACAGGACGTGATGAGAAGTTGTGCTACAGTTTAAAGGAAATTGATAACACAAAATGAGAAAGAACAGCAGTGAAACGTCTGTGAAGATTCTCAGTCATCCAGGTTCGTTTAGCTGGGAGTTGAGTCATGGCTACTGGACTTCTTTTTTGAGAGATAGAAACGTTTCGCTGTTCATCCAAACAGCTTCATCGGTCTGAATACAGCTAGTGCAAGAGACCTTCTTATGGTCAGCTTGACCTCTTGTCCCCTGGTCTGATTGGCTCATAAGATGAACAAAGCCTGAATAGGCTCGTTAGGGAGACATTAGTGTCCATGGCCTTAAGGTAAACAATGGCCTAAGGTGCTGAAACCCATCAAGAATGGGTCCTTAGCTGTGACCTGGTGGTGAAGGTTCCTTGATTTGCCTGGGTAGTTTGGAAAGTACAGCCTGATAAGTAGCAGATAGACTATGCCAGAGCCCACCACCTCTGTTGAGGGAGGGATTTTCAATGCTAACAAGAATGGCTTCCCTTACTCCTCTCTCAAACCACCTCTCTTCTTTGTCTAATATGTGTACATCCTCATCTTTGAAAGAGTGGCCTTTTTCCTTCAAATGGAGGTGTACTGCTGATTCTGGTCCTGAGCTGTTACCTCTCCTATGTTGGGCCATTCTTCTGTTTAATGGCTGTTTAGTTTCTCCAATGTAGAGGTCTGAACACTCTTCACTGCATTGGACTGCATATACTATATTGCTCCTTTTATGGTTTGGTATCGGATCCTTTGGGTGGACAAGTCTCTGCCTTAGTGAGTTCATGGGTTTGAAATAAACAGGGATGTGGTGTTTGCCAAAAATCCTTTTAAGCTTCTCCGACACTCCCGCCATGTAGGGAATGACCAGGTTCTTCCGTCGGGTCTGGGTCTCAGACTGATCCCTTGTTCTTCTGGGATGGCCCACTGCTTTGTTGAAGGCCCACCTTGGATATCCACAGGCCTTAAGTGCTGTCTTCAGGTGCCTGTCTTCCTTCTTCTTGGCTTCTGAGGAGGTGGGGATGCTCTCTGCTCTGTGGCTTAGGGTCCTGATGACTCCTAGTTTGTGTTGTAATGGATGGTGGGAGTCAAACAGTAAGTATTGATCTGTGTGGGTGGGTTTCCTGTAAACTTCTACTCCTAGGCCACGGTCAGGTCTGATGATGACTGCACAATCCAGGAAAGCCAGCCTGTTGTCTTGGGTGTCTTCCCTAGTGAACTTAATATTAGGATCCACTGCGTTGATGTGGTCTGTAAAGGCCTGTACTTCCTGCGTCTTTATTTTAACCCAGGTATCATCTACATACCTGAACCAGTGGGATGGTGTTGTCCCTGGGAAGGTGTTGAGTGCCTTCTTCTCCACTTCTTCCATGTATAGGTTTGCTACAATTGGTGAAACTGGGGAACCCATGGCACAGCCATGCTTCTGTCTGTAGAATTCCCCTCTGTACATGAAATATGTGGTGTTCAGACACAGGTCCAGGAGCAGGCCTATCTGGTCTGGGTTGAGGCGGCTTCTGGAGGTGAGGGTGCTGTCTTCTCTTAATCTTCTCTTTACCATTATTAGCGCATCAGTGGTGGGTATTCTGGTAAAGAGTGATGTAACATCAAAGGATACCATGGTTTCCTCTGTATCCAGTTTGAGCTCCCTGACTTTAGAAACAAACTCTTCTGAGTTGTGTACGTGGTGGTCCGTGTGTCCAACCAGTGGGGCTAGGATAGTTGCCAGCAGTGAACCGTTGCCTTTCTTCTCCACTCTCTACTCACTGCTGCCATTCTTTGGTTTATTAAAGCATGCCTGAATGTTGTTGTTGTCAGCACCATCAAATCTCCTAGTTTGCACCAGAACAAAATTGACAGTGTTTTCCATAAATATATAAAAGAGAGGCATGTTAGTATATTTAAAAAACAGAATATGTAAAAATCAAAGAGCTTGGGACCTGAATACCTGATGGAGCGTATTTTCCAAAGATCAACTGAGGCCCGCCCCACTAGGATGTCACAGGCGCTCTCACTCCAAGTGGCCACGCCCAGGGAGGAGCGGAAATAGGTAACCTGAAATCGCGCCTTCTCTGTGGTTGGCCACTCGCTTTGGAAACAACTTCCGAGTGAGTTGCGCCTTGCACAGTCCCTGCCCGCCTTTTAAAAAGCATTCAAAACCTTGCTTTTTTGGGAGGCATTTGGCAGCCTTTAACCTGCCCCCCTTTTCGCCTTCTTGCCAATGATTTTGTCAACTATCATGTTGATTTTTTCCCTTTTAATTCTTTATCCTTTGTTGATTGTTGTATTGTGTGTTTACATTTGCTTTGTGTTATCCCTATTGTTAACTGCCTGGAGTTCCTTTGGGAAGACGGACAGTAAATAAATAAATAAATAAATAAATAAATAAATAAATAAATATCCACTGCACTATAGCTTCTGGGCAGAGAGTCTTGGTGAGACTTTCTTCCATCATGGACCTAATCATGGAATCATTTTGTCTTCAAGATGGTTATCATAGTGCAACTCATACTGTGAAGAAAGAAAGAGAGAGAGAGATCATTCTTATTTCCAAACCTGTTTATCTGGCTCAGAAAATGACTGCTTTTAAGGAGAAGACTTTTTTCTTGTCTGAGTAAATTCTGTTCCAATTTTGTTTTGGCCACAAGTCAAAGATAGCAGCTGTACCGTTATGGGTTCACTGATCTTTACGTGATTGCTGGCTGCATTTGCCAACTAGAGGGAATAACCAATAATTAGAACATTTCAGGTCATCTTCAGAAGAACAGAATTTCCTCATGTCATGCAATAATGTCCTCCCATCTCCCCTTGATTTTCCCAAATGGAGATCTAGCAGTTGTGGGTTATTGAGTGCCATTTGGAGTAAGCAATGATCAGAGAAAATAACAAAATTACCTCTTCCCCCAAGTTTTCCTGTTGGATGTGATTTTTCTTTTTTGTGAAGCATCTGTAGTTTAAGGATATAATATTAGAAATTCTGTTGCAGTTATGCAAAAAGTGTAATTTCCATAAGTTAAGGAATCCCCAGTGACATTATCTATTGCACAACTCACTCTGCAACTCTACAGAGATATTTTAATCTATGGCGATTGGCTTCCAAAAGTTACACACTTTACTTAACTGTATGATGAGATTTTAATCAATTAATATTCTCCTCAAATAAAAGGGGGTCTCAAGATATAGAAACACTCCATCAAAAAATTATCTACTGCTGTGAGATTTTTCATTGATGCCTAACAACAAAACAGCATGATTTTTATTTTTTTATAACAGTAGTATAAGCAACAATAACATATACATGCTGTATTCAGACAAATGTGCGATGATGGAGTGAACCAGGGCATTTGTGCAGTTCTCAGGTGATTGTGGGGTGAAGCAAAAAGCTGTTCATCATCCCTGTGTGGAACAGCACCACATCTAACCAATGGGAAAGGTAGTCAGCAATTTGAATTGAGGAATGGAGGAATAAAAAGTAATGGACTACTAGACTGAGTCGCTGGCACTAAAAGGTGAGAAACAGCTGGACAACCCAGTAAAACCCAAGATCTATCATGGACCCTCTGATCATTGAGGGACAGGTCAAGATATCCCCTTGTGACCATTCTGCCTCCATTTTAGGGAACTGTAGGGTGAACCAAAGGACTTGAATTGCTATTTAGAGAGGTGATTTGTATTTTACAACATCCATTTTTCTCATCCCTCTCTCATTTAGCTTAATTTGCTAAACTTTACTGGAATATCTCATTTTTAATGGCACAGGGCAGATTGGCTCTACTCTGTGTGCATTTTATTCTGTAAAGAACAGATCAGATTACTTCAACAGGCATCCCAGCAAAAATGTGCCAGAAACGTCTCATTTTGCATAGAAGTCTTTGTGTTTTCCCAGATGGGTTTTGTGCAGAATACAATGTTTTTATTCAAGACCCTTTCCCAAGAATGTTCTACTGTGAACATGTACACAAATTCTTATAATCTCAGCTAGCATGCAGATACAATTTTAATTTCCCCCCTCATCCGCTATAATGAAACAGAAATATTTTTTATTTCTAATCTGGTTGCATCACTCATTGTATCATACAGTGGTGTTTATCCAGTAGTTTATTTTATTTATTTATTTATTTTGGCTTAGACTTTGGAAAGCCTCACAAAGTAAATTTGTCTTTATGTTCCCATTACTATTTAAAAAACAAACAAATAAACCTCCTACAACAAAATGCAATATACGGAGGGGAGGAAAAGGATGTGCTGTGAACTGAAATACCTTTTAAGGAAGTACCAATTATAGATACATGTTAAGTGTATAATTTAGTTTCAGTCATACAAAGTGTGACTGCTAAATGAGCACAAATGTCCATAATCTGCAAAAGGCACATAGTTCGCATTTACTGGATAAAGAACTGTGGGCAGCTCTTTCTCCGCCCTCCCTCTGAGGCTATACTGTATCTGTAGTGTTAAAATTCTAGCATTGAATTAGTCCAAACCTTTTTGGTGGACAGCTGCTTGAGGAGATGGCTAGCTTCAGCTATTCTTGTCATATGCATGCTTAGGAGTAGACAAAATAGGGTATTGGATCAGCTGTACTGAGACACAAAGTGGATCTGATATTTTAATTCTAATATTTCTAGATTTTCTCTTCGCTTGTGCTCTTTGACAGGATGTGGAGGTGCCTATGAGGCAGAGGACATTCTCTTTAGAAAGGGGAGAAATAGGTGTGCGTTTATCACATATAGACATTTCTGCATAAATATTGGCTCCACCCTCCCTCTATCTCTGTGATAAATTTTCTTTTCTTTACCAAAAAAAGGGTTCGTTGGGACACATAAATGCATTGTTGAAAAAAAGAGGCAGCAGTTAGACATGGGCACAACTAGGCGAAATTCTCGTTTCCGTATTCGGTTCTCGTTATCGTTACGTAACGGGTAACGGTAATGAGAATTACTCCGCTCCAACTCGAACTCGAACTGAAAAAGAAAAATTGGGTCTGATTTTTCGTTGTCGTTCATGGCATCGCGGCGATCGCGCGATGCCAAGCAGCACAGAAAAAAGTTTTTTAAAAAAAACCCGATTCCCGGCCATAAAAGCAGGCGAAAATATGCCTGCCTCAGTGAGGGCAACTACCGAGGGGTGGTTTCTGGGGGGGTCCCCGGCCTTCGCCCCCTCTCCTGTCCTGGGCTGCTGGTACCAGGCTGGGGGGGGCCATCCTCGTCGTCTCCATTTGCCATGCGGTGGGGGGGATCCAAAATGGCGACCGCAATATTTATTTTTAAATCGTGGTCCAAAAACCCACCAAAGCACCACAGAAACATTTGAAAATTAGGTATTTTAAATGCCTGATTTTTTATAGTAGCAGCAGTGGGTTTTTCTTGCAATAAAACGTCTCCATTGATTTTATTTTTTTATTTTATTTTTATTTTTATTTTTTTTACACCTGCACATGCGCAATGATGGGCTGGCCATCGGATGGGACCATGCAATTTTTTGGACCCATTCCACCAATCGCATGGCCAGGTTTTGACTGAGACTTCTGGGTGTGCCAGAGAGGGCATTAAAAGCCCACAAACCCTAACCCTAACCCATATGCCACTACGCTTCTTAGTGGGTCAGAGGCACCCAGACGTGCAGCCCACTAACCCACCCTAACCTTAACCATAACCCTAAGCCTAGCCCTTACCCTAACCCCAACCCTAACCCAGATCCGTATGCAAGTACACTTTCCTTCTTAGTGGGTCCCAGGCACCCAGAGAGGTGCCTCCCACAGCCCACTATCCCCTATCCCCTTCCCTAACCTGTACGTCAGTACGCTAGTACGCTCCCCTTCTTACTGAGTCAGAGGCACCCAGAGAGGTGCCTCTGCCACCACACCCTAACATAATGTAATGTAAATGTATGGTACGCGGCGGCTCCGCGAAACGCTTTCCTTGCTTCCCTTCTTAGTGGGTCAGACATCAGAGAAGCACCCAGAGAGGTGCCTCCCAGAGCCCACTTACTCCAACCCCAACCCCAACCCAAACGACAAATGACAAACGGAAACGACAAATTTTTGAAAATTTCCTCGACAAATGGAAATGAGCCGAAACGGACCCGTCCCGACAATCGAAAACTCGAAACGTCATTTTTCCTGGTCGTGCCCATCTCTAGCAGCAGTTATGATTTTTTACTTGTACAGAACAGCAAAAGGCTAACTTTCTCAATAGCAATTTCAGGAAATGTGGGTTTGCACAAATAAAGTATTTTGCATTAAAAAATCTTGCATTAAAAAGTATTTCTTACATGAAAGAAAAGATTCCCCCCCCACCCCTTCCAAAATCTACCAAGGAGAGAGATAGTGGGACAGAGAGGAAGCAACTTCCTGAAAGGACTTTTTTTTTTTTTTTTTTTTTGGTGACAGGCCAAGAGACATGTAGGTTGACTGCAGTACAATACCGTGCTTCTCAGCCAATGTGTATCATCTGAAAATACGACTGTAATGTGCCCTTGTCCCATTAATATATGACACTGGTAGAAAAGGAGAAATTAAGTGTCAAATCTCTGTTAAAAATGGAGTTAAGGCACCGTGAAACATGAAATATGAAAATTAGGTATGCATGAGATAAAATCCTTGGGATTTGGGGGGAAGGGAGAAATCAAAGTTAAAATGCAAACTTCTCTGAACCATGGTTAGATTAAATAACTGCTGAACCTTAAGTGTATGTCCAATTAGT
This sequence comes from Phrynocephalus guinanensis, assembly GCA_037367245.1. NCBI lineage: Eukaryota > Metazoa > Chordata > Lepidosauria > Squamata > Agamidae > Phrynocephalus > Phrynocephalus guinanensis. Next base: position 1,713,648 of record CM074735.1, read on the forward strand.
ACATGGTTTAGGAAACTTAGCCGTGTCTTTTTCTGTGTGTCTGCAAATAGAAATAGCAATTTCTCTCACCAGCTACTGACTGAAGCAGCAGCATTGTGTGTGTGTGGGGGGGGGGAGTTTTATCAGTGCCTATCTCAAGTTGAGTTGTTATCCTGATGTCCAGCTGAAAGCTTACTTGAGGCCCAAAAGGAGGGGAGTACACCCAGCAGAGTCTGTAGAGCAAGTGATTTATGGAAACTCATTTTATATCTGGAGAGAAGACTAAAAAGTTCACTCTATGTAATTAAATTTTATATTGAGATTACGAGAGACTAGGCACAACAGCAGGATATTTTCAGTGCAGAATGTTGGCATTTGTAGCTGGTGTAAGCATGAGAATGCTGCTGTGAACCTTGGAAGAAAATCCCATTAAAAGATAAAAAGCCTGACAAGGTGCAAAATTGTGCATGTGAGATTATTTCAAGGATCCAGCTGGCCGTCCAGTATGACTTCTTACCAGTTGACATGCAGCTGTGATATTTTGTGAATGAGAAGAAACAGTAGCTGAAATCATGCTGCTTAGCCTCACACTAGTGTAGGCCCATTGAATCAGTGGGGATTTGATGAGCCACTTCCTCCATAAATCCAATTTACTGTATTCTAATGGGCCTACTCCAGTTGCAATTTAGTAAGTCACAACTAGAGTAGGCTTATTTGGATCAATGGTCCTTATGGAGGAGTAGACTCATAAGCCCCACTGATTCAATGGGCCGACTCTAGTGCAACTTATTATGCTAAGCAACAGGATTTCAGCACCTGAAATACTCCAAGGGTGCAAACATTCACTAGTGATTATGTTTGTTTGTTTGTTTGTTTGTTTGTTTGTTTGTTTGTTTGTTTGGTTTTTCTGCTCTCATTAGTGAAGAGAAAGAACCACAGTACACCTCTGAACAAAGGTCAAGTAGTCAGTCATGTTTCAATAGGGAGATACAGAGAAGCTGGATATCCATGGGGCCAGCCATGGCTGCAGGCCTGTACACCTTGGGTAAGAAGTCCTCAACCAGTAGTGAGGAGGAAGCAAAAATCACTGAGCAGAGCGGGGAGCTAGTCCCAGCACTCCAGCAGAAGGATGCAAGAAGCAGTCTATGATGCAACTGGACTCAAAAGATTGCATCAGAAAAGCATCTGTAAATGCTTGTATGCAAATGCCAGAAGCCTCCGGAACAAAACAGGGGAGCTGGAATACTTAGCAATAGATTAAAAATAATGATATTATTGGCATCACTGAAACCTGGTGGGCGGATGATAACCAATGGGATACAGTTATCCCAGGTTCCAAACTGGACAAGAAGGACAGAAAGGGGCAAACGGGAGGTGGTGTAGCCTCATATGTCAAAGAAGTGATACAATCATATGAACTGGAATGTCTAGGTGATTTGGAGTCACTATTAGAAACTCTGTGGGTAAGAGTATCAGGCCACAAGGATGGTCTAACAGTAGGCATATGCTATCGGCCTCTGACTCAAACCCCTGAGGGAGACTGGCAGTTGGAGAATGTTGTAAAGGAGGCAACCAAGAAGAGAAGCCTGCTTATAATAGGGAACTTCAATTACTCTCACATAGACTGGGTGAACTGTTGTTGAAGACCCAACTAGAGGTACAAAAATCCTTGACTTGATCCTGAGTAATATACAGGATCTGGTGCAAAATATTATTGTGACTTATCCAATAGGGAACAGTGACCACAACACAATTACTTTTAACTTAATCATAGACTCCCAATCACTGATGAATTCTAACAAAGAGACCTTAAATTTTCAAAAAGAAAATTTTTCTCAAAATAAAAAGAGAAGCTGAAAGGGAAAATTGAGAGAGTTCAATCATTCCAAGAGGCATGGGGGCTATTTACAAAAACAAAAAACAGAGGCCCAATTGGAATGCATACCCAAAAGGAAAAAGGGCACTGCCAGGTCCAAGAGGATTCTGATGTGGCTTACAAGAGCTGTTCGGGAAGTGATCAAAAGCAAGAAAATCTCGTTGAGAAGATGGAAGATTTGTCTAAACGAGGACAACAGGCAGAAACATAAATTCTGGCAGAACAAATGCAAGGCAACAATCAGGAAAGCAAAGCAAGACTTGGAGGAGCGTATAGCTAAAAACATTCAAAGAAATAACAAGGAGTTCTATAAGTACAGTAGAAGTAAGAACCAAACTAGGAAGGACATTGGACCATTAGACAACAATGGAAGGCATGGGGTTATTAAAGAGGAAACAGAGATTGTAGAGAGACTCAATGAACTCTTTGCTTCAGAATTCATTGAAGAAGACAGAGATCATATGCCCCAAACAGAGTCTATCTTCGTAGGGAGGGAAACCGAAGAATTAAGCCAGATAGAAATAACCAGGGAGGACCAGACAGCATCCATTCACAAGTTCTTAAGGAACTTAAAGATGTAATTGCTGAGGTCCTAGCTAAAATATATAATCTTTCCCTCAAACCAGGCATTGTGCCTGACGACCGGAAGGTAGTCATTTTAAACATGGGGGGTCAGGAGAAGTGGCACACAATGTTTAAAATGACTTTTAGCCACCGACCCAAACTTGCCTCAGTGGCTAAAGGTATTGACCCGAATATAAGCCGAGGACCCCTTTTTTCAGCCCAAAATTAGGGCTGAAAAACTAGGCTTATATTCGAGTATATATAGTACTTCCAGAAGGATATTATGGAAATGGGAAAGTGCAGAGGAGGGCAACCAGAATGACGAGGGGACTAGAACACCTTCCTTACCATCTGAGGCTACAACAGCTGGGCCTCTTCACTCTTGAACGACAGTGCCTAAGAGGTGACCTGATTGAAGTTTATAAAATCATACATGGTGTGGACAAAGTAGATAAGGAAAAACTGTTTTCCCTATCACACAACACTAGAACTAGGGTCCACTCCCATGGAACTTTTGGGTGCTAGTTCTCAAACAAATAAGAGAAAGTCCTTTTTCATCCAGAAGATCACTGGTCTATGGAACTACCTGCCAGAAGACGTGGTGACAGCTGTCAGCCTTGACAGATTTAAGAAAGGATTGGACAAGTTCATGGAGAACAAGGGTATCAATGGCTTTCGTTATGGATGCCTAAGGACAACCTCCGGGTTAGTGAGATTGGCAGGATTTCTCTCAATGCCATTTGCAGGGAATCGTAAGCAGGTGAAGACATCTGCTTGGGAATACCCTGAAGCAAATGGTGAGCTGCTGTTTGAGACAGAATGCTGGACTGGATGGGCTGTGGCCTGTTTCAGCAAGGCTGTTCTTATGTTTTTATATTCAGCTGAATTAACAGTCCTTCTCCCAACAATGCAAGCTTTTCATACTATATATTGAAATAAGTAAAATACGTAAAGTAATACATATTCCTATCTGAGGAGCATCCTTTCCCCAAGATACAGTGTATTTTAGAGTATAAATTTTAATCTTCAGTCTAAAATACCTATCTGCACCACTGTCACTATGCTTTCTCTATAGACAAATTTACACTTCTGAGGAAAATATTCGACTCTGTCTCTCTCATATGTGTGTGTGTGTGTTGGGAAAATTTATGTATTTGAGTTGCTAATAAATGATTTATAAAAAAGCCAGATATCATGATGCCATCCCACCTTATACTTCTGTCAGAAAGTAATGTATTCTACACTGTACACAATCCAACTGAACTCTAGTTCTCTTTATTCATGGAGTCACAGCATGGCTTCCTTTTAGTTATAATTAGATAACTGTTCTTTTCCGGAACACTTTGGACATCTGTGAAAAGAGTTTGAGCTGGAAAGGAACCACTTTTTAAATATAAAATGCAACCGATCAGAGGTGGGCATGAAACAGAAAATCCATGGTTTGGGTTCTTATGTTTTGGGCCCACCCTTGGTTTGGTTCGGGTTCATACAAGTGTAAAAAAAAAATCATATGATCCCGAACCAACCCGAACTGACTTGGGTGTGACTTACTGGGTGGTGGGGGCGGCAGCAGCGACAACCCTGGTGATCCTGGCTGTGGTGTCAGCAGCAGGGGCTTTTTGAGATGCAGGCTTGGGGCCAGTGCCTCTTTATTTATTTATTTATTTATTTATTTATTTATTTTATTTATTTATTTATTTATCACTGACCACATGGCTCCTAGGGCCGGGTCAGCACTTCTTCTTCTTTGTTCTATTTTATTAAACATTTTTCTTGATTTTAGAGCACCGACTGCGTGGCTCCTGGTGTCAAGCCCCGCACACAGAACACACAGCAAGCCAAGTTCAGTTCTTTGCCAGGAACTTTAGTTGTAATCCAGATAAAGTACAAAGTACAGTCCAAGTCAATCCAGAATAACTTACAGAGCCAAATGCCAAGTTCAAGGGAAACAGAGAAACGTCGTAGTCAGGAAGCCGGTCCAAGGTCAGGAAACAGAGAACGCCGTAGTCAGAAAGCCGGTCCAAGGTCAGGAAACAAAGTCAGGATAACACACAGGAACGTGGTGGCAAGGTAAGTGACGCGTTGCTCCCACAGAGGGTTCAGGGTAAACTTGCTAGCTTTATCCTAAAACAGGGAGCACACCCATATCTCTGGCAAGGCTCCTGCTAGAACTCAGGGCTTTCAGATCTAATTCTACGCCTATCATTAAAGATCCTTTCCCTAGCTCTCCTGTTAGTTCTCCTTTGCAGGATCCTGCTCCTAGCCCTTATAGGAGGAGGAGATGTGCCCTCAGCTGCGTACTCAGACTCAGCTGCCTGCTGAGTTGAACTACAAGGCTCCTCCTGCTGTTCTTCAGCATTTAACCCTTCACATTTGGGTTCCATGACAGGCAGGGTCCTTGCACTATCCCCCTCCCCATGGTCCCCCTCTTCCGATGGGCCAGGTTTATCTGGATAATTATCATGAAATTGCTGAATCAACTCCGGCGCATGTAAGTTAGACACCGGTTCCCAAGATCGATCTTCTGGTCCATACCCTTCCCAGTCCACTAAGTATTGCAACCCCCCCGATGTATCCGGGAATCCAAAATTTGGCAGACCTCATACTCCTCTTCTCCTTCTACTAAGATCGGTGGAGGAGGTTCAGGATTTGGTGGTTGGTTGGGGTCAGGATCTTTGGCTGGGACCAAGAGGGAACGATGGAACACGGGATGAATATGAAGAGAAGCAGGTAATTGCAGACGGAACACCACTGGGTTGATAAAATCTAGGGAGACAGCATTCCAGGGACCAGAGGGTGTTGGCAAAGGATGCAACAGACCTGAGGGTTTAGCCACCGCATCCTTTGCTCGCCGACAAACTTCACAGGAACCCACATATCGGGCAACATCAGCACGGACCTGTGGCCACCAGAACTCTCTTGTGAGCAGATGCAGGGTTTTGTAAAGTCCAAAGTGTCCAGCAGGTAAAGAATCATGAGATAGATGCAATACCTGGTTACGAAGGGGACCAGCAGGAACATATAACCTCCCTCGATGTAGTAATAACCCTTGTTGTGCAGAAAACTCTCCATGCTCCCCATTCTGAAGTTCTTGAAGACATTGCTGAGTCCATGGATCTCAAGCTTGAGATTCCCGGATTTCTTCTGCCAAGCTGGGACATGGATTCGTGGCTGTGAACACAGAAGGAGGCAAGATGGGCACCACTAAGGTCTCTTTCACTGGTGCCGCATATTCAGGTTTTCTAGATAATGCATCAGCTTTCTTATTCTGAGCCTCAGGAATATACTTGATACGAAAATCGAACCAGGAAAAGAATAAAGACCACCGGATTTGTCGCTGAGACAATCGCCGAGCTGTTTGTAAATGTTCCAGGTTTGTGTGATCATTTAACACTTGCACAGGGTGTCGAGCTCCCTCAAGGTAATGCCTCCATACATCAAAAGCTGTTTTGATGGCCAACAGTTCACGCTCCCAGATCGTATAATTCTTCTCTGCGGGTTTTAATTGCCAAGAATAGTAGGCACAGGGACGTGGGGTTTGGGAGGGATCCTCTTGTTGAGATAATACTGCTCCCAGGGCAACACTAGATGCGTCACTCTCCACTATGAACGGCAGTTGTGGATCAGGGTAGCGAAGTAAAGGCTCTGAGGTAAAGCGGGTTTTCAAGGTAGAGAAAGCCTTCTCTGCTTCTGGAGTCCACCAGAAAGGCTCTTTGGGACGAAGGAGACGGTTTAAAGGTGAAGCAATATCGGCGTAAGCAGGAATAAACTGACGGTAGTAGTTAGCGAAGCCAAGGAACCGTTGCATGTCCTTACGATTTTGTGGTTGCTGCCATGACAACACAGCCTCTACTTTCTTGGGGTCCAGCGGATTCCCTGGGGAGAAATGATATGCCCCAGGAATTCACCTTCTTCAATGTTAAACTCACATTTTTCCAGCTTAGCATAGAGTCCGTTCTCCCGAAGACACTGTAAGACCTATTTGTTTTGTTAGCTAACAAAATGAATAACGAATAATGAAATCTCCTACTCTCCACACCTCCTTAGTCTTCCTTGATTTTTCTACATGTGTGCAACTTTAAAAATACCATGTACAATAAAGAATACAATGTTTATCCATGACATTCAAGAATGGCTGTGACCTAACATGTGCTGGAAAACAATGGCTCTGCTCACACCAGGGTGCCTGTTCTCTAGCCCAGTGATACCAGTAACATATTTGCTTTTGCAGGACCAGCCCTACCAGTAGGAATACTGAATCAGACAGCTTAGGCAGGAGACCTGGAGTAACATGAAAAGATAGTAAATTATTAATTATTACATTATTATTATTATACTTTTACTTTCAGAGATTTTGAGGGCCATCCAGTCCAACCCCCTGCCATGCAGGAACCCCCATCACAGTACTCCTGACAGATGGCCATCCAGCCTCTGCTTAAAATCCTCCAAAGAAGGGGACCCCACCACCCTCCGTGGCAGCACATTCCACTGCCAGACAGCTTTAACCATCAGGAAGTTCTTCCCAACGTTCAAATGAAATTTATTTTCCTGTAGTTTGAAACCATTGCCTCGAGTCCTAGTCTCTGAAGCCATGGAAAACAAACCTGTTCCCTCTTCAATATGACATCCTTTCAGATATTTAATCATAGCTAGCATATCCCCTTTCAGCCTTCTTTTTGTAAGGCTAAACATTCCCATCTCCCTAAGCTGTTCCTTGTATGACCTTTCTTCCAGACCTTTAACCATCCTGATTGCCCTCTTCTCGACCTGTTCAAGGTTGTCAACATCCATTTCAAATTGAGGAGTAAATATATAAAGAAAGTGGTTATATAAAGAAAGGGGTTCCTTTCCAGCCCCATCTCTCTGCACAGATGTCCAAAGTGTTCTGAAAAGTACATTTATCTAATTGTAACTAAAATCAAAGGAGGCCACACTGTGACTTCATGAATAAAGAGAACGGGAGTACAAATGGATTGTGTACAGTGTAGAATACATTACTTGTCATAGCAATGAGTCAGTCATTATGGGTGTTGCTGTCAGAAACATTTGGAGGGTCATAGATTCCCCAAACATATTCTGTACATTCAGTCAGGGGACCTTGGTACACCTGTGTATGATCTAGTCTTTCCTAGGAATCATCCCTCTGTTGAGTGTAGAGATGGGCACGACCAGAAAAAATGACGTGTCGAGTTTTCGATTGTCGGGACGGGTCCATTTCGGCTCGTTTCCGTTTGTCGCAATAATTTTCAAAATTTTGTCGTTTCTGTTTGTCGTTTGTCGTTTGGGTTGGGGTTAGGGTTGGGGTTGGGGTAAGTGGGCTCTGGGAGGCACCTCTCTGGGTGCCTCTGATGTCTGACCCACTAAGAAGGGAAGTGAAGTGAAGCGTAACGTGAAGCCGCCGCGTACCATAGATTATGTTAGGGTGGGGGGTAAGTGGCAGAGACACCCCTCTCTCTGGGTGCCTCTGACTCACTAAGAAGGGGAGCGTACTAGTGTACTGATGTACAGGTTAGGGAAGGGGATAGGGGTAGTGGATAGTGGGCTGTGGGAGGCACCTCTCTGGGTGCCTGTGACCCACTAAGAAGGAAAGTGTACTTGTGTACGGATCTGGGTTAGGGTTGGGGTTAGGGTAAGGGCTAGGCTTAGGGTTATGGTTAAGGTTAGGGTGGGTTACTGGGCTGCACGTCTGGGTGCCTCTGACCCACTAAGAAGGACAGTGTACTGGTGTATGGGTTAGGGTTAGGGTTAGGGTTTGGGTTTGGGTTAGTGGGCTTTTTATGCCCTCTGGCACATCCAGAAGTCTCAGTCAAAACCTGGCCATGCAATTGGTGGAATGGGTCCAAAAATTTGTATGGTCCCATCCCATGGCCAGCCCATCATTGCGCCGGTGTAAAAAAATAAAAATAAAATAAAATAAAATAAAATCAATGGAGACGTTTTATTGCAAGAAAAACCCACTGCTGCTACTATAAAAAAAACCAGGCATTTAAAATACCCAATTTTCAAATGTTTCTGTGGTGCTTTGGTGGGTTTTTGGACGATTTAAAAATAAATATTGCGGTCACCATTTTGGATTCCCCCCCATGGCATGGCAAATGGAGACGACGAGGATGGCCGCCCCAGCCTGGTACCAGCAGCCCAGGACAGGAGAAGGGGGAAGGCCGGGGACACCCCCCCCAAAACCACCCCTCTCTGGTAGGTGCCCTCACTGAGGCAGGCATATTTTCGCCTGCTTTTTTGGCCAGGAATCGGGTTTTTTTAAATTTTTTTTGTCCTGCTTGGCATTGCGCAATCGCCGCGATGCCATGAACGACAACGAAAAATCAGACCCAATTTTTCTTTTTCGGTTCGGGTTCGAGCTGGAGCGGAGTAATTCTCGTTACCGTTACCCGTTACGTAACGATAACGAGAACCGAAAACGGAAACGAGAATTTCACCACTCCGTGCCCATGTCCAGTTGAGTGTATCAGTTGTGCTTTAGCAGACTTAAAAGCAAAAATCCATAGTGTTTGGGTGACATTTGTAGGTCATCTCAGTCTAACCTGGAAGGCTTTCTCCTTCCCTTATATGGATTTTAAGGCAAGCCAATTCCAACCATTTACAGGGTACTCTCAGATAACTGGGTTCTAATATAATATGTGAGAGGGGAAAGATGACTTAATTTAAGTTTGTGCTGGCTGCACTATTCTTCCAATTATATCTACAATGCCTTGAGCAATGCAGAATAATATGGATGGACATGCAATTTAATATCAAACGGATGAGGTGGTGGGTTCTACCTTCCCAGTCACAATGAATTTGTTGGGATACTTGCAGTTCTATTAAAGGCTTCTACTTGCATGTATGGATCTTTCAGTGCATCAAGCTGCACATGCAAAACTCAAAATGTTCTTGCAAACCTATGTAGGTTGAGGTCAGAGAGAATCATCACGATGCCATCCTCCTTTCATTCTATATGCAGCTGGCATGTGAAAAAGGCTCAAGATACAGTCTTGTAAATGCAGATCTCTTTTTATAACATCTCCAAAAGGGAAGAAGTTATTAATATTTGTAGTGAATTGTACGCATGTTTACTGGAAGCTCTTCTTATTCAGCTTAATGATTACTTTTTTACAGTTGTAGTCACAGTTTAGGAGCATTTTCTTCAAAGATTCCCATACCTTAAAAGCTGCCCCCCTTTATGTTCTCTTGGAATTAAAAGTGAATAGCAATTTTGGTCACACTTTCATTAGAAACATGAATAAGGGTGGTGGTCATAAAAGTCGTCCATTGATAATGGAGTGCACTATTCACTGATGATGGTTAGAGGAAAGATCCCTACGCCTTCCCTAAGCTCAATTGAAGTTCACAGCACAAACAACTGGGTTTACACTCAGATCTTTACAGCTGCCTATAGCCTTGGAAAAGGTCAACTAATTAATACTGTTTCATATCTATACTTGGATGATGGAATTATCTCCTCCAGGTGTTGGGAATCTGTGGCTGTCCAGATGTTGGTTGATCCCAATGGTCATTCTTTGACCATTGGCCATGTTGGCGTGGCCTCCTGTCAGTTTAAGAGTACCAATATTCCCTCTCTTTGATCTAGTCAATGGCACAAGAAAGATGCAAAGTGTTGGGGATCTTTGTTGGATCGGTTGTTGCAGTTGATTTTTAGTTGCTCTAATGAGAGAGACTCATCTTGTGTTACTAAATAAAAAAAACTATTTATTTAACTAGAAGGGAAGGGTACACAGGAGGTTTTCTAGCTATAACTATTCTCACAGCCATCTTGCTAAGCCAGGAACATGCTTCTCTTCTCTAAGAATACAAGGCACACACACTAACTAGACTTCTACCAGAACATTCCAACTGGAGTGATCTCAACAACCAATAGGCTTTGCTCTTCACATTAAATCCAGCCCATAATACTCTACATTCACATTAAACCTGTAATGGCTGAAATGTAAATCTTGTCAAATATTCCAACACAAAGGGATTAAGGGGCTTCTGTAGATGCCAGATGCCAGTAAAGTATATATCTAGGCATGTGTGGGGTTAACACAAGCTTTTAATATTGTTAGTTCTTCTGGCTTGCAGTTTATCTAAGCAATATGGTGCTGTACTGTAATATCCCATAATTTCTGGTGTGGCTTCTATTGTGAAAGAGCCAACTGTGGAAAAATACTAACAGGAATACTTGATGCAAAGCTTGGCATGCTAATCATCTCCTTGTAGTAAAAACTGTTACTCCATTTCATGAGCAACATATAGTCATCTATTTGCTGCAGACAATGTCATTGGAATTTTAAATCCCAATTTTACCTAAATAATAGGTGAACTTGTGTTCTCTTACACAAGGTGAGTTTTTATTGCCCCATTGTCGTGTAGAGTTTTAGCTGATTAAACTGTGTTGATCTGTGACAAATACAAGCTATGCAGAAATCAGGTCACACACACACACACACACACACACACACACACACACACACACACACACACACACACACACACACTTAAAATTTTAATTTTTTATGACACATAAAAACTGGTAGGGAAATTCCAGCTCATAAATAAATGAAGCAATGTATTGTGGCATGTCGTTAAAACTTTTGTGAGGCAATATTCTTGATTTTACTACTAGCAGATTAATCTTGGTACTAAAAGGGGTAGCATAAGGCTCCCGCTCCTCTCTTGAGGCATTCTTCCTACACTGTCAGGCCTCGCTCTTAAGATCAAAGGAAGAAGAAGCTTTTTGATGATTTAATTCACCTACTTCCATGCAGTGGATAGTTGTTCTGAAAGCATATTCTGGAGTTGCTACAGCAGATGAATGGCTGTTGGGTAACTGTCAAGCCTTGCTCTTCATTTCTTTATAATATGTAAATATATATATTCAGAGAACAGCCAGCAACAATGGTTTCAAAAAAATCTTATGGGTTACTGTTGCAGAAAAGTGTAACCCCTGAAAATAACTGCATGCATCAAACCCTACTGAGATGCTAGATGAAAGTGGTCAGCTATGTTTGAAGGCAATAAAAACACATGCAGGAGGGAAGAACCAGCACTAGCAGATTTACACCCTACTGTTCTTTAACACACACGCACACACGCACGCATGCACGCACACACACACACACACACACACACACACACACACACACACACACACACACACACACACACACACACACACACACACACACCAAAAACAACAAAACAAATCCCCCAAGACAGTGAACATTGGATGCCTTTAATCCTTGGATTAACGCAGTGTGGATAATTAAGCTAAATGATTAGCACACTGTTCAATTTTCATGCCCTGTGTAAAGAGATGATACAGAGATGAAATGATACCACACAGAGTGACCTTTCCCCTGACCACCGTATGTTCAGCAGAAGGCATGAATGAATTTCTGTGTAACTGTATTTCCATTGGGAATCATTACATGGTAAAGATAAGTACTCCCTGTATACAGTAACTGTATACACACACTGTAATTCTATATACAGAAGCCACATGTGCAGGCCAGGGAGACTGATTCTATGTCCTGTTTGCATTCAGTAATCTGAGCCACTGAGACTCCCTGGTTGCTTGTCCTCCAAAACAGCCACCCTTTACAGAAAAGAAGTAAAGATGGGACCTCAGTGGCCAGAGAATGTTTTTGTACTGAGCTTATTTTCCTATTGGTGGAGGATGAGTTGGGAATGAAGTGCACTTGGCTACCGTTTTGGGCGTTGACTAAGTACTGATCAAAAGCACCAGCTCAATAAGTCCAGTATTCCACATTTTGTTTCTTTGTGTTATACGTTGGGTAAGAAATAGGCCAAGAGGCAAGGCAGCTGAGCTCCTGCTTGGCCACTAATCTCGTTTGGAGGCAGTGGTACTACACTTGTGTTTCTGAGCTTCCAGACCTCCAATTGCTTCATCCCTCAGTTCCTGGAATCCCTGAGCACTGTTCATGCAGGCTAGTAGTTCTGGGAGCTGAAGGTTAAAAGATCTGGAGGACCAATATTGAAAACCACACCTTCCTTGCTTGCTGGTTTACTTTTTATTTTATTTATTTTTATTTTATTATCTATTTTAGTTTTAGAATCTAGAAGAACAGAACCTACTTTTTATTGCTCTTGCATGTCATGTTGTTGAGCATAATGTAATGTTCAGGAATGACACTGCTGGCAAGAATGGAATCACTACTTAAAGTCCATTTGGGGATTCAGAGGTGAGAACAGGGGAAGCTTGTGGACTGGAACTGGGTGTGTGTTCACGTCTCATTGCCCTGGTCATGAGATTGTTGGAATAACAAGGCAGGTTGCTGGACTTCTATCCTACACCTATAGGAATGGTGGAAGTTTGTTTCTACACTTCTCAATGAGGAGAAACACCACCAGCCACCAATATACGTGAGGAGATGTGAAACAAGAGGCTCATGCCCTTGATGCCCTACTACTGAGCCCAGAGAGCACAACTTTATTGACCACAGCAGCAGTTATCCAAGCATTGGGTTTGATCCATCTCATTGAGGGACTTGAGTGCACCTCAATGTCCAAAGCTATCTCCTGGTGAGACCACTGGAGTGGCATTTTGGACACCATGTGGACACCTGCTACTTCATGGCTCATATGCCATCTAGCAGGGGGCAAATGTCTACCCTTTCCGAACTGGGGCAAAGACCCCTGTCCCTGGCACCCAAAACCGGATTCTCCTCCACCAAGCCATTCAGACCCCTGCCTGCTGTTTGACTACTACTGAATACCATCCCAATTCCTGAAAAAAAAGTCTATAAATTGTGACAAAATATAAACAACAATTTTAATAATCTACATTTCCCCCTTTCCTTTAATACTGTTGAAAACCTGAAGGGTGGGATGGGTGGGTGATGCTCCTCCAGTGGACTGAGGCTCTTGGCCTCAGCTCACCCTATTTTATACCCTGCTGGTGGACTGGAGTGAAGCCTCCACCTTCCAGGTCTTCCAGTTGCATGACCCACCCTTCTGGTTGGTCTTTTAGGGCCTGCCAGCTGCACCAGGGCCTTTGCATACCTTTTCCCCTGTCCCTTTGTGGTCATCACTTGGCGTCTGCCATTATTCTCAGGTCTGCACTGCCCAGACCTGTCCCCAGTGGCTGTGCTGGACTCAGTGTGGGATTCGGGTAAGTCTGGGTCTTGTCTTCTGTGAGTTCTCTCAAGTACATCATGCCTGGCTGCCTAAACAACCCCCTGTTTCTTTGCAGCTTTATGAATGACTTTCCAGAGTAGGAGATTGGACACCAATTTAAAGTTATGTCCTACTCTCTCTACTAAAACTGGTCTCACACTTGTTTTTTATTTATTTCTTTTTGAAGCCTTTCGCTTAGCATCTACAGCAGGCATGTCCAAACTTCGACCCTCCTGATGTTTTGGACCACAACTCCCAGAATTCTAAGCTTAGATTGCCAATGGCAAAGGACTGTGGGAGTTGTGGTCCAAAATATCTGGAGGGCCGAATTTAGGTCATGCCTGATCCTCCCTCATCACAATGGATAAAACTATAATAATTATCTTTTTGTATCTGCTTTGAAAGTAGCTTTATCAATATTGCTATTCTGGGATGTCACTGCTTTTTTATTTAAATTAGTTTTCTCAATGTCTTCCACCTCCATTCTCCTTGTCTCATTTTGTCTACACTGTTGTAATAATATTGGTTATGGCAGTTATGATTATTTTGTTTACCATGCTGATGTCATTTCTGTATTGGACATAACATTATGAGGCTATTAAGAATACCATGAGTCAACACAGCTAGGAGGATTAATGGTTAAATGGTTATTTGGCACACACAAAAGGAGGAGGAGGAGGAGGAGGAGGAGGAGGAGGAAGAAGAAGAAGAAGAAGAAGAAGAAGAGTTAATAAATATAAGGGCAAGGAAGAAAGAAAATGGGTCATTGAAAAGCATTGGAAACACTGTAGTAGTGTTCATAACTAGGGATGGGCAATTCATATCTAGGGATGGGCATGAGCCCAGGTGGTGTTTGGAAGCCTCCGACATACACCCAATTTTTTACCTTGGTCTGCACCTACACGGAAGTGAGTTCCAACGAGGAAGCAGGCTGCGACGTCATCTTTGCTTCTCCGTGGTGCTAATCAATCAGAAGCTGGGCAGGGACAAGCATCACCCTGCCTCCCTGTCTGATTGGCCAGCACCATGAAGAAGGAACTCTGACATTGCAGTCTGCTTCCTCATTGGAGTTTAACCCTGCTTGAGCCCAGATCTAGGTAAGAGATTGGCTGCTTGTGTGTCAGAGGCTTCCGAACACCACCTGGGCTCATGCGGGTGGTGGAATTGCCCATCCCTATCCCATAACCTATACAGATATATACCAATAAAACTAAGGTAAAACATTTTGGCTCATGTCTACGATAGGTAAGTAGTTGTGACTTCCCTCTAGAATGGAATCTAAGTTGATATAACTGCAAGTGCTCATTTAACTCTTGTGATTCTCATCCCTCTTTCTGATGTTAAATCAATGAAAATCAACATTCTAACTTACTGGTGCATGAGCCCATGATGACTGGCTTATTTTATGTTGCTGACTGTTACAGACTTCTGTTCCTTTTTTAAAAAAAAAACAAAGGCTCATAACCATATGAACAGCGAATCTGCACTGCATTCCAAATGAGGATGTATTAATGTAATTTTATAGGATTTATTGTTTTGCTTTCCCTGCTGCTGCTCAGGTGAAAACTAAATTTCCTAATGAGTTATGACAATCTGTAATAAGATGCATGGAAAGGTTAGGTTTTAAAAAGTGAAACCACATCCCATTCTCGTAGCTTCAAATATAGGGCTTTTGCAGATTATTAGCAAAAATAACTCTGCTAATGTATCATGCCCTCATTATGTGAGTGACATTTCAATGAATTGTTTCAGTACCTTTCACATAATATTAGCGAAGTGTGTATAATTGAGGGGAAAAATTAATGTTGAAGTTCTAACTGTGGTCCTTTTGATCAGTGCTCTCAGCGTTTCTTGGTTTCTCTCTGTACCTCTGATACATAAATGCTTCTTGAATAAGAAAAGTCCTAGATTGTCTCTTGAACCATATGGGTCTTGGGCTTAAGTATCTTTATAAAACCTGACTGAACTACTTGTTGACAAATCCAATATGTGTTAAATGGGTTCACTGCTTTCCTTCTTGTAAAAGCAAGGCTCATTATTAGAGATGGGCACGACCAGAAAAAATGATGTTTCGATTTTTCGTTTGTCGGAATGGGTCCATTTCGTTTCGTTTCCGTTTGTCGGGAATTTTTTCGAAAATTTGTTGTTTCGACGTTTCGTTCTTCGTTTGTCGTTTCTACCGCTATTTAGCGCGATTTGACTTCCCAGAGCATGGGGGCATCCCGCAATGACCCAGAGCAG
This sequence comes from Phrynocephalus guinanensis, assembly GCA_037367245.1. NCBI lineage: Eukaryota > Metazoa > Chordata > Lepidosauria > Squamata > Agamidae > Phrynocephalus > Phrynocephalus guinanensis. The sequence goes on from CM074735.1 coordinate 1,729,444, forward strand.
GCGGAAAACACTTGAAACTGGGTGATGAATAAGATATTTAATAAATATATCATAGCATAAGACTGCATCCTATGCAATAAAGCAAACAAAGTGGGCAGAATGAAATATTCTTTTTTTCTCTTGGTCAACTCTGACTGAACCGGCAGCCACCCTACTTGGTCTGGCTGCCTGTTTATCCCTTTTTTTTTAAATTGAAGCCTTTAATCCATCCCATTTCCCCTGCACCCATCAGAGGCAGCAGGAGACACAGTATTCCATTCCTCCCCCAAATCTGGATGAGAGTCCTCTCAATGTCCCCTCCCCATGACACTCCTTGTAAAGCCAAGCAAATGCCACCCTGGTCAACTAGTGGTCAGAGATTCAGTCTGGTACTGGCATGAGAATCCCCCCCACTCATCTTGTTGAGTGCCCCTCAACCTCTTGGGGTATAATCGCCAGCTCGAGTATCCAAAGGAGCTGACTGGCAGAATCCCCAAGGATCAAATTCAGGACAGAGCAGAGGGAGCACCCGGTGGGAACACCCTGGAAATGCCATACCAGCGCGGCCCAGCCGAGCCGCCTGCCCAGCCTTTGCCTGGGTAGCTTTGGCCTTTGCCTCAGATTGTTGGCCCCAGCGTGACGACCGAGAAGCCCGGTTTGCTCATGGAGCAGAACTTCTCCCTCCTTGACCAGGTGGCGCAGTTCCATGCCCATCTCCGGGGAAGAGACCCTCCGCTGCCCTCCACCCCCGTCCAATCAGTTCTTGAAAAACCAGTGGTTCCCTTTTGTGCTGGCAGTCCCAGGGTGGGGGGTCCTTTTCTTCCCAGCTGGCCCTTCTTGCAAGTAGGGCCCAAATGAAAACAATTACAGGGTTAGGGATAGGGTTAGGGTTAGGGTTAGGCCACTTCCGGCGACACGGCAGGGAAGCCGGACGGAGTGGAGGGCAGCGGAGTGTCTGCCCTGGAGATGGACCTGGAGATGCACAATCTGGTCATGGTCTAGGAGAGATAAGATCTTGCTCCATGAGCGAACCGGTCTCCTCGGGAAACTCCAGCTGGCGATGATCCCCCGACAGATTGAGGGGAACTCATCAGGATGAGTGGGGGGGGGGGAAGCATCTGAATCTCTGACTGCTGGGCAGTCAAAACTCTGGCTTGGTGGCTTTGCCGCGTGCATGCGTGGACTCTGTCTCCACTGGGTTGGTGGAACTGTTCTCCTGGGTAGTTCAAACTGGCCTCAAAAGTAGGTGGCTGAAACAATCCTTCCCCGTTATTCCCCACCATTCTGGCTTCTTTGCTGCGTGCGTGGACTCTGTCTCCACTGGGTTGGTGGTACTGGTCTCATCCCTGAAAGCTTTGTTGAGAGAGAAAAGTACCAGGCCGGAAACAATCCTTCCCCGTTGTACACCGCCGTTCTGGCTTCTTTGCTGCATGCGTGGACTCTGTGTCTCCACTGGGTAGGTGGAACTGGTCTCCTCGGCAGTCAAAACTGGCCTCCAAAGTAGGTGGATGAAACAATCCTTCCCCGTTATTCCCGGCCGTTCTGGCTTCTTTGCTGCATGCACGGACGCTGTGTCTCCAATGGGTTGGTGGAACTGTTCTCCTGGCTAGTGAAAACTGGCCTCCAAAGTAGGTGGCTGAAAGAATCCCTCCCCGTTTGTTCCCCACTGTTCTGGCTTCTTTGCTGCATGCGTTGACTCTATCTCCACTGAGTTGGTGGAACTGGTGTTCTCCCAGAAAGCTTTGTTGAGAGAGAAAAGTTCCAGGCCAGAAAGAATCCCTCCCCGTTGCTCCCCGCCGTTCTGGATTCATGGCTTCTTTGCCACATGCGTGCTTGGACTCTGTGTCTCCACTGGGTTGGTGGAAGTGGCCTCCTGGGTAGTCAAAACTGGTCTCCAAAGTAAGGGCTGAAGGAATCCCTCCCAGTTGTTCCCCGCCGTTCTGGCTTCATGGCTTTTCCGCGTGCATGCGTGGACTCTGTGTCTCCACTGGGTTGGTGGAAGTGGTCTCCTTCTTGGAACCTTCTATTTCTCTTTCTAGTCCCCTATTTCTATTTATCTTTCTATTTGTATATCTATTCTCATTTCTATTTCTATTTCAACAAATACCCTATCCTCTAGTACCCAATCTATCCTCTAGTACCCTAGTATCCTCCAACTTTCTATTTCTCTTTCTCCTCCCTGGAACCTTCGCTGACAGATAAAATTACAAGGCTGAAAGAATCCTTCCCCGTTGTTCCCCGCTGTTCTGGCTTCGTGGCTTCTTTTCCGCGTGCATGCATGGACTCTGTGTCTCCACTGGGTTGGTGGAAGTGGTCTCCTGGGTAGTGAAAACTGGCCTTCGAAGTAGGGGCTGAAATAATGCCTCCCCATCATTCCCCGCCGTTCTGGCTTCATGGCTTCTTTGCTGTGTGCGTGCGTGGACTCTGTGTCTCCACTGGGTTGGTGGAAGTGTTCTCCTGGGTATTGAAAACTGGCCTCCAAAGTAGGGGCTGAAGGAATCCCTCCCCGTTGTTCCCTGCCATTCTGGCTTTGTGGCTTTGCCACGTGCATGCGTGGACTCTGTGGCTCCACTGGGTTGGTGGAAGTGGTCTCCTGGATAGAGGAAACTGGCCTCCAAAGTAGGTGGCTGAAGCAATCCTTCCCCGTTGTTCCCCGCTGTTCTAGCTTCTTTGCTGCATGCGTGGACTCTGTGTCTCCACTGGGTTGGTGGAAGTGGTCTCCTGGGTAGTGAAAACTGGCCTCCAAAGTAGGGGCTGAAAGAATCCCCCCCTTGTTCCCCGCCGTTCTTCCTAATGTTCAAATGGAATCTCTTTTCCTGTAGTTTGAAACCATTGCCCCGAGTCCTAGTCTCTGAAGCCATGGAAAACAAACCTGTTCCCTCTGCAATATGACATCCTTTCAAATATTTAAACATAGCTATCATATCCCGCCTCAGCCTTCTTTTAGAGAGGCTAAACATTCCCAGTTCCCTAAGCCGTTCCTCATAAGACATTTCCTCCAGACCCTCAACCATGCTGGTAGCCCTCCTCTGCACCCGCTCGAGGTTGTCAACATCCTTTTTAAATTGAGGCGCACAGAACTGGACACAGTACTCCAGGTGGGGTCTGACAAGAGCAGAATAGAGTGGTACTATCACCTCCCTTGATCTAGACACAATTGTTCTGTTGATGCAACCAAGAATCGCATTGGCTTTCCTGGCCACCGCATCACACTGCTGACTCCCAGATCCCTTTCACAGGTACTATCCTCCAGCCAAGTATTCCCCATCCTATATTTGTGCAATTCATTTTTTTTAACCTAAATGTAGTACCCTACATTTCCTTCTGTTGAAATCCATTTCGTTAGCTTTGGCCCAGCACTCTAATCTGTCAAGATCTTTTTGGATTTTCATCCTATCCTGTAGGGAATTAGCAACCCCTCCCAATTTGGTATAATCTGCAAATTTAATTAGCGTACTCTCTATTCCTTCCTCTAAGTCATTAATAAAGATATTGAACAGCCAGGCATAACTGCGTTGCGCTGGTGGAATGTTAGGATGGGAGGCATACAGGCATTGTTTAGATTGGGTTAGGGGAAGTTGCACAGCTGCAACCCCAACAGTCTTGTGGGGGTCAAAATTATAAACATTGAGTGGTCCTCCCAGGTTCATAGCCAGGCAAGGGCTAGAGAAATTGGGCAGTAATCGAACCCTTCAAATTGAGTGGGAATGCAGGAAGGCAGGCAGGCAGGCAGGCAAGCAGGCAGTTAGGCAGGTAGGCACAGGGCCAGCCAGGCAGGTAGGCTTTTAGGCAGGCAGGCAGGCAGGCAGGCAGGCTGGCAGGAAGTTGGGCTTGTAGGGTGGAAGCCAAGCTGGGAGGCAGGCATAATTGCAGGCAGGCAGGCATAAGTGTTGCTCTGGTAGTGCATGTTAGAGCAAGGGAGGCCTGTTCGCAAGGAACCGGTGGAAGAATGACTGTGGGCTTAGGTCTTGGAGTGTTGGGGAAATCCCAACGTAGAAAGGTTGAAGCGGATGAAAGTCAACCTTTCCACGGTCTCCGGGTCCAGACGAGAGCAGTGCGGCCTCAGGACATCTCCCATGTGGGAGAAGACACGCTCACTCTGGACACTGGTGGGTGGGATGGACAAGAGGTCCAACGCCAGAGTCGAAAGAGTGGGCCAGATGTCTGCCTTTCTGGCCCAGTAGTGGAGTGGGTCCAAGGTGAGGGGTTGGAGGGGCTCGTCCATGTACTCCCTCACCATGGTCAGAGCGGGGTCCGGTTCTTCTTCCTCCCTTGCCTCCACTGAGGAGGAGACTGCCATGGCTAGGGCTGAGGTCAGGTAGTTGGCTGCTGTTACGGAACCTGGTCTCTGGGTGTACGCTCCTGCAGTAGAGGAGGAAGAGGACCCTTGCGAGGATTCCTCTTCTGCATCGCTCTGGCTTCCATGCGCCCTCGGGAATGCCTGGGCCTGATTTGAGGCAGCCCTGCAGACTTGACGGCATAGCTCCGTCTTCCAGGAGTTTAGGTAGGCAGCGCTGCCCGCCAGGGAACCCTTGACACGAGGGTCGCACAGGCATGCTATCTGGTACACCTTTCCCCTCCTCAGTGGGCTAAGGCGGGTATCCACGCCGGTCAACAGCCTGTCTGCCAAGGCCCTGCACTTTGGGAGAAGATCGGCTTCTTCCCGGATACTGGCTTCTAGGCGTTGGCGAAGGGCATTTACCAGGGGGAGTACGTGGCCCAGGCTGGCGTTGTAGTTGCTGAGGACATGGGTGGTCTCCTCAAAAGGCTGCAGGATACCCACCATCTGAGAGAGGGCGAGCCACTCGGTAGCACCAATGTCCAACACCCTTCCCTCAGGCAGGACGGGGGTGGTTGACATGACGTATTCCACCACTTGCCTCTGCTCCAACAGGTGCTTGACCATTTCGTAGGTGGAGTTCCACCGGGTGGTCACGTCCTGGATCAGGACGTGCTCTGGTCGGCCCGTCTCCGCCTGCCTCTCACGCATCATCCTGGATGCCTTGCCGCTGCGTGAGAAGTGCCCGACTATTTTCCTGCACTTGTCCAGCAAGGCCTTGGTCTCCAGGGTCCCCTCATCCCAGGAGTCCTTCGGTGCTCCCAGCCCAATGGTATCGCCCACCGCTAGGTGCAGTTTGTGTGCTGCGCACACGATGCCATGTAGCCCTGCCCTATCAACCGCGTTGATCATGTTATGGCCTGCGTCAGTAACCATGAATCCGCGATTGACCTCCCCCTCGGGTGCCCACTCTTGCAGTGCCGTCTTGAGGATCTCAGCAATGTGGATGCCTTTGGCACTGTCCTCCATGCTTTGTGCCTGGAGAAGCACCACCCTGTACCCTCTTGGGGTGCTCTCTTGTGGCTCCCCCTGCAGCTGTTCTTGGGATGCCCTGGTGTCAAGGACCTCCTTGGGTTGCCACCAATGAGCCATCAGAGAGAGGTATCCATAGTGCCCACCGGTCCAGAGGTCGGAAGTGAAGTGGATCTTCCTCTGGCCGCCTGCAGCAGGGCCCGGACCATGTCCCTGACGGACTCAAAAAGGGAGGGAATCACCCGCCTGCTGAAGGTACGACGGGATGGAGGCTCGTACCATGGAGCCACGTGCTTCATCAGGTGCCTGAAGCCTGATGACTCCACAAAGGAGAAGGGCAACCCGTTCATGGCCACCATTTCACCATCCATGCGAGTGGTGGTCTCCTCTGCCTTGGCCCTATTTCATTGGCTGACAAAACTCCCACACAGCGGCACCACTTCCTGCAGAGTGGCCTGCCTCTTCCCACTCTCAGCGGAGCTGTCTCTGGAGTCCGTCCCCATGCCTGCTTCCCCTCTCTTCCTCCCTGAGGAACCAGGGCCTGACACTGTCCTAGGCAGAGTCCCCAGTTGCCTTTGCATGAGGTGGCTATGCAAGGCACTTGAGGAGAGGTGTTTGGGGTCATTCCCCCCGCGCACGGCCACCCCGCATTTCTTGCATACCATAAGCCTCAAGTCTTCCGGGCTGTTATCAAAATGCTTCCAGAGAGAGCCGTGAGGCTTATGGAAAGTACTGCCCCCTCTGTTACTGCCTGCCGCTGCTGTGCTGGTGGTGGTGTGGCTTGTACCCTGCTGGGATAATTGACTGCTGCTGTCACTTGTGGTACTCTGGTCCTGGGTGGAAGGAGGGCTGCTCCTTCCATCACTGCCTGAAGCCTGCCTTTCATCTGTTCCTGCCAACAGGTCCTCAGAATCCGGCATATTCAGATGCAAAGAGCCTGTTTCTGATTCCAAGTCCTCGTCTTCCTCCTGATAAATGGGGGGGAGTGTGTCCATGTCAAAGCATGGTGGCGTTGGGGCTCGCATGCAGTCATCCATGCTTCCCTCAGTGACAGAAGATGGTATGGTCGTGCTGGTTGTGCAGCTGCTGCTTGGAGAGGGAGTGGCATCAATATCACGATCTGCACTACTACTTCCTGTACCTTCCTTCAGAAATGTGCCCCTATTTATTTTAGTGGGGTTACCCCTTTCCTTCCCTCTGGCTCTGCCACCCCTCCTCATTTTTTTATTTCTCAAAAAGTATTAGAAATATGTTTTCTTTATAGTGGTATAAAGTATAAGTAACAAACTATTCTAATAAACTTATCCTTTTGACCCACAAGCTTACTTTCACACTTTGTTCTTTTGTACAAGCATTCAATGTTGCCCTGCTGGCCCTTGGTATAAGTTTCTAATTTCTGAATTCAACTTGATGGACTGAAATGGAATGTGCCTGCCTGTGTGTTCAAGTGCACACCCAAGACAACAGGTGTATGTATGTAACCAACAAACAAACACTGGAGTAATGAATCAATAATATAATATTGTAAGGCTGATATCAAGCAGCGGCCTCCCAAAAGAGATATATGGGTGTAAATAAAAACAATGAATATGGTTTAGTATTTGTAGTCAGGCAAACTGAAAATAATTCAATTCTTCTGTCCCACTTAAATGGAATGTGTCTGTGTGTTCAAGGGCACACACACAGCTCAACAAATTTAAAAATAAACAATTAAGTAAGTAATTAGTAAACTAAATAATATGAAATATTCTCCACTTAGGAGGATATAGGTTCAACTTCTGTTCTTGCCTTGCACCCCAAATGTGTGTGTGCAAGCAAATTGAAGTTGGGAAAAATAGAAAATAAATGGTATGGTAGTATATATATTAGAGATGGGCATGGAACAAACATTTTTTCGTTTCCGTTACCGTTTGTCGTTTCCGTTACGTAACGAAATGACCAACGAAATTGTGATGAAAATGAAACGAAACGAACAGAACCACGAAAATTGTGGTCGTTACGTTTCGTTTCCGTTAATGGTGACGCGCAATGAAATGAGCTGTTTTAAATGTTAAAAAACACCCTGGATATCCGTAAAAACACAGTGATAATTATTTGTCTTGTCTGATAATACCTACCAGGGGGGTTGGGGTCCTTAAAACATTTGTTTTTGCCTTCTCCCATCATGATATATTTTTCTTTTCCCTTTAAAATGGATGTCACCACCAGCCACAATATGGAGGCAAGCCATGTGATGGGATCATATTCAACCAATAGCATGCCCAGGTTGCAGACTGGGCGGGCAGGTCTGGCAGCCCCCGTCCTCCTTGCAGTCTCTGGTGGGAGTTAGGGTGGGATTGCTGTCTCTGCAACTGTAGCTTCAGTCCTGCAGCCTCCCTGTGTGCGTGCGTGCTGCGTACCTCTCGGTGAGTACCCTCCCCTGCCCCGCAGTGCAGTCACACTGCAGCTGCCTTGCACCCTGGGCAACTCCCACCGCTGCCTTTGCAGCCTCCCTGCATACCTAGTCTATACTGTGTCTCTGCCAGCATCCATTTTTTTAGTGTTTTCCCTCTGGTCTGGGGCGTTGGCGGATGCCTGCGCACGGGGATGCCTGCTTTAAAAATCACGCAAAAAGCGGGTAGAAACGCCAAAAAAAAAACCATAAACAGTAATGAAATTTTTCAAAAAATTCCCAACAAACGGAAATGAACCGAAACAGACCTCTGAACGACAAATGAAAAACCGAAATGCCATTTTTCTGTTTCGTGCCCATCTCTAATATATATTTTAAAATAAATCCACACCTCCCACTCCCAGTCGACCCTCCCCCTTTATCCAAGAAATATCCTCCTCTCCCCACAAACAGCCAGAGAAGAGTAAAAATAGAAAACCCTAACTGCTTCCCTTCGCCAAAGCTGCAGGGAATCAAAGAAATTTTTCTAATAAAAAATCAATTCCCTCCCTCCCTGCCTGCCTGCCTAAAGCCTAAAGCCTCCAGGCCTCCCCCCTCGAATCCAGTCTCCAGTCTCCACTAGCACATCACAGTCCTCCCTCAACCACATGCAAGACCCGACTGAGACTTCTGGAAGGTTCCTCGGCTTTTTATGCCCTCTGGCACATCCAAAAGTGTCAATCAAAACGTGGCCATGCCATTGGTGGAATTGTTCAAAAAATGTGCATGGTCCCATGGGCAGGTCTAAAAAAATAAAAAATAAAATAAAATAAAATAAAATAAAATAAAATAAATGTGATGTTTTATTGCTATAAAAAACCCACTGCTGCTACTATTAAAAATCAGTCATTAAAAATAAATAAATTCCACATGTTTCTGTGGTCATTTGGTGTGTTTTTATACCACGATTTACAAAGAAAAAATGTGGTCGCCATTTTGGTTCATCCCTCCACATGGCATGGCGACGAGGATGATACCCCCCCCCAGCCTGGTGCCAGCAGCCCAGGACAGGAGAGGAGGGGGGGAGGCCGTGGACCCCCCCCCCAGAAACCACCCCTCTGGTAGGTGGCAATTGGCAAAGCCTCAGGCAGGCATATTTTCGCCTGCTTTTTTGGCCGGGAGGGAGTCGGGTTTTTTTTTTTACTTTTAAAAACGTTTTCTGTGCTTGTTGTGGCATCGCGCAATCACCGCGATGCCACAAATGGAAACGAAGAACCCGACCAGTTTTTTCTTTTTTTGGTTCCAGTTCGATCTGTAACGGCTTAAGCTCCGTTACCATTTCCTACGGTAACGGAAACGAAAATTTCGCTGCTCCGTGCCCATGTCTCCTCATTATTGTTGGAGCACTGTAGACCTCTTTTATTTTCAAGCACAATTTTCTTTATTTATCTGTAATATTTTGATACAGGTATTATCCTTAAAAATGACCCAAGGTGGCTTACAATCATTAAAATACAACATTAAAAGCTAAAAATAGTAAATTATTTGAATGCTAAGGAAATGAAGACATTACATTTACCATGTTAGATAAAAGCATATTAAAATAAATTTAGAACCAACAAAATATAAATCAATCCATTTACAGGGTCTATTTCTCTTGGACCAGTGACTGCCCTGGTGCACCATCAGACCCACCCAGGGGCACTGCCAAATTGCCACTCACCTTCTGCCACCGTCAGTGTGACTGCCTGGCTCTGCTGCCTTCCTTCCTCTTGCCCAGCTGAGTCCAAGCATCCCAGACCTGTGGTCTCCTTTCTTCATTTCCCCTCCCAGTGCTTTCCACACCATCCCTCACTTTTCCCTGCCACAGGGAGTGTTACATCCTTGGCCTCCTTACTTCCCTCTTCACACGGGCAAGGCAAAGCAAAGGGAGGGCACTACAGCCAGCCCGGAAGCTACAGATACCAGGAAAGGCAGGAAGGAGTGACGGAAGGGGCTGGGGAGGAGGATGGTGGCCTCTGCTGGCCTTAACTTGGCCACGTCTCCCTGGGAGCTTGGTTTTGCTGGCTGTCAGCTCTAATGGCTGCTTTGTAAGACAGAGGGGGAGGAGGGCAGCATTCATCTCACAGACTAAGCAGGAGCTGCTGCAGCAGCAGGAACAAAAAAAGCTAAGGCTTGCCACTCTCCCTGAAATCTGTCTGAGGCAGGTTTTGGCCCTGCCATTATTCTTCAGGCAGGAAGGGAAAAGTTTGGGCCACACAGGAGGGAGGGAAAGAGGGAAAGTGAGAGAAAAAGAGAGAGAGAGAAAAACGAAGGGAGCTTTTCATTATTCTCCATCCCCATTGTTGGCTGGGAGTTGCGTTAACAGACTGTTCTGCTTCAGGTTTTCCCTAGTTATTTGGGTGGGAAGATGGGTGGTGGTGGGGCTGCCTGGTCCAAACCTAGCAGCTAAGAAGCCCTCCCAGACTTCCTCTCTCTCATTTGAGGAGGTGTGGTAGGATTCAGGCTAGTCATACCCACTGGAGTGGTGAGGATCTGCTTAAACCTGGCACCTCCACCATGTGCATGGGAGAAAATCCCAGAGCAGAAGTAAGCCCAGTTACCTGGCAGCCATGGGGCATCTGAGCAGCTCCTCCTCTTCTTCTTCTTTGGGCTGCCAAGGAGAACAGCAGCTGTCCGTCTTTGCTCGCTCCTACTCTATGCTGCAGAGCCTCACAGCACCTGCTGGGGCTGCTTATGATACAACAAGGCAAAGTGTTTCGATTTCAGGAAAAGGAGGACATAAGAAGGGGGGTGCTGGAAGCAGCAAGAAAGGCAGGGCTTGGACAGTGCCAATAGAGGGGGGGAAGTGTGATGCCATGCGCCATGGGATGGAAGGGAGGACAACCAGTTGGCTGGCTAGCTGACCAACAGAGACCAGGGCAAACTGCAAACTGACACCACCCTTTGGGAGCAGGCTGGGGGAATAGACCAGTGGTTCCCAAGCCTTTTTAACTTGTAGCTCCCTTGACTTACTTGACTTACTTGCCTTCCTTCACTCCCTCGCAGCCCAAAATATTATTTCAGGGAGCCACAGCCAGTGGCCAGTAAGTCAAGGGAGCTACAAGTCAAAAAAGCTGGGGAACCACTCTCCTAGACAGACACACATGAAGGAAAGCCCTGCCTGAAGGGGAGGGGGGGAGATGTTTACTTGCTTGTGGAAGGATAGTGACACCGGAGCTAGCCTGGCTTCCCCTGAGAGGGGGTTACAGAGTCTGAGAGCAATGCCAAAGAAGATCCTCTCCCATTTCCCCTTCAAGCACACCAGTAAAAGTGGTGGGACTGAGAGTAAGTCCTTCCTTGATGATCTTGGCAGGCTCGTAAAGGGAGATGTATCCTTTGAGATAGTTGGGATTTAAACCCTTTAGTTGAAAACCAGCACTTTGAATTGTGCCTGGAAACAGAACAGCAGCCAGTGGAGTTGCTGTAACCAAGATGTTATGTGATCCTTGTAGCCATCCCCAGTTAATAATCTGGCTGTAGCATTTTGAACTTGCTGAAGTTTCCAAGCACTTTCTAGTGTCAGGCCACATACTGTGTGTGTAGTAATCCAGCCAGGGTGAAACTAAGACTTGTGTCACTGTGACCATGTCAGACCTCTCCAGGAATGGGCACTACTGATGTACTAGTTTTAACTGTGTAAAGGCACTGAACTAACTAAATCTATCTTTAGATAAACAAACAATGTGAAACAACATTGGGCATCACAGGTAACAAGCACTAATAAAAAGCACCTTTAAACAATTATGTTTAAACTAACTTAAAAACTGAGAGGGCAGTTGCCTAGCAAATCTCTGTTGGAGGTTTATTTCAGAGGAGTGAGGCCATGGTGGGGAGGGGGTGAAGCCTTCTTACTGATGCCCACCCTTTTGACTTTCTTTGAGGTTATCGTTTAGCAATTTTTAGCATCCTGGCCAGCAAAGAGCAAGTTGTTGGGTTGCTGGTTTGAAAGAGAGATGATCCAACAGGAACTGAGGTCTTAAACTACTTAGAGATTTATTGATGGCAAAGAATTATTACCAAACCTTGCAGAAAATACAGAATTTAGTTGGAGCACTGGGTTGGTTGCCACTGTAATTTTTGCTAGTCCATAGGGCAGTGATGGCGAACGTATGGCATGGGTGCCAAAGGTGGCACTAGGAGCCCTTTCTGTGGACACCCGACATTGCCCCTTCATAGCCACCTGTATTCAAGTTAAAGTGCTGTATTGGCACTTTGTGAAAAAATTACTGGGTTTTGAATTGCAGTTTGGGCACTCGGTCTCCAAAAGGTTCCCCATCACTGCCATAGGGTCTGTCTCTCTGCTTCTCTCTCTCTCTAAATGGCTGTTGTATCTATTATATTGACGCCTTAACATCTTTCAAAAGTGTTCTTTGCATAATCATGTTGTAAAGCACCCAGAGATGGCTCTAGCACTTTGGGACAATATATAAGTTGAAACAACAACTTCCCTTGAGTTTAAAACACTTTGTTCTTTTTCTCTTAAGGAAAAAATCCAAAGCTGTTCAGTCAGGAAATAGGGAACAAGAACATTTGTAAAGTAAACAAACTAGAATAAGTTATGAAACTAAAGCCTGCAGGATATCATAAGAAATAAATTATTTACACATGAATAGTTACTTTTAATCAATCTTTTGTTACAATAATGAAAGGAAAATAATTACATTGTTGCTGTAAATTAGTAAGAGACAATGCCACTTCCTATGAAGTATAACAGCCACTTTTCAGTTTCTTTTAAGGTCAAAAGTTTGGGGGCCACTATACTGTAATTACTTTTTTCTACATGTATCCTTCCATGCGCTGGAAGTGCTGGGTAAACAAGGTAGAAGAATGAAGAATGAACAACTTCCTGAGGACGGTGGTTTTCACTCATGAGACAACTGACTATCTTATCTTGGCAGGGACCACCAAGCCTACTAAAAAGACTGCACTACAGTCACAGTCAGCAACATCTGCTTTTTGGATACATATTTATAGGAAGAGATGGTAACAGGAAGGGCACAGCATGCTAGTGCTTCTGCATCTCTCTGTTTAAATGTATATGTATCCAAAGAGAACTGCATCCTTGCTCTGATTCAGAATTTTAACATGGGGAACAGGACCTAAAACTTAACTCCAGTACACACACAAGTACATAAATAAAACTTTACAAGTTATTCCTGAGTGGCTACAAGCAGCAGCCGTTTAATGGGGACAATATCAGCAAGCAGGCGTGGCTGCAGTAGCTGAGGTTTTATCATTCCCAGAGCTCCTCCTAGACCAGGGCAGTAGGTTGGGAAGTCATCAAGGACAAGATGAAAAGAGCACTTCAGGAGTGGCTGCCAGGCCCAGAGGCCTTTCCCTTTGGCATGATTTTAAATCACCTTTTGAATCACTTGAGTCTCCAGAGGATATTTGAGTCTGCCCTTTTCTGTTCCATTGAATTCCTAGACACATTAGCCTGTATAATGTGACCTTTCTTACCCAGAAACTGGAATACTATAAGCACAAAGGGATTTGGAGAATCCTTTAAAGACTTTGCAAATTTCCTTTTTCTTTGTGTTTTCTTAGTTCCCACAATCTTGAACTCTGAAGTTTCGTTCTTCTGTCCTGTTGGATAAAGTGCAAAAGCTTTTAAATAAAGGAAAAACATTGCCAAAGTACATCAAGATCTTGGAAACAGTGTACAAGTGACCACAAAAAGGCTAATGCACTTGAGATTTTTCACAAGAGCCCTTCTGATTTTGAAAAAAGCTTTTTCCCACCCTCAGTGTCTAGTTGAAAAGGGAATGAAATTCAAGCATCTTTTTTGTAGTGCCCAAGGACAGAGATTGGTTGCTTTGTTTACAACCTGGCAGACTTTCAGAGCAATATCATCAGATGGTCTGTCTTTGGTTTTTTAAAATATATATTTCTGTGTTTAGATGCAAGTGCATTAAAACAGGGTTGCATCTCTCCTCTGATTTGCTGTTTCAAGGGAAGTGTCCTCTTCTGAAGACTATTATAAAAACGTTACCATCACACTCGGTCTTAATTTTTATGGCATTCTATAGTTTATACTCCCAAAACTAATGTGTAACTTGATGATAGGGTTATTTATTTATTTATTTATTTATTTATTTATTTATTTATTTATTTATTTATTTATTTATTTGTTTGTTTGTTTATTTATTTGTTTATTTGTTTGTTTGTTGGATTTTTATACTGCCCATCTGGCAACAAGGCTACTCTGTGTAATTAACAAAAATTGTCAATACAATACAACACAGAACAATACAATTCATACAATACAATAAAAAACATAATATAATAAAAATAAAATTAAAATTACATGAAAATAGCATATATCCAACCTGTGTCATGGTCGGACCATCATCTGCTAAAATTTTCCCTGTCGATCACCACCCCACCCCGCGGGGAGCGTCGGCCCTACTTTTGGGCCCGCCCCTGTAGGCTTCTGAACCCTGCTAGGTTCATGGAGGCCTTCAGGGAGTTTTCTGGCAGTCCAGCTGACGACCCAGTTGATGCCTTGGTGGATAGGTGGTACGAGGGTGCCACCGGGGCCGTTGACTGGATCGACCCCAAGCACCTCCTGCGCTGTGGAGACCTCTCTTCGCCATGGTATTCGGCTGAGTTGCGGTCGATGAAGCAAGAACGTAGGAGGCTGGAGGTCATTTGGAGGGCACATCGGACGGAAGTGGGTAGGGCTGCACTTAAGCAGCTGACCGGCCGCTATGTTCACGCGATCAGGGATGCTAGAACATCCTATGTCTCCCTGAGAATTGGGGAGGCCTCGAACTGCCAGGCGGAGCTCTTCCAGGTGGTTCGGGACCTCTCCAATCCCAGTCAGCTGGGGCCTCCTCCTAGTGATTTCACTAGTGAGCAGTTTGCAGCCTATTTTAGATCTAAAATTGAGGCCATCCGCTCCGATCTGCCTTCCAGCTGCTCTAGTTCATCCCCCGAGATCCCTGGGGCCTCACCCCCTTCGTCTCCTTGTCTGGTGGAATTTGGGCCGGTGTTTCCAGCGGAGGCCTCCAGAGTTATGGCTTATTGCCAGCCAGCTACTACTCCTTTTGACCCTTGCCCAGCTTGGCTTCTTAAATCTGCCGGAGGGAACATGCCAGAGTGGGTTTCGGCTATTGCCACGGCCTCCTTTGGGGTGGGTATCTTCCCTTCCCACCTGAAGGAGACCGTGGTGAAGCCCACTCTGAAAAAGCCCAACATGGTGGTGGACGATTTATCCAGCTATCGTCCGATCGCCATTGTTCCCTTCCTGGGCAAGGTTTTTGAGAGGGTGGCTGCCGTCTGGCTTCAGTCATACCTGGAGGATAATCATATCCTGGATCCCTTCCAATCCGGGTTCAGGCTGCATCGGGAGACCGAGACTGCCGTGGTCGCTCTGCAGGATGACCTCTTCAGGGAGGCTGACAGGGGGTGCTCCTTGATCTGTCAGCTGCCTTTGATACCATCGACCACGGTAACCTGCTGGTCCAGCTTGCTGAGGCGGGACTTGGGGCCCTTGTATTGTCCTGGCTCCGTTCCTTCCTTGGCGGCCATTCTCAGAGAGTTCAGCTGGGTGATGATTTGTCAGCTCCTTGGACTCTCCCTTGTGGGGTGCCCCAGGGGTCGGCAATATCACCCATGCTGTTCAATGCTTATATGAGGCCGCTGGCGGAGGTCATCAGGAGATTTGGAGTTCGCTGTCATCAGTACACTGATGACACGCAGCTCTATCTCTCCTTTTCGTCTGCTGCAGAGGAGGCAGTACGCTCCCTCGACCTGTGCCTGGAGGCGGTCTTGGAATGGACCAGGACTAACCGGCTCAAGCTTAATCCGGAGAAGACGGAGGTTCTGTTCTTCGGGGCGCCCTTGTCTGGGTACAATGGCCCCCTCCCTAGTCTGGGGTGTGTTTCCCTCCAGCCTACAGACAGGGCCAGGAATCTGGGCGTGGTCCTGGACTTGGCCCTCTCCCTGGAAGCCCAGGTGATGGCTGTCTCCAGGGCCGCTTTTTTCCATCTCTGCAGGATCTCCCAGATCCGCCAGTACCTTGATGAGTCCTCCCTGAGAACAGTCATGCAGGTCCTCGTGATTTCGAGGATCGACTATTGCAATGCCCTCTACGTGGGGTTGCCCTTGACCCTTGTCCGGAGGCTCCAGCAGGTGCAGAATGCGGCTGCCAGGCTGGTGGTGGGTGCTCGTAGATTTGAGCACATCACCCCGGTCCTGGCTCACCTGCATTGGCTACCCATTGTCCACCGGATAAGGTTCAAGGTCTTGGTTTTGACTTTCAAAGCCCTCCACGGCCTGGGACCTCAGTACCTGTTGGAGCGTATCTCTTAGAGGTCGACTGGGACCAGACCCATGAGAATGTCGCAGGCGCGCTCACTCAGGATGGCCACACCCAGGGAGGTGCAGAAATTGCTCACGCGTAACCGCACCTTCTCTGTGGTGGGCCCTACACTGTGGAACCAATTACCTAGTTAGCTGCACCTTGCAGTGTCTCTGTCCGCCTTTAAAAGAGCCTTGAAAATCCATCTGTTCAAGGAGGCATATGGCGACCTTTTTGTTTAATTTTCTCCTTCTCATTTTTTTTGTTTTTTTGTGTCCCCCCCTTTTTGTTCCTGTGGCCGCCCATGCCATTCTGTGTGGAGGGTATTGTACCCTCCCATTTTTATTGATGCCTCTGATTCTATGCTCTGATTATACACTGTACACCGCCCCGAGTTCCAATACGGAAGAGGGGGCGGTATATAAATATAACAATAAATAAATAATAAATAAATAAATAATAAAAACCTATGATATTGGTGGGAAGATCAGTTAAAATCATATTTTAATGGGTGCACACTAGATTTACACTTGAGGGAATGCCTGCTTAAAAAATCAAGTTTTAAATGGTTTTTAAAAAGAGCCAAAGGAGGGGCCAGGCAGAAGGAGGGACCAGGCAAGGGGGAATGGAAGAAAAGGCCCTATTTCTGTTTTTTATCTTTTGTGCCTCTCACGGTGTTAATTGCCGCAAGTGCCTAGCCTGGGAAGATCTGGTATTATGGGCAGCTTTGACTGGGAGAAGGTGCTCTGACAAGTAGCAAGGTCCTAAAGAGTTTAGGGATTTGTATGTAGAGATGGGCACGACTTAGCGGTATTCCCGTTTCCGTTTCCGTTACTCGGTTCCGTTACTCTACGGAAACGGTAACGGGAATTACTCTGCCAGACTTCGAGCTCGAACCAACGAACGAACAATTTTGGTCTGATTTGTCGTGCTCGTTCCTTGCATCGCGCGATTGCGCGATGCCACACGCGGCACAGAAAAAAAGTTTTTAAAAGTTAAAACAACCCGGTTCCCGGCCAAAAAGCAGGCGGAAAAATGCCTGCCGTGCCTCAGGGCACCTACCAGAGGGGTTGTTTCTGGAGGTCCCCGGCCTCCCCCCTCATCCCCCGTCCTGGGCTGCTCTGGTGGGACTCGCCGCAGGCTCGCAGCCAGCAAAAAGCCCAGTCTCGCCGCCGGCCGCCCGCAATTAAAGTGCAAGCAAGCGGCACGGACGGCACAGGAAAAAACTTTTAAACTCTCCCCCCACCCATTCCCGGGCCAAAAAAGCAGGCGGAAAAATGCCTGCTTGACTAAGGGCGCAGGGCACCTACCGGAGGGGTGGTTTCTGGAGGGGGGGTCCCGCCTCCCCCCCGTCCTGGGCAGCCGGACTCGAGTTGCCATTTCGCCATGCCATGCGGTGCGGGCGGGGGATCCAAAATGGGGCGGCAAACGCAATATTGTTTTTGAAATCATGGTCCAAAAACACACAAGCACAACAGAAACACGCGAAAATTTATAAACTGCCAGATTTTTCACAGTAGCAGTGGGTTTTTTTCTTGCAACAAAATGTCTCTCCTCTCCTCCTCTGTCCTCCATTGATTTTATTTTTTTTTATTTTTTTTACACCTGCGCAGTGCGCAATGATGGGCTGGCCGAGTGGCCAGCCATGTGGGAGTGGACAACCATGCAAATTTTTGGAGCCATCCCACCAGTCGCATGGCCACTTGGCCATGGAGACTTCTGGGATGTGCCAAAAAGCCCCCTAAAACCTGCCCTAGCCCTAACCCTAACCCTTGACTCCGTACCCATACGTCACAGACTGTCTTCTTAGTGGGTCAGAGAGGCACCCAGAGGTGCAACCCACTAGCCCACCGTAACCTTACCCGTCACTAGCCTAACCCTAGCCATTGCACTAAGCCACCTTAAAGCCAGATGTACTTGCTTGCATTGCACTACACGCAGCAAGTACAATTCCCTTCTGTGTGAGACATGGTGGTGCCAGAGCCTTGTGCAGGGCGGGCATGACGCTATCACTCTCTTTGCCTCCCTTATCATCTTTTTACATTTCTTTTTGCCAGAGTTTGTGTTCCTTTTTATTTTCCTCATTTGGGGAGGATTTCCATTTACAATGGACTTAAATGAGCTCTTCTTTTCTTTGTGGTATGCACTTGTGCTGGGCCTCTATTATTGTTGTTTTAAACAGAAATGCACACTGAAGAGATTGGATTCTTCTCACTGTCTGCACAGCACATTATGTTATGCAATATCCATATGGCTATTGCATAGCATTTTGCAGCAGCAGCAGGTGAGGAGGGGAGACCCCCATGTAGAGGGGTCTCTCTTGGAGCCTGCTTCCCCTTCCTAGTGGCAGGAGGCACCCACGGGTGCCTCCAGGAGCCCACTTTCCCTTTATAGCGGGCCAGAGGAGGCACCCACCCCACAGAGGTGCCTCCAGGAGCCCGCTCCCCCCCCAAAACCAGTACTAACGACACAACGAAAAAATTCGTTCAATTTCTCCGGTCCCAAAAAACGAACTGACTAATTTTTGCGAATTTTCGCGAAAACCGGAAACGACCCGAAACGGGACCGGCCCCACTAACGACAACTCGAAAAAATTTTTTTTCAAGTCGTGCCCATCTCTATTTGTATGTCATAGTTAAAATCTTGACGTCGATGCAGAACTGAACTGGAAGCTAGTGCAGGGCAGGCAGAGCTGGGGATATATCGTTGTATTTTCTAGTCCTAGTCAGCAATCTGGACACCATATTCTGGATCAACTAGAGTCTCCACATCAGGCTCAAGGGCAGCCCCATGTAGAGAGCATTGCAATAATCCAATCTCAAAATTGCCAATGCATGGACTAGTGTGGTGAGAGTCCCATGTGTCCAGATAGGGGTGCAGCTGAGCAGTCCTCTGCAGACTGTAATGGACAGAACAGACCACCTACACTACCATAGATAGCGCCAGGTCCAAGAGAACACCCAAGCTATGCACCTCATTCTGAGTGGGGAGTGTCATGCCCACAAATGAGAGGAAGTTTCCCAACCTGCTGATAGTGGGTGCCCCCACTCACAAGACTTCCATTTTGTCCGGGTTCAACCTCAGTCTGTTTGTCCTCATCCACCCCAGAATGGCATTCAGACAGCACTCAAGGGAGGGAACAGCATCCACTGCATAAGATGGAAATGAGAGATAGAGCTGTGTTTCATCAGAATACTGATGACACAAAGCTCCAAAACTCCTGATGACCCTTCTCAGTGGCTTCATATAGATATTAATTAACATTGGTGAGATACGTCTGTGAAGATTCTCAGTCATCCAGGTTCGTTTAACTGGGAGTTGACTCATGGCTACTGGACTTCTTTTTTGAGAGATAGAAACGTTTCGCTGTTCATCCAAACAGCTTCATCGGTCTGAATACAGCTAGTGCAAGAGACCTTCTTATAGTCAGCTTGACCTCTTGTCCCCTGGTGAGATGATCTACCCCTTTGAAACCCCACAGTTGAGGGTCCATGGGGTAGACTGCATCTCATCCATCTCCACTTTCTGGGAATGGTCCTCCAAGAAGAATGTGAGCCATGTCAAGGCATGGCCCCCAATACCCAAATCAGAAAGCCTCCCCAGGAAGATACTGTGGTCAACATAGTATACAAAAGATGCTGAGTGATCCAGGAGGACCAACAAGGACATCTTGCCCCCATCGACCTCCCTCAATAGGTCATCCTGCAGGATGACAAATGCTGTTTCCATACTGTGGTATGAACCCAGACTGGAATGGATCACGGGCATTGGTTTCATCCAGGAGAGCCTGAAGCTGATCAGCCACCACCCTCTCCAAGACCTTACTCATGAAGGGAACATTGATGACTGATCAATAATGCAAAAGGTCAAAGTCCAGTGATTCCCACCCAGCCACAAGCAACAGTGATCGGTTCACACAATAGATCAGCTAACAACACCCATCAACTACATAGAAGGATCGCTGCTACCCCTGATTGCATGGAAACTTCTTAATTCCTTCATCAAACACCACACTCCACCCAGCTCTCACACCACCCAAATGCGGTGGCAAAGGAGGAGAAGTGGGGGCCCTGGTGAGGAGGGGAAGGAGTGCACTTTGAAAGTGCACCTTTTAAAGAGGTCTCGGGGGGGGGAGGCTTTTTTCCGGACCTCCGGAATGGATTAAAATGGTTTCCCATTCATTTCAATGGGAAACCCCATTTTGGATAACAATTTTTTTTCGGATAACGACTAATCTCGGAGAATGAATTAAAGTCCTTATCCGAGGTACCACTGTATCGTCTAGGACATCGGAGGGCTGGGTTCAAATCCCTGCTCAGCATGCAGAATCACTGGGACTGTGAAATTGGGAAAGCCACTCTTTTAAATATTTCACTTAACCTGAAAGCCCAGTTAGGGGTGGCATATGTCAACTTGGTGGCACATAACAACAACTTACTTGTATATATAGTATGTTGTGGTTGTGGAAGTGAAGCTTCTGAAATAAGACTTTCCAGCTGGGCGCTTTGTATTAGATGACAGTGAACATTCCAATTGTCCATAAAGGAGAGGGAAGCTGCTGAAAATAAAAGAAGTGTATTTATTATAAGGTAGAATCAAAATCATTAATGGTAACATGTTGAAGTACAAACAAAAAGAAGATTATAGCTCAAGCCCACTTCAATTTGATTACTAATAAGGTTTAATATATGCACATCCAGTTCCTAAGTTTACAAATGCTAAACACTTAGTTTTCCTTGCAGACACTCTAAAAATCCTCTCTTCTCTCTCTAACTTTTCTCCAGAAATTGTAAATTCCTTATCTAGCCCTATCTGTCTTTCTCTTAGACAGTGCCAGTCCCTATCTGACTAAAACAGTGCTGAGCAAAGCCTTACCCCCCCCCCAGGCCATTCCCCAGACACTCTGATTGGTCTACAAACACACCAATCTGTACAGACACCTCTCATGAATTATTCATTACCACAGGTAAACGGCACATTCCTATCAAAATGGCTGAGCAATGTACCTTCAGAGGAGAAACATCTTCATCTCAAACAATACGTATAACTATAACATGCATGATATGATATTGTATTCAGAGGTTTTCTGTCCTTGCATGCAGGAGCTGGTGAAGTAGAAGAGGTACGGGGAAAATAATACTGTACCTAAGAAATCATATCAAACATGGCGGGGGGGGGGGGGGAGGAAAGAGCAGGTATTAAATGTTACAGCAAAATGCATTTTGCTGTAGTTTCTGTCTTGCTGAAAGGTAAGACTTCCTGCTTTTGCCTTTAAAAAAAAATCCAGATAGACCTGTGCAAAGTTTCCAGTGCCTGCAGGAAACAGAGATTTTGATAAGTACACATCACTTTGGCCTTGTATGTGCTGGATGGAGAAGTGGCTGACAGAATGATTCAGGACAAACTTGTGAAACCAGCACTTGTGGATGATTAAGGTATCAATCTGACAAGCAGCTCGAATTTGCTAGGTAAATTGAGTCTGCTGTGGCAGAAACAGCAAACACACCTTGAAACCAGTGAACACTTCTGTCATTTGATTCAAGAAGACCACTGTTGCCAGAATAGCATTTTCCAGAAGTGTTAAGAAACATAGTTCAAAGCAGTCCTGTATCTCACTTGTGAAACCTTGACATTAGCACTGTTTTATCAGGCTGGGTCTATCTAATCTAGCATTTCATTTGTGAAATAGGGTAAGAAGGTAATAGGTTGTCGCGGGCGCACATGCTGCGTGTGGCCACGCCCAGGGAGGCTCGGAGAACATCCACCCGTACCCGAGCCTTCTCTGTGGCTGGCCCCACCATGTGGAACCACCTTCCAGCAGAAGTGCGCCTAGCAGAGTCCCTGCCTGCCTTCCGGAAGGCATTAAAAACTCTTCTCTTTTGGGAGGCGTTTGGTGATTAAAGGTCCCCCCCCCCCGCCATCTGTAATTGTAATTTTATCGTTATTGTAATTTGCAATTTGTTGTTATATTGCTTATTTAATTGTGTTATTTATAGTGTTTTGTTTCTGTTTTGTTGTGTTGTAAACCACCCAGAGTTCCTTTGGGAAGATGGGCAGTATATAAGTCTAATAATAAATAAATAAATAAATAAATAAATAAATAAATAAATAAATAAATAAATAAATAAATAAATAAATATAGCCTTTTTCTATTGTTTTCTCCCCAGCAGCTGTTATTCATAGAGGTTTATTGGGTATTACTGGCTTCAAGATGACATCTTGGATATTTAGTTTTATTTTTAAAAATTCTAAAGCTGCAACTATGAAGTTGTCAGAATAGCAGAATAGCTAGTGCAGAACACAGTGGCCAAGATGTGGATGGCTACTAGAAGACACCAAGAGATCATGTCTGTCCGGGCACCCGGTACTGACTTCAGTTCATTGCCGCATTGACTTCAATATACAAAGCCTTAAAGGGTTTGGGACCTCAGTATCTCTTAGAGTGGCTCCTCCTGCGCTGAACTGCCCAAGTCACCAGTGCATTCCTAGTGGGACATCTGAGGGTTCTGACCATGAGTGGGACCCGGAAGATATTGATAAGGAGCTGGGGCTTCTTGGTAGTTGCCCCTCAGCTGTGGAACACCCTGCCTGTCAAAATCCACCAGGCAGCCTCACTCCTATCATTTAAACACAAACTAAAAACATGGCTGTTCAGAATGGCTTATCCGGAATCTATCTGTAACTGATGTATATTCATACAACTGGTTCACTTTTGTTGATTTAGTATGTACTTTAACAATTCCTGTGTCCTTGTTATTGGTCATGTTTATCTGCATTTTAGTGCATATGTTAATGTTAGTTTGGCTCTGATTTTTCTTCTTCTCTTCATTGTTTTATTTTTAATATTGTATTTTACGTTATTGTATTTTGTACACTGCCCAGAGTGGTCCTTGGGCCAGATTTTGTGGTCTATCAATCGAATCGAATCGAATCGAATCAAATCAAATCAAATCGAATCAAATCAAATCAAATCAAATCAAATAAATAAATAAATAAATAAATAAATAAATAAATAAATAAATAAATAAATAAGAGTTAGCACTTATACTGTTGCAGTATCCACAACGATGTGCTCTGTAATAATTTATTTGTATTCAAACTCCCAGAATTCACTAAGAATCCCCATCCCCAAAGTCTGGGAGATGCATCCAGACATTTACAAAGATAGCTTCCCTTGCCTACATTAGCCAAAGTTAATAAAGCTCTGTTTGTGTAAAATATTCAAAATGTGCAACATATATTTCTTTTCTCATTAAAGTACATGTTATGTAGTGGAAGTACAGACAGTATTGCCGGGGAGGTAGGGGTTAATTGTGGCAGACCAGCTGCAGATAATTAACAGCTACCTTCTGGCAGCGTCTGTATAAATACGCATGTGTGTTCTTCTTAGCCTTGCTTCTTGTCTTGTCTATCCTCGTTGTTGTGCAATCAAGCTATGTTGATGGAGCTCCCGGTGTCGTGAACCCCCTATTTAACACTGGCGACGAAGGTGAAGCGACAGCCGTGAGTTATTGCGAGGGAGAAGGATTATGTCGGCTGAAGAGGCGGCCCCCCACCCAGGTTGCAACGTGACTGTAAGAATGACTGGAAGGGGGCATTTTGAGCCATTTGATGAGGCAGCAGAAGACTTTGAATCTTATATTACACGTTTTGAATTTTATCTAGCAGCTCAAGAAATTACAGATGTAGCCTTGCAAAGGGCAACATTTTTTAGCCTGTGTGGGAGGGCCACCTTTGAAGTTGCTAGAGCCTTAATTGCACCGGCGCAGCTGCAAACAACGTCCTTTGATGTTATTAAAGAGAAGTTGAGGAATCATTTCTCACCGCAGCCTTCAGAGATAGCCTGCCGGCATGCATTTTATAAACGGGATCAGGCAGAAGGAGAGAAAATTGCGGAGTTTATTGCAGCGTTGAGACAGGCAGCGATGCATTGCAATTTCATAGATTTAGAGACTGCGTTGAGGGATAGGTTGGTCTGTGGACTGAGAGATGAGAAACTGCAAAGGCGTTTGTTTGCCAAGAAAGAGCTGACTTTCAGAGTGGCATTTGAGGAGGCGTTAGCAGCGGAAGCAGCTGAGCAATCAACGCGTGAGGTTCGTATGGCTCGCAAACCTCCCCTGCCACAGAGGTCAGAGACCATCCATCAAGGGACGATGGGGGAGGAGGAAGAGGAAGTCCACCGTACCGAGAGTGTATAGGCAACAAGGAATGAAGTCCCCCATGGGTGTGCAGCTTGTGGGAGGAATCATGATAAAAGACATTGTGGTTTTCGGGAAGCATATTGTAAAGTGTGCGGGAAAAAGGGACATATTTCTTGGGTTTGCAGAGATAGAAGAATTAAAGAACCCCGGACGCAGCACAAATCTTGGGAACAGCAGAAAAAAGGACTGCAAGTGGAGGAATGTCACTCAGTCATAAACTATGCAGATCCGGTTCCTGTTCAGAGTGTTCAAATGAGGACTCGCAAGAAGATCAAAGTGACTGTGTATATACAGGAGGTTCCCTGTGAAATGGAGGTGGACTCAGGTTCAGCTCTATCAATAATCTCAGAGGACACTTTTCAGCAGATTTGTGCAGAAAAGGGGAGGCTGCAGTTAGAACCATTATCAGTTCAACTGATGGATTTTCAAGGACGGCGTGTTCCAGTAATGGGAATGGGGACATTCCGAGTGCAGTATCAACAATTCAGGGGGCTCCTGCGGCTGGTTGTGGTGAAAGGACATCGGGTGAACTTATTGGGGTTGGACTGGTTTGAACCACTGGGCATTACTGTAGTGGGGGTCCACCAAATGGAGGGGGTGGATGTTGAGGCAATCTATCAGGAGTACCCAAGGGTGTTTGATGAGTCATTGGGATTATATAAGGGACCACCTATATCATTTAATCTTGACCCAATGGTTGCACCTATTCGCTTGAAGCCCCGGAGGGTACCTTTTGCATGGAAACCCCGAATAGATGAGGAATTAGATCGGTTGATCGCCCAAGGAATATTAGAACCCGTACTGAATGCCCGGTGGGAAACCCCAATTGTAGCCCCCTTGAAGGCAAATGGAGCAGTACGAATCTGTGCGGATTATAAATGTACTATTAATAAGGCCCTGCAACAGCATTCATATCCAGTGCCGGCAGTAAGCCACCTATTGGCATCACTGGCAGGGGGAAAGGTTTTTGTAAAACTGGATTTAGCTCAGGCGTATCAACAATTGCCAGTAGATGATGCCACAGCAGAACCTCAAACTATAGTGACTCATCGTGGTGCATTTAAGGTTAAGCGTTTGCAGTTCGGGGTCAGCGTGGCCCCAGGAATTTTTCAGAGTTTAATAGAGGGCCTGTTGAAGGGTATTCCTGGGGTCCTTCCCTATTTTGATGATATACTTGTGACTGGGAGTTCCATGGAAGAACTGTTAAAGCGTCTCCACGAAGTGTTGGGCCGGCTGCAAGATGCAGGGTTGAAGGCTAAAAAAGAAAAGTGTCAGTTTGGGGTGTCACAGGTGGAATTCTTGGGATATTTGATAGATGCTGCCGGGATTCATCCCACTAATGCTAAAGTAAAAGCGATACAGGATGCCCCAGCACCATGGTTAAAGAGGGAACTTCAATCATTCTTGGGGCTTTTAAACTTCTATCATGTGTTCTTACCTCATAAAGCCTCCGTGGCTGAGCCTCTACACAGGTTATTGAATAAGAGGACCCCTTGGGTGTGGGGTCAGAAGCAGAGTGAGGCATTTAATGCGGTTAAGAATTTGTTATCATCGGATAGTGTACTCACTCATTTTGATGAAAGGAAACCAATAGTGCTAGCATGTGATGCATCCCCATATGGAGTGGGTGCAGTGTTGAGTCATCGCATGCCAGATGGAAAAGAGGCTCCAACTGCATATTTTTCAAGGACCTTATCCGCAACTGAAAGAAATTATGCCCAAATTGATAAGGAAGCCCTGGCCCTCGTAGCAGGGGTAAAGAAATTCCATGATTATGTTTATGGTCGTCCGTTTGAAATCGCTACAGATCATAAACCATTACTAGGAATTTTTGCCCCAGTCCGTCAGACCCCCCAAGTGTTGTCTCCCCGAATGCTGCGTTGGTCGGTATTTTTGGCAGCATATGATTATATGTTATGCTATCGGCCAGGGAAGGAAATGGGACATGCTGATGCCCTTAGTCGATTACCACTGAACAATTCAGATGAGGATCCTGCCCCTGCATATGGCATCATGTTAATAGAGGACTTACCCAATCCACCGCTGCATGCATCAGATGTAGCAAGAGAGACAGCAAGGGACCCTATATTGTCCCGAGTTTTAAATTGGGTATGGAAGGGGTGGCCTTCATGGAAGCTGGAGAGTGAATTTAGGCCTTTTTGTTCACGCCAGCATGAATTGTCGGTACATAAAGGATGTTTGTTGTGGGGAAATAGGGTTATTATCCCATCTAAATTGCAGGGGAGGGTCTTAGAGGCATTACATATAGGGCACCCTGGAATTGTACGTATGAAGGCATTGGCCCGTAGCTATGTGTGGTGGCCAGGGATGGATAAGGCTATTGAGGAATGGGTCCAAGTGTGCCATCCATGTCAGGAGTCTCGCCCAGCCATGCCACAAGTGCTCATCCAGAAATGGGAAACAACCAGAACACCATGGTCGAGACTGCATATTGATTTTGCTGGCCCCTTCCAAGGTCAAGTGTTCCTTGTTGTAGTAGATTCATTTTCTAAATGGTTAGAAGTAGTCACTGTTTCATCAATGACATCGGCGGTGGTGGTTCGGGTACTGCGGCGGCTGTTTGCCACGCACGGGTTGCCTGACACTATAGTGTCAGATAATGCCACGCCCTTTACCTCAGCTGAGTTTCAACGTTTCATGGCGGCAAATGTGATCCGCCATATTACAGCAGCGCCTTTCCATCCGTCGACTAATGGGCAGGCGGAAAGGATGGTGAGAACGACTAAGGAGTCCTTGCAGAGAATAGTGCATGGAGATTGGCAATCGCGGCGAGCTAATTTCCTATTACAGCAGCATATTACTCCACATACAGGCACGGGCAGGAGTCCCGCTGAGCTGTTAATGAACAGGAGGTTGACGTCCTTATTAGATAGATTACACCCAGATTTGACATTAGATCGGCCCCCGCAGCGGGAAGCCCCAGAGACACCGAGGTCCTTTCAAGTGGGGGATTGGGTTTATGCCCGGAATTACGGTAGAGGACCAGAATGGGTTCCAGCTACTGTAGTAGTAATAAGGGGACCAGTATCATACGGGGTGTCTATTGAAGGAGGGAAGGTGCTACGCCGACATGTGGATCAACTACGGCGTAGGTGGGCAGATCCGGTCAGGGCTCCAGAGGCTGATGCAGTTGACACGGAAACATCAAGTGTGCCTGGCGAGCAGGGAGAGGGTATCCCCCTAATTGAGAGGGAAACAGCTGAACCAGAAAGGGTGGAGCAGGAGATCAGTCCAGAGGGAGAGTTGAGTTTGGAAGAAGAGACAGTGAATAGTCCGATAGAGAGGGATAATCAGGAACAAGGGGAAACTGAAGTAGCTACAGAATTACGACGCTCACAGCGGGTGAGGAGCCGACCGAAATATTTACAGGATTTTATTTGTGAATAAAATTTTAGTTAGGGGGAAGGGGTGTTATGTAGTGGAAGTACAGACAGTATTGCCGGGGAGGTAGGGGTTAATTGTGGCAGACCAGCTGCAGATAATTAACAGCTACCTTCTGGCAGCATCTGTATAAATACGCATGTGTGTTCTTCTTAGCTTTGCTTCTTGTCTTGTCTATCCTCGTTGTTGTGCAATCAAGCTATGTTGATGGAGCTCCCGGTGTCGTGAACCCACTATTTAACAGTACATGAGGCAGTAGAACATGAAAATGGCACCAGAATGAAAATAACATTTAGTAAGTGTCTTAATGGCACTATCATAAGATTTGTTCTCGTTTCGAGTACAGTGGACCCTTATATAACAAACGGTTTGTATAATATAAAATTTGTACAACATAAAAAATTCTGGAGATAGGGAAAATTTGCTTAAGAGAATCGCCTATGGGGCAAATCTGTACAACATAAAAATGGGATCACTCTGTCTTCAATGCATTCCTATGGGAATTTGTATAAAGGAAAATTTGCTTAACATAATTTCATTTGGAACGAATTAATTCCTTTATACAAGGTACCACTGTACTGTAAGTAAGCTCTTATTTGACATGTCAAAAACATGCATATTGCTATTATTATGTACTGTATATTTATTTATTTTAAATAATTTTACCTTGCCTTTCTTTTCGAAAAGGACCCAAGGTGGCTTACAACACTGAAAGCTACTTGGAGAAAAGTCAAAAGTGGCATGGCAATTACTATAGTTATTCTTTATTTCTCTATTGCACTAAATAATGGCAATGGATAACTGTGGTTCTTTATTTTTATTTTTCATTTTAGAAGCAAGTATAAGAATTTAAAAAAATGTTTATATTATTATCTGTTCCTCATCCTGTCCTAGTATTGAGATAACACTAAATGTTTGGGCTGACTGATTGGTATTATGCTACTATAGCTGGATTACAGTTTATGCCATTCTAAAACCTAGAAATGGAAGAGTTGTTATTTTATGCTTTACACACTGAAAATATGTTTTGGATAAAAATATTTGGAAGCAAAATGATTCAAATAATATGTAAACAAAAGTATGGAATTGATAAATGGGAACTAGGTTATAAGGAGACAAGCTTCAGTTTATTTTGGTTGAAGAAAAACATAAAAAGGGCTAATGTAGACAGAGCTTGAAGAGGAGAAAAGAAGAGAAAGCTATTCCACCAGAATGAAGGACATTTATGCTGGTGTATCTCTATGTGCAAGGGACCTTCATTTTAGAATGTATTGATGTGTGTAAAAGGTATAATTTTTTAATTCTTTGTTTAATGTTATTCTTTACATTTTAGAATACAGTAGGACCCCCGTATCTGCTGATTCATTATCTGCTGATTCAGTTATCTGCAGACTGAGGGGGAAAATAAATAAAAATTACTTAACTAGGGTGGCATGGCCCACAGCGGTCTGTGCATCCCAGGAGCACCTGCTGCCCGCTCACCAGCCTGCTGGGCTATGGAGGAGGAGGCCACGGAGAGCCCACCCTGCCTGCCCGCCTGCCAGCTAGGCTAATGAAGAGGAGGACGAGGCCATGGGCCAGAAGAGCCGGCCCTACCCCCGCTGCTGTGTTCGTGCCCGTCTGCCCACCAGCTGGGCTGAGGAGGAGAGGAGGAGGAAGAAGAGGCCGCCGGCCGGGAGAGCCAGCCCTAGCCCTGCTGCCGCATTTGTGCCCGTCCTCCTGCCAGCTGATTTCTTTCTAAATAGAGGGATCCCTAGCCCAAGGAACCCTTCCTGGGCAGGCTTTCCTTCCCACTGCCCTCAAGGGATCATGTCTGGGAACCCTCCCAGGAGGGGAGCAGGACGGTGGTGGTGTGGGCTTTGCAGAGGGGAGGGAGGGAGCAGCCTGCATGGTCCAGGGTTGCCCCTTGTCCTGGTGGAGGGAGGGATGGGGAGGACCCCCCCCCAAGAGGGCACTGGGGAACAAAGGGTGAGGGGGGTGAAACTGAGCCCCTGTAGTCTTGGAGCCCCCTCCCCTCCCCTCCAGCCCTGGGGCTCTCCAGCACAGTGGTGCCCCAGGGGCATGGTGTCCCCCTCCTGGCATGAGGGGTCTCTGCCGGGGGGGGGGGGCGCCTTGTTGGGGCCGAGCAGCAAAGAGAATTACTTTGAGTGATATAGAGATTATTTTGCTCCGGAGAGGGATGGAGTATGTATGGAGATTCTCAGAATGTTTGTTTACATTTTAAAGTGATAACAGTTATCTGAGTTTCATGCAAACAATAAAACTCTTCCCCATGGAGAGGAATGTCTGCCATGGGAAGAAAGTATGGGCTTTCTTCTATCAACTCAGAGTTCACATGTGAAGAGACCTCATGGGAGAACTGAGGATGGGGTGAAGTGTTGGGAACCAAACCTGACATATCATTCCATCACCATGATTGTCCATTCCAAAAGAAGGAAACTTCCCTGCTAATCAGAAGATTCGTGGGGGTTGCAAGGTTTTATGGGGAGAGTACCTCCTTAGGGGTGTTACTGTAAAACTGTGCCTTCTATGAATCCTTGCAACCCCCAAGTAGCATCAAGGTATTTTCCTTCTATATGAATGGAGAATCATGGGGAAAGAGGAGCGTGAAAAACTTCAAGTTTTGGCTGCATTCCCAAAATTCTCTGTGGAGGAAATTCTAACTGTGATCTTTTCTGATCAGTGTTCTCTCTCTGTTTCCAGGTTTTGGATTTGCCAAAAGTCCTATCCATATTTGTAATTGATGAGTAGGAAAGCTGAGCAGAGCTCGGCATCAAAAAATACCCAGTTGTTTTCCAGTTGTAGCTACGTTGCCCAAATAAGGCATTTTTGAAGATTATGGTGGACTGTTTACATCTTATTGGCTGAAATTCAATAATAAGTCACAACTGGAATAGGCACAATGACTCAGTGCAACTTATGGATAAACTGATTCACTAAAACCCTATTGATTGCAATGGTCATATGTAAGTTGTGACTTACTCCTGGATTTCAGCCACTGAGTTACAAGTTCTAGAGGCTTCCCAATATAGGAATATTCACAGCTATTTAGGCATTCCTTTGCATGTTTAGTGAATGTGCTGAGACTGGGGATGGGTGGGGCACATTATAGTAAAAATCTGGTCCCCCAGCATACACATATGTCTGCCATAGGCTTCTGCTTTTCTATATATTTTCACTTAATAATAAACTCCATGAAACAGATAACCTTTTGCTTTCCATATATTTACAATTGGCACATATGCAATCCCTTACCATTTGATCATGCTGGAACATAGAAAAGTTCCTTTTGGGGGCTGCAACTCCCAGAAACACACCAAGGCATGTCCAGTGGAGGGTTCTGGAAAATTATTTTTAAGAACTTTGGCACAGTAGTTGTAGGTCACTGTGTGACAACATAGAGACCTTGTAGACTTTGCAGTGAATACATATTTTGCTTTGCCCAACTGCAAAGATATTCTGGAGGAGAACATTCCAAGGACTAGGCTCTTTGTACAGTTAGCTACAATTTGCACATAGTGATCACTTCAATTTGTACAGAAACATGTGAATGAGCCGATTAAGAGAGGCCAACCAGATCTGTTGGGTCAGTGGTACCAGTGCTAGATGCCAGTGTGGAGAAGGACATCACAAAATGTAAGGCAGACCTTCCCAGTGAGGTTCCTGGAGGTTGAACCTCTCCCTCCAATAGTAGCCCAGTGAGCCCTTCCCACTAATGAACTAGTCCCCTTCATATTAAGGACTCCCCCTCACTCAATCTAGAGACACATGAGACCTTCTAGTGAGTTCTCAGGGAAGGCGAAATGGGCACAGTTCAAACCAACTCCAGAGATGGAAAGACTATTATTTTCCTTTAAAACCCTCAGCCTGCAGCTCATTTCTGTAATATTCAAATTAACTTTTCTTTATTTGCCCAGACCTCATAGAAACTTTTGAAGGAGCCCCCAAGTTTACTTGTGTTCTTGGAACTCTGTCTAGATGGTAGAATACTGGTCTTGCTTGCTGGACATACTATATATAGGCTACCAATAGAGGGCAGAACAGGACACATTAAATCTTGTCTACACGCCTTGACTTGTAGTAGCTTGATTTCATACAAGTTTCGTTAGGAACAAGCCCCGCTACATTCATTGTGAAATACTTCTATTGTAACAATATATAGAATTGCACTCTTAGAAATATATTCCTTTAGTATTCCAACCTTTAAAGTGCAGCAGAGAACCATCTAGATTGAGCAACAGAACATTCTCCCAGCCTGCTCCATTTGTAAAGATTAGCATTTTTGAAAGATGAACATTTTTGAATAGCAGGGATGGGTGTTCTCGGTTTCCTTTGCCAGCCACTTCATTGCACTTTGTATGTTTGGACCAGCGGTGGCTATTACACCTTCTCATTAAGACCTCTGGATTATGAACATCTGCTACAACTGACAATTCCTTCCTTGCCAGATGTAGTTTATGGTTTTCAAGCTGCTGCATAGCTGCACATCCCATTTATTCTCTTGAGGCTTCTGCTGGCACAAAAGGACTGGGCTATGTTGCAGAAAAGTTGAAAAGGTGGTTCAGTTTTTGATTTTTGACAAGTAATATTACTGCAACAAAAGATACACACATGCTGCGTGTAATGGGGGTCTCATGAAAATTTATTGAAACTCTGTATTCCCTTGCATAAATAGTTTGTTACCTAAAATAAAGGTTCTATCTATGATAAATCATTGTGAAAGACCATAATATTGGGTCTGAGATCTTTTAGATATATTAACTTTCAAGTAAATGGAGATGCTGTAAATCTATTTTTAAGCCAGAAAAAGCTTGATGGAATTTGACCTTTCTATGATATGAAAATCAGATATTATCATACAGAATTTTGTAATGTAGCTGAAACTGGATGGATCATGGCAGCAGTCATATACATTCCAGACAGTTTCCTGTAAATATATTTGCGCCTGGATTCTATTTGATTATTTAATGATGCCTATATTCATTGCTGAATATAGTACATGTATATGTCTTCCCATTGTATCTCTGGGAAATATTATGGCAGCTATATTTCCACACAGCCCTTTTAACATGTAAAGGATAAATGGCTATTCATTTAGTTTAGAAAAAAAGACCTATTCAAAAGTTAGGGCTTAAACCAATTGTGCTGAAATTAGAACTTTTTCAAGTATCTCACTCTCTTCCCCCATCCTGACCACCGTGGGTGGTCTGCAATATCTAGGCTATTTTCCAGTGTTCTTGTGGATCAGGATCTTCCTGAAAATCTCTTAGTGGTTTGCAGTAGCTCAGTGGGAACTCTGGCTCTTCATTGTAAAAAAGGGCAACAATTTAAAAAGCTTTCCCACAAATTTGCATTGCTAAAATTTTTTGGGGGAAATAAGAGTTGGTTTTTCAGCTTGATTCTACTGATGATCACAAATTCCTGGGATAAGCATATATTTAGGTGTACTTTGTGCTTCCAATTTTCAAGCAAATGTCCACCTATGTTAGGGCTGATGTAGGGTAGAAAAACTGGAGATTTCCCACAGGGCACCAAAATGTAGAAAGTACCTTTCCTTTGTCATGGGGGCCTCACCCCCATGCTTAGAGTAGAGTGGGTGGAATGGTGCCACTCATCCCAGGTACCAAAATGGTTAGTCATGGTTCAGCTTCAAGGTTCTTGCAGAAAACAGAGTAACCGATTTCCCATCTTACAAATGCATATTGGAGAGAGAGAGAGAGAGAGAGAGAGAGAGAGAGAGAGAGAGAGAGAGAGAATGGGCCTGTGATGAGCTGCATTCCAACTGGAAGCAGAACAGCTGAGTGAGCTCGCATTCAGAGCTGTTGCCTATTTACTATCCAACTCTCAGGAAGCACTTGCACAGCCCATGGGGATGGAAAATCTTGATGATTTATTCTGCTTTTTCTGGCAAGTGCTAATCCAGTGTTGGCTGACTGTCCTCCTCCTCCTGCTGTCTGTTCTCTTCCTTATCTCCTTCTTCATCTTAATTTCCTTAAGCAAATTCTATGTTACCATCTATGCTGTTGCTCCAGAGATCTTGACAGGGTTGGCAAATGGAAATTGCATGGGTTTAACAGCTATGCCTATGCAGCATTTGCCCCAAACAGAAGTCTAATATATTCACACAGGAAAGATTGAAGGACAGAGTCCTCCTCACCACTGTGTGATAGGTGGGTTGTCAGTCTTCACAATCCACAAGTTACTAAGAGTGTAGTCAATGAAAAGGACTATGGGAATTGTATCAATTGTCTGAGGATGGAAAATGCTCCTCCATCCCAGGCAATGAGTGAGCTCTTGTGGATTCCCAGTTACATTTGTGGTAATAAAATTAAGTAAAGGGCATTCCTAGATAAACAAGTTAGAGCCAAAATCTAGCACGGAATGTGGATGGAAGAGACAATTTAGCTGTGGTGACTTGCAAAGTTTGTGCAATGTTCGTCTGTGTGTCTGAGTGTAACACGTCATACACATACAGCAAGTGCAAATTGGTGGCACTGTTAGAAGAAAAAGTGAGAGAACTGGAGCAGCAAATTCTTTCCTTATAGATTCAGGTTATAAGGAAAGATAAAGTCTATACTGAGAAAAGTCTTCAGCAGCAGCAGCAGCAGTTAATGGGAGCCCTGGAGGTGGAAGAGCCACAAAGTGTGGCAGAAGAAAACACTGTAGAGGAGTGAGTGAACATAGCGGAGGAACCACCATGGAAAAAAGTCAGTTGGAAGCAAAAGAAGAATACTATCTTCATCGGTGGAACTTGATAACTTATTTCAGGTTCTCATCAAAGAGGAGTCTTCACAGGAGTACATGAGAGGGACTGAAATTCAGCCAAGCAGAGGCATTGGTCCCATACCCTACATAAAGATGAAGAGTAGTTCTAGTAGGAAATCCCCTCCTGTGTGGAATTGAAACTGAATTATGCTAGGAAGAATAACAGGAAATACATGAAAGGAATATAAAAGTTACACATGGTTAAACTTTTCTGATTGCTGACATCGAGTACAGCGCAGCGGATGGGTAAAACTGAGAGGGACCACAGGGAGAAGGCAAACAGGAGTTTAAGGAGGGAGAATTATATAGCAGTGGACTTTCCCAATAGCCTTTAAGACAGATATGACTAAGGAAAGATAACTCACAGACAAACAGAAGAAAGCCAAAAGGTAACAAGGTTTTTGAAGGGAAGAGACACTTCAGTGGTACTGATGTGCAAGATGTGTGCAATGTTTGTTTTTGTGCCAGAGAACAATGCAGCATACACAAACAGCAAGGACAAACTGGTAGTACTTTTGGAAGTAAAAGTGAAAGAAATGGCCGAGGGAGTGGCTAGGCTTAAGGGTCTAAGAGAAGATGAAAAGTACACAAACATCATCTTTCACCACCAGCAGCAGTTAGAAGGGGACTGGAGGTGGAAAAACAGCAAGGAGAATACTGAGAACAAACAGTGCAGGAATCACCATGTAAAAGTGTCACAGTTAGGAAGAAAAGAAGACACATGCCACCAATGGAACTGCAAAATCACTTTCAGATTCTTGAAGAGAAATCAGCTTGCAGAGGACACCCCACAAGATGCCATGAGAAGGGCTGGAGCTCAACAAAACACCGTTGCTGAACCCACACCTTAGAAAAGAAAGACAGATAATTGTAATAGGAGACACCCTTCTGCTGGGAATTGAAACTGAAGTACGCCAGGGAGATCCATGGCCTTCCAGTTATGCTGTCACCCCACAGAACAAATTGGGAATGTGTCGGAAGGACTGCCATCACTTATAAAACCCACAAATACCATTTTCTTCTCTTTACCTCAGTCTAAAATTGGAAAAAAGGAAGGACCAGGACTGCAGCTGCAGATTGTTGAACAAATGGTCAGGGAATGCCTTATTACCTTTAACAAGTTCAGATCTGCAGGGCTAAATGAACTGCATCCAAGAGGATTGAAGGAACTGGCTGAAGATCTCTCAGAACCACAGTCCATTATTTTCTTGAATTAATGGAAAATAGAGGAGTTACCAGATTATTGGAGGAGAGAGAATGCTGCCCCTCTGTTTAAAAAGGGCAAAAGGAAGAACCTGGGAACTACAGACCAGTCAGTCGGACATCAATTGGGGGGGGGCGGGCGGAATTCTGTAGCAGATGATAAAGCTATCATCCTGCAACCACTTAGATAGCAATATAGTAATAACTAGTAGCTAACATGGATTTGTCAAGAACAAATCCTGCCATACTAATCTGATCTCTCTCTCTCTCTCTCTCTCTCTCTCTCTCTCTCTCTCTCTCTCTCTCTCTCTCTCTCTCTCTCTCTCTCTCTCTCTCTTTGATGCGGCAACTTTCTTGATATCAGAAAGAATGTTGTAGACATTGTATATCTTGACATCAGCAAAGCTTTTGACAAATTGCCCCATGATATTCTGATTAGCAAGGATGGAACAAGTGTCAGGTGGATACACAGTTGGCTACAGAGTAGGACTCAGAGGGTAATGATTAATGTCTCCATCTCACTCTGGGAGGAGGGAACACCTGGAGTACCCCAGAAGTCAGTCCTGGCTCCGGTGCTTTACAACATTTTTTATTAATGACTTGGACAAGGGAGTGCAGGAAATGCTAATCAAATTTATGGATTACACAAAATTGGGTAAAATAGATGATACCCTGGAAGAGAGAAACAACATTTAAAATGATCCAGATAGGCTTGAGCAGTCGGCTGAAAACAACCAAATGAAATACAACAGGGATAAATGTAAGGTACTACACCTAGGGGGAAAAAAACACACAATTGCAAGATTGGGGACACCTGGCTCTGCTATACTATGAGTGAGATGGATCTTGCAGTTAATCATTACCTGTGGAGTAGAACTGAAGAGCCTGGTGGCTCAGTGGTTAAATGTTTATCTGGGAGTTGAGTCATGGCTACTGGACTTCTTTTTTGAGAGATAGAAACGTTTCGCTGTTCATCCAAACAGACCGATGAAGCTGTTTGGATGAACAGCGAAACGTTTCTATCTCTCAAAAAAGAAGTCCAGTAGCCATGACTCAACTCCCAGATAAACGCACCTGGATGACTGAGAATCTTCACAGACGTATGGTTAAATGTTTGTACTGCAGCCAAAACTGTATTCACGATCTGGGGTTCAGTCTTAGGTAGCCAGTCATGGTTGACTTCACCTTCCATCCTAGCTTGCTGTTGGAGCCGGGGGCAATGTTTAGCTTGCATAATTAAATTATAAGCCACCCAGAAAGTGCTTTAAGTGCTATAGGTGTTATATAAGCTGTATACTTTGCTTTTGCTTTGCAATTGCCGTAGATCATGAACTGAATATGAGCCAACAGTGTGATAGGCAAATCCTATTTAGGGCTGCACTCATAGAAGTATAGTTTTAAAATCTTGTAAAGTACTGATTACACTCTATTTGGCACTGATTAGGCCTCATCTTGAGTACAGTGTCCAGTTCTGGACAGAGCACGTCAAGAAGGACATTGACATACTGGAACAAGTTTAGAGGACAGCTACAAGGATGATTAGGGAGCATGTCCTATGAGGAAAGACTAAAAAAACTGGCCCTGTTTAGTCTTGAGGAAAGGAGCAGATGATATGATAGCACTTTTCAAATACTTGAAAGTCTGTCACACAGAGGAGGGGCAGGATCTGTTCTCAATCAACGCAGAGTGCAGGACATGCAACAACTCTAGCTGCCCAGAGTAGTGTTTCAGCACTAAATGTAAAGAATAAAACAAACAAACAAACAAACAAACAATGGGCTTAAGTTACAGGAAGTCAGATTTTGGTAGACTATCAGGAAAAACTTCCTAGATGTTAGAACAGGATGGTAGTGGAACCAATTACCTCAATAGGTAGTGAGTGTTCCAATGCTTGAGGCATTCAAAAGAAGCCAAGACAGCCACTTGGCTGATTTCACTTGATTTGTATTCCTGACTTGAGCAGAGGGTTAGACCTGATGGCCTTATCAGCCTGTTCCAACTTCAATATTCTGCGATCTGTGATTGCTGCAAAGTTGAAATCACTTGGAGACTTTCTTCCCTTCTGAACAAATTGATTAGCTAAACAGGCTGCTGGCCTGTGCTCTACACATTGGGGACATTTCCAGAACTGTGGTTCAGCTTTTTGACTTTAAAAATCATAATGCACTTGCATGACTAGATTCTGGCATGGGATTACTCCAAAGGAGTAGACGAGTCAGCACAAGACTGAGTGGGGAAAAATACAGTGAACATATAATGCTATACAGACAGGAGGGAGCCAGCTGGATGGATGCAGATTTGGCCACAGTCTAGAATCTAGTGCCTTATAAGAATGCAAAGTATCAATAGAGTACGTAGTGTCTCATGTTGGATCTGACTGCGTATACAGACGACAACATAAATCACAGAGCAGCATTCAGTCACCTAGGCATCAGAGCTCTGATATTTATCCTCATTCAGGAGACATGACTGCACTGATAACAATTCACAAGGATGCCAATTGTTCCTCAGCTCAAAAGCACATTAAAGCTTTGGAAAGGGAAAAAAGACCTCCATTTACTTCCTTCCCTCTCTTTTCCCCTCTCTCTTCTGGCTGTCTGAGGGGTGAGGCTGACCTGCTGTCAGGGTCACTGCAGATTGATTTTGTGTAGCACAGTAAAAAGAAGTGAGGGAGGTTTTCAGGGGGTTTGTCTCAGTATGACTTGCTCTTAAAGATTTCCATTTGTACTACTGATTTTTTTATTTTTCATCTTTCCTTTGCAGAGAAAGGCTTGTCATTTAAGGAACAAAATGACAAAAATTCAGTAATGCAAAAGAGGCTGACGATCATTCCTTTGGGGACCTGCTGGATCTGTAGTTGTATGGCCAGAAAATGCCACCACAGCATAATTCTAATGGGCCAGTTTCTTTGTAAGTCTTCTGTTTATGAAGTACCACCTTGGGATTGTAGGGCTAATGATGTGAATAATGGGGATGTTATTTAAATATGGATCTGATTATTCATATTTCTGTGCAGTTATTTAGTTTAGAAGCAGATGAGAATATTTTCTGAACCTGGGCTTTCAAAAGATGCTTCAATCAAGTGGATTATGGATTTTGCCACTGATTACCTTATTATTAATCAGGGAGGGTGAGCTTGAATGGCAAAGGTGAGGTTCTCTTTCCATTTTGGTCATACTGTATGAGAGACAGAAGGATGCATAATCATGTTTCTTCATCTCTCTCTCTTTGTATTCCAATGCTTAATCCAGATCCAACTGTAGTATAAATTTTTACACTCCTGGATTAGGTTCCTCTTCAGTGTTAAGAATTATTTGACATGTTTGCACTGAAATCTGTGCGTATTTATGTGTGTATTCCTCCAAATACATGCTTTTTTGTTCACTTTTGTCTATCAGATATAATTTTGAAAGCACTGGAATAAATTATCTATCTATCTATCTATCTATCTATCTATCTATCTATCTATCTATCTATCTATCTATCTATCTATCTATCTATCTATCTATCATCCCATTATATGTGGTTATAACAGTTAAAACAAACTAAATACAGAAAACAAGGAACACTAAGTATAACACCAATACCAAAAGCATAATCTAAACCTTATCATAATTTATATACAAATGTATATGTATAGTTTCCATTAATATACATAGCTTTGATGCCTTTGTAACAAAATGGGAGAACTGCATTTCCTGTTTCAGAGAAATTCAAATTTCAAACAATAACTGATTTTTAGTTCACATGTTAATTCAAATAAACAGTGAAGAAATGTTTCTCCTACCTGTATTTTTGGCAAGCTAATTTTCCCACTGTTCCCTAGGCGGAAACATACAGGTTTCAGATATCTCAGAATAAGCTTTATAGTGTGTGATATCTGAAAACAGGCATTAAAAATATATTTTACATATCCTGATTTAACGTGAAAACTCATATTAAACCAGGATGTAGAATAGCTGCCACCTGCTTGCCTGGCCGTGCTATGCAGGATTACCACTGCTGCTGATAGAACTGGGGTTGGGGCCGCAGTGGTGGCTGGGAAGCCTCCTTGTATTGGCCAGGCAGTAATGTTGTTCTTTCCAGAGGGGCAACTCCATGACCTCCATTTTTGCAGAGTATTGAGTCATGACCCTGCTGTTGTCAGCAGCTGGAAAGCCTCCTAGCAATGGGAGGTTGGTGACAGAATACCTGATGTGGCTTTGACAAGTAGGACTTTACATCAGCTAGAGGCCATTCAGCATCCTCTGATGTGATGTGTGCAGGCATGCAGAAATGAGTCCCAGGAACTTGCACCTGTGTGACTTCCCAGAACGACTGATTGTTGTTATTTTTCCTGCTTCTCCACCATTGTTTATAAACAGCATTATTTCATTATGGTGGCACCTTCCTTCCATAATGGCCCAATTGCCAGTTCAGTTCAGACTAGAGATGGGCACGACTTGAAAAAATTTTTTTTCGAGTTGTCGTTAGTCGGGCCAGTCCCGTTTCGGGTCGTTTCCGTTTTTTGCGAAAATTCACAAATATTAGTCAGTTCGTTTTTTTGTTTTTTCGTTGTCGTTAGTACTGGTTTTTTTGGGGGGGAGCAGGCTCCTGGAGGCACCTCTCTGGGGTGGGTGCCTCCTCTGGCCCGCTATAAAGGAAAGTGGGCTCCTGGAGGCACCCGTGGGTGCCTCCTATCCTCACCCACTAGGAAGGGGAAGCAGGCTCCAAGAGACCCCTCAACATGGGGGTCTCCCCTCCTCACCTGCTGCTGCTGCAAAATGCTATGCAATAGCCATATGGATATTGCATAACATAATGTGCAGACAGTGACTGTGAAGACTAGTGGATGGCACTGAACCCAGAGCCATAGTGAGATGCCTAACTAAGGCTCTCGCACCACCATGTCTCACACAGAAGGGAATTGTACTTGCTGTGTGTAGTGCAATGCAAGCAAGTAGATCTGGCTTTAAGGTGGGTTAGTGCAAGGGCTAGGGTTAGGCTAGTGACGGGTAAGGTTACGGTGGGCTAGTGGGTTGCACCTCTGGGTGCCTCTCTGACCCACTAAGAAGACAGTCTGTGACGTATGGGTAAGGAGTCAAGGATTAGGGTTAGGGTTAGGGGGCTAGGGCAGGTTTTAGGGGGCTTTTTGGCACATCCCAGAAGTCTCCATGGCCAAGTGGCCATGCGATTGGTGGGATGGCTCCAAAAATTTGCATGGTCGTCCACTCTCCACATGGCTGGCCACTCGGCCAGCCCATCATTGCGCAGGTGTAAAAAAAATAAAATAAAATAAAATCAATGGAGGACAGAGGAGGAGAGGAGAGACATTTTGTTGCAAGAAAAAACCCACTGCTACTGTGAAAAATCTGGCAGTTTATAAATTTCCGCGTGTTTCTGTTGTGCTTGTGTGTTTTTGGACCACGATTTCAAAAACAATATTGCGTTCGCCGCCCCATTTTGGATCCCCCGCCCGCACCGCATGCATGGCATGGCGAGTCCGGTCCGGCTGCCCAGGACGGGGGGGAGGCGGGACCCCCCCCTCCAAAAACCACCCCTCCGGTAGGTGCCCTGCGCCATTAGTCAAGCAGGCATTTTTCCGCCTGCTTTTTTGGCCCGGGAATGGGTGGGGGGAGAGTTTAAAAGTTTTTTCCTGTGCCATCCGTGCCACTTGCTTGCGCTTTAATTGCGGCGGCCGGTGGCCGGCGAGACTGGGCTTTTTGCTGGCTGCGAGCCTGCGGTGAGTCCCACCAGAGCAGCCCAGGACGGGGGATGGGGGGGAGGCCGGGGACCTCCAGAAACAACCCCTCTGATAGGTGCCCTGAGGCACGGCAGGCATTTTTCCGCCTGCTTTTCGGCCGGGAACCGGGTTTTTTTAATGTTTAAAAACTTTTTTTCTGTGTCGCGTGGCATCGCACGATTGCGCGATGCAAGGAACAAGCACGACAAATCAGACCAAAATTGTTCGTTCGTCGGTTCGAGCTCGAAGTCTGGCGGAGTAATTCCTGTTACCGTTTCCGTAGAGTAACGGAAACGAGTAATGGAAACGGAAACGGGAATACTGCTAAGTCATGCCCATCTCTAGTTCACACCCAACAAATGGTCTGTAATGATAGGACAAACTCAGTGACGACATGTAAATAAGGTAGATGAAATTCGCTGACAGCAGATCTCTTTGCTATGGCCCCTAGTGTTTGTTGAAGCTATGCGGGATTACATTAGTTTCACTTGGACTGCACCATTTGCGGGCTCCGTTTGCAGTTTATCCGCCCGACGGAAGCCTTCTTGCCCTCTTGCGAGAGAGGCGAGAGGGGAAGGACGCCGGAGAGTGTCCAGAGGGGAGGGGGAGGAGCGCCCTATAAGAGGGTTGCTCCGACCCCCTCCAGCAGGCAGTTGAAGCTGGCGTTCCCCCCCCCCGCCGCGTAAGGGCTAGTGTGAGTTTTTGCTGGTCGCCGTTTCTTGGGGCCGGATAGGAATTTTTGACCCGTGCTCAGAATTGGCTGGTGAGTGCGGGGATTTTTCGCCTATCCCACACTGGTGCCTAGGGTGTTACGTTTGTTCCTGAGTTGCTGGTCACACTGGCGGCTGAAGCAGATGGAGGGCAGCGGTGAGTATGCAAATAACAGCTGTCCACAAGTGCCCATAACCACGGCACTGCGGATCAGGAGGTCTCGGTGCCGGGGCGGATACGAGGGGACGCCTCTCCTGCGATGGGCATTACCCAGATTTGCCTATTGAATGCAGGAGAGGGGTAACAACATCTACTGGCCTGGTGGGTGCAGTCGGCTGACTGCACAACCTAGGGGTTATCTCTCGCCCGATGCTGCCCGGTTGGAGGGGTCCCGGGTGACCCCAGTGTTCCAACCATGTTTGCTGATGCCCGGCCCCTTCTGTTATGGTGTTTATTGTGTTGTGTTAATAAAGTGTGGCCCAGTTTACCCCATATTATTTCATTTGTGTTTTTATCTGTGAGTCCAGTAACGTGCACTGGGCTGTACAGCCTAGACAAGAGCCTCGTGGTCATCCTTGCAGAAGCTCATATGAGAGCTCTGTTATGACCCTATCCGCACATAGGGGAAACCTGTACAGAGAGCTGCAGATTCACACTATTCATGCCATCCTCCCTGACATCTAGAAATCAAAAAGATGGTGAAAGGAGTTTTGTCTGCATGTAGCAGTTTGCATGTAGGGTTTCTCCAAATGCTAGTGGGAGCTTAATTCGCCAGTAAGTTCTATCATATACTGTAGGATATAAGTACTGTCTTCCCAATGTTTTTTCTGCATGTGCCCTTGTTATTTAAACAAAATTATGAGTGCCATCCAGCCATGTGGTCTTTTTCATCTGCTGGTGCTCAGTATCTTTTGCATAGGACAGGGTGGACAATCACTCTTACGCATCCTTGCTATTTGCCAGTCAGCAGCGCTGGTCCAAGGCAGTTTGCTGTCTCATTGTTGTTGTTATTTGCTGTCAAGTTGTCCCCAACTTATGACGACCCTATGGACAAGTGATCTCCGAAACATCCTGTCCTAGATAGCCCTGCTCGTCTCTTATAAACTCAGTCCTACAGGTCCCTTAGAGAGTCTGTCCATCTCATATTTGGTCTTCCTCTTTTTTTTCCTGTTGTCTTCAACCATTCCCAGCATCACTGTCTTTTCCAGGGAATCCCGCCTTGTAATGATTTGCCCAAAGTAGAACAGCCTCAGACTCAACATTTTTGCCTCCAGAAATTGTTCAGGTTTCATTTGAACTATGATCCACTTGTTCATCTTTATGGCAATCCAAGGTATCTACAAAGCTCTCCTCCAGCAACACATTTCAGGTAAGTCTGGGAGTTGAGTCATGGCTACTGGACTTCTTTTTTGAGAGATAGAAACGTTTCGCTGTTCATCCAAACAGCTTCATCGGTCAGACCGATGAAGCTGTTTGGATGAACAGCGAAACGTTTCTATCTCTCAAAAAAGAAGTCCAGTAGCCATGACTCAACTCCCAGATAAACGCACCTGGATGACTGAGAATCTTCACAGATTTCAGGTAAGTCATTTTTTTCTCTCTGTTAGCTCTCCTTATTGTCCAGATTTTACAGCCACGCCTGGTGACTGGAAATACAACAGTGTGGATGAACTTAGTTTTGGTCTCCAGTGACATCTCCTTTCACTAGATGACCTTTCCTATGTAATTCATTACAACCCTTCCTAGTCTTAGTCTTTTGATTTCTTGGCTGCAGTCTCTATTTGGATTGATGGTTGAACCAAGGTATTAAAAAATTCAATTTCTTCATTGTCAGTGCTGACTTGGTTATTATTAGTAGCAG
This sequence comes from Phrynocephalus guinanensis, assembly GCA_037367245.1. Taxonomy (NCBI): domain Eukaryota; kingdom Metazoa; phylum Chordata; class Lepidosauria; order Squamata; family Agamidae; genus Phrynocephalus; species Phrynocephalus guinanensis. Next base: position 1,773,317 of record CM074735.1, read on the forward strand.
CAGCAATATTTGTTTTATTCGTATGCTGCTTTTCTCCCAGAATTGAAACCTGAAAGCTTACAAAGCAAGTTCAAAACAACATAAAATTAAAATATAACAAAACTGTAGACATTAAAATAAATAATAACCCTAAGTTCATAATATTGTTAAAATGCAATTAAAATACTTAAATTTATTTTATTAAAAATAATATGTTTGCCCAAGAAAGAAAGGATGAAATTATTTAAACTTTTAATTTCTTGAAGGCTTTCCTAAATAAAAAGATTTTGCCTGCTTCCAGAAGAGCAAAAGGGAGAGGAGAAACTGTGCACCTCTTGGCAAAGTGTTAGTGGCTATGAACATCCACAGAGAAGGCCCTATCTTAAGTCCCATCACATGCGCATCTGAAGGTTGTCAATCCTAAGCCTTTTTCAGTAGATCTCAAAGTACGAGCAGGTTTGTCTGGGAGAATACAGTCTTTCATATAGTCTGGCCACACTTCATATTGTGCTTTATGGATAATAACAAGCACTTTGGATTGTGCCCAGAAATGATCTAGTTCCTCCTCTCTGTTTCAAAAGGAGGGTGCCACAGGAGACCTTCCTTTGACAACAGATTATGCCACTGTGGAGACAGCAGGCTAACTTAAAGGGTAGAGGCTATGCAGAGCACATGATTTTATCTTCCAAAAGAAGGGAATAGTCAGGGGAAGAATAAGGAACAGCTGAAACATTAGGAAGAACTTCATGACAGTTAGAGCTGTTTGGCAATGGAATATGTTGCCACGGAGGGTGGTGGAGTCTCCTTCCTTGGAGGTTTTTAAGCAAAACTGGATGGCCACCTGTCGGGAATACTGTGATGGGGGTTCCTGCATGGCAGGGGTTTGGACTGGATGGCCCTTGAGGTCTCTTCCAACTCTATGATTCTATGATTCTATGTCCTTGTTGACCTCTGGGCTCTGCTGCCTAAAATGTCTGCCTCGCTCATCTTAATAACATGGGTAGTGTCTGCCTGCTTCTTGTAATCAGGAATTTTTTACCTTATAATTTTTTGCCCATCCCTTCCTGAGTAGAGCCTGCAGAAAGTGCAGAGAAGACAAACCATGGTAAAGCATGCCATAAAAGGCCAGGTCTTCTCTGGAGGGGAGGGTTGGGTCAACCAATGGAGAGGGAAGGCAGTAGAGGCTGTGAGGGTGATTCTCATCCTAGCAGCAGACTATACTGGAGTTTTGCAGCTGACTGAAGACAGAAGATCTTGACACCACCTCTATTCATTATCGCAGCTTTCTATCCCTGCCCTTCTCTTCTATCCTTAGAGCCTTTGTTCTTTGCCCCCACTCTTCATAACCCAGCTAGCACTCACTAAATTTTATTTAGCTGTTTCGCATTCCTCACTTTCTCATAGACATGGATGGCCACTCACACAATCAACAAGTAACCACAACCAAGCCAAGTAATTAGCAGCAAGAGAAGATTGAAACTGAGGGTAAAGGAGTTAAAATGGAACAGAGAAAGGAACAGCTTCCAGGACATCAAAGGCAGTTTATGAAGACACATAAGACTCCAACTGGGCATTTCCACATTTCCCCAGTAATCTGTTCAACTCCATATATGCCTGTCTATTTGGAACCAGATATCAAAGCTGAAAAATATTTGGTGTGACCCTCATATGAAAAGGGGTGCTTGCGTCTAGTTAAATGCTATCTAGTTTTGCCCTTTAATGTGTCTTGGCAATCAACAGTTTCATTAGCTCTGTAGCTTCTTAATTCTGCCAGATAATATTCTGAAGAGAGACTTTGCCTGACCAGTTTTCAGAATTATAATGAGTAGGAAGTATATCTCTTACTGTGGTTTGGTCACTACTGTAGAATACAGAAAGGAAGCTAAAAATGGAGCAGAGCAGGGAACAAAGAAAAATGTTCACAAGGTTGCAAGGAGAATGATACAAATCATGAGAGGGAAAGGTTTTCTTTCTTTCTTTCTTTCTTTTTTTTAACCAAAGGTTTTGTTGATGAAATGACTTTTCCTCGCCACATGAAAATTAGAGAATCCCTGGACCCAAACCCCTTTAATACCCCAAACAAGGCTTTTGCCACTGCAGGAAGTCAATTATCTCCATGGCAACCAAAACAAATAGTGAGCATTGCTGTAACAGCCACAAAGGATAAAGGGTGCATCTAAAATTAATTTATGTCTTAGGATCAGATACTTCACATGAGAGAACTGGTCCATAAAGCACCCAAGAGAAGCTATTAAAAACAAAAACAAAATAAACCCACTAGTTTTGCCCTCGAGGGGGCAATATTAGGAACATGTATGTTTGTTTTGTTTCTGTCTCTGAGCAGGGGGTTATGGCCATGGCTTCTCCTGTTTTCATCATTTCTTCTTGAAAGCCTCCATGTTGCTCTGAACCATATTATATGTTTAGCAATACATATGTTAGTCTGTTAACCACATCATTTGACATTTTTATTTTATTGCAAAATAATTGCTTTAAATTGCTGGAACTGCTCTAAAATATTCTGGAACAACTTCCAGAACATGTGCAAAGGACAAGATAATGGGATTTGCTACGTGAGACTTTTCCAGTGGGTACATGGCACCAGGGGTTGACCTCCTGATAGTGGTACAGCTCATGAAATCCTATGAGGATGTTTTAATTAAAAAGTCACTGCCTGTTCATATATTGAAATCAAGAAGCCATGTGGTCCTTGTCACTGCTGTTCATACTCACCTCTATAGAAAGAGAATGCCCCCACCCCATATAACATAGACCAGTGACGGTGAACCTTTTAGAGACCAAGTGCCCAAACTGCGATTCAAAACCCACTTATTTTTTGCAAAGTGCCAATATGGCAATTTAACCTAAATACAGTGGTAGCCTGGGTTACAAATGCTTCGGGTGATACCCTTCGGGAAAGTGAAGATCGAAGAGCAGGCTTTTGAATTTCCTGCGGCCAGAGCACCCTCGGTTTGGCTGCGGGAAATTCAGAACACTGCTCTTCAGTGCTCAAATGGGGTGCTACCCTTCAGGAAAGCGAGGATCGAAGAACAGGCTTTTGAATTTCCCACAGGAAATTCAAAAACCTGCTCTTTGATCCTTGCTTTCCTGAAGAGTAGCATCCCATCGGCCTTTGTTCCTGGGCATAGAGGCAGATGGGGTACTACACTGTCTGGAAAGCCGGGGGGGGGGAGTGGTGGTGGATTGTGGGCTTGTTCGTAGCCCTAGTTTACTCTCCAGCCATGCCGGTCTGGGCATCCCCAAAGCAGTGTGGCTGGAGAACAAACTGCACAGAGCCATTTCGGCGGTTTCAAAACAGCTCCGTGCAGGGAGCCAGGCGAAGGGGGGGGCAGCAGTTTGTGGGCTCCTTCATAGACCCTGTTTACTCTCCAGCCACACCACTTTTGAGAAGCCCAGAGCAGCATGGCTAGAGAGTAAACTTGGGGCTATGAAGGAGCCCACAAACCACTGCCTTCCCTTCGACCGGCTCTCTGCAAGCAGAGGGGGAAGTGCTGTGGCTGTGAGGGGGCAATGCTGTGTGCCCACAGAAGGGGCTCCATGTGCCATCTTTGGCACCTGTGCCATAGATTCATCAACACTGGAATAGACTGACATAAGTAAGACAGCCAGTAAAAATATGAGCACATGAGACAAGTCCAAACAGGTCAACAGCTTCTCTAGATAATTATATTAAACACGTTGCTTCTGTTTTTAACAATAATATGTATCAAACTGTTCCTGTTTCAGTTGTCATTTTGCTGTTATATATTCAATCTTTTTAGCCTGTATTTTATACTGTGTAATTTTGATTTGATCCTAGTGGCTCTTAAATATGGAGTCACAATAAATGACAGTGATAACACTGACCACAGTGATTATGATTATGTCTTATCTATAAGAGAAAATGAAGTATATATAGAATTCTTGAGGAACGGAAGCCAAGAGAGACACTGGAAATGGAAGACAAAACGGAGAGGAAGAATGCTGATTCAAGAACATACATACTGGAGGAACAGCCATGGTCACATTTAGAAGCAAAAGAAAGAGAAGACACTCTTCATCAGTGGAACTGCAAAACTGCTTTCAGATTCTTGAAGAGAAATCAGGCAGACCACTTGCAGAGGAGACCCCATGGGAAAGTTCCTACTGCTTGGGATTGAAACCAAAATATACTGGAAATATTTATGCACCCACCAGTTATTTATTTAAAAATAGCTATGCTGTCTCCCTGGAGGACAGATAAGGGATGTGATGGAAGGATTGCCACCACTCAAACAACCCACGATTGTGTATCCCTTTCTTCTTTTGTATGTGGAAATAAATGACACAGCCAAGAGGAATTACAATGAAATCACATCAGACTTTGAAGCTCTGGGAAGGAAACATAGAGTCATTGGGGCCTAGGTAGTGTTCTTGTCCATTCTATCAGTACTCAGAAGAGGAATATAAAGGGAAAGGGAAATATTCCTGGTGAAGAACTGGTTATGAAGGTGTTGCTGATGTGAAGGATCTGGACTCTGGGACCATAAGTCTCATTTTCTACCAGATGGACAACTGGCAAGCAATAGGTTTCACCCATCCTTCTCCAATTCAATGTCAGATGGTTCCTCAGATGGGGATGCACATTGGGCTTATAGGGATAGATGGAGGAAAGTGGTCCATGTCCTAAGAATCCCTTGGTAGGTTGCCTAAGAGGCAGTCAGTGCAGGAGGGGGGTCTGATTTGTTCGAGAGGCAGGCTTGGAAAGGGGTCCATGATTCCCTGCCTGAGAGAAGGTAATCAGAGCAATAGGCCACTTGGTAACATCTTGAGGAGGCAGTTGGATCAGACACCTGAGCATCTCCCACAAGATAAAAGCCTATAACAGCCAGATAGGGTACATTTTTCAGATCTGGGCCATGAGAGGTGGCTCATGGAGGTCAGAGAAACATTTAAGAACTGATTACTGCTGCAGTGATCTGGCAGGGGCTGAGCAGAGCTTCAGCTCTAGTGGCATTTGTTCAGGCATTGGAATGGATCCACTGGTGGTTGGGCAGCAGCTCTGCATGAGAACCTGGGGTGGGGGCCTTGGTCTACCCCAGCTCTAGTGGGGAGACTTGCCCTGCCCTTGGATAGCAGAGGAGCCACATAGTGGTACATGCCCACATGGTCTCCAGAGGGAACTTTCACTCAAGTGTTCTTTCAGGGAGACAGTGGTCTACACTGTGGGGGGGGGGTTCTTGGGTCCCCAATGCTTGTTGAGCTAGACCCAACCCAATGCTTGGCCAGGATAACTGCTAATGTGATCAATAAGTTGTGGCCTCCTTTATCCCAAGTCTCTCTGTGTGTCAGTTATTCAGGGAAACAGCTGCCTTAGCAATAGGCCATCAGCTTAGAGGAAAGTGACCATATTATACTGGAGTTCTTGATTTCAAAGGAAACAAAAGCAGAATGTAGCTGCATGTGTATACTGGAGTTTAATAATAATCATCAACTTGTGCTGTCAAGTCAGTCCGAATGTCTGGTGACCATATGTAGAGTTTTCCATATAGAGAATACTCAGGAGTGGATTACTTCTTCTGGTCATGTCCTAGAATGAGGTAGCTTGTCCATGACCACACACGTTGGCACTCCTTGCAGGAGGCCTAGCGGGAATCTAACTCTCAAACTCTGTCTCTGCAGTCAGACTCCTAAATCCTGGAGCTATCTAGCCTGGAGTTTTTAAAAAAAGCGAATTTTAATAAATTTATAACAATGGTAAGTAAGATCCCATGGCAGGAGATGCTACCAAGAAAAGGAGTCCATGATTATTTTAATAAGGAAATTATAAAGGTAGAAGTACAAACAAATCCAGACAGAAAAAAATGTGGTGGAAGACAGCAAAAAAGACGATTGCAGCTTCACAAAAAACTCAGATAAAATCTTGAAACAAAAAGGGACATATCTCTCTCTTTCTCTCTCTCTCTCTGTGTGTGTGTGTGTGTGTGTGCGCGCGCGCACACACACACACACACACACACACACACACACACACACACACACACACACACACACACACAGAGAGAGAGAGAGAGAGAGAGAGAGAGAGAGAGAGAGAGAGAGGAAACTGAAGGAAGGCAAGGCCACAAAGGAAGAGTACATCCTGTCATATATTTATTTATTTATTTATATTTATTTATTTAAAGACTTATATCCCGCCCATCTTCCTTGACAGGAACTCTGGGCGGCTAACAATGTTAAAAAGACATAAAATAAGTGGAAGAGCCTCCGAGCGAGAAGCAGCGGAGGACAAGGAGGGGAAAGGAGGGGGAAAAAAACTAACTGATAAGGTCACCATAGGCTTCTTTAAAGAGGAAGGTCTTCAAGGCCCTCTTGAAGGCAGGCAGGGACTCCAGCAGGCGCAGCTCAGAAGGGAGGTGATTCCAGAGTGAAGGCCCCACCACAGAGAAGGCGCGGTTTCGAGTGAGCGTTTTCCGCGCCTCTCTGGGTGTGGCCACTCTCAGTGAGCGCGCCTGCGACGATCTCGTGGGTCTGGAACCGGATGCTCTTTGGGAGATACGCTCCGCCAGGTACCCTGGTCCCAAGCCGTAGAGGGCTTTGAAAATCAAAACCAGGACCTTGAACCTGATCCGGAAGACAACGGGGAGCCAATGCAGGCAGACCAGGACTGGGGTGATGTGCTCGTATCTACGAGCACCCACCACCAGCCTGGCCGCCGCATTTTGCACCCACTGTAGCCTCCGGACCAGGGTCAAGGGCAACCCCACGTAGAGGGCATTGCAATACTCGATCCTAGAGATCACCAGGGCCTGCACGACTGTCCTCAGGGAGGACTCGTCAAGGTACTGGCGGATCTGGGCGATCCTGCGGAGATGGAAAAAAGCGGCCCTGGAGACAGCCATCACCTGGGCTTCCAGGGAGAGGGCCAAGTCCAGGACCACGCCCAGATTCCTGGCCCTGTCTGTAGGCTGGAGGGAGATACCCCCCAGACTAGGGAGGGGGCCATTGTACCGAGACGAGTGTGCCCTGAAGAACAGAACCTCCGTCTTCTCCGGATTAAGCTTGAGCCGGTTATCTCTGGTCCATTCCAGTACGGCCTCCAGGCACAGATCGAGGGAGCGAACCGCCTCCTCTGCAGATGTAGAAAAGGAGATATAGAGCTGCGTGTCATCAGCGTACTGATGACAGTGAACTCCATATCTCCTGATGACCTCCCCCAGCGGCCTCATATAAACATTGAACAGCACGGGGGAGATTGCCGACCCCTGGGGCACCCCACAAGGGAGAGTCCAAGGAGCCGACAAGTCATCCCCCAGCTGTACCCGCTGAGTCCGGCCGCCAAGGAAGGAACAGACGCCAAGGAAGGAACAGAGCCAGGCCAAGGCCTGACCACCAATTCCCGCCTCAGCGAGCCGGGCCAGAAGGTTACCGTGGTCGACGGTAGTTGTTTCCCTATAGTTGTTTCCCTAAAACGTCCATTTCTTTAGAGATCACCATCTGCAATATAATGGATGAGATGTGGTTTTCAAGCAAAAGAGATTTCCAAGAAAAATAAGAAAGCCCAAATCAGATCCCTGCTAGGGGTTTTTATGACAATACTTCTTTGGTACTCTTTGTATTTCACCAATTTCTAGAAAAAGCCAAAACTGATGAGCTCATGTGGACAATGGGAGTAGACATGGGCACGACTCGGCGAAATTGTCGTTTCCGTTATGTAACGGAAACGGTAACCATAATTAAGCCGTCAGAACTCGAACTTGAACTGAAAAAAGAAAAAATTGGTCGGGTTTTTCGTTTCCGTTTGTGGCATCGCGGCGATCGTGCAATGTGAAGCACAGAAAAAGTTTGTTAAAGTTTTTTTAACCCCCCCGACTCCCGGCCAAAAAAGCAGGCGAAAATATGCCTGCCTGAGGCTTTGCAACCTACCAGAGGGGTGGTTTCTGGGGGGTCCCCGGCCTTTCCCCCCCTTCTCCTGTCCTGGGCTGCTTGCACCAGGCTGGGGGGGGGGGTCATCCTCGTCGTCTCGCCATGCCATGCAGTGGGGGGGGGATCCAAAATGGCGACCACAATTTTTCTTTTGAAATCGTGGTCAAAAAACACACCAAATCACCACAGAAACATGTGAAATTTATTTATTTTAAATGCCTGAATTTTTATAGTAGCAGCAGTGGATTTTTATAGCAATAAAAGGTCGTATTTATTTTATTTTATTTTTAATTTTTTTAGACCTGCCCATTTGGGCTGGGCATGGGATGGGACCATGCAATTTTTTTGAACCATTCCACCAATGGCATCGCCAGGTTTTTGACGGACACTTCTGGATGTCTCAGAGGGCATAAAAAGCCGAGGCACCTTCCAGAAATCACAGTCGGATGTATGGATATGGTTGAGGGCGGAGGGCTGGCTGCTGGTGCTGGTGTGATCCGATCGAGATTGAGGAGGGAGGCTGGAGGCTTTAGGATTTAAGTTAGGCAGGCAGGGAGGGAATTGAATTTAGAAAATAATTTCTTTGATTCCCTGCAGCTTTGTCTGCTGAAGGGACTAGCAGTTTATTCTTTATTTCTTCTCTGGCAGTTTGAGGATTTTTTTCTGATATTGTATAAAGGGGGAGGTTCGACTGGGAGTGGGAGGTGTGGATTTATTTTAAATATATATTATATACTACCATTTATTTTCTATTTTCCCAACTTCAATTTGCTTGCACACACACACATTTGGGGTGCAAGTCAAGAACAGAACCTCTATCCTAAGTGATATCCTAACTGCCCACTCGCCCATCCGCCCGCGCCGCCACCCGCCTGCGGCCCGCACCACTGCCCGCCCACTCGCCCGCCCGCGGCTGCCGCCCGCCCATGGCCCCCCCACGGCCGCCGGCCGCCGCACCTCCCCCGCCGCCCACCCCCGCCCCGCCCACCGCCTAGGGCGCAAAAACACCTCGTGCCGGCCCTGATTGCGGGACGCCTCTATGCTCTGGGAAGTCAAATCGTGCTAAATCGCGGTGGAAACGACAAACGACAAATGATAAATGACAAACGGAAATGACAAATTTTTGAAAAATTTCGCGACAAACGGAAACGACCCGAAACGGACCCGTTCTGACAAACAAAAACTCGAAACGTCATTTTTTCTGGTCTTGCCCATGTCTAAATGGGAGGAATCTGTTTGCTGTTCATAGAGATGGACTGTGCTGACCTTCAGAAAATTATTTGACTCTGTACCTATGAGAATCATCACTTAAATTTTTTTGTTGGAAAATATATCCAGCTCACTTATTTGTTATTTAATTGAAACAGGACAATATTCCTTTGATAGCAGAGTAACTATATAAAGTAGAGTAAAGAGTAAAAGTAGTATCATTTGTCATGCATCAACAAATTGGACAGAGTCAACTGATGGAATCTTTTATGAGGTGCATGAAAAGTGTGATGATTTGGGTAAGACTGTTATCATTCTTTATTTTGATATTATTTATGTACAATTCATTCCTATGTTTGGTATAATGTTTACAAAGCTTAGTTGTATACAATCATGCACATTCCTTTTCTTTTCTTGATTTTTATTTTTAAATTTTGTGTTTCATAAACAGCAAATGACATCACAAACATTTACAGCTGCAGATGCCTGCATTGGCTTAAGTTCCAGTTGCATAAACACGTGAGGAAAACACACAAATAACACACACACATAGGTGTACTTCAAATAAAGTTTTGGATCCTCCAGAAAGGGGTATATCCTTCCATGTATCTTCTGTAAAATTTTATCAGGATTTCTGAGACCAGCTACCTGACACAAGATAGCTGACTATATGAGTCAATGACCTCCTAAATAGCCTCTTATCATTAACAGCTCTGCTGTGATCTTACAAACCAGCATCTGACATTAGATTCTTCTCCTTTCCTACTGCTCCACTAACAGTATTGCTTTTATAATAAGTCCTCCTCAGACCTTGCAAACTAACAGCTATGGATTCTTTACTTGAGTAAACTCGTACTTGTCTCATGCCATGTCTTCCTCTTCTCCTACTGACCCCTTCCACACTGATTTCCACAGCAATCTTGCCTTTTCTGTTTAGTTTTGTATTCTCATTATATGTGTGAGGTAAAATAGCCTCACTTTACTCATTTTTCCCTCTAGTGAATGTTTAGATTCAACTTGATTGAGCACATACGTATTTACATTTCTGGTGGTCTGATGTATTTGTAACGCTCACCTTCAATACCACACTTCAAATGAATTGATATTTGTACCTGTCCTTCTTCACTGTCCATGCTTTACAGAACATGGTTGAATTTGTCCTAGGCTTCAAGTGACAATCTTAGTTAACTCCCAGATCTTTTTTTCTTTACTTAAAAAGATGAGGGGACATATTTTCTAAAACAAAGGCAACATATTTGTAGAGCAATGGTTTGGAAACTGGAAGGTAGGTTTCTAGTCTGCATTCTGCACAGCAGGCATGACATTAGTTGTCTTCAGAGCTTAGAGAGTGTGTGTTTTTCTATGTGTTGCACACTCTCACAGTTTTGCTTCATTAAGTTCAAAACTGCCCATTAACATATTTTGGCATAAAAGGACTGTAGCCACATCCCGGCTGCTCTTGGTTCTGCCCTCCTTTTTAACCTTGTGCTCATTTTCTGGGCCCCTTTAAGATTGGATAATTTTAGATTAGGGAAGTTTCTGTTCAAATTTGTGTGTAGTGTACGGATCTTCACACTTCCATTTTAAACAGCTGGGCAATTCATTTCTTCAAAGAACCTCCAGTTTATGAATATGGGATATTATGATTCTCTGGTCACAATTCAAAATTCCAGGAAATGTCCTTAATATTGTGCTTGCATTGCCAGGATGAAAAAGGGTTCCAAACTTTTCATAGCAAATGGCAGCCTGAATGTTGACAAGAACAATGCCAGAAGTCAAGATGGTCTTTACATTCTTCCATGCTCACTACCATTCACAAAGAAAACCCAAGCTGAATAAATATCCAATAACCTAACTCCTTTTTTTCTTAATGTACCACTTCTCATGCAAAAACAAAGCAACAGTTAGGGCTGTTTTTGAACATGTTCTCTAGATGTCAAACTATCTAGAAGACATGGTAGTCACCAAAAGAGGATATGTTGTAGACCACTGTGATTGCTGACATGGGAATCATCAACATTCTGGCTGCCTTTTGCTTTGTAAAGTTTGGTATCCCTGTTCTTGCTGGCAGTGCGGGCTTTGTCTTGTGCAGCAGTATCAGGTAGGGATGGGCACAAAACAAAAAAACGAAATGCTGTTTCGTCGTGTCATTACCTAACGAAATGAAGCAACAGGAGGAAGCAGCATTTCATTACAGACGAAATGAAATGGAGTTTTTGGTTGAAACCAACCTATTTCATTCCGTCTGTAAGCCACTGGGAGAGGGAAAAAGTTTTGGGTTAGAGCTTTTTAGATATTTTCTCCATCCCCCAAGCCCCGCCTGCCAAATGATCAGTGCTGGGGTGGGGGAAAAACCTTCCCCCCCACCCCAGCACCCATCAGCTGGGAGGCAGGGCTTGGGGGAGGGGAAAAAGCTTTTTTAAAATAACCCCAGGGCTTTTTTTTAAAAAAAAAACTTTTCTCTTTCTCCCAAGCCTAGTGTGCCAGCTGATCAGCACTAGGGCGGGAAAAAACCTTTCCCCCCCACCCAGGTACCCATCAGCTGGCAGGCAGGGTTTGGGGGAAGGGAAAAAACTTTTTTATAAAAGCCCTGGGCTTTTAAAAAAACCTTTTTTCCCTCTCCCCCAAGCCCCACCTGCCAGCTGCTGGGCATTAGGGTGGGGAAAATTTCCTCCACCACAGCGCTGATCAGCTGGCAGGTGGGGCTGGGGTGAGGAAAAACTTTTTTTATAAAAGCCCAGGACATGGCCTACTGCTGCACCTCCCTCCCCCAGGCATTAAATTCCCAACAAACCAGGTGAGGTTGAATCAGTGCGGGGAGCAGGAGTATCTGATGTAGACACTCTATAGATCAAATGACCACTATCAAAATAATAATCCAGGTTGGAACATGAAGGTGCCATAAAACTGCAGACATAATCCATGGTGGTACTCATCCCAATGCATGTTAGGATGAATTGCTGCTCTCATATGGAATTCTTCATCGTAAGTAGCCAGGCATTCGCCAGGAAATCAACATATGCCTGATAGATAAGATAAATGTATTGGAACAAAGAAAGTGCCCAGGAATCGGGCACAATACCTGCATAGATAAGAAAAAGGGGAAGCCAGTTGGCTCAGCACCTGTCAGGTTTCTTCTTCCTAAACATTTCCTTCTTGCTAGTTTTCTCTTTCTCTCCCTTTCTCTCCACCAGTTCTATATTTAAGAACTCACAAAAAATAACGTATTCCCCTCTCCAAATATTCCAACTGTGGCTGGCAAAAGGTGATCCTACAGCAGCAAAAGATTGATACCCATAGAGCTACACCCTGATTGGGGTGGAGCTATATCCTGTGTCTGGAATGGAGGCGTGACTCACACATAGCAGCTTCACCTCTGAGTGAACGATGGTGAGGACTTTTAATGGCTTCCTCATTGCTCTCTGCAACCATGACAGCATTAGCCCAGGCAGGCAGGCAAAGAGTCCATTTTTCAGTGGCTGCATGTTTCCGTGAGCACCTCTGTATCATTTGAACAACAACCTGAAGCTTACATATCTTTGCAGCATCCCTGTTTCTTTATTATCTTAGGATGTGGACTGTGAGTTTTGTAGAATGTCCCAGTATTTCTTGGGTCTTTTGTTTGATTGTTAGAGTTTCATCCATATTGCTTTGCTGACACAGGAGAAACTGAGTTATAAGTAAAGATCCTGAAAGCCTAACCTTAAAGTCCCTGTCCTAATACAATCAAAAAATACCAAGAGGTTTGGTGCCTTCTCTCTAGGTGCTCTGCAAAGGCAATGGCCTAATTATAAAATGTTTCTGAACATAAAACCGGGCTCTTTTGCATTGAATAAGATAGAATTGTCCATCTTCTTTGTGGCAGTTGTGTTTGATGGCCTGGTGACAACCATCCAGAAGCGCCAATAAAGGTGAGAAAAAACTTCAAACCCCCACACTTGCTGCTATTTTCATCACCCATAACCATGAGCCAGGCTGGTGGTCAGGGCTCTTAAGTGGAGTTGAAAAAAAAATCTTCAAGAATGAAGTCCTTCTGAACACTTTTCTAGTACACAGTATAACAGACAAATGCCTTTTAGTTGCTGAGTGATATTTGCACCAACCACATCAGAACAGTAGATGATCCATAATTTCTTCAGCAACATGTAGGAAAGGAATTCAGTCAAACATGGAATAATGTTTGTGTCCTCAGTGAATGTACTTTCTCGTTGTTGATGTTGTTGCTGCTGTTATGTGCTTTCAAGGTGCCTCTGACATTTGGCAACTCTATGAAAAATAAATTGTGACCTGCAATTCATATGAAAATTGCTCTTAGCTATTTCCTTTCCTTTCTTTTTCTTTCTTTCTTTCTTTCTTTCTTTCTTTCTTTCTTTCTTTCTTTCTTTCTTTCTTTCTTTCTTTCTTTCTTTCTTTCTTTCTTTCCCTAGCCATTTCTTTGCACTTCTTGTCTCACTGTGAAATCCTCTAAGGCCTATATACATATGAGTGATAAATTCACTGCAATTGTTTGAAAGGTTGGTCTGTAGGACAATCTCTGTTCTCTATGCTAATGGCACTCTTGTTATGCTTGCTAATCCTTTGTTTTGTGCCCCAGGATTCTTTCATATGCAAATCAAACCACAGGGGTACTTTAGCATGTAAATCACATAATGAAGTTCCTATGTGTCACACTGATTTCTAGTTCTTTGTCTTTGGGGAGATAATAAGTAGCACTTACTCAACACATCATATTATACTGGGCATTTTCCCTGCGTTGAAATAAAATTAGGGTGGGATGCAAGACGGCATACTGATCTCACAGAGGATTTGGATAAGTAATATGGGTGAACAAGTATTACAAATGCCTAATGATTGATAGGTCCATTTTTCTGAAATTGAAAATTTATAAATCTCTCCTGCTCCAAAATACTGCTTGGCTTTGAGGCCATAGATGTTATGGGACCATGAGTATACACATCACCATCTTGCTGTCCATCATGACAGATCATCTCCTACCATTGCATTTCTTCCCATTTTCTGCTGCTTCTCTTGCAGCACTCCAAGATTTTTGTTTCCAATTGGATTCAAATTCATAGGAGATCAGATTCATAGGAGGTGATGTGTCTGTTAATACATTTTATAAGCTGACCAGGGTGGAGATAGGGAAAGATGAATAAGTCTTGTTGTCAGTTCCTTTGGCATTCAGTTTTTTTTTTTAAAAAAAAAACCTCTCACATTCCTTCTGTCAATATCTTCTGTTTGAAGAAATGTGCATTTTTGGAAAGTTCTTGTCAAAAAGAAACAGAAGAAAAACTATCGACTTTCTACCAGCCAAATTTAGTAAGTACAGCCATTCTTGCTATGAGGAAGATCACACGGCACTTTCTTGCCATGCAACTTACAAAGATGAGAAACAAACCTAACCCAACAGAACAAACATGGTTGAATGTACAGACACTTCTAAAGCTCTCTGCCGAGACAGGTGAGCTTGCATGGATGGGGAAACCTCACCCTTGCTACGCTGCAAATCAGCATCTGTTCTCCATAGCAAACAGCATTTGCTGGGAATCTGCCAATGCTGCTCCTCCTGGCTTGCTGCAGCTCTGTGCTTGTTTCCCATCCGTCTAACTACCTTGTAGCTTCAGACTATGCCATTCCCCCTCCCCTATGCTTCAAATACCACATTGGGATTGGGAGAATTCTGTTCTCAGGTGTGACCTGGCTAGTAATAACCTTGAACCAGCAAATCTCATTTTAGCAACATCAAGTACCTTTAGCCAGCAATCAAGTACAAAAGGTGGTCATTTGACAGATAGTGCAACTTCTTTTTCTTCTTCATCTTTTTTACGGTTTGGCCTGGCCATGAATCACAAAATTCAGACTGCAGAGAAAAAGAGAGGAAAAATTCCATTTTAGCAGCTGCGATTGGTACAGCAAAAAGATAGTTCATTACCTATTCTATAGGTGTACAATTGCAGTGCTGCTCTGATACAAAAGCATTTAGCAGCAGAAGGTCATAGGATAGCTGGCTATAAGCATTCAGTGCGTCAAGGTCTATCATGGCCAATAACAAACCCTTTTAAAAGTCTTCTTAAAGATACATGGAAGTGAATTTCTATCATATGATATCAAAAATCAATTGGGAACAAAAGAGAATCTGACCTGACATGCTTGAACACGTCTCTCTCTCTCTCTCTCTCTCTCTCTCTCTCTCTCTCTCTCTCTCTCTCTCTCTCTCTCTCTCACACACACACACACACACACACACACACACACACACACACACACACACGGTAAAGACAGTATAGCTGTCAAAGATGGAGAACAATAGAATATTGCAGTCTCTGAAGTGAAAAAAAAGTTTCTTCTTCAAAATTCAAGTATCCTATGTTTTAAAATTGTTTAATACAACTTTGTAATCCACCCTGAAATCCCATGATATAGAGCAAGCTATAAATGTTTAAATAAGTAAGCAAGCTGGTAAGTAAATAACTAAGTAAAGCCTGTTATCAAAATTGCTTTGTCTCAGCACTTAACACCTATCTGTGTAAAATAATATAGAAATTTGGGGGAAATATAGGGAAAGCCCTATGGGAGCTCTTATCAGCATAACCTACCCATTTCCATGTTGGGAGGCATCATGGCAGATTGAATAAAGTGAACTGGATGTGTGCTGGTGCTGAAATTGTAACAGCACCATTCTCAGATGACTTGTGAATTTATTCATTTTTTATTTATGCCTGTCTTGTGCCTATCATTTCTTATGCTAATGGTTTTTAGTCCTGTATTATTCCAGTCAAGACTTTCCAAGCCAGAGTGAAATCAATGAAATGCTGGGCTGCTGTAGCAAATCATCCCCACCTTCCAGGCTTTTCTCCCTGTGCAACCTGGTGGACAGATTCTCATGGTGGAATGTTCTGGACAGGAAGAAACTGATTTGTGTGGAGGAGAGTTGCAAATGATTGTCATGGATGGATAAAGAATAGGGAAGTTCTCTCAGTGTCTAGGTAGAGCTGGAGGGCTGTAATTGGTCACAAAACAGCAATCTGGTTCTGAAAAGCAATTAATACACTTCTGGAAGCTTGTGCTTTTAAATACTTGAAAACCTGTCAAGTCACAATCTGACTGCTTGCTGCTTTCATAAACACAGATGCCTCTACTTGTCTCTCAACATTGCTCATTTTGATCAATCACAACATCAATCACTTCAACGATAGAGCTTGGGTACATTATTTCCTTCTCAGGGACAATTCTGCTGGATCCTGATGAATGCTAAAGCAACTGTACTGGTGCTGTTATTTTTAGAATAGCTGTTCAGTCCGTTTCACACAGTCTTGTGGAGTTCTAGTGCATTCTTCTAGAAGCACAGAGAATTCTCCCCATAGTTTTCTACATACATTAACTTCAGCTAAAACATAGCAAAAGATCCATATTTTTGATATGCAGGGACCTATCCAAATATTAAGGACTGTATAGACTAATGCCTCCCTTTCTTATCCCTTTGAGTCATGGATTAATTCCACCCCCTTCCCACATTACTATTCACTTCCCTGTTGAACCTCAGAAGCTATTGTGGAAACATAAAGCTAACAATTACTTTTATACCTCATAATAGCACAGTGTTGAAAAATTGCTGAGAGGACACTGAAACAGAAAATGAAAAATTGGATGAGTGTGGGAACAGAGATATGACACCCCTTGAAATAAGAGCACAGGAAATAGATCTTATGAGATAAACTGAGCAATATGAAAAGAAAAAAAGATCTCATTAATCTCTCATGTATTTCTTCCTTTGGTGATTGAGTGCTAACACAAAAAGCAACACAGCTGGTTTGCGATCAGCACTTTTTGTTATGGATAGGAGACTGAAGCTACAGATCACATTGAGCATCGGAGTTGTTATAGAAAAAAGGACAGAGATTCTCCTTTAGCTCAGCTGAGTCTTTTGAAAGGGGTTTTATTCTTCTTGGCGTGATTGTTCTTTAAGATGAGAAGAATGGGATTCTTAACTGAATATGGAAAAGTTGCCCATTTGCAAGGAGGCTGTGATAGCAGAATCTGGTGGCAAATCTGGTCCTTGATTAACTACCATCCCACTTTTGGGAAACCAAAACCACAACAACACAAAACAGTAGCCTATTTAGAATTTGACCAGTTGATAAGGCAACCAGCTATTTTTTTCCACTGCAAAATTATGTAACTGAGAGAGAGAGAGAGAGAGAGAGAGAGAGAGAGAGAGAGAGAGAGAGAGAGAGAGAGAGAGAGAGACTGGGAGAGAGAGTGGTACTTGTTTATTTCAAACATTGTGAGCTCACTATTGAAATTTTCAATTTTACACAATTACTGTAATACTCTGACCATGAGCAGTCAATGATAAATAACCATGCAACAAATACTGAAGGAAGAAGAAGCTCTTTATTAGAGCAGTGGAACCCCTCAAAGGCCAACAGGGCTAAACAACAGGACTGCTATGACTCCATTATCTCTAGCAACAGCCATCCTACTTCTCTTGAGAGGCATTGCCAAATTCTACTGACCTGTCTAGGTTTTCTCATTTAGCACAGTGCAGACAAAGGTACAAAAGAGCTGCTGCTCCACTGGCTACACAGACTGACTGGGATGTCTTTGCTGAAAGACTGCTTGCCTTGGCTGCTTCCCCTATAGCCAGTGCATCTGCCTCCAAGTGTTCCAGCACCTGGCCCCATCTCAACAGATCCCCAAAGCATCTTTGGTTAGCTTTTGACACTACATCTGGTTTTGGGATGAAATATGGTTCCCCCAGTTGGCCATCAAGCACTTCTGTAATGGCAATGCCTCCTTGTCCTCAAATACCCGCCAGTCCACAGCATCAGCTCAGTGGTCCTACTCCTTCTTTGCCCCACTTTCCTCCCTAAATCCCAGCTTGGGATGACCTCAACAAGGTCATCCATGTCTTTGCCATTAACTCCTAAATTCATAGGAGAACTGTGAGTCAGGAATCTCTCTCTGGTTCTCTGGGAGGTAGTGAGCCCACTTTCACCTGCAGGCATGGGGCTGGTTCCACACTGACATTCCTAACTAGGCTTCCCCAATGTACCTCTGTGGCCATAATGGTTTTAGCACACACCAGAAATCAAAAACATAATACAGATCCCAAACAGTTCAAAAGATAGTTGAATAAAATACCCAGAATCAAAGCCAGATGAGTTTCACTGAAATTTAATCAAGGTCATTAAATATCT
Organism: Phrynocephalus guinanensis; assembly: GCA_037367245.1. Taxonomy (NCBI): domain Eukaryota; kingdom Metazoa; phylum Chordata; class Lepidosauria; order Squamata; family Agamidae; genus Phrynocephalus; species Phrynocephalus guinanensis. The sequence goes on from CM074735.1 coordinate 1,791,610, forward strand.
CTTCCCTCCACCCACAAGTATCAGTGGTTTAAAGAAATTGCTTGTTATGTCAAAAGAGAACAAAATGTGGGGGAAAGGTGGCTTTAGGGATTTATACTTGTAAACAATGTGCAAAAGGTGGAGCTGAGGAAAGCTGTTAATCACACTGCCTCTAAAACATGCATTGCCTGACTTTGAAGAAATTCTGGTGGTAATATATACAGACTCACACAAGGCAGTTAATAATAGATTATAAAAAACAGTGCCCTTTATCATCTAAACCCACAACTCTTTTGAGGCTTCCAAATATATCACTGTCTGTGAAGTGATCGTAGAGATTTCACGTCAGAAGGCAGCACTGTTCCTCATCTGAAATATCAATGTAACACTTCACATCTACAAAAGGCGGAGTAGGCTGGGGCTGTGACACTCCACAAAGATGGTGTGTTTTCTCAGAAATCTGAGCGGTACCGTAATGAAACATTTAAACATCAGGAAGATAGTAACAAAAAATAAAACCCTGAAAATAAATCCTGGTCATTTTATCATAGAGTCAGAGATGATACCAATGGGAGGAATTCTTACTGCTTGCACCATGTTCCTGCTCCCAAGCTGCACATCCATACATATGAGTGCCAATTCTTATGTAGTCAACATGGCATCACAAAAAGAGAGTGAGCTGATAGCACTTCTAACAGGTTTGGTGGAAAAGAATTGTAAGGAGGAGAAATTAAGGGGAAGACAGGGGGGGGGAATCCAAGTGAGGAGTGAATGTATTCAGCAAGGATAGGACATGGATTGATTGACTGTTTGGAAGCCTGAAGAGTAACAGTCCCCTATGCAGCATTTTGTTGCAGGTCCCATGTAATGAATCTCTGTTGGCCCAGCCAACAGGATGTGTTTTCCCACAGTTCCCTGTGTGATAAGAGTTAGAGCATGGATATCATCACATATATGTTGTTGCACTGTTCCATAGATGTCATAAATCTAATACTGCAAAATTATTGAGCACTTGTTACGTCATGTTGCAAAAAGGTGATTTGCAGGTAGAGTGTTAAGTGTAAAAAGAGCATGAATTTCTGTTATGTAAATGATAAAGGTGGAAGCTTCATCAGGATAAATATCCAGTGAACATTTGGCGGGGCCACCACAGTTGTAGAAGCTGAATTTGTGGTTATTATAAGCATAACATTTGACTCTCACTCAATACCTTGTGGTTATGAGTGCTACTTGGTGGTGGGGATGGTGGCAGGTCTATTAAAATTCTGCTTTTGCAGGTTGGCATGGCAACTGTTTCTTAGACTTCTCTTGCTATTCTATTAAACAGAGGAAATATAGAACAAGACTTAGTTTATGGTGTCTCCATCTGTGAAACATAAATCCACATAAAAGTAGAATATTTTCTTCCTTAGTCAAGGTAGTCTAATTATGTGTTGCTCTTGCCAGTTCTTGCCCTGAAGTGCAATTTGTAGTTTCCTGCATTTGTTTGTTAATTCATATTAACACACACACACACACACACACACACACACACACAGAGAGAGAGAGAGAGAGAGAGAGAGAGAGAGAGAGAGAGAGAGAGAGAGAGAGAGAGAGAGAGAGAGAGAGAGAGAGATCATGGGGGGAGAAGGGAGGGAGAAAGGGGTGTATTTTTAACCTACATAACCTCTGCTTCTTACTCCTCTAGGGAATCTTTTCCACATATTGTATTAAGCATGCTTTCAGCTCTAATTAAAGGGCATTTCATGTCTGCTTGTGGCCTTAATTTGTGTACACTATTATTGGAACATGCTGGTGTCTAACACAACAAAATATAGGTGGTGGAGCATGGCAATAATGTATCATTTTCAACCATCTGCACATAACATGTGCTTTCTGTTCCACAGCATTTCCCCCCCCCGAATTTCTGTATACCAGTTCTTAAAGACAGAGAAAGAAAAACAGCCAGAGTGAAGTATTTTGATTTTAATGGACAGTTAAGTACATGTTTAACACTGCTTCCAACAGAATTTCTCAAGAGAGCTTGACCATACCATACCCAAATTGTGTGTGATTTAAAATGCTTAATGGTGAAAAACAAGTGATTTTAATAGTAAGTGACTAATAATAGGTTAATTATAGCAAGATGACAAATTTTTCTGAAATGATACAAATATAGGTGTGTAAAATGGTTTGATGACGGATTCCACATGGGTGGTGAATTCGCTGTGGGTTTTACAGGAGCTAGCCAGAATGCTGATTCTTATTCTTCAAAGAGCTTAGTTGCAGACTACAACTTACTTTTATCTCGATAGGAGTGGTTTCAGTTATAATTCCAAGGCCTCCAAAGTAATTAGTTACTATTATACTTGCTTAAAAAAACTTTATGCTCTAATTTCCCAAGTATAACAAACAAAAACCCAGCTCCTATTTCAAATACTTGTGAATGTTACAAGCACAAGTCAGCAGAACAAGGCACATTATAAGCTAGCCTTGAACTATGCATAATGCCTCAGTACTCATAATACTTGAGTTTACCTTTGTCCTGTAGCTCCCAGCAGCTTCCCAACAATGAAAGGACTTTTCGGAGAAGAGACTGGAAATATTGCATTTCAGAGAAACTACCACAGCTGATGATGTCAAAGCAAAGCAAAGCAAAGTATGCTGCTGATACATTGCCCCATAGTGCTTAAAGCAATTGCTGGATGCTTTACAAGTTAATTATGCAGGCTTCACATTGCTCCTCCAGCAGGATTTCAGCCATAATTTATAATTTATAACTTCCAAATCCAGGCTTTATGTATGTTTTCTTGAATAGTATGACCTTATTTTCCTATCCTGCTTTATCTCTCCAGCTACCTCTCTGTATAATACCATCCATCTGAATGCACCTCCAGACTCACAGGTGTATGGCTCTAATTTCCCATGAAAACTACTTGGTAACTGGACTGGTCTACAAAGCAGCGGTATCCTCTGAAAAGGCTAGACAATGATTTCTCATCAACACAGCTCACATATAGAGAACAGGCTGGTTTACCCCACATCCTGAGGATCACTAGAGACTTTTAAAATGTCATTTGGGAGGTGACAGGCCTGACAATGTTGCTAAATGGCTTTTAGTAGCTCTTACTGGTTGCATATATCAGATACAGCAAAAAGAAAGAAAGAAAGAAAGAAAGAGAAAGAAAGAAAGAAAGAAAGAAAGAAAGAAAGAAAGAAAGAAAGAAAGAAAGCATTATAAGCATGCAGTCTGCATTTGTTCTATTTCATTAAATGAAAAGTTTGATTCCTTTTTAGGACAATGACTGCCCCGATGGTGATGGAGTTTATAGGTGGAGCTAGTTTGCCTGCCTGTTCAGTCCCGGGGCATGAAAACTGACCCTGCTTAACTGCCTTCTTCACAGCTTTAAGGATTAGCGGGCTGATGGCCTGATCCAAAGGTGACGATTCACGCTATGCATTGCAGAGGGTGGATTTGGAACTCGGGGCTGAGGGCATGAGGCTGAGGCTGCACAGGTCCAAGACGGACCACTGGGTGAAGGGGAGATGTCTGTGCCAAGGAGGTAATGTAGTTTTGGAACTGAACATGGTCAGAGGTTGTTAAAGTGCTTTGAGGGATTTGCTTGGAAAATGATGGCTGTTCAAGTCCTTCTGCTTTCACAAATACATTTTCTGTTGTCCATCATCTACTTCTGGACTTGTAGCTATCCTCCTGATGTGTGGCCTACTTTTATATGGAGGAGCCTGATGTTGCAGTGGTTAAGCTGGTTTACTACAGCTAAAACTGTGCTCATGACCTGAGGTCCAATTCCAGGTAGCTGGCTTATGGTTGACCCAGCCTTCTATCCTTTGGAGGTTGGTAAAATGAGTCCAGAGCTCACAAGGGGAGGGGATGTGTAGCCTGCATAAATAAGTTGCAACCCCCCCTCCAAGATTTTAATGGACATACACACTATGAGGTGGTATATAAGCAGAATACTTTGCTTTTGCTTACTTTAGGGATTCCCCCCCCCCCCGAGATACAGTATTTCTTGAACATTTCCAAAAGTTCTGCAGAGAAGAAAATGCAAATTATCTTCCTGTTCAGTCACTGCCTTAAACAGTGGTTTCCCACAACATTATTGTTTTTAAATTTTGCAAGTTTCTTAGCTCAGGTTGCCTCTATGTATTTTAACATTTTCAAAATAATTGCATATAAAACATTTAGGGGGTTCAGCAGATATACCCTTAAAATCAGGCACCAAGGGGAGTTGTTCTAATAGCTTCTAACCACTCATACTGCATTGATTTTTAGGCCTCCCTACTGCATCAATTTATCTAAAGCATGTTCAGGGCAAATTTCATCCTAGTGAAATAAACAAGGGACAATTGTCACAACTATTAAAAAAACCAGATTTATTTATATTACTAAACTGATACAGAATGGAATCCACTGGGAGTCATGATCTCAATTTCTGTTTTAGAGACTTCCCAGAATAGGAAATGGTTAACCCAGTTACTGAAACAATGTATCTCTGGTCTTCAGGGAAAGATGGCAGAAATATAACTTCTAAATACCATTTATTCAAGAGTAAATATTGCTATTATAAGTAGATCTAGACATAAAGAGCCCAGGCAGATATCTTCTTTCTAACACTTGGGCATCTTACATCCAGGCAATATTCATACTGGCACAGAGAGTCGGCAGCGAGAAGAGATCAGTAATTGGCCTTCCCACCAGACCCATGGCAGGGTGGGGCTTTTTGTCCGGCTAGAGGTATGAAATGCTTGAATCCATATTGTCTGCAAACAGGGGGCAACACAGCCTATAAAAGGGCGGCACAAGCCTCCATTGGTTTCTTCACGTGTTTGGAGTCTGGCAGAGAGGATCATTGCTAGCACATTCAGTTTGGTGGTTTCAGTTTCACCACGTGGCATGCTAGGCCAGGAGACACAGTTCTACAGCCCTTGCATTGCAGTAAGCCTCCAGGCAGTCACTTGGGGGTAGTGTGGGGTGAAAAGAGGGATTATAAAAAACAGTGGGGAAGAGAGAGCCTTTCAAGCCACTTTTGGTTATACATGTTTAAAATGCAGTAAGCCTCCTGTGCAGTCACTTGGGCTGGGGTGGGGATAAGGAGGTGCAAGCCTTTTAAAGATAAGGTATTGATTTCATTTGGATAAAGGGATTATAAAAAACAGTGGGGAAGAGAGAGACTGAGAATGAAAGAGAAGGTACTGGGAATAATATGTTGATTATTAAGAGAAAAGAAAAAAGAAAATATAGGGGATGTTAGGAGAAGTAGATTGCTTTTCCGGTTCCGGTTAGGGAGTAGCAGACACTCTCGCCAAGATCTCCACTGTATTGGTTTGTAAGATTTTATTGATTTTAAAGCTCTAGTTTTTGCACAATAAACGGGCAAATTTATTTTGGGTTACTTCAGTTTCCCATTCCCCCTTGTGTCAAATGTAGACAGTTGGTGTCTTTTAGATACAAGCCTGGGTTCCAGCCAAAAAGCCAGGAGTTTTTAGCTTGAGACTTAGCTGAGAGGCCTATTTGTGTGTTATTAGCAGAGTGTCATCTCGAGCCTTAGAATTTTGTTTTATCATTAACGTAATAGCTGCAAGATAAGTCAGTGTTGGATAATTTGGCTCTTCTAAGGGTCAGTGTGCAGTAGCAACTTATTTGAATCCTGTGCTTCTTTATTTACAACTTGTCTTAATATTGAAAAGAATGGGGTCCAGCGTGGATGTCCTTTCCCTAAAACCTGCAGGGGATCAGTTTTTGGCTGTAGTTTTGCCTACAACATTATATACAGATAGGCACAACAATCGAGGAAGACCACTTTAGGAGTTTTGCCCTCCCTGTCTATATAAGTAACATATCTTAAAGGAGCCACATTTAAGTATATCCGGGGGGATGAAATTTTCCCCAGGGGCTTTATTGCTCCTAATTGAGGAGATAAATCAAAGAGATACGCTGAGTGTTGGCTGCTAGTCAATGCAATTCACATCATTCCTCCTCTGCCCCAAACTAGAGATGGGCACGACTTGAAAAAAATTTTTTTCGAGTTTTGTAACGTTAGTGCGGGCCTTCTAAGGGAGGTGGTAGCAACTTATTTTCCGTTTCTTATTTACAACTTGGGTCGTTTGGCCGTATTGTTTTTCCACACAAAATATTAAATCAAAGAGAGTTCACTGAGTTTTGCTAGTCAATGCAATTTTTTCGTTTTCATTAGTACTTTTTTTTTTTCCAAGTTGGGGTTAGCGGGCTCCTCGGAGTCAGTTCACCTCATTGTGGGGGGGGGGTAGCGGGCTCCTGGAGGCACCTCTGTGGGGTGGGTGCCTCCTCTGGCCCGCTATAAAGGGAAAGTGGGCTCCTGGAGGCACCCGTGGGTGCCTCCTATCCTCACCCACTAGGAAGGGGAAGCAGGCTCCAAGAGACCCCTCAACATGGGGGTCTCCCCTCCTCACCCGCTGCTGCAAAATGGCATGCATAGCCATATGTATATGCATACCAGTTGCAGACAGTGAGACCAGTGAGTGAACCCAGAGCCATAGGGTGATGCCTAAGGCTCTCGCACCGCCATGTCTCACACAGAAGGGAATTGTACTTGCGTGTAGTGCAATGCAAGTAGATCTGGCTTAGGGTTAAGGTGGGTTAGTGCAAGGGCTAGGGTTAAGCTAGTGATGGGTAAGGTTACGGTGGGCTAGTGGGTTGCACCTCTGGGTGCCTCTCTGACCCACTAAGAAGACAGTCTGTGACGTATGGGTAAGGAGTCAAGGATTAGGGTTAGGGTTAGGGGGCTAGGGCAGGTTTTAGGGGGCTTTTTGGCACATCCCAGAAGTCTCCATGGCCAAGTGGCCATGCGATTGGTGGGATGGCTCCAAAAAATTGCATGGTCGTCCACTCCCACATGGCTGGCCACTCAGCCAGCCCATCATTGCGCAGGTGTAAAAAAATAAAATAAAATAAAATCAATGGAGGACAGAGGAGGAGAGGAGAGACATTTTGTTGCAAGAAAAAACCCACTGCTACTGTGAAAAATCTGGCAGTTTATAAATTTTCGCGTGTTTCTGTTGTGCTTGTTTGTTTTTGGACCACGATTTCAAAAACAATATTGCGTTCGCCGCCCCATTTTGGATCCCCCGCCTGCACCGCATGGCATGGCGAGTCCGGCTGCCCAGGACGGGGGGGAGGCGGGACCCCCCCTCCAGAAACCACCCCTCCGGTAGGTGCCCTGCGCCCTTAGTCAAGCAGGCATTTTTCTGCCTGCTTTTTGGCCCAGGAATGGGTGGGGGGAGAGTTTAAACGTTTTTCCTGTGCCGTCCATGCCGCTTGCTTGCGCTTTAATTGCGGCAGCCGGCGGCGAGACTGGGCTTTTTGCTGGCTGCGAGCCTGCGGCGAGTCCCACCAGAGCAGCCCAGGACGGGGGATGGGGGGGAGGTCGGGGACCTCCAGAAACAACCCCTCTGGTAGGTGCCCTGAGGCACGGCAGGCATTTTTCCGCCTGCTTTTTGGCCGGGAACTGGGTTTTTTTAACTTTTAAAAACTTTTTTTCTGTGCCGCGTGGCATCGCGCGATGCAAGGAACGAGCACGACAAATCAGACCAAAATTGTTCGTTCATCGGTTCGAGCTCGAAGTCTGGCGGAGTAATTCCCGTTACCATTTCTGTAGAGTAACGGAACCGAGTAACGGAAACGGAAACAGGAATACCGCTAAGTCGTGCCCATCTCTACCCCAAACTAATTCTCTCAGCTCCCTCATTCTCTGTTACACTTCTAATGGGGAAGACAAAAAGGAAACAAGCTTTCTCAGGTCTCTCTCCTTCACTTATGCCATCCAAACAGCTTCATATTGAAGAGAGTATCAGAGGTGTGAAGCCTGACTCTCTAGCCAAAGATGCCAACCTGTCAGACCCATCTGTGGCACCTGGTGCGAAACAGTGTTTGGACAGGCTTCAGATGCTGGGGACTCCTGCCCTGTCAGACTCTCAGGCAGTTACAGCCCTTCCTGACCCATAGGTGTGCCCTGACAGGTGTGTTACTGCAAACAACTTACCTGAAGTTAGAAGCACTAATACAGGGCTGATGGCAACACTGCCCTTAAACCGGTCTTCACAACTGACAGAGGGTGGTGTGTCTTCTATCTCGCAGGGTCCTCCAGCCTGTGTGGGTGCATCTTTAGGTAACACTGGACCTCCAACTCCAGAGTGAGAGCAAGATCAGCTTTTCATTACTCGGTTTCTGCTGGGAGATTATGCCGTGCTCACAGGCAAAGCAGTAAGGACAATATTTTGCAACCTAGACCACCTTGCCAATCAACTTGCACTTTGAGGGCCACCAGCACCCCGTTTCAATGATCATCTGATGAACAGAGGCACCTCCAGCTCCTCTGTCATTCCAACATCTTCCATGGAGCTTTTCCCTCCATGAAATGTTAGTACCTCAACAAAAGCACCTGAGCCAATGATGTGTACCCTTCAGTTGGGACAACTATACCTAGAAATTATAAATATCTCAGTGAACCAGGGGAGGTGGCGGAACAGAATGCAGATTATACTCTCGCTCAGCTTTCTCCTCCATATGGATCAGTGCCTTATCAATCTAGAGGAGTGGTGGCGAACCCTTGGCACTCCAGATGTTTTGGACTACAACTCCCAGAATTCCAAGCCTACATTTTCAATGACCAAGGACTGTGGAAGTTGTGGTCCAAAACATCTGGAGTGCCAAAAGTCCACCACCACTGATCTAGAGGAATGTGCGAGCCTGCCTGCTCTTTCGTCTCAAACAAGTTTGCTAGCCCAGTGACCCTGATGGGGTTTCCAGGATGACCAGTTTTCTGTCCACTTTTCACATAAGAGCTAAAGGTCTTCCATGATGTGTGCCCCCTCATGACTATTGCCTTACTACCCCCCTTGACCAGGGCAACAGCCATCACTACTCACACCTTCTGATGCCAATGAGAGTGACAATCACACCCTGCATTGGCAGTTCCTGGAACAGCTGGCACATGCAGGCATATAAAATCCCCAGTGCCAGGTGCGGGTGCTGGTACCCAGCCCTCTTGGGAGGTGGATAAATTTACTCAAATGCCAGTCTAGACCTCAGACTCCAGCCATCTTTTTCTATAAAACGAGTGGAGAGGAACTGGGAGTTGAGTCATGGCTACTGGTCTTCTTTTTTGAGAGATAGAAACGTTTCGCTGTTCATCCAAACAGCTTCATCAGTCTGAATACAGCTAGTGCAAGAGACCTTCTTATAGTCAGCTTGACCTCTTGTCCCCTGGTCTGATTGGCTCATAAGATGAACAAAGCCTGAATAGGCTCGTTAGGGAGACATTAGTGTTCATGGCCTTAAGGTAAACAATGGCCTAAGGTGCTGAAACCCATCAAGAATGGGTCGTTAGCTGTGACCTGGTGGTGAAGGCTCCTTGATTTGCCTGGGTACTTTGGAAAGTACAGCCTGATAAGTAGCAGATAGACTATGCCAGAGCCCACCACTTCTGTTGAGGGAGGGATTTTCAATGCTAACATGAATGGCTTCCCTTACTCCTCTCTCAAACCACCTCTCTTCTTTGTCTAATATGTGTACATCCTCATCTTTGAAAGAGTGGCCTTTTTCCTTCAAATGGAGGTGTACTGCTGATTCTGGTCCTGAGCTGTTACCTCTCCTATGTTGGGCCATTCTTCTGTTTAATGGCTGTTTAGTTTCTCCATTGTAGAGGTCTGAACACTCTTCACTGCATTGGACTGCATATACTATATTGCTCCTTTTATGGTTTGGTATCGGATCCTTTGGGTGGACAAGTCTCTGCCTTAGTGTGTTCATGGGTTTGAAATAAACAGGGATGTGGTGTTTGCCAAAAATCCTTTTAAGCTTCTCCGACACTCCCGCCATGTAGGGAATGACCAGGTTCTTCCGTCGGGTCTGGGTCTCAGACTGATCCCTTGTTCTTCTGGGATGGCCCACTGCTTTGTTGAAGGCCCACCTTGGATATCCACAGGCCTTAAGTGCTGTCTTCAGGTGCCTGTCTTCCTTCTTCTTGGCTTCTGAGGAGGTGGGGATGCTCTCTGCTCTGTGGCTTAGGGTCCTGATGACTCCTAGTTTGTGTTGTAATGGATGGTGGGAGTCAAACAGTAAATATTGATCTGTGTGGGTGGGTTTCCTGTAAACTTCTACCCCTAGGCCACGGTTAGGTCTGCAGGTGTGCAGTCATCATCTTGTGTCAATAGGATATCTGAGAAAGCATCTTTTAGCAATATGTCTGTGAAGATTCTCAGTCATCCAGGTGAGTTTATCTGGAAGTTGAGTCATGGCTACTGGACTTCTTTTTTGAGAGATAGAAATGTTTCGCTGTTCATCCGAACAGCTTCAAACGTTTCTATCTCTCAAAAAAGAAGTCCAGTAGCCATGACTCAACTCCCAGTTAAATGAACCTGGATGACTGAGAATCTTCACAGAGTGGAGAGGAACTCATGGAAACACAGCTTATCAACATGAAGTGGGAACCACACCTTGTTTCAGTGTTTCTTATAACCAATTAACCAGCACAACTCAAAGACCCCCACCACTGGAGGCCATGGCTGGGGAGACCCCAACAGCTGGAGAACCATCTAGCATGGATCCGGCTACATCTAAAGCCCACTCTGTAGACCTTTTTATACAATTGGATACAGCGGATTCCTCCCGCCTGTGATGCCATCGAGGCTTTTAGGAACATACCTTTAGAAAAGGCATGCCCAAACTTCAGCCCTGCAGATGTTTTAAACCACAACTCCCACAGTCGTTTGCCATTGGAAATACAGGCTTGGAATTCTGGGAGTTGTGGTCCAAAATATCAGGAGGGCCCAAGTTTGAATATGCCTGCCTTAGGAGAACAATGGAAGATTGTGCAGAATATAGACATTGCTAGATCCCAGCCTATCCAGATTCTAGATAGTTGCTCTCAATCCACCTCTTCCCTCTCTCCTCCAATTATTCCTTCCCAAATAATTACATCAGTAGGCATACATAATATAATTGATGGCCCTTCCGTGCCAGAACTTTCCCACTGTATACTGAATGAATAGGCCACCTTGGACTCAACCTCAGGGTTGGGAAAGTGAAATGCAAATGTTCCCCTCTCAGAATGAATCCCATCTCCTAAGACTCCTCTCTTGGGATGTAGCATGACAGGCTGGGAACGTTCATGATTGTTCACTGACCCCTTGCAACCCCACCCACAGGAAGGCGGGGACCAAGGGAGGAAGGAAGAAAGGAAGGTGGGGACCAAAGGAAGCATAGGGAGCCATGGCCACAGGTCACCCCTTGGAAGAGGCAATCTCTGTAACCTTGCACCCCCCCCAAGCTCCCCACTGGTGGCGACAGCTCGCCCGCCAGCCTGCCCCAAAGCTCCTTGGCGGTGGCAGAGGCCCGCTGGCCTGCCCACCCCCACACATTCCCCTGTGGTGCTGGTGGCAGCAGACTTCCCAGCCGCCCAAGCTTCCCAGCGGTGCCAGTGGGTGCCCGTTTGATCACTGCCCCACGTGTGTGCCCAACCTCACAATGTTCCTGGCTATGCTGGTGGCGGCAGCCCCCACGCATGCCGCCCTGCGTGCACGCGCCTAGCTTCACAAGGTTCCCAGTGATGCCTGTGATGGCGGCCCACCCGTGCACCACCCCCGCCCGCGTGCCCAGACTCACAAGCTTCCTGGCGGTGCTGCTGCTGGTGGCCCACCCCCTCACCTGCCCACCCAGCCCCACAAGCTTCTGCTCACCGGCCGGCCAGCCCTCCCAACCCCTGAAGCTTCCTGGCAGTGTCAGTGTTGGCAGAAGATTTGTTTTTTTTTTTAAAAAAAATGGGCGAAGGAGGAGGTGGGAGGGGCAGGCCAGCCAGCTGCAGGCCACTCAGAATGGCCTGACGAGCCGGATTTGCCCCCCGGGCCGGACTTTGGGCAGGTCTGGTTTAACTCTTTTCCCTTTCCTGCTGCGAAGCAGAAGACCAAGGGGCACCCTTCAGGATGGCTCATCACACTGATTGCACAACATATTCCCTCTGAGGTAGTATCCATGGTTGACAGCTACTATAACCTTCAGATCACCAGAGTGAATACCAGGTCTCATGATCTACTAATAGTAAATGTGTATAATCCCCCACTGAGAATTAAGCCAACAGAGAATGAAAATTGTGCTACCTGTCCCAAGCATTGGAGAATGCCGAAACAAGGTTTCCACAAGCACAGAGTTTGGTGGCAGGAGACTTTAAAGCTAGGGTGGGGTCTGGTCCTGAGGTCTTTAAGACACAGCACACCCATTGAAGGAGAGTTCTGGCCAGACCTTGCTTCTGGATGAATTTTCCAAGGACAAACAAATCAGTCAGGAGGAAGTCCCACCCACGAAGCATGTCGGCCACTTGATTTCGGAGCTCCGCACTGAGATGAGAAAAGCTTTAAAATTTACTGTCTAAAGCCCTTGGAGCCATGACTAATGCATCATTAAATCATTTGGGGACGACAGGAGAAGCAATTTATACTTCGAGAGCAGATTAGCTTGATTTACTAATGATCTAGCTACTTTCGGTTTTGGCTGTCTGAATAGTCTGCTACTTTTGGTTTTGGCTGCACGGAGAGACAGACTAAATTTTGCAGGCTCTGGCGTGAGTTTTCTATGTAGGATTCTGGTTTATTTATATGCCTGCAAAAAAGAAAAAAAACCTTGTCTATTAAAGTCCTGGGTCAGGAAACCTTCTGACGCAACATATACCCGTCAAGCTCTACAACGTATCGAGCCTTCAATTGAGGGGGGAGCTAGTAATGGCCACAGGTGAGAGGAAGGACCCCCCTCTGCAGACCAAGATTTCATGAAGGAAATGCGACAAATGAGATCAGAACTGGCGGGCCTAATGAGCATGGGTTTGCAAGATGTGATGCGTAAAATGGATGGCCTTTCACGGGAACTTCAAAGTACTAAACAAGATTTATCTCATGAAATCAAGCAGACGCAGACAGCGGTCGATAGCAACGGCCAGAAACTTGAAAACTTGGCAGGGGAGATCAAGAATCTGTAACAAAAAATGAAACTGAAATTAGCTCTCAAAAGCAGGTTTTATTGACGGCCAAAAAGAAATTAACTTATATGGAAGATTACTCTCGAAGACAGAATGTAAAGCTGATTAATTTTGCAGTTCAAAAGAAGGGAGAATTAAAACAGGAAGTGATAACTTGGCTCAATTCCTTTTTATCCAAACAACTGGAGGAGGAAGATATAGAGAGGATTCACTACTTGGGCAACCCAAGAGACGGAAGCCCAAGACCAATAATAGTTAGATTTGCCTCTTATGTAAACAAAGAATGTCTTATGTCTTCTATAAGAGCAAATCCTGACATTCTTAAGAGAGGAGATAAAACTGTGCAAGTCTATCAAGACCTCTCCAAAGAATCCTCTGATTGGCGAAAATCGATGAAGCCAGTGACAACACCACTACGGAAACACAATTATCGCTACTCTTGGGGCCACCCCCTGTTCTTGAAAGTTTGGAAAGGCTCTATTCAGCACACAATTCACTCCCTAGAAGAAGGCCATCACCTTCTGGAAGCATGGAATATTCAAGACGACTCGACTTCTCCTAGTCCGGCTCCTGGGACCTCCACCACAATATCAGGACGGTGAACAACAGGCGAAGCCCACCAGTTCATTTCTCTCTCTCTCTCTCTCCCCCTCTCCTTCTCCCTCCTTTCTGTCTCCCTTTTCTCTCCTCCCCCTTTTTTGCTTTCACTTATTCCCTTTTAATTTCCCCCTCCCCTCCCCCCCTTTTTAGGGGGGCGGGGGAGAGAGGGCAGTTTGGAGGGGGATATGACAATTTTCTGGGAAAAATTGATACACAGTATTATGATAATTAAAGAGCTTGCGGGATCTTGGCTGGTCATTGTCCGTGGATGGATCTCCTCCCTCCCATCCCTTGGGGGGCACATGCTAAAGTGTATGACAGCTTGTGGGGTGGGAGAAAAGAATATATTTTTAGGGTGGAGGGTTAGGTTTATTTTAGTTGTTTCTTTAGTAACTGTTGGTGTTTTTTTTTATACACAACGGGACCACTCCAGGACATTAAAAGAAAAAAAAAAATAAGTTATGGGAAAGTTTATAAAATTAGCAACATTGAATGTAAAAGGCTTGGGGTCAATTTTGAAGAGGAAGAGAATTGAAGCGATGATTAAAAGGCATAAATTGATATCGCCTTTTTGCAAGAAACTCATCAAATAAGAGATGGTATTAATGAACTAAAAATTCCAAATATTGATATATATGAAAAAAGTTTTGGTACTTCTAAAGCAAGAGGGGTTGCCATCTTAATCTCAAGGAATTGTGAATGCACTGTTGAAAATGTGGTGAAAGATTCAGAAGGCAGATATATAATATTGCAAGTTGTAATGGGTAAAGAGCAATATACTTTGTTAATGTATATGCACCAAATGCTAATCAAAACTGTTTTTATAATCTCCTTTGGGATCAGATCAAAACTGTTAAAAAGGGGTATTTAATAATGGCTGGAGATTTTAATATGGTGTTAGATAAAATCAAAGATAAATCAGTCTGTAAGAAGGAAGACTGGAGGGTTAGACATACAACACTTGCAAAGTTTATAAATACTACAGGATTGAAGGATGTTTGGAGAGAAATGAAAGGAGATGAAAGAAAATATACTTTCTACTCACCAGTACACAAGAGCTATTCTAGGATAGATTTTGTGTTTGTTTCACCAAGTCTAATACCTAAAGTAAACAACACTGAGATCGAGATCATAAAAACATCTGATCATGCTATAATGTCAATCGACATAGCAATAAACAAAAACTATAGAGAAGCTAAAAGATGGAGAATGAATCCAAAAATATTTCAATACCCAGAAGTGCTGGAAAGAGTTAAAAAGGATTGGTTGGAAACTTGGGACATAAATGAAAAGGCAGGTAGCAAAATGGCAACTATATGGGACACCTTGAAGGCTGTAGCTACAGGCTTCATCATAAGAGAAAACTTTATAATAATAAAAAAGGAAGAGCTCAATAAAAGAAATTTAGAAAATTTAATAACAGATTTAGAATCCCAATTTTTTTCTAATAACGATAAGAAGATATTGAGGCCGATCGAAGCAAAGAAAAAAAGAACTAGATGATCTAGAATTACAACAAACACAAAGAAATCTACTTTATTTAAAAAGAATTTTCTTTAAATGCAGCAATAAAAATTCAAAACTTTTAGCCAGAATAGCCCAGAAAAGAAGAGATAAGAACACGATAGGGATTATAAAAGACTCCTCAGGCAAGATGTGTATACAAATGAAAGACAAATTAAAAGCTATACAAGAGTTTTACCAGTCTTTATACACAGCAAAAAACAAGTTCAAGGAAGATATAGAAAAATATATTACTAAAAATTTAAAGAGAGTTTTGGAAGAGGAAGATATGCTGGAAATGGAGAAACCTATTACAGACCAAGAGATAGGTGAGGTAATAGATAAATTAAAGAATAATAAAACGCCCGGAGTGGATGGTCCGGGACCTGAATTTTATAAACTTTTTAAAGCAGCATTAATACCTAAACTAAAAAAGCTATTCAATAAAATATTGGAGGGAGAACAAGTTCCGAGATCCTGGACCCACTCCTTAACCATTTTAATACCTAAACCTAATAAAAACTTAATGGACATTGGGTCATATAGACCAATATCCCTATTAAACCAAGATGCTAAGATTTTTATTGCAATCCTGGCTAAAAGAATGAATAAATTTGTATCTAAATATATTAAAGATGATCAATGTGGTTTTATCAAAGGAAGACAAATGGCAAATATTATTAGAAGAAATTTGAACATTCTTTATGAAATGGGAAAAAGTAATACCAAAGCAGGCATGTTATCTTTAGATCTTTTTAAAGCTTTTGATTGCGTTCAATGGTCTACATTAAAAATTCTGCTAAAAAAATGGGGATTTGGGAAAACTTTTTTAGGAGTAATAAATCAATTATATTCAGAGGGTACTTCCTCAATAATAGTTAATGATGGAATGACTGAACAAATTACCCTAGGCTGCGGAACTAGACAAGGATGTCCTCTTTCTCCAGTTCTCTTTTGTATCGTTATAGAACTCCTGGCTAATGCTATAAGGGATGATGAATCCATTAAAGGTATAGGGAAAGATGGGGCAACTAAAATAGTCTATTTGCCGATGATGCTTTATTGACTATTTTAGACCCAATAGAGAGTATCCAAAGAGTAAAAGCTCATCTAGAAGAATTTGGGGAAATAACCGGATTATGTGTAAACTGGCAAAAATCAGAAAGTTTATTGTTTAACTACGGAAGAGAAGACCTTAAGACAATTGAAAAATTTGGACTTAAACCCGGAAAAAGTATTAAATACCTAGGATTAGAATTCTATAAAGAGTTTACTAAAACTAAAGAAAAAAATATTTCAAAATTAAAAGAAGAGATGGAAAATAAATTATTAACTTACTCTAAACTGAATTTATCGTGGTTTGGTAGAATAGCATTGGTAAAAATGAAAATACTTCCCAAAATTAATTTTATTTTCAAAACTCTCCAAGACATGATAAATAGGTTCTGTAATGCGGGGGAAACAACCAAGAATAAATAAAAGTTTGTGGTACAGATCCCAAAAAGAAGGAGGAATAGGTATACCCAATATAAGAAATTACTATATAGCCAATCAAATGAGTTGTTTCGGCGAAATTTTATTCAAACCGGAGAAGTTAATATGGTGGGAGCAAGAGTCATCGGATATAAAGGGGGAAATAAATAAATTTCTATTTACTGACTTTAAAAACAAAGTAAAGATTGACAACCCCCTTCTGAATGGTTTAATGACAACATGGAGAACAAATAGAAATTTTTTGTCACCGAAGGGCTCCCCACTAGGTTTAGTTACAGACCTGGAAAATTTCCCTACAAATTTGACACATTATTTCGAGTTATTCAAAGATAAGAAAATAGCTAGATTAAAAGATTGGATGGCCAAAATTAGATCAACTCACGATATAAAAAATATCCTGCAATCTAGTGACTTAATATGGTTAAATTACATTCAGTTAGGAAAATGGACAAAGGATTGGGTCAGAAGAAATAGTCAAATTAGAGAGTGTACAAAATTTGAACAGTTCTTACTATCGTTGGAATCTGATCAGGAGAATATAGAGAAAGGAATAATACGTAAAATATATAAAATATTAGGGGATTCATCGGAAATGAAGGAGTCAGATTCTCTGAGAGAGGTTTGGAATCAAGATCTTAATGTAGAGATAAACAAAAAAGACTGGGTGAAAATTTGTAATATGAGAATCTTGAGATCATTATCGGTCAGGATAAAAGAGAGATAAACAAAGAAGACTGGGTGAAAATTTGGAATATGAGAATCTTGAGATCATTATCGGTCAGGATAAAAGAAAATTATTTCAAACTAGTTTCTAGATGGTATTTAACACCAATTAGACTGAATAGAATGAATCCTGATTACTCTAAGATATGCTGGAAATGTGAAAAAAAAAGCCTGGTAAATATATGCATCTTTGGTGGGAATGTGAAATAGTTCAAAAGTTTTGGAAAGAGGTTTTTTTAGAGCTAAGTAACATGATTAAGTTAGATTTAGACTGTAATCCAGAGATAGCATTATTATCATTGTTAACTAGTAAAGATTATGATGTTACAACAAAGGAGCTAATAGCAAATCTTATGACAGCTGCCAGATTAATTATAGCAAGAAATTGGAAGTCAAAACTAGAACTTAAGATGAAAGATTGGTACAACGAACTTTGGGATATAGCTATAAATGATAAATTGTCTTGTAGTTTAAAAGTTAAATGAGGAGAAATGAAAAAAGACTTTTTTACAATATCTGGGGAAAATTTATAGACTATGTATTAGTTGAAGGGAAGGGGAAAGAGCCAACGAATAGTTCACGACAATTCTGGAGAAGAGGACTTTAAGAAGACTACTAGAACAACAGAAGATGGAGTAACAAAAAAGAATTCATGGATGGTCCCGGGGGGTTGGGGTACACTTGTATTGTTAATTGTTCCTTGTTATTTTCTTTTTATTTTGTTTGTATGTAGTTTAAAATTTAATAAAAATGTATTAAAAAAAACAAATCAGTCATGCTGGCCAACTACTTGCTTGTTTTAGCATTTCAAGAGGCCTGACATGGCACAATGATCTGGCTGATTTCGACTTTGATGGAGAGTTCACTCACATTTCACCTTGTGGATTGAGTGAGATAGATTACTTCTTTTTTAAAGAAAATTATTGAATTTTCTAAACCTAATAAGTAAAAACAAATACATTGCTTGTGTGTTGCCATGATACATATTTCAAATACAATTATTTTCACAATATTTCAGCCCAAATGTTTGATATATTCAAAATTTACATGTTTCTTTTCCACCATTATATTAATCATTACTTATTTATATCTTCATCTAGTACAAAGAATGAAAATAACAATATTATAACAATATTTAATAGAGATGGGCACAAAACGAATAAAAATTCTTTTTGTTATTCATTATTCATTTTGTTCGGTAATGAAACGAATAACGAACAGCCCCCTCTAAGAAAAATGAAAGAAAACGAAACAGAAATTTCCATTTTGTTCCATTATGTTTGTTTTTCATCCCCCACCCACTGGTGTCTCTTATCTGACGTCTGGGTCAGGGAGCTCCGAAGGTGGTGGTAAGGAGTTGCTGGGGCTCCAGATGCAGCAGCAGCGCAGTCCACCGCTG
This sequence comes from Phrynocephalus guinanensis, assembly GCA_037367245.1. Classification (NCBI taxonomy): domain Eukaryota; kingdom Metazoa; phylum Chordata; class Lepidosauria; order Squamata; family Agamidae; genus Phrynocephalus; species Phrynocephalus guinanensis. The sequence continues at coordinate 1,810,312 of CM074735.1, forward strand.
CCCTGCGCAGCCACTGCTGGGGCTCTGAAGGCATCTGCGAGGCCTACCGCTGCCCAGTGAGGCCTCCTGACACCCAGCGTGGCCTCTGCCAGGGCATCCCGGGCTGCTGCTGGGATGGCCATCGCCGCCGACATCCAGGTAAGCTGAATCAGTTCATTTTGGTTCAGTTCGTATGAATTTTTGTTTTAAAATATCATATGAAATGAAATGAAATAAAACAAACTGAGAGGGGCCCTGAACCAGAACGAACTGAACCATCGGTTTTCTGTTTCGTGCCCACCTCTACTATTTAATCTTAACCGTGTTGATAATTCTTCATTTTACTAAGCAGCTTAAAATCTATTTGCCTAGCTCGATATATGAAAGGCATACATTTATATCTGTTTTCATCTAATAAAAAGAGTGAAGATAGCAAATTGGACTTTTAAAATATCCTACCTAATCTACAAGATTTAGTAAATAATAAACATCATCAACCAATTATAGTTTATCTATTCAACTAAATTCTATCAAATTTCAAATACTATACCAATATAGTTGAGACTAATATTTAATGGGCTCTTAAAGAAAAAGAGTTTTATCTTGGTCTCTCAGTTTCGTAATGCATATGAAAGTTTCTACTCTTGGCTAATATATTCCTCTTGGAGGTCTAACAGATTAACAATTCAAACTGGTAATCTCACTTCCATTTTCACATCTTAATATTTATTTAATGTGTTAAGGATGGTCGAAATACAAAAAGCAGATTTCTGCATTAGAGTGACCTATCTGGTTTAGCAAATATTAAGTTAGCTTAGCAGTAGTCTTAACTGATCCATTACAGAACACATTTCCATTCACTGTTTTCCATGTCATTACAATCCATTATAATCCATTTATAACCAATAATAGCCAATGGTGGTGTGTCTCCAATACACCATACTACCTGTTTGAAGGCTGAATAGCTGAGAGGAGACAGAGTGGGCTACACTGATACCTTGAATTATGAAATTAATCTGTTCCAATGGAATTTTTGTAATTTAAAAATTTCATAATTCAAAATGTGGTTTCCCATAGGAAAGCATTGAAAACTGTTTAATCTGTTCTGGAGGTCCAAAAAAAGGCAAAAGGGGGGAACTGATTAATTGGTTTTCAATTCATTCCTATGGGAAGCCTGCCCCAACCCAGCTAAGCAGAAAAAGAGCTTCTCCCATTTGCTGGGTTGGTGGGAAACCCCCTCAATCAACTGTCACAGCCTGACACTCAGTTGATTTTGACAGCTTTGAGCTGTCCAAATCAACTGGGTGTTGGGTTGCCAGGAGCAGCCTTTGGCTGTCTGTTGACTGAGCGTTTATTCCCCTGCTTTGTTAGGTTGAGGCAGGCTTTCAAAAACCCTCTGCCCTGAAAGACGGGAAAGGGCTTTTGCCTAAAGTACTTTCAAAAACCCACCACCCCCAAAGACAGCAAAAGCTCTTTCCCATCTTTGGAGGCAGAGGGTTTTTTAAACCCTGCCCCAACCCAGCAAAGTTTGGGGAAAACCTCCTGCATTGCTGAGTTGGGGGGGACCCCTCAATCAACCATCACAGCCTGAAACCCAGCTGATCTTGACAGCTCTGAGCGGTAAAAATCAGCTGGGGTTCAGGATGCCAGGAGCAGCCTTCGACTGCCTATTGATTGAGGGGGTTTCCCTAACCCTAAAACACTTTTAAAAAACCCACTACTCCCAAAGATGGCAAAATCCCTTTCCATGGTTGCCCCAGTGCAGGAAATGAGGAAATGGGTGAGCAGGGACTCCACTGTTGGCCTGCTTATCTCCTTAACAGATTGGGGCAGCCAGGATCCTAGCTTCTCTGACCCAGGATGGGTGCCCTGATCCATCAAGGGAACAAGCGGGTGAGTGGTGGAGTCCCCGCTTGCCTGCCCCCCCCCCCAGGTTGGGGAAGCTGGGATCCTGGCAGCCCAACACCCATGGTATTCAAGGGTGGCATTTTTGAACACAGAGGTATGTACACCTACTGCTGATTTGCTAGGTGCTGGTTCAGGTTTTTTTCTGTTTTACAGGTTTGTTGCCACAGATTAAGGTGCAAGTGATACTGTGTTGAAACATTCATTTTGGGGGCAGTAAAATATGCCAATCGGTCCAGCTGGGGCAGGAATTTGGGACTAGGAGCTTGGGCCATGTTGGAATGCAAAGGACAAAGAGGTGTGCTTTGGGATGAATTACTTGAATTGGTGTCCCATGTTACTCCAAATATACCCCCTGACATTGATCTGGTCCACCTGGATGGTAATGACTTGATCCTGGTTTTGATTACTAACATCAATGCTGACTTACAGAAGTTCCAGGCCATGTTCCCAAATGGCAATGTGGGGGGGGGGATGCAGACAGACAAACAAGCAGCTGGTGGTAACTACAATTATGGATTCAGCTAGCACTGTGTTTAGAAATCCAGGAAAGATTTGGATTTCTTTCAGATAAGAACAGGATAGGAAAAATCTCTCCCCATTCACTTGTTTGCATCAATTCCAGAGCAAATCTGATAACTAAACTAAACACCTGGGTGGCATATAAGGTGAGCAGAATGAGGAAAAACCCCTCCAGCTGCTGCCCTGAGATGCTGGAGTCTCTTCAGGCATCAGCAAACTTGACCTCTGTAACAGAGGTAATTATCTCTTTGACACTTATATTTCCATCCTACAAAGTGTATAGATTAAAATATCCTCCCCATTGAATGATGTATGATAACCTGCTAATTGAAGCAACATTCAGGTTAACTGACATGTGGCAGTCCATAAAAACCTCACATCACCTAAATTGGGTTAGTCTGTAAAGTTCCATGTGACATTTTGGTCCAATATAGGTTTTCTTTCAAGTTGCCTCCCCCAAAGATGGTCTACTACAGATGCTCCCACAAAGATGGTCTCCTTTGTTCACTTCCATTCGCAAAGTGACTGTACACAAGGGAACACCCCAGATGCTGTCTCCTTTTTTCATCAGTTAACTCCTCCTCACCCAAACGCAAAAAACCAAGGCTGGTTTTCTACAACTCTGAATGGTAGTGAGCAAAAAAGAGTATCCTATAGACTCCAAACTTCGGCCCTCCTGATGTTTTGGAACACAACTCCCAGAATTCCAAGCCTGTATTTCCAGTGGCAAATGACTGTGGGAGTTGTGTTCCAAAACATCTGGAGGGCTGAAGTTTGGACATGCCTGCTGTAGACCCATCTTGGCTGCTGCCATTGGTATCGTCAAAATTCAGGCTGCCCTTTGCTATTTACAGCTTGCATCATTTTTCCAATTTGCAATGCAGACACATTACATTGCTTCAATATGAGGCCTGGCATTTTGAATTGTGGATAGAGAAGCACAATATTCTACTTCATAAACTAGAAATTTTTTGATGAATTGATCTGAAGAATAAGTACAGTGGACCCTTGTTTAACGTATAGCTCGCATAACGGAAAATCTGTACAACGGAAAAAATTTCCACCACCCCTCCTCCTCCTCCCCCTCCCTCTCCAACCTGGCCGCAGGCAGTCTCTTTACAGAGCCCGTGCCTCTCTCTGGCTGCTGCTGCTGCTGTTGCTCAGTCCTGCAGGCGGTTTCGCTTTCCCTCTGAGCAGCAGAAGCAGAAGCGCCTCTGCCGTCCCTTCGTCCTTTGTCTCTCTCCCCGCCCCTCATTCATGAGTTGGAGCCTCCGCTCCCTCCGCAGGCTTCAAGTCACACGTTCCTCTTCGTTGCTGGCCTCCAGAGCCCCGGCACGACGCTCAGGCCAGTCTCTCTCTCTCTCTCTCTCTCTCTCTCTCTCTCTCTCTCTCTCTCTCTCTCTCTCTCTCTCTCTCTCTCTCTCTCTCTCTCTCTCTCTGTGTGTGTGTGTGTGTGCGTGTGTGCGTGTGTGTGTGTGTGTGTGTGTGTGTGTGTGTACGGAAGGAGGGGCCAGGCACTCTCTCTCTCTCTCTCTCTCTCTCTCTCTCTCTCTCTCTCTCTCTCTCTCTCTCTGTGTGTGTGTGTGTGTGTGTGTGTGTGTGTGTGTGTGTGTAGGGAAGGAGGAGACGCTCGACCTGCTTCCTGGCTGCTGTGCAACACCTCCCTGTGCTGCTTGTGCAGTGGTATGAGCCAGAACATTTGGATGCCTTTCTTACATCCTCCTCCTCCTCCTCCTCCTCCTCCTCCTCCTCCTCCTCTCTCGAGACCTAAGGAATTAACCCTTGTCCTGCTGCATTCCGCCTGAAATCAGTGTGGGTGGGTGGGTGCCTGTTTTCATTTTTGCATTTCTGTTCCCCCAAATTATACATGTACTGTAGTTTGTGTCATTTTTCTCTGCATTGGAACGGATTACTCCATTTTCAATGCATTCCTATGGGAAATTGCAATTTGTATAAAGGAAAATTTGTTTAACATAATTTCATTTGGAACGAATTAATTCCTTTATACAAGGTACCAGTGTACCTGTGATGCTGGGAAAATAACAAATGTGACACAAGTACAAAATTCTGCTCTCTGTAAGAGGCAGCATCCAGTAGTTACTGGAATATTAGTAGAAGTTCCAGGCTGTGGGCAAGGAAGCAATGAAATGAACAGGGGACTACGTTTGTTGTAGTTAATTACTTATCTCAGTAAGATCACACAGGTCAGGATATACAATTCAAAATCATGTTGTGAACATTTTCTTTGTAGTATGTGGCTTAAAACCAACAGAAAGGTAGTATCATCACAGTCAAATCTTCATTTAAACAACATAAACCTCTGAAAGCGGGCACCTGACAAACAGAAAATATGAGCTCTTCCTCAGAGAATCTAAAGCAAAATCTGTGATGTGAGAACTGTTTGGCTCAACCCTGGTTCCAGCTAGGAACTTGTCATGTTTTTGTATGCTCTGTGAGTCACTAGGCAGGCTTCACCATCTTGTAATAAAGAAAAGAGAGGAGCTCTGGTACAGACCAAAAGAAGACCAAAAGGAATGATATTGTTGTTGCTCTGCTTGGTGACAGAAAGGGAAACAACAGATTGAATTTGCTGGCTTCACGCAGATTAATTCAACCCAGGGTGGAGAACCCTGTGGCCCTCCAAATGTTGCTTGACTCTGGGCCTTTATACACGACCCCTAAGCTCCGCAGGAAATGGCTGCAAGGTCCAGACCTTACAAGTGTTTTCCCACCAGCTCCGGACTTTGCAGACAATTAAGTGCGACCCCGCCCACCTAAGCGTGACCCAGCTGCACTTTCTTGTACCTGCTTGAGGTGGGTGAAAATCCCCAGGTCCGGATTTAATCTGGTCAGTGCGGGGGTCTCCTGGCTTCTGCTTGTGTTTTTTTTTTTTGCCTCCTGCCCCTTTAAGAGAAGAGGTGGGAGGAAAAAAAGCAAGCAGAAGAGAAACGGAAGAGAAACGGAGCTCCGGGAGGCTCCTCCAGGTGAGCTGCATTTTCCCCTCTTTCTCTGGTGGGGAGGAAGGAAGAGCAACGAACCCCTAAGATCTTTGGTCCGAATTTAAGGGACCAGCGGATCTTAGGGGTCGTGTGAAAAGGCCCTCTATCTCCTGTCAGCCCCAACAAGCATGGCTGATTATCAGGAATCATGGCAGTATAGAGCTGAGCAATATCAGGTTCCTAGAGTCTGGTGTAATACACTTAAGCCACAACAACTGGTTATCATTAAAATGTAGATCAAAACAATAACTCATCACTTCTTGAGCCAAGAGATCCCACAGACTTTCTGTAGTTGCTCTGTGAAGGGTGGAAGGCAAACATCCCATGTTCTTTGGTTTCCCCGAGTAAGTGTCTTTGTAAAGTGCTGAATGAAAAGTACTTTCTGAAATAAGATATGATGAGCTTTTTGTATTGGCTGTGGCAATGGAATGTTGTATAGAACTTTGTCCTGCTTAATAATTGATCTCAGGTTTTGCTTTAAACAAAATCCAGTGGCAAAATCCTCCTCTGCACTGTTGAGTAATTTCACATGTGATTTTACTCCTGGGCCTTTCTTAAGCATGGATTTCCATTTGTGCAAAACAGTGTCACATCTAATGGTTTTTGTGATGGGAAGGAAGCAACTGATTTGACACTTTAAACAAACTTTCTGAAATCCCAAATCTGGAAATAAAAGGCTGCCATTTGTTCTCAAGGCTGTCACCAAGCTTGTGCACAATGGGCATATTCTGCATGAGAAATATCTTGACAGGTGTTAGCAGCTGGCGGTACAATTACAATTAACACAGTGCCTTTATTAGATTTGACTTTGACATGTGTATTAATAAATCTTGGACTGGGATAAGAGAATCACTCAGCTGTACTTTAAAGGTTTAATTGCATATGCACATGTTGATGTGTAGTGCATCACACACCCACATTCAATTTTCCCTGTCTAATGCATCATGTCACCATGGTGTGTATTTTAAGGAAAACTGATGTTTATTTATAATGTGTATCCCCTGCTAGTAGACCAGTTTAAAAAGATGGATTTATATTTCTTAAAGGATGCTTAGCAATATCACATGCCACCTCAGGAGACTTCAGTAACCTCTAACATTTCTCAAAATTCCATTTACTCCTTACTCAGTCAATGACTCTCCAAATTTCATACACCCAATGTATTTTTTAATTTAGAGAGCCATCCTTGGGGTGGAGTAGAAAATGGAGACTGATGCTTCTATCCAAAAACTGCAACCAAATCTCTTGAAATGAGAGGAAATATCTGATGGTGCTAACTCAGTGGTATGATCATGTAGGCAGCTTTGTGATTGTTCTTCAAGTTAGGGCATTTATACACAACCCCTAAGCTGCGCTGCAAATGGCTCCCAGCTCCGGAGCTTAGAAATGTTTTCCCACCAGCTCCGGAGTTTGGAGACAATTAAGTGCGACCCCACCCACTTTAGCGCGACCCAGCGCACTTTCCTTGTACCTTCTCTTTGGAGGTGATAAAAAATTAGATGCGGATAAGAGTGCCCGGCTCTCCTGGCTTGTCTGTTGTTGTTTTTTGCCTCCCGCCCCTTTAAGAGCTCCTTGAGACGGAACCAGGAAGTAATGGGGCTCCTGACAAGTTCGACCGGCAGGGGCAGGTTAGTAAAGGCTTCTTTTGTCCTTTTTTTGCCTCCCCCCCTCACGCCGACAGGAGCAGGAAGTGCTGAGGGGTGGGGACGGAGGAACAGAAACGAACCCCCAAGATCTCTGGTCCGAATTTAAGGGACCAGCAGATCTTAGGGGTCGTGTGAAAAGGCCCTTAGTTTTACTTTGCATTCTCTGCTTCCTCACTGAGAGTGACAAGGAATTCCAGATGTGGCATTGGGCAGAATTTGTGGTCATGTAGAAACATGTTTCTGGAGTTTGTAATAGGATGAAAATAATACAGTTTGTAGCTATACACCTGAGGGATTAGTTCATGGGGCTCTTTTCTCTAGAAAAACCAAACCAGTCCAAGTACAGAAAAAGAAAAAGCTCTCTGTCTCTTTCACTGTCACTCTCATTGTGTGTCTTTGTGTATGTGTGTGTGTGTGTGTGTGTGAGAGAGAGAGAGAGAGAGATAGAGATAGATAGATAGATAGATAGATAGATAGATAGATAGAGAGAGACAGAAAGACAGACAGACAGAGAAGGGGGGAGAGGGGAGGGAAACTGTGAGATCCCAGGAATCCCCCCCCCCCACATCTATGGGAAGATTCCACGTATTGGATATGGAATGATCTAAATGCAAATCCTGATGATTCCAAAAAAACAACAACAAAAAACTATGCTCTTTTTTCCTACAGGAAAGATCAGTGTCCCAGTGAATATGTGATCTAGTTTTGAGAATTTTTTTTTTGAAAGTAAGGTTGAGGCTTAATATGATACTAGTTTAAGAGAGGTTTAAAAATAGACAGAATGTGTCACATATTTTCTCAAATGTTTTCACTAACCTCCAGTAACAGTCTGTTGGAAACCTTCATTTTGATACAAAGTGACTTTTGAAAGGAATTAAAATGAGCTTGTTTTCATTTAAATCTAATAATGCCTTTAGCCTAATACCTACCTTATTTGTACAAAAGGAGAAAGAACTACGTAGACATCCCAAGATTATGTTTCAAAAGAAAATTGTGCTGGAATCTTGTACTTGCTAATATTCTCTCATCACTCCTTTTCTTGATCATAATCACTTTTGTAGATGAATCTGGCCTGGAAATAAAATTTTATTTTTCTCTGACAGTCAAGGTACCAAGCAAGTACCTTTATTTTTCTCTGACAGTCAAGGTACCCATTTATTATATTCCTCAATCTGGAATATCTTATAAATGGAGCACATTTCTACTTTTGTGTCCCAGTTGATCAGTGAGGCTAAAAAATAAAACAGGCTGAACTGTGCTTTCATCATTGTAAGGCTAATTACACAGGTGACAATGAGGCCTGTAATAAGACTTTCTGGGGTAGGAACTGGCAAGCCACCACAGTATCCCTGCCAAGAACATCCCATGGACAGAAACAAAAGGCTAAAAGATATGACGCTGGAAGATGAGCCCCTCAGGTTGGAAGGCGTCCAACATGCTACTGAGGAAGAGCGGAAGACAAGTACAAGTAGCTCCAGAGCTAATGAAGTGGCTGGGCCAAAGCAGAAAGGACGCTCATCTGCAGACGTGCCTGGAAGAGAAAGGAAAGTCCCATGTTGCAAAGAAATATACTGCATAGGAACCTGGAATGTGAGATCTATGAACCAGTGTGAGCTGGATGTGGTCAAATGTGAGATGGTGAAATGCATCAGAGAATGGAAAGAATAAACAGATGAGTATCCCTACTACTGTAGTCCCATAGAAGAAATGGAGTAGCCCTCATAGTCAACAATAGAGTGAGAAAAGCATTGCTGGGATACAACCTAAAAAATGATAGAATGATTTTGGTACGATTCCAAGGCAGTCCTTTCAACATCACAGTAATCCAAGTTTATGCAACAACTACCGGTGCTGAAGAGTCTGAGATTGACCACTTTTATGAAGACTTACAAGAACTTCTAGAACTGACACCAAAGAAAGATGTTCTTCTCATTTATAGGGGATTGGAATGCTAAAGTAGGGAGTCAAGTGATAAAAAGAATAACTGGAAGGAAGAGAGGCGAAATGAAAAAAGAAATTCTAGCATGGCTTAACTCTATTCTCCCCCAACAGCTTGTGGAATGAGATATTGAAAGGGTGCATTTTATAGGCAATGCAAAAAAAGGAATAGTAAAGCCAGTTCTGATCAGATTTACTTCTTATGCTATTAAAGAACACCTCATGTCTATCATCAGAGCAAAACCTGAGCTCCTGAAGCGAGGTGACAGAATTGTGCAAGTCTATCAGGATATCTCCAGAGAGACCTTTGAATGGAGGAAAACGATGGGGCCTGTGACAACTGCCCTGAGAAACCATAACTTCAAATACAATTGGGGATTCCAGATTTTTCTCAAAGTATGGAAAGGCCCAACTTTGCATAAAATTTACTCGTTGGAAGAAGGGGAACAACTTCTGAAGGCATGGAATATCCAAGTTGAAAGCTGACTCCTCCAGGACTGGTTGCCAGATCCTCATCAGTCTCATCTGACAACTAACTCCGAAGATTAAATTGGGGAGATCCAGAGTACCGAAGACATTTCTCCCTTCTTCTTCTTCTTCTTCTTCTTCTTCTTCTCTCTCTCTCTCTCTCTCTCTCTCTCTCTCTCTCCTTTTTTTCTCCTTCCTTCCCTACATTTGTTCTATCCCTGCCTGCATTCCTATCCTTTCCCCCCTCCCCCTTTCCTCCCCCCTGCTCTTGCTTTCCTCTTACTTGTCCTATGAGGGGTTATTCCCCCCCCCTATTGTTTTCTCCTTTTTTCTCCTTTTTGTCCCTTTAAAAAAATCTATTATTATTATTATTATTATTATTATTATTATTATTATTATTATTATTATTATTATTATTATTATTATTATTATTATTATTATTATTATTATTATTATTCCCCTTTGGGTTGAGAGGGAGGGAGGAAGAATAGAAGGAAGAAAGGAGTGAACTTTTTTTTCTTTATTTCTTTTTTTAATTTAAAGCAAAGATAGACAGTGTTAAGACTTAATACAGCTTTTGGATTCCTTATTAGCCATCGAATGTGGACGGGTGCTTCCCCCCTCCCACCCTGCAAGGGTGCATACAAAATGTGTATGAGGGCCAGAAGGATGGGAGAACAGAAATTAAGTGTAGATTGTAGGGCTTGGGTTATTGTAGTTTTTATTATAAGTGGTGTTTGTTTGAGTAGTTGCACTGTGGGACCATGCCAGATGGACAAAAGAAAGAAACTATGGATAAATTTTTAAAATTAGCTACACTGAATGCAATAGGCCTTGGTTCTGTTCTGAAGAGAAAGAGAGTAGAGTCATTAATCAAGAAGAACAAACTGGACATTGTTTTTCTTCAAGAAACACATCAAATGAAAGAAGGACTTAATGAATTGAAATTACCCAATATTAACATATATGAGAAAAGTTTTGGATCATCAAAAGCAAGGGGTAGCTATCTTAATTTCAAAGCATTGTGATTGTATTGTTGAAAAAATTGTGAAAGATACGGAAGTTAGATACATAATTCTTCAGGGCACAATCGGTTCAGAGCAATATACATTGATAAATGTTTATGCACCAAATACCAATCAAAACCTGTTCTACAAAGAGGTTTGGGAGCAGATAGAAAGGGTACAGAAGGGACATGTAATTATGGCTGGAGATTTCAATATGGTTATGGATAAAATCAAAGACAAAACAATCAATAAGAATGTTGACTGGAGGGTTAGGCATACAACTTTAACAAAATTCATCGCAAATACAGGTTTAAAGGATGTTTGGAGAGAATTGAAGGGAGATGAAAGAAAATATACATTCTACTCCCCAGTTCACAAAGGTTATTCTAGAATAGACTTTATATATTTTTTCACAAAGTTTACTATCTAAAATTTCAAACACAAATATAGACCTGATAAAAATTTCTGACCACGCTTTAATGAATGTTGAAATATTAACCAAGAAGAATTATAGAGAAACTAGAAGGTGGAGAATAAACCCTAGAATTTTCCAATTCCTGGATGCAGTAGAAAGAATACAAAAAGATTGGCTAGAAACTTGGAATATTAATGAAGAAGGAGGTGGACAAATAGGAGTTATTTGGGACACTTTGAAAGCTGTAGGTAGAGGCTACATGACAAGAGAAAATTCTATAATAAAAAATCGAGAGGAGGTAAACAAGAGAAATTTGGAAGTTTTAATAGCAGACCTTGAATCTCATTTTTTTAAAGACAAAAAACCTTAATCCAGATTGAGGCTAGGAAAAGAGAATTAGAAGATATAGAATTACAACAAACTCAAAGAAATTTACTATATTTGAAAAGAAACTTTTTTGAATATAGCAATAAAAACTCAAAGATGTTAGCTAAGATAGCACAGAAAAGAAAAGAAAAAAGTATGATAGGAAGGATAAAAGACCCAAGAGGCAATAACTGTACACAAATGAAAGAAAAATTAAAAGCTATCCAAGAATTTTCCAAAATTTATATACATCTAAGAACAACAGGAAGGTAGTTATGGAACAATATATTTCCAAAAAACTAAAATCAAGATTAGCAGAGGAAGGCAGGTTAGAAATGGAGAATTCTATTAAAGATGAGGAGATAGAGGATGTGATAAACAAATTAAAGAATGCTAAAACTCCAGGAGCTGATGGATTGGGACCAGAATTTTATAAGATATTTAAATCAATGTTAATACCTAAGCTAAAGAAGCTTTATAATGAGATATTGGAAGGAGGGCAAGCCCCAATCTCCTGGAAACACTCGTTAACTATTTTAATTCTTAAGCCTAATAAGGATCCAACAGATGTTGGTTCCTATAGACCAATATCTCTTATAAATGAAGATGCTAAGATTTTCACAGCAATTCTAGCTAAAAGAATGTATACCTTTATAGATAAATATATCAAAGACGATCAAACTGGTTTTATTAAGGGTAGACAAAAGTCAAACACTATAAGAAGAACTTTGAATGTTCTTTATGAGATGGGAAGATTGCAAGATAAAGCATGTATTCTATACTTAGATTTATTTAAAGCTTTTGATTGTGTTCAATGGTCTACGTTAAAACTTTTATTAGAGAAATGGGGTTTTGGAAAAAAATTCCTAGGTGTAATAAATCAACTTTACTCAGATAGTACTTCATCAATTATAGTCAATGACAGAACAGATTACTTTAGGCTGAGGAATAAGACAGTTTGTCACCAGTTTTGTTTTGCATTGTAATAGAGCTACTCGCAAATGCAATGAGGGACGATGAACAAATCAAAGGTATGGGGAAGGAGGGGAAGATTAAAATCAGCTTGTTTGCGGATGATGCCTTGATAACAATAAAAAATCCGTTAGACAATATACCAAGAATAAAATTACATTTAAAGGAATTTGGTGTAACAACTGGGTTATGTGAAAACTGGCAAAAATCAGAAATTATGTTGTTTGATCATGATAAACAAGATATGGAGGAGATTTCCAACTCCAGTCCCTCTACTTCTTCTGCGGATGATGCCGTGATCTTGTCTCGTACCAGACCTGGCCTAAAACGTTTGATGTATAAATGCCTTGAGTTCCTAGGTAACAACAACTTACAACTTAACTACGATAAGTCTAAAATTGTTGTATTTGCCAAATCTTGAAAATTGTACAGGTGGATCTTTGCTGGAAGAAAGATTGAACAGGTTAAGTATTTCAAATATTTGGGTATCATGTTTCACTACAAACAGTCCTGGGTGCTCCAACGCAAAATGGCAATACAACGGGCCAAAGGCACCACCCAGGCAGTTTGCAGATTTTTCTATAATACAGGAAACAGATATGTACCCTCCGCACTAAAAGTGTTTAATGCAAAGATTGTACCCCAGTTGCTGTACGGTATACCATTATGGATCAAGGCATGGGACCATTCTCTAGAACAAGTGCAATCTATGTTCCTATGGAAGATCTTGGAAGTACCAACATGTGTACCATATGCGGCTCTTTGTTTAGAAACAGGCCAAAATATGGTAGCAACTCAGGCATGGTCGAGAGCAATCAAATACTGGCTAAAGATCCACTACAACTTTAAAGAGGGTAGCTTCATACACCAAATTCTCCAAGAACAGGTCAGGGCACAAGAACTTGACTACATTGAAAAGAAAATTTCAAAAATAGGTTTATCATTAGAACAACTTGGCTCTCTGCCCCAAAAAGAAGCATTTTATGTAATTAACGGCAGACTACTAGATATTGAATTCCAGGATCTCCTGAGTTCAGCAAATAAGACTTGCTCACCCTTAAATCACTTAATTCCAATCAGGCAAGGCCAGAGTGCTAGATATCTTCATTTATTGCAGTCACCACAAAAACGCAGAGCTTATTCTCTGGCTAGATTTAATGTAATGCCTTCAGCACTATTAGCAGGTAGGTTCCAAGGCATTCCGTATAACAAGAGGAATTGCTCGTGCGAGTTGGGAGGAATTGAATCGCTGACACACATGTGTTTGTACTGCCCTCACTACTCAGTACCCCGTATGCAATACCTGGGCCCAATATTATCTAGGGTGAAGGGGTGGCCAGATGCAGGAATAATGCAATTAATGCTAAATGATCAAGTGGAAGACAGGGTGAAGAAAGTAGCGGGTTTTATGGCACACATAGTGAATCATGCTCAAACTCTACAGCCTGTATCAATACTCCCACTCTGAGCTATGTTTGAATGTCAGTTGTAATCATTGACTTGGTTACTGCCAGAAAACCTAAATTAGGTTTTATATATGTGTTTTATTTATATATGTGTCTTATTTATGCCATTAAAGGTTTGATTGATTGATTAATTGATTGAGATTTCCAACTATGGATTGAAAGTCTGCAAACATATGAGATATTTAGGGATACTTTTAGATAAAGATTTGCTCAAGACCAAGGAACAGAACTATATCAAATTAAAGGAAGAGATCAGAAATAAACTACAAAATTACTCCAAATTAAACCTATCATGGTTTGGCAGAATAGCATTGGTAAAAATGAAGATACTTCCTAAAATTAACTTCCTTTTTAGAATGCTACCCATTCAGTACACAAAAGCTGAAATTAAAGCTTATCAAGATCTGATAAATAGATATTGTAATGGAGGTAAAAAAACAAGAATAAGTAAAAGCTTTTGGTATAGATCACAAAAGGAAGGAGGCATAGGTATACCTAGCCTTAGAAACTATTATACAGCTAACCAGCTTAGTTGTGTGGGGGAAGTATTATATAAACCGGAAAAAATAATGTGGTGGGAACTTGAATCAGATGAGCTAAATGGGGATATAAATAAACACTTGTTCAGTTTCCCTAAAAAAACATCAAATTAAAAAACTCCTCCTGAGGTCCCTATTAACCACTTGGACAAAGTACAGAAGGAAATTGGCTCCGGAAGTATCCCCTCTCAGTTTGGTAATAGATCAGGAAAATTTCCCCAGGAATATGAAGAAATATGGAGAATTATTTAAAACAATGAAAGTGGCAAGAGTAAAAGAGTGGATTAACAAAATGAGAACAAAGCAGGATATTAAGCTCATATTACAAGCTAAGCATTTAACTTGTTTAAATTATGCCCAATTAGAAAGTTGCATGAAAGATTGGATAAGGAGAAATACACAACTCAGAGAATATACAAAGTCTGAACAATTCTTGTTAACATATGAACCAAAGAAAGGAAACACAGGAAAAGGAGCAGTAGGTAAAATATACAAAATAATCGAGGACTCACTAGAGGAAAGAGAACAAGAAACAATAAGAGAGGTGTGGAAGCAAGACATTGGTAAAGAAATAAAAAAAGATGAGTGGAAAAGTGTTTGGAATATGAGGATCTTACATTCATTATCCGTTAGAATAAAAGAAAATTATTTTAAAACATTTTAAGATGGTATATGACACCAGTCAGACTGAATAGAATAAATTCAAGATATTCTAAGTTTTGCTGGAAATGTGAAAAAAAGATAGGCACCTATATTCATCTTTGGTGGGAATGTGAAATAGTTCAAAAGTTTGGCAACAGATCTTCGGTGAGATAAAAGAAATACTACAAGCTGATATTAAATGTAAGCCAGAAATTGCTCTGTTATCACTACCACTTACTAATGAATACGATATAAAAACAAAAGAATTAATTGCAAATTTTATGACAGCAGCAAGACTGATTATAGCTAAAAATTGGAAACCGAAATTAGATTTTAAAATTGCCGACTGGTATAAGGAAATGTGGGAGAGAGCTTTAAACGACAAATTGTCCTGTAGTATAAAAGTTTTGTGAGGGGAAATGAGCAAGGATATATTTTATGATATTTGGGGAAAATTTATAGATTATGTACTATTAAAAGGGAAAGGGATACAACCGTCATACAATCCAACACAGTTCTGGAGAAAAAGACTCTAAGAAGACAACTAGAAAAAAAGAAGATGAAGAAGGAAGAGAAGATAAAGGAACACTGGATGGTCCCGGGTGGGGTGGGGGTGGGGGCTTGGGGTGCACTTTGTAGTGTTGTAATATTTTTGTTTATTGTATTGTTTATTGTATGTTTGTTTATTTTTAAATAAAAATAAAAATAAAATAAAAAAGGAATAACTGGCAAGTTTGGCCTTGGAGTTCCAAATGAAGCAGGGCAAAGGCTCATAGAGTTTTGTCAAGAGAACAAGCTGGTCATTGCAAACACTCTTTTCCAACAACACAAAAGGCGACTCTACACGTGGACATCACCAGATGGACAATACCGGAATCAGATTAATTATGTTCTCTGCAGCCAAAGATGGAGGAGCTCTATACAGTCAGCAAAAAACAAGACCTGGTGCTGACTGTGGCTCAGATCATCAGCTTCTTATTTCAAAATTTCAAACTTAAACTGAAGAAAGTAGGGAAGACCACTGGGCCAGTCAGGTATAATCTAAGTCAAATCCCTTTTGAATACACAGTGGAAGTGAATTATAGATTCAAGGAACTAGATTTGGTGGAGAGAACACCTGAAGAACTATGGATGGAGGCTTGTAACATTGTACAGGAGGCTGCAATGAAAACTATTCCAAAGAAAAGAAAATGCAAGAAAGCAAAGTGGTTGTCCATCGAGGCCCTACAAATAGCAGAGGAGAGAAGAGACATGGCCCTCAGTCATCTTGGATAGCGAGGAATGCAGTCTTGGTCATATTCATATCTGATTAATTCATACGTTAATTACTATATTACATGCATTTACTATTTTTTCCATAGGCTGCATATCAGCGTTCATATTCCTAAAGCAGTTTTTGACATATTGCAACAATGTAGAATACATGAACATATGGGACATCCTTCTATATGGTAGCAATTTTGGCATCTGTCAAAAATTGTGTGTGTGTGTGTGTGTGTTTGTGTGTGTGTGTGTGTGTGTGTGTGTGTGTGTGTGTGTGTGTGTGTGTGTGTGTGTATCAGTCGGCTTAGGCAAATACCCAGAAAGCACTCAAAATGTTATTTTATTGTTGTGTGCTAATTATATGTCTTTAATTATATTATTACTTAATGTAATTATTATTTATTGTTATATTTGCATTTTATTTTATTATTGTGCAATAATTAAACATCTGTAATTTCAGAACTGTGATTTTAATTGTGTGTGCTATATACTTTCTGAAGATTGCTAACTGTCCTAGGCTTATCATGAGGAAGAGTGAGATACAAATAAAAGTTTTTTACCACATCATTTAATAAGGAAATTTTCCAGCCAGTTTTGGAAAGAAAATCTGCTTTATACCCCAGCTTTCCCCATCCTGTACTTTGCAGGCACACACCAGAACCGATAGCTTAAAAAAACCTCTCAGTGCCCTTACTAGTTAAAATTTCCTAGCATAAATTAACCTAAGGTCAATATGATTATTAAAGCTTGAAGCTCTAATAATTACAGTGTAACTATTTATAATGTGTTTTAATGCCTTACTGCATCTGCAAAGTGTTTGGGATGGAAAATTAGGAACAGCAGGTGTTTTAGCATCACAGCCTGTTGTAATAGAACAGCGTAGAACATTATGCTTGTGTAGATAAATCTGCTCTTCTCCTTGTTAGATGCTGTCAAGTTGCCTTTGAAGGGCTGATCTGCAAAATCTCCTGTTCCCGACAGCCCTGATCATCGCTTGTAAACTCAAGCCTCTGGCATCCTTGATGGACTCAATCCATCTCATATTTGGTTTTCCTCTTCTCGTGCTTCCTCCAACTTCTTTTGGCATTACAGTATTGCCTTTTCCAGCAAAATTTCCCTTCTCACGATTTACTCAAAGTATAACAACTTCAGTTTTGTAATTTTTAAGACTAGAGAAAATTGGAAGGTTACCCTCATCATGGACTAAAGCTATCATAGTACCCATCTTCAAAAAAGGAGACCCTCAAGTTCCAGGAAATTATCGCCCTGTTAGCCTGCTGTCAATCTTGGGGAAACTTTATGCTCGACACTTAGCAAACAAACTGACAGCCTGGATGGACAATCAAAAGATATTGGGCCCAGAACAGATCGGGTTTTGTAAAAACAGACATACATTAGATCACTGCATTGTATTGGCTCATCTTGCAGAAAAGTATAATTCTATGGGTGGGGGGAGACTGTTTGTAGCTTTTTTCGACCTAAAAGGGGCCTTTGATTCAATCTCAAGGAAACTACTATGGGCCAAATTGGAAAAGTCCCCAATTGACAGGAGATTGCTGTTTCTTATTCAAATGTTGTATCTTAATACGAGCTGCCAGGTTCGTTATGGACCTACTGGTAAATTGTCTGATACGATCCTGAATAATAAGGGGGTTAAACAGGGATGTATCTTGGCACCCTATCTATTTAACCTTTTCATTAATGATTTGAGTGATTCTCTAAACCAAGTCCAAGGCCATCCCCCCAAGCTTGGCCCTCAGCAAATCCCATTACTCCTGTATGCAGATGACACGGCAGTTCTGTCTCTAACCCAATTGGGCCTAAAGAGGCTTATAACTGCCTTTGCAACTTACTGTGACAATAACTGTCTGTCCATCAATGCCCAAAAATCAAAGATCCTAGTGTTCTCAAAGAGGTGGAAAAGAATGCATTGGCCCCTACAAAATGACATTCTGGAGCAGGTTAAAGAATACAATATCTGGGGATCTCCTTTAGATATAATATGAGCTGGGTAGCCCATCGAAATTATGCCCTTAACCTTGCAAAATGTAGCTCACTTGCAGTGGCCCAGTTTTTCTATAGGAGTGGAGGACGCTACATTCCTTCAGCCATACGGGTCTTTCACGCAAAAACAAGGGCACAATTATTATATGGCATCCCCATCTGGATTAATGCATATAACCCCGACGTTGAAAGAATTCAATCCATGTTCTTGCGTCGAATCCTAGGGGTCCCTAACTGTGTAGCGTATGCAGTCCTGTGCCTTGAAGTAGGAGTAGGTCACCTGGAAACTTCTGCTTGGACATGCTGGTTGATTCTTACCAAAGCCAGTGGCAATTCTCCATTAAACAAAAAATTAGGTCCATAGGTATCCCTCTTGAACATATCCTGATGCTAGGGCAGAAACAGGCCCTAAGAATTCTCACCCAGAGGTTATGTGACATAGAAAGGCAGGAACTCCTTTCGCAGGCACATAGAACCTGCTCCCCTTTGTCACGAGGTGTCTTCCCATCGTATAGGACTCCTGCAGCTTATCTAACCTCACTCTGTTCACCACAGGCCTGCAGGGCCTTTATGCTGGCCAGGATGAATGTGCTGCCTTCAGCACTGCTCCAGGGTAGGTTCCAGGGAATACCACGTCAAGAGAGATTTTGCCCATGTGAAAACGAGGCTCGAGTTTCTTCAGCATGTGCTTTTATTTTGTCCACTTTATGAACAAATTAGGAATACCCTAATTTGTCCACTGTTGAAAAAATTCCAAGGCCACCCTTCCAAGTGGTTAGTTCTATACTGTCTAATAGACAAGAACTCACACGTTACAGCACAGGTTGCAAAGTTCTTTCTAGCTGCCATTCGAAAGAGAGCAGAGATCACTTCGGCCACCCATTCCCATGCTCCTATTTATTAGTACTTCTCTTTGCTTTTCTACTTGCCTTTACTGTATATTTGCAGATATGGCTCATATGACCGCAATAAACTTGACTTGACTTGACTAGAGAAAATTCAGATTTAATTTGACTTGTTTGTATTTGCCCACCCAGCCTGGAAGAAAGACGTGTGACAAATATGTTGGGTTAAAATGGACCACAATTTTATTGATATTAAAATGTTAACTTAATTTAATTCCTTTTCCTCAGGCAAGGAGGCCTGACTGTAGTGCAAGTAGGTGAGGGGCAAGGAATCCATTGGATGTCCCTCCCCTGCATGAATTCCTCAAGCATCCTACATCAGGATGACACTGCCCACCTGTTCAGCATCCTCCTGAACACTGTAGCTCTCCTGACCCCAAGAGAGCCCTCAGTTTTATTACTTGCCTGGGCAAGCAGGGCGGCGGGCGGGCGGCGGCGGTGGGGGGGCAGGGGGGGGCAGCGGATGGCAGGGGATGGCGATGGCCGTGGGGGGTGGTTGGCGATGGGCGCGGGGGGATGGATGGCAGACGGCAATGGGCGGCTGGTGGGCGGTGGGGATACGGACGGCGGTGGCCAGCGGCGGGGGGAGGGGCAGCAGGGGGCAGCAGGCTGGCCAGTGCCCTCTCTCCATTTTGGTGCCCTAGGCAACTGCCTAGTTCGCCTTAATTGACGCGCTGGCCCTGATTACATATATACAAGCATAACAGGGTTTCAACATCACATCACTGTGTAACAGAGACAGTATATCAGCACAACATAGTTCAGATGTAGAAAATGGCAGCATGGGTACCTTCTTACCAAAGGTCCAAAGCCTACTGATTTCTGGTGCACTTTTATACTTATGATAACCAACCAGAAATCTTGTTACATCTCGTTGCATCAACCTTGCCCATTATATTTTATTTCGCATACTTGGCATTAATTAGAAAAACATATACACATGTGTTACAGTCACTCAGTATTATATAGTGGCCTCCCTTTTAACATGTGAACACCTGTAGACAAACCTATTCTACCTAATACAACATATTTTGCTGACTATCATCTAACACCCCTCCTAGTTAATTGATTTGAATGCCCAACTGTTCCCTTAAAATGTGCTTCTGATGAAGAATAGGCTTTGTGAAAATATTTGCCACATTACTATAATTTGGGCAATATTCTAGTTGTACCAACCTCTTAAAAACACATTTTTGACATTATTGTATTAATTCTGATATGGTTGCTCCTGGATCTGATTTTCTTATCTTGTGCTAGCTGGATACACGAATATGAGTTGTTAATATTCGCACAGACAATTTCACATTCACATTACATATTTTAACAACTGTATGAATCATGTGACCTCATTGCACACATAACTCAAAGTGACATACTCAGACTCAGGTGTGCTACACACTATGAACCTTTGTTTTCTTGATTTCCATGCTATTAATGCTAGTCCAAGATCAATTACATATCTAGACATCGAATTTCTGTTTTCAGATCATGATGCCCAATCTGTTTTAGCATAAATAACTAGATACAGAAACTTTCATTTTAATATCTACTGTGCCCTTCAAATATCTGAGCACTGTTTAAACCAAGTCAAAGTTTATTTAAAAGCTTTGCAGCATGTTGACTCAAAATGTTTACAGCAGCTGAAATATCTGGCTTTGTCCAAGCAGATAAATATAAAAGTGAACCCAGTGATACTGTTCCTTATCTGAAAAATCTCCACCATCTGGTATTCTTTTAAATTCATATTCCATGGGTGTAGACACAGTGTTACAATTTTCCATATTATATTGATGCAAAAGGTTTTTAATTTTCACACTCATATAAAAGTTACCTGTCGTGTCCTTACATATTTTCACACCTAAATAATTTTGAATCTCACCCAGGTGTATTAGCTGAACTGTTGTGCCTAGTTCAGACATAAACAAATTAACATATGAGTTATTTGAAGCAATTAGATCCAAATCATCAGCAAAATAAGCAACATCACCCATCCTTTGCTATAAAGACATGGATCAGCCTTGCTACATGTGAAACCTATTTGTGTCAACTTTGCCCCCCCACGGCGGAATAACCACGCGAGACAGGGTGTTGGGTACTAACTCCGGGCCACTTTATTAACAGGCTTAACAACGTAACACAACTTCCAACAGGGGCCTGCTGCAGTGCGGGTTAATTGTTGTTAGTTGGGTCTCCCGGGACCCCCTCCTCTGGCAGTATATCCGGGTGAGTCCAGAGCCCCGAGAGCGCCCTGCCCATCGGCAGGGCGCCCTCGGCCAGCCAGTCCCCTTTCCCCAACCGGACTGTCCAGGCCCATCCTTAGAGCCTGGCAGGCCGGTGGGCCCTCCCGGTACATCCATCCCCCCCGGCGTTGTGATCTCAGCTCCGCAACGCCGTGAGAGCGGATGCCCCAGAGGGAATTAGAGACCTGACTCCCAACTGCCTTTTCCATACCCGCACTACCGCCACGGTAGGGGCCTAGCCTTGCTATGGCCCCTACCCACCCCACCAACGTGCAACCACTTCCAGCAGGCCCCGCTTCAGGTCAGTCAAGAATATTTCCGTCCCCTGATCTGAAAGGTGCACCCCATCCCCTCGATATAGCTCTGGTATCGCTGCCACAATCCTCGGGTGGCCCACCACTGTACCCAGTCCAGAAGCCACTGCCCTGCAGACGTCCCTATTCACTCCTCTCCTTGCCGTATTCATTACCTGTGGGTCGCACCGCGCCCTCCATTGGCGCCGTGGCACGATATTCGACCAGACCAGGACGGACTGGGGGAAATTCAGCTTCCAGGCTGTCAGGTCCCTGACTATATCCTGGGCTAAGGACCGACTTGACTGTGACCCGAGGTCATTCCCACCCAAGTGTACTACCATTACGTCTGGCGGGCGGCCCCCGGATTCCGTCCGTGCCACCCGCTCGAACTGGCACCATCTCATGCCCCGGAAGCCCTTCCATTCGATAACCGCCCGGCCCCCCAATCCCAAATTAACTCCCCAGGCCGTCCTGGCCGCATACCTCGCCGCCCAATAAACATAACTATGTCCCAGAACCAGAATGCGGCACCTCGAACGTCCAGGGCCCGGTCCTAGGGGAAGACAAACCAAACAGTTAACAGGGTGGTAGTGGGCGCATGTAGGTCGCAAAACGTGCTGACGCCCACCGTCCCAGGGACTTTATTTGCTGGGGTCCGTAACCCAAGGCTGCCGCCGTCGATGCGGCGCCAATCCTAAAGGAGTGGGTCCCAAACTTCCACCCCTCCATGCCCAACCTCCCGAGAGCCTTCTGAGTCAGGCTCCAAAACTGGAATTTGGTTAACGGGTCCCCGTTGGCATGCCGAAACAGTGGGCCCTCCCCCTGCCCTTGCAACCTCACGTAATCCTCCATGGCACTGACCGGGCAAACTTCCCCCACCGAGCAGGCCCCCAAGGCCACCCTCTGCCCCCTTGCCCTCTGGTCTGTCTTTGACCGGCGCACCAGGAACACGACCTTACCTGGCTGCTGATGGAAATCAGCCCACTGCAACGCCGCCCGGGATTCGTCCCGCTTACCCGCTGCTACCAGCTCGCTAATACGGAACGCCCCAAAAAAGGCCACAAGGGACGCCGCCCTCATCAGGGAAGCCTCGTAGTCATCCCTACATAGCTGGGCCCACGACTTGCCCATCTTAGCCAGTATGTCCGGCGTCAGGGGAAAACGGGGGTCCGCCGCCCTACCCCTCGCCTTACCCCAGCCCTCCAGCATTTTCCTCACCCTAAAGTCGCGGGTTGAGTCCTCACACCCCCGCGCCTTGGCAAGAAACGCCAGAGCCGCCAAGCGCCCCTGCATAGTGCCCGGCGTGAGCCCCTTCCTGTGTAGGTATACCAAGTACTGCCGAATGTGGTCTACGGGGGCAGGCCAAGCTGGCTGGAGTTCCATCAGGTCTCGGAAGGCGGCGAAGTCCCCAAGCGCCGCTTCGTATCCTCGCCTCGTCCGCGGTGCGAGCGCCAGCTCCAGCGCCCCATCCGCTTCCTCCCGCCAATCTGCCATACTTCCTCTGGCAGCCGCTCGGGAAATTCGGCCGCCTCTGGAGCCAGGACCTTGAAGCGATCGAATTGCTGGCGGGAAAGAGCATCGGCAATGGAGTTATCCAGCCCCGGCACATGACGTGCGCGCACCACAATATTGTATTGCAGCGCTCGGAGCGTCAGGGCCCGAACCAACCTCATAACCCGCTCCGATTTCGACGTTAAGTCGTTGATGGTATAAACGACAGCCATGTTGTCGCACCAGAAGCGGACTACGGAGTTGGCCCAGTCCCCGGCCCAAAGCCATAAGGCCCCCACTATGGGAAACAGCTCCAGGAAGGTTAAGTCCCTGGTAACCCCTTCCGCCTCCCACTCGGGCGGCCAGGTTCCCGAGCACCACTTGCCCCTCCAATAGATGCCGTATCCCAGGGACCCGGCGGCATCAGTGTGCACTTGGAAGTCCGCCCCTAACCGAAGTTCATCCCGCCAAAAGGACACTCCGTTAAATTCCTGTAGGAATTCCAGCCACATCCGCAGGTCCTCCCTCATGCCTCCCGTTATTTTTGTCCTATGCACCGGTTTCCTGAGGCCCCGCATGGCATCACAAAAGCGGCGAATGAACGGCCTCCCGGGGGCCACCACACGGCAGGCAAAGTTAAGGTGCCCCACGAGTTCTTGCAGTTCCCGCAGCGTTACTCTCTTGCGACGCAGGAGCGCCGCCACCCTGCTCCGAAGGTCGTCCAGTTTGTCACCCGGCAGCCGGCACGTTTGGTTCCATGTGTCCAACTCCACGCCCAGAAATGTAAGGCATGTCGCCGGGCCTTCCGTTTTATCCTCCGCCAGGGGGAGCCCCAGGTCCTTGGCCATGCCCTGGAAGGATCTAAGGAGGAAACCACAAACTCCCGAGTCCCTCCTCCCACAAAATATAAAATCGTCGAGGTAATGGGCAATACTGCCCAGCCCCGTCGTGCGGCGTAACTGCCACTCAATAAAAGAACTGAACCGCTCGAAAACGGCGCATGAAATCGAGCACCCAAACGGTAAGGCCCTATCTAAGTAAAACTTCCCCTGGAACTGAAAACCCAGCAAGTCAAAGTCATCAGGGTGAACTGGCAGGAGCCGAAATGCGGACTGTATGTCACATTTAGCCATTTCCGCTCCCGCCCCACATGCCCGGACCATGGCCACCGCCGCATCGAAGGAGGTATACTTTACCGAGCAGAGGTCCTGGGGGATCCCGTCATTAACCGATTCCCCTTCGGGATACGATAGATGGTGAATGAGCCTAAATTCCCCCGGCACCTTTTTAGGTACCAAGCCCAAGGGGGATACCCGAAAGTTGGGCAGTGGTGGCTCGTCGAACGGCCCCAGGACTCTCCCGTTTGCCACCTCCTTCATGATCTTATCCCTGGCTACCTGCTCCATCCCCGCTAATGACCTCAAATTAGGCGCCCAAAAGGGGCGCCGCACCCCCTTAAACTGAATCCGAAAACCCTCAGCGAAACCTTCCGCTAGAAAGTGGGCGCCCTCTTTGTCCGGGTAACTGCCCAGCCACGTTTCCAGCACTTTACGGCTGATTGGGCTGGGGCCCTTTCGGCGGATTAGGTCCGCCCCCTTGTGGGGGTCGCCGCTGTTGCCCCCCGCCCCCTTGCTTGCCAAACGCTCCCCTGGCTCTGGGGCAATTAACCGCTGCATGCTGGGCCCCACAGACTGAGCAATCGTGTTTAAAACGGCATTGTGCTCGGTTACAGGATCCCTGGCCGTTGAAATCCCAGCAAACCAGCCGGGGTTGAACCTGCTGGCCCGCCCCCTGGCGGGTGGTGGCTGCTTGCGCTGGGCGCCTAATGATGTGGCCGCTATCGAAACGATCCCCAAGCGCCGGGCGCATGGGGGTCATGTACTGCAGCCACAGTGGGGGGTAGGGTTCATCCCACCTCAGGTGCGGCTGCGTGGCCGCCTTCATCCTGAAACGCTCGTCATACGTAAGCCAAGCGTACCCTGGGAAATCAACGAAGGCCCTATAAATCAAGTCCTGATATTTAATGAGTGATTGAGCTCTCCAGGGGTGTGCATGCAGGACCATTGACATATAGATACTATATGCCGGGAGCCAGTTAGCCCAATTCCGTTCCGGTTTGCGCCTCAGCCGGCGCTCTTTGTCTTTCGCGTCCTCCTTCTCCAGTTCCTTATTATCCAATTCCCTATTGAGGAGGCTGAACAGATCTATGTAATCCCCCCTCCAGATGCGCTCCTTGGTCGCTTGGGCCAGGTGGTCCCCCAGGGGTGACGCATAGTCCGCATAGGGCAGCGCCGTATATGGGACCCCTGCGTAGACTGGACCCACCGCCCCCATGCTTGGGCACCCCTGCTGTATATACCTGCCCGGGCCGCCCCCGGCCTGCTGGGGTGCGCACCAGGGCCCCACCTGGGCCATACCTACCGCCCCTTGCGGGGCCAGCGGCCAATGCCACGCCTGGGCCGGTGCTGTCTGCTGCGATGGGCCTTGGCCGTATACCCCCTGGCCAACTGCTACACCTACCTGCAGGGGGGCCCCGCCCGGCCCCACCTGGGGTGCGACGGTGGGAGGTGCACTCGAACTCGGGCCTCCCCCCCACCCGGTGTTTACCGCCTGGAGGCCGCTCCAGACTGGCCCGTCGGTCCGCCCGCAATTTCCTGTTGCGCCATCCCCACTGGGCCCCATGGCCATGTTTCCTGGTGTGTAGTGTCCGGTGCGCACGCCAACTCACTGTTACAGTGGGCCTGTTGTCCGACCGTCGTCCCGGTGGACTGCATGGGCCCTGCCCCCGGATCCTCCAGCAAGCACTCCATGGGCCCTGGCGCGGCAGCCGCCGCCGATCCCCTGTGCCCGACCTGGTCTGCTTCCTCCGTTGCTGGGTGCGCTCCCACGTCCACACGGGCCGTCTCCTCGACGCGTGCCTGCCCTGCTGGGGTAGGGTCTGCCGGTCTCTGAATTAACATATCAAAGCGAGTGGTTAAGCGCTGTAACAGCCGATTCCTCCTAGCCCTCCTGCGGGCCTTGGACGGGCGTGCCGTGGACCGGCCGGGGGCTTGGCCTCCCCCTGCCGGCTGGACCCCGCTGGGGCCCCCTTCGATCTCCTCCATGCGCGCCTCCAGGTGGGCCCATCTGGCCCAGTCCTCCTCGGCGGAAGAGGAGTCCGAGCTGGAAGGCTGCGGTGCTGGGCGCTTGGCCAGATGCTTGCCTTTAGGGCCCCCTTTGGTCCTCCTGGGGGCCATGCCTCAGGCCTTGCCACCCGCCCAGTGATCTCCCTCTTCCGAGGCCTGGCTTTCCGTAGCCCTGGCTCTATCGGCCACCCCACCCCCCAGGGCCCCCTCTTGTCCTCAGGCGCCGTGAACAATTGAGAGGCCCAGGCCGGCCTGCTGGCTGGGGTGTAGGCCGGGTATAGGCTCGATCTGGGGGCACCTCGAGCCCCGATGGGCCTGCAAGGCCGCGCCGCCTCCCCTCCACGCTACCCAGGGGCGAAGCTGTGAGGGCCCAGCCTGCCTCCCCTAAGCCCTCCCCCGGGTTAGGGCACTAGGCCGCACCGCGCGGCCAGCCAGCTCCGCGAGGGCCAGACGGCCCGACCCGCCGCCTCCGGTTCTTCCTTGGGCCCCCCGCCGATCCTCGGGCCAGCTCACCCCACAATCCACCAGCCCAACCCCGGGGTGCTCCTCAAGCTGCGCCCCACCCTCGGCCTGTCGGCCGCGGGCCGCGATGGTCGCCGCCCACCTGGGTGCCGGGCTCACGGTCGGGTCCCCTCCACCGACCCCCCCGCCCCCGGTGGGTCGCCCACCCCCCGCTGGGTCTTCCGCTGCGCCGGCGGGCCGCGGTAGGCAGGCCGGGAACAATTCCCCCGCCGCCCACGCCGCGGCTCGCCGCCGGATCCAACCTGGGGGAAGCGCAGCCGCGCCTCCCCAGCCGCCGCTCCTGTCCGCTGGCCCGCCGCTCCAGAGGTCCCGCGCCGCCGTCGGCTCCGCCGCCTGGATCCGCCGCTCGCCGCCGCGCCGCTCGCCGCTCGCCGCCGCGCCGCTCGCAGCAACAAAATGGCGGACGCAGCCCGCCAAGCGCCCGGATCCGTCCTCCGTCAAGCCGGAGAACCGAAGATGTCGGGGACCGCGTGGCTAGCCCTTATAAGGGCTCGGTCCCTCCGCCTCTTTACGAGACCTGGTAAGTCTCGCGAGGCTTCCGGCCGGGCTGGGGGCAAAGAGGCTCCGCGCAGCGCAGCCGCGCTGCGGAGCCAGACCTTGTGTCCATACATTGATTACAGGCCTGCTCAGCCTAACGTAGGCCATACAGAGCCTTATTAAGCTTTAAAACTAAGTTTGGATTGCTTAACTCATAGGAATTTGTTTCTTCTATATTGTTTGCTCGAGTTCAGCATTTGGGTATGCTATTGCCACATCAAAGTGATTCATTTTATGCTTCTTTGAAGCAGCAATCACCAATGCCATCCTAAAAATATCAGACTTAATTGTTGGCACAAATACTTCATCATAATGCTCATATTTCCTCTGAAAAAACCCTTGCATTTGAATTTTACAGAATTGTCTGCTGCTTATTTCAATTTTTAGGTCCATCTACAACCAATTGTTCTCTCTCTTTTTGGCAAATTTACAGGAGTAAAGACCTTGTGTTGCTTTAATGAGTTATATTCTGATAGAATTGCCTCTTTCCAATTTTTCTGCACATGCTTTGGCAACTCTAACACATCCTGGTATGTCTGGGATTTATATGAAACACAAATATCTGTGAACCTCTGAGGTGGAGCACCAAATTAGCTTGTGTGGAATGTCTGGGTAAGCCCTGTTCCTCCACTTCATCTGCTTTTACATCTTCCTCATCAATCTGTGTCCTCCTAAACCTTCACTTTCTTGTGAGTGGTGTGCCCTTTACTGTGTTTCTGTTTGGTAAATATATTTCCTTGTTGGCATGAATGCTCTGCTAATCTCTATTCTTGCAGAATGTAGCTGACCTACTTATGGAGATGTTATCATGTAGATCCACAAATTTCTAACACTTACATTCTTTCTGGATCCTGTGAAAATTAGCTTACATGCCTTTGGGCTGTCTTTAAGATGAAATTTCTTAGGAATGTGGACCCATGCTGGAGTCCCAGAGGCTTTCATATATTTCAGTGTGGGTTGTTTGCCATGCAATAAAATGTAAGGAGTATTGCTAGTAACAGAACTCCATATCCTATCCACCACATGATTTGTACATTTCATGGCCTTTGCCCAATATCCCCTGGGCAACTTGGCATCTGCTAACATGGTCTTCATTACATTTTGCAGAAAACCATTTCATCTCTCCATGATGCCATGTTCTGCCGTGATCGATGGGTTCATCAATCTTTGAAGGAGACATTTCCTTTTAAGTCAATCAGAGAATTGTGTGGACATGACACCTTCCCTATCTGTTTCGACAGATACTACTGTAGCATTAATGTGCTTGCCCCCAGCCCTTTCAGAGGCTATTGACAAACACGACTTCTGATTTTCCTCTGTTGCAGCCACCAACTATCTTAGCTAGTAAATTAAAGCCTTCAGTCTGTTTTTAAGTTGAATAAAAATAAAAGAAGTTTATTGATTATAAAATTGGATAACTTCCTGGTGAAGAGGGTTCCAGTTCCGGTTAGGGAGTAGCAGACGCTCTCGACAAGGTCTTCGCTGTTTGTTAGATTTTTATTGATTTTAAAGCTGTATTTTGCACAGTAGCCTTGAGTCAAATGTAGCCAGTTAGTGTCTGTTAAAGCAAAGTGTTCTGCTTATATACCACCATATCACTTCAAGTAGTCTCTGAGTGGTTTACAGTTTAATTACAGTATGAAGGCTACACAATGCCCCCCCCCCCAGCAAGCTGGGTACTCATTTTACCATCCTCGAAAGGATAGAAGGCTGAGTCAACCATGAACATGCTACCTGGGATTGAACCCCAGGTCGTGAACATAGTTTTACCTGCAATACAGGCATTTAACTACTGCACCATGAGGCTCCTAAAATCCCTGTTAAGCCAGGAATTTTAGCTGGTTTGAGTTTTTGTTAGTTTTATTAAGAGAACTACTATGAGATAAGACACTTGACCTTCCAAGGAGGTCACAGCAACTTATTTGAATGCTGCGCTTCCTTATTTACAACTTGAACAACAAGTGTTCTCTGTCTTAATATTGAAACAAAGGGAGAATCTGCTGTGATATTTGGCCTGTAACAGCTACATTATTTATATACAATCCACACAACTCACATCTCTTAAAGGAGCCACAAGAGGAGATAAATCAAAGAGATATGCTAACTGTTGTCTGCTAGTCAGTGCAATTCACATCTTTACTCCTCTACCCAGAACTAATTCTCTTGGCTCCCTCAACCTCTGTTACACTTCTAATGGGGAAGACAAGAAGACAACGAGTTTTCTCTGGTCACTCTCATTCACTTAAGCCCTCCAAACAGTTTCGCATTGAAGAGACTATCAGAGGTGTGAAGCCTGACTCTCTGGCCAAAGACTCCAGCCTGCCAGCCCCTTTGTGACATCTGGTGCAAAACAGTGTTTGGACAGGCCTCAGATCCCAGGGACCCCTGCCTTGTTGGATTCTCAGGCAGTTATAGCTCTTCCTGGCCCATGGGTGTGCCCTGAAAGGTGTGTTACAGCAAACAACCTACCTGACGTCCCGTCCAGAAGCACTAATACAGGGCTGATATCATTGCTATCCAGTTGCCTTCACAACTGACAGAGGGTGGTGTGTCTTCTATCCCACAGGGCCCCCCAGCCTGCATGGGAGCATCTTTAGCTACCACTGTACTCCCAACTCCAGAGCAAGAGCAGCTTTCCACAACTCAGTTTAATGATCTGCTCAGATATTATGCTGTGCTCACATGCAAAGCAGTGATTGCAATATTTTTTAGGCTAGATCACCTCACCAATCAACTTGCTCTTTCAAGGCTGCCAGCACCCCATTTGATGATCATTTGACCAACAGAGGCACCTCCAGCATCCCTCACAGAGCTTTCTCCTCCATGAAATGTTAGTACCTCAACAAAAGCACCTGAGTTGATGATGCGTACCCTTCCGTTGAGACAACTATACATAGAAATTGCAAACATCTCGATGAACCAGGGGAGGTGGCAGAACAGAATGCAGATTATATACTCTCTCAGCTGTCTCCTCCATATGGATCAGTGCCTTATAGGAATATGAGAGGCTGCCTGCTCTTTGGTCTCAAACAAGGTTGCTAATTATGTTTGCTAGACCAGTAATTCCAATGGGGCTTTCCAGGATGACCAGTTTTCTGTCTACCTTTCACATAAGGGTTAAAACAGTCTTCCATGATGCCCCCATGCCTATTGCCTCACTACCCCACTCAACCACATCAGCAGCCATCACTACTCACATCTTCTGATGCCAATGGCCCATGCAGGCATACAAAATGCCCAGTGCTTGGTGCTGGTGCTTCTTGGGAGGTAGATACATTTACCCAAATGCCAGCCCAGACCCTAAACTTGGAAAAAGCCCCGTTCTGCTTTAAAAAGGGTGGTGATGAACTCATGGAAATACACCCAGCTGATCAACATGAAGCAGAAATGCCTTCTTTCAGTATTTCTTGCAACCAATTCATCAACACAACCCAAAGTCCCCCACCACTGGGGGCTATGGCTGGGGTGACCCTAACAGCTGGAGAAACACCTAGCATTGATCAGGCTACATCAAAAGGCCACTCTGCAGATCTAGCAGACTATCTTCCCCTTATGCAGTTGGAGCCCCCTACCCGTGATGCCATCGAGGCTCTTAGGAACATACCTTCAGAGGAACAACAGAAGATTGTGCAGAATATAGACAGTGCCAGATCCCAGCCTATCCAATTTCTAGATGATTATACATAATATAATTGATGGACCTGATTACAAAGTTAAATCAAAAGAATTAATGGTAATGTGTTGAAGTACAAACAAAAGAAATATATAGCTCATACCCACTTAAGTACCATCGCTAATAACGCTGAATACATGCACACCCAGTTCCTAAGTTTACAAACTCTTAACACTCAGTTTTCTTCACAGACACTCTAATGATCCCATCTCTTCTTTAACCCTCTCTGTCTTTCTCTTAGATGGTGCCAGACCCTATCTGATTCTCTCAGACACTGTCAGATTCACTATCTGCAAATGTAGGTCTTTCTGTAGGTTCCTGTCTACCCCTATCTGTCCTTTAACCCTATCTAACTAAAACAGTGCTGAGCTGTGCCTTAAATCCTCTCAGGCCACTCCCCAGATTATCTCATTGGTTTATCAACCCACCAATCAGTTCAGACAACTCTCATACATTGATTTTGAGCCACCCAGAGACCTTTGGGTAGTGGGCGGCATACAAGCTATATAAAATAAATAAATAAATAAATAAATAAATAAATAAATAAATAAATAAATAAATAATATCTCATACAGGTAATCACCACAGTCATCGTCCCCCAGAAATGTTTGTTCCAGGAGATAAAACTCAACAGGTTTGCACTGCTGAACAAACAGCTCTTCAACACATATGTATGCTCTATCACTGGTTATCTACAAAACATTACTTACCCAGTTATAAAGCATTTTAAAGTTTTTATAGACCCAGAATGAATATTTACATATACTAATTATTCTATGCATCACAAACAAATACATTTTTTTCACTTCCTTAAGCACAAAACATACATGTACATTGACAGTCACTATTCAAACAGGTAAAAGCAAAGTCCTTCTTTTAACATTCTTTGCTGGGTCTTTTGGACAAAGTGTCCACAATAGAGATGGGCATGGAATGAACATTTTTTCGTTTCCGTTACCATTTGTCGTTTCCGTTACGTAACGAAACAACAAATGAAAATTGTGATGAAAATGCAACGAAGAGAACAGAACCATGAAAATTGTGGTCGTTACGTTTCGTTTCCTTTAATGGTGACGCACAATGAAATGAGCAGTTTTAAATGTTAAAAAAACACCCTGGACATCCGTAAAAATGCAGCAATAATTATTTATATTGTCTGGTAATACCTACCAGGGGGGTTGGGGTCCTTAAAACGTTTGTTTTTGTCTTCTCCCATCGCAATGTATTTTTCTTTCCCCTTTAAAATGGATGTCACCACCAGCCACAAAATGGAGGCAAGCCATGGGATGTAGGATCATGTTCAACCAATAGCATGCCCATGTTGCAGACTGGGCGAGCAGGTCTGGCAGCCACAGAGGGCATAAAAAGTTCTGGCAGCCCCCGTCCTCCTTGCAGTCTCTGGTGGGAGTTAGGGTGGGATTGCTGTCTCTGCAACTCTAGCTTCAGTCCTGCAGCCTCCCTGTGTGTGTGCGTGCTGCGTACCTCTCGGTGAGTACCCTCCCCTGCCCCGCAGTGCAGTCACTCTGTGGCTGCCTTGCACCCTGGGCAACGCCCGCCACTGCCTTTGCAGCCTCCCTGCATACCTAGTCTATACTGTGCCTCTGCCAGCATCCATTTTTTTTAGTGTTTTCCCTCTGGTCTGGGGCATTGGGGGATTCCTGCGCACGGAAATGCTTTAAAAATTGCAAAAAAGCGGGTAGAAATGACAAACGAAAAAACGAAAAACGGTAACGAAATTTTTCAAAAAATTCCCGACAAACGGAAACGAACCGAAACAGACCTCTCAATGACAAACGAAAAACTGAAACACCATTTTTTTGTTTCGTGCCCATCTCTACTTTTGATGACAAAATCAAAGTCCAGTAGCAACAGGGCCGATCTCATCAACTTGCTGTTGGGCATCAAAGATCTCATCCACATCAAGGGATAATGGTCCATGTACAGCACAAATGTCTGGCCCCAAATGTATGGTTTTAGTCTCTGCAAGGTCCATACAATGGCCAAACACTCCTTCATTATGGTTGACAGATACTTTTCTCTGGTCTGCAGCTTTTTGCTGATAAAAATCACCGGATATAGGACTCCCTAATAGAGATGGGCACGACTTGAAAAAATTTTTTTCGAGTTGTCGTTAGTCGGGCCGGTTCCGTTTCGGGTCGTTTCCGTTTTTCGCAAAAATTCGCAAAAATTAGTCGGTTCGTTTTTTCGTGTTTTTGTTTTCGTTAGTACTGGGTTTTTTTGGGGGGGGTAGCGGGCTCCTGGAGGCACCTCTGTGGGGTGGGTGCCTCCTCTGGCCCGCTATAAAGGGAAAGCGGGCTCCTGGAGGCACCCGTGGGTGCCTCCTATCCTCACCCACTAGGAAGGGGAAGCAGGCTCCAAGAGACCCCTCAACATGGGGGTCTCCCCTCCTCACCTGCTGCTGCAAAATGGTATGCAATAGCCATATGGATATGCATACCAGTTGCAGACAGTGAAACCAGTGAACCCGCCAGAGGCACAGGGTGATGCCTAAGGCTCTCGCACCGCCATGTGTCACAAAGAAGGGAATCGTACTTGCGTGTAGTGCAATGCAAGTAGATCTGGCTTAGGGTTAAGGTGGGTTAGTGCAAGGGCTAGGGTTAGGCTAGTGACGGGTAAGGTTACGGTGGGCTAGTGGGTTGCACCTCTGGGTGCCTCTGTGACCCACTAAGAAGACAGTCTGTGACGTATGGGTAAGGAGTCAAGGATTAGGGTTAGGGTTAGGGGGCTAGGGCAGGTTTTAGGGGGCTTTTTGGCACATCCCAGAAGTCTCCATGGCCAAGTGGCCATGCAATTGGTGGGATGGCTCCAAAAATTTGCATGGTCGTCCACTCCCACATGGCTGGCCACTCGGCCAGCCCATCATTGCGCAGGTGTAAAAAAAATAAAAAAAAATAAAATCAATGGAGGACAGAGGAGGAGAGGAGAGACATTTTGTTGCAAGAAAAAACCCACTGCTACTGTGAAAAATCTGGCAGTTTATAAATTTCCGCGTGTTTCTGTTGTGCTTGTGTGTTTTTGGACCACGATTTCAAAAACAATATTGCGTTTGCCGCCCCATTTTGGATCCCCCGCCCGCACCGCATGGCATGGCGAGTCCGGCTGCCCAGGACGGGGGGGAGGCGGGACCCCCCCCTCCAGAAACCACCCCTCCGGTAGGTGCCCTGCGTGTGAATTGGGAGCAGACGCGTGTCTGCGAAGGCAGGCCCGCACCCGCTCCTACGAGCACACATCAATTAGGCAAGGACAATATTAGACCCCTGCATCCAGCTGCAATCCTTGACATCGTCACAAGCACAATGCAAACAAACCTGGTCCGCATTGGCCCAGCCGTTCCCCAAAAAGAAAGGGCTGAGAAGCTCCGGTTTCTTTCCCTACAAGTGAACAGGCTTGGTAACAAAGGTTAGGGGTGATTGACAGTGGATTTGATACACTTTGTTTCCCCTGGACATGTGCCCCCCCCCAGCCTCAGGAAAGTAGGAGGAATGGGGCAACCCCTTGTTCCCCAGTAGACCAGACCTTGGCACACTTGGGGGTGGGTGGGGGATCATCTCATATTAACCCCCTTTTCATCACTGCATCGTTCCCTGCACAGCCAAAAAGGCACCAAGAAGTTTTTTTCTTTTTCCTTTTTTCCCTTCTTCCTCGCCTTTTTCTCTCCCTCTCTCTCTCTTCCCCAAATAAAGGTTCCTCCACCTCTCCCCTCTGTGTCCTTCCTCTCCCTGCCTTCCAGTAATATCTCCCCCCCATTTTCTCAACTCCTTCTTCCTTCACGTATTTCAAGGCCTGGACAAGGGTACATGCTGCCTCCATGTTGGGGGAGTGACCTTCATTTCAAATCAAGGACCGTCACCCTGCCACATGGCAAAACCAGTTCAAACTGCTTGGTTCCCCTGAATGGATTTTGCAAGAGGGAATCTTCTCCTTCCTCCACAGAGACAATGGGCTGTATGGGACACCCTTTCCTGCTTAGCCCTCCAGCCCCCAGTTCTCTCTCTCTCTCTCTCTCTCTCTCTCTCTCTCTCTCTCTCTCTCTCTCTCTCTCTCTCTCTCTCTCTCTCTCTCTCTCTCTCTCTCTCTCCCTCTTGTTTTCCTCCCATCCATCTTCCCTGGACGTGCTTAAACTGTGTACCTACACTCTCTTGCTCTCTGGACCTGAGCCATCTTTGGGCAAGGCATGGCGACCGCATGGCAAAGAGGAAGAATCTTCTAGCAGCCTCCATTCCTTCAAGACGACCCCAGCACGTCTCACCTGCGGATGTACCAAAGATTAAATCACAGCCCAAGGCATCCTATTGTTCTGTTTCCACATTCACTCAAGATCCGTCTGGCAGCCAGAGACTCTTCTAATCGGCTTTTCAGTCCCCCATTGTGACTTCCCAGCTCCCCATTGTGACTGTTCCGTTCCCCCCATGACATGTTAATTGTTTTGTGATCACCCAGGCTCTTGGACAATGCTGACTCTTTCCCCCTCATTGTTAACCCTCTAGTTACCCATTAAAGGATTTGTTTGTGCCTAATCGCACCCATGCAGGGGTCCTGTTCCAGGGCATCAGGAAGGCCTGGACCTCCCCCAAGAGACTCCTGAAGTGACCCCATTGGTTGTCCCCAGAACACCTCCCCTAGCCCAACCCAGAGGAGGCAACACTCTGTGGGGCGGGAAAGGGAGGAAATAAAGATTGTGGGTTTCCTGTTTTGGGTTGCTGAATGCCTCACTTCTGCCTTGGGTGATCCGTTCGCCTTACCATCTTTATTAGGCTTAATAAACTGGTAATATTTGCCTGGATCTCTCTGTGTTGGGTTTCTTCATTGGGTCTTGTGAAATCCAACAGCTTGCAGCAGGATTAGCTTGCTGTGGTCTTGACACAATGACCTGTCTTTTTCTTCTTGGTTGTAACCTCATTATACCTTGAAGGTTTTCTGACCCCAGTTGATTTATGGCAATTTCTTTGGAAGTGCAATGCCCCTGCATGGATTCCTCGAGCTTCCTACATCAGGAGGACACTGCCCACCTGTTCAGCCCCCTCCTGACCCCTATAGGTCTTCTTACCCCAAGACAGACCTCAGTTTTATCACTTGCCAGTGATACTAACTCTTTTTAACATATTGAGCTTGCTGTTTCTAAACATTTGGTTTAGTTTTATCTGAGGGCTGCCTAGGACCTTACAGGTGTCTTACCCTGGGGTGTAAATGAATTCCTCTTGCATTACCCACCACAATAAATGGGGTGTGGACTTTACCTTAACCAGCTGAGCATCTCAGCAACAAGACCCCCTTGCAGGTCAACTAAGAAGATTTCCAGGCCCAAATTAGGCAGATGGACACTGTCCTCTCTGTACAGTTCAGGGCAAGTTATAATTATAGTTGGGTGCCTGATTATGGACCTGAACCCACTCTGAACAAAACTAGCTGTCTCTCTACACCCTTTCAAGCTTTGTCCATGCATTGCAAGTCATCAGCTGATCTCCATAACTGATGTGGAACCAACACAGACCAGATTATCTTCGTCACTGGAAACCCGTCCTTATAGCTTCCCAAGTTAGCAATGGCTGTGATAATTAGTGCCTTGCCCAACACACAGGTCAAGTCATTACCACCGAGGTTGATTATCAGCATGTCATGGGGCATTACAGGAGAATTCTGGGATGTGCAACCCATAAAATCACCCCAGATCATTACTCTCCATTCCCTCCACTTGATCATGGCCCACAGTGTAAGGCCAAGGTCATGGCCCCAACCAGTATGCACTGTATACTTGGCTGCCCAAAAGACATAGCTATGTCATCATGTCAGGACTCTGGCTTGCATGCTTGGCAATGGACCTGAAATGAAATGAAAAGAAAAACAAGCCTGCAAAGGAGTAACAGTCCGGCAAAGGCCACACATAAGCACAATATATTTGGGACTCCCAATTCACTGAATACCCACCATGTCATAACTCATGGATGCTTCGGTGGATACAGCTCCAATGTAAAAGCAGCATATCCCAAAATGCATCCTTGTATTCTGGCCTGGCTTAACGCCTGCAATATGATTCTCCAAAATTGGTATTAAGTCAATGGTAATCCATCACTATGCTGAAAAACACAGTCCTGCATGTTCCCACATAGGGCCAAATAGCTTATCATTGCTCGAACTGGGCAGATTTCTAGCAAATAACATGGACCCAGGACTATCTCCTGTCCTTTGGCAAACTGATAAGTTTTAGATCTGCAAAAAATTTATGACTAACTTGTTTGGCCATAGAACTAGGTCAGTCCTCTGCAAAGAGGATTGAGACTGATCTGCATTGGTTCCTGCAACCAGTTCAAAGTTCAGTAACATTGCAGCTCTAAATAATCACATCTTATATTTACTGGAACACACAATACGCCAGACTGAGCTCAGTTTACTTAACATATCTGGTGAAATAGGAGTCCTGGGATCCCTACTGTGCCCTTTCTCTTTTGACCAACTCTCTAACATTTTCTGTAATCTGAAGTCATTCCCAGGATGCTGAAACCCTCAAGCCTTGGCATAAAATGTCAATGCTGACATCTTATCCTGTATTGTTCTAGGTGCTAAACCCTTGAAATGGAGATGCATGGCAAACTGTTCTCCAGATGTGGGCCCTTCCTGGCACAAAACCTAAGTTGCATCCTAGGGGCCATCACCAGACACATTGCCCTATTGGTCTCTATCCTCCAAGCCTCCATGCCTCATCTGGTAGAGCCTCTGGCTGGACCAGCATCCAAGGAGCCAACAACCTTAACCATCCCATCTGTTTGCAGGACAAGGCATCTGCTAGCTCATATTGCACTCCTAGAACGTGTTGCACATGAAAAACTATGTTAAACTGGAGGCATTTCAAAGTAAGCACCCTAGCCAATTTCATTACCCTGGTAGATCCAGCCGGCAAAGTATTAGCTATCTTCACTGCAGCTTGGTTATCGCACAAAAAAAGAACAGCTGCCTTGGCCTAATATTTGGCCCATAACTGAACTGCACCCACAACTGAGAACAGCTCTAAAAATGTAAGAGCCCTAGTGATCCCTTTCTAATGGCTAAGTCACTGAATACCATCTGGCTCAAAAAAACCTCCAAACACTAATACTCCAGGTGGGAGGAGTGGAATCCTCTTAGGATGAATCACTCTCCGATGCAGTTGCTGAAGTACCCAACAGCCCTGAAGGCTCTGAAAGCTCAAAAGGCTCACCTGCGGGTTCCTCTAGGCTTAGCCCTTCATCATCCAAGTCAGACACTGGTAGGGCCCTGACAATCAGGATATGATTGTACCCCCTGGTATCAACTGGGCCAGGTTTAAAGGGCTCCAGCCATTGACAGATCAGCAGGAGCCCTCAGAAAATGGTGCAGAGGGCAATGTGATTGCTGGAACTGCCCTCCCCACCAGGAGCCCTCAGAAAATGGTGACGAGGGCAGTGTGAACTGCCTACCAGGTAAGCCGACCCTTTTCTGAGGGCTCCTGCCGAGCTGTCAATGGCTGGAGCCCTTTCAACCTGGCTCAGTCAGCACCAGGGGGTGTCCCTGGTAATGACTGGGCCAGGTTGAATGGGCTCCAGCCAGTGACAGATCGGCAGGAGCCCTCTGAAAACGGTCAGGTAGGCAGTTCTGCAGGATTGCGCTCCCTACCAGGCCATTTTTCTGAGGGCTCCTGCCCTCAGAAACAGCATTTCATTTTTCATTTCTTGACCATCCCTAATAGTTTATAAGAGTTCTGTAGGTTTAACCTGAACAAGATTTTTCTCTTTCATGTAAAGTTAGAAGACCAACACATACATGCACACACACAAGCACACCGACATCCACATCCACATGCACATGCACACATGCACACATGCACGAACGCCCACATGAGCCTTGTATCTCAGTCAGAATATTCAGAATGTTAGCAAAACTGATGAAAAACAAAACGAAAAACCAAAGGTTCTTTCTATCCTTTGGCTTCTTTTCTCCTAACCATAAAACCACATTACTTGTTACTAGAACACTTGCATAGTAATCAGTTCTGAGAGGCAGGGGAAAAATGGGAAAATGAATCAAGATGCTCCCAAGAACCATAGTTTGAGGTCATGCCTTTGTCATGTGGAGAGTCTACTGAAGGAAACAACAAAAAGCTTGATAGTTGTTTTCCCCATTCTCATAAAGAAATTAAAATCTGCTAGAAATTACTTTATCAAAAGATGTCCATCTCAGGTTTCCTTTTACAAGTCATGTACTTTAAAGTTATCTTGAAAGAGTCTTTCGAGACTTTGATTTTGAACAAATAAATAAATAAATAAATAAATAAATAAATAAATAAATAAATAAATAAATAAATAAAGCACAGATGTCTTTTATTCCTCAGCTGGCATGTATCCTGCATTCAGATTCAGCACTGTTGCATTCAGAAGACATATAAATTGGCAACCATGAAGACAGTCTAATTGACTGGTATATCACCTTAAAATTCATTAAAAGAAAGCTGCAAAAGAAAAGACCCTGTGTATTTACTGGCAATTAATTGCCAATAAATACACAGGTCTTCTTAACTGCATTCTAGGCATTCTTTTCTACTTCATTTTATTCATATCCCAACTTTCTCTCCATAAAGGAACTTAATATGACTTGCAAAATATCTGAAAGATAATTAAAGTTAAAATGCAATAAATTATCGTTCTAAAAAGCAGTTAAACATTTTAAAATCACTGCAGTAAAAAATAAACTATTGAAAATAATTTAAAAGAGATCCTTTCTCATGTCCTCACCAACAACACCTGTGAGTGTGGGAGGACCAAAGGAAAATCCTCCCTTGAAGATCTTAGCTTGTAGGTATGTTTGTAGGGGGAGATGGAGCCCTGTGGCCCCAAACCTCCTCCACACCTGGTTTTTAATAGAGCTCAGTGGCTCCATTCCACTAACTAAACATTGGAACAGATGTCGTACATCTTTGTTCCCTTAGTTAACTGAAAAGGAGTCTGAGGTTTGGGAATTAAGTTAGGCTTTAACATTAGATGTAGGATTTTAGACCAAACCCTGGAATCAATATAGCCATCACAAGAAAAAGAGCATAAGGAATGTGGTAATGTTATCTGTTGATGTTGCTCTCTTTATGACTTTTAGATAATGAATATTTCAAAATCTTCATCAGACCTTTATTAGAGAAAATTTTCCTTTTCCTTCTTCTCCTTTTCCTGCATATGCTTTATAGATATTTTCCCCCTCATAGCAACCCTGCTGCGGGAAGTAGATATAAACACTTTTGACTGTCAAATTCATTTCATTACAAAAACACTTGAAAAGGCTAATTAGCAAGAAACAAAACAGAGACACCCACATCCATTTTGCTTATCTGTGTCACAAGTGACAGTTAGGAAAGGCAAATATCTGTTACTGCCATCACTGAAGCAGTAAAGCTTAAAGGGAAGAGGGAAAAATGCAAATAAAACTAGTGAACCTATTGATATCTTTAACTACAGTTCCAGATGAATATGTATTCTACAATGGATAATTCCAGCAAATAATTCTTGCAACATCCTAGTTTCTCCCCATTTCTTTTATTGATTCTTTATATGCTAAAAGAAAATAACATTCATTGTTCTGTTGCCACATAAGCTAGTGTCATATGCTTCCATATAATTTCAAGAAAAAGCAAAAGGTAAATTGTGTTGTTAATATATCACCACATCATTCCTAAAGTACTCTCTGGGGAGTTTACAACTTAAATTATGCATCCCCCCCACCACTGCAATGGGTATTCAATTTACCAATCTTGGAAGGATGGAAGCCTGAGTTATCCGTGAGCCAGCTACCTGAGCCTGGCATCAAAATCAAGTCAGGAGCAGAGTCTTCATTGTCATACTACAGTTTACCCACTTTACCAAGAGGCTCAGTGGATTTAGTTGCTATCTCAACTTTTCCTTTGAACTAATCATTTAAAATATCTGTTTTAGTGCTATGTCAGTGTTCATTAGTTGGAAGATTCAGTCCTCCATTTGAAGGGTTCACTGTTCACACATTTTGCACTCTTGTGTTACCTTTGTAGAACTGAAGATCTGAAATTGCAGCAGTGGCACAACACAGTCCATCAACACTACATTATTTGCCTTCTGTCATCTAATAAGAAACAGAATATTTTCCCATTTTTCTCCACAGTTAGAAGCTCTTGGGAAGGCCATGCAACCTACTCAGAAGCTTGAGTTGCTATGAAAATCAGATGGTTCCCTAGGATAAAGTTCATATACCATTGCTACAAATGGTACTTTCCATTTTGCCTTTTATGTGCATCATCATTGCTATATGTTACCCACAAAGTCCTGTAAAACATCTGCAGTGTGGCTACAGATCCAATGAGTAAACTGTCCAAATAATTTGCTCTTTCTTTTTGTAATCTGGGATTATAACTGTTGAAACATTATTTGAAGAAGAAATCAAATTACTTTCCTCTAGTCTAAATTTGACCTGCTCTCCACGTTTCTTTAACTTATCTCCTGTTTCTAGCCATGATCTTTGTTATTTCTGTAAGTTTATTAATCCAAATAAGAGACATGCTTTCATGTTGGCCAGACTCAAGATTTTCCCCTCCTCAGTACTCTCAGGAAGATACCTGGGTATACCGTTATCCCAGAGTTTTGCCATCTCAAACTGAACACAGTCCCTCATACACTGTGCCGTTGTCCTGCCCATACTAGGTTACGCAAAGAGATTTTAGATCCAATTATGTCTGTATTCCCTGGCTCCCTAGAGGAATCCACAAGCCTCTTACTTCGTGACAATTCTGAATGGGTCACCTTACAAGTTGCAGGTTTTCTAGTAGCTGTTATTAATAAGAAATGAGAGTACATCCCCCTTAGGTCTTTTAGCTATTGTTTTATTTGACAATGTTCTCCCATCACTTGTTTTGGTTTGGTTGTATTTTCTCTGTTTTAATGCCAATAAAGGTGTATGTATGTATGTATGTATGTATGTATGTATGTATGTATGTATGTATGTATGTATGTATGTATGTATGTATGTATGTATGTATGTATGTGTACCTTCTCCAAAAAAAAAAAAAACAAAAAAAGGAACCCCCCCCCCCGGTTGAACTCGTGTTTGGTAAACTAGAACTTTATGGGTGCATTAACTGATAGAGTGAACAGCTTGCAGTTGGAACGGACCTATAAGGCGATCAAGTCCAATGCCCTGCTCAGTACAGGCAATACAAGGCAAGGTCTATCTGGCATATGATTGTCTAATAGGGATGGGCACAAAGCAGAAAAACAGAGTTTTGTTTTGTTTTGTTTCGTTTCGTTTCTACTAGTGGTTCATTTCATTTCATTTTTAAATGAAATGTTGTAAAAAATTGTAACCAGATGAAACAATAACAAAATGATTTGTTACTATATAAAATGGTTCCCCTGGTTCCTAGAGGCACCAAATCTGGTGGGTAAGGGAACATTTTACAGAGTAACAAAATGTTTCATTTTCAAAGGGAAAAAGAAGCAATTTTTTTCATTTTGTAACAAAACATTGTTTCCCATTTTGTTTCATTTTGTAACATTTCACAAGGTTACAAAATGACAAAACAGTGTGTCATAAGGTGCCCATATCTATTTTCTAATTTTCTCCTGAAAATGTCCAGCACTTGAACACACACCACCTTCCAAAGTAACTGATTCTATTGACACACTGTTCTAAAGTTAGGACATTTTCCCTTATTGTGTGCCATGCACCCTGGGATGATTGAGAACAGATATTTGAAAAGTGCTATCTTATCTCTTGTCATGTAGACTACTAAAATGGCAAATTGAATGGAAGTCTCATTTACCTATGCTTTATTTGCATATATCACAACAAGACCAAGATATTTTCCAACCAGAAAGAAACAATATGGTGATATTATCATCATTATTATTTGATTTTTATACCACCCATGTGGCTGTCAAGATCACTCTGGCTGCTTTACAACAAAACAACAATAATCAAAATATCAACATCATATTATACAAAATACATCACATCAATGCAAAACAATATAACACATATTTAAAAGTAGAACGCACACAAGCTTTGACATTCAATAAAGTTAATCTAGATCAGAGTTTCCCAAACCCCACCCCCGTAGACCACTTATCAATTTTTTTGTTTTCATTAGACTACCTGCCTGCCTAATATTGAATTTTCCTAAACTTATTAACTTCACATGTGTTTTTGACAGCTGACACAGTGCTACTCACTTTGATAGGGGCTTTTGTAGCATGGACAATTGTAAAAAGAGAAAAACATGTACAATTTTGTTAAATCTGTTAAATAAGCAATGTCTGGTTTCTGTTTGATTAAATTTTATTTCAAAATGGAAACTTTAGCAACCAAAAACTCTAAAACCATCTCAAAAAGTGAAAAAAAAATCTTGTCAAACATAAGCCCTTCAAGAGCGAGTGTACTTCAGTGTGAAGTCATAATCAATGAAAGTCCTCATGATTTTCTTCACATCACTGTGTAAATAACCTAGAATTAAATGTGTTGATATGGATCTTGCTTACTGTGTTTATGACAACTTGAAGGGATTGATGCAATCTGGCAGTCAGATTTTTAGCTACTAAATGTTGTCGATGAATGATGCAGTGAATTGCAAACACCCTGGGTAAATTTTGCTTTAAATGGCTTATAAAACCGCGATAATGCTGAAATATTGGGAGAGAGATGATTCTAGACATATGGCCCTCTCACTAGGAAGGCCCAGTTCCTGGTCCTTTCCTTCTAGACTCTCTTGGGGTCTGTATCCTCAGCTGCCCTCCATGGGATGAATGACCAGGACAGGCAGAACTCATTGGAAGAAGGCACTCTGTCAGGAGTTCCTGACTTCAACTAAGGCATTGTGATGTTGTCATCTTCTAAGCTAGAGGGAAGCAAGCTAGGCTAGGAGTGAAGGACAGGCCATGTGGCTCAGGAAGAATAAATAAGGAAACTGCCATTACTGTCTCCCAGTACTTACTGTCTGAATCACTTGCTGTGCACTGTGCATTGGTACTGTTGGCCCTGCCATACATACTCGTGGTCCATTTTGCACTGCATTGTATAGTGCAGCCCTAAGTTTGCTTATAAGATTAACACTGGTAATTTTCTGTTTGTTGGTCTTGTGAGGAAATTAGAGGTACATGGGATATGCAGTAGTCTTGTAGTCAAAGAGCAGAAAGTTGTTTTTCAGGAATTTTGCAGCTGCTAATCACTTATCACTTATTGGATGAGGCTGGCAGAGATAATTCAAGACACAACAAGCTGGAAACCAGGAGAGCTCCATGAAAAAGGAAGGCATATCAAGAAGTACAGAGATGTTTGAATATGCATATTAATGGACATCCATTGGATAATACTTACAGAAGGATGGAGAAGGTAGGAGAGAGAGAGAGAGAGAGAGAGAAGAAGAAGAAGAAGAAGAAGAAGAAGAAGAAGAAGAAGAAGAAGAAGAAGAAGAAGAAGAAGAAGGATGTTTTTGGGAGAGAGGGAGAGAAGCCATGATTAAGCAAGCTATGCAATGTTATGTAGCTTATT
The DNA here is from genome assembly GCA_037367245.1 of Phrynocephalus guinanensis. NCBI lineage: Eukaryota > Metazoa > Chordata > Lepidosauria > Squamata > Agamidae > Phrynocephalus > Phrynocephalus guinanensis. The sequence goes on from CM074735.1 coordinate 1,854,759, forward strand.
AGATTTTAGAAATGGATTCCAGACATCAGTTTGTTAGAATTACTTCGAGTAGGATAGAGCTTTATTATTTTAATGTAACTAGTCTTGGTGTATCTTGGTATATCAAAAATGCTTTAAGATTTTTGCTTACTTTTACTTATTTTTGTATTTTAATAAACATCATTATATTTTTTGAGATTGCCTCTAGGTCTTTGATTAAGGTGAGTCAGAGTGAGCAACCAAGTAAAGAGATTTTAAAAGAACCCACAAATGTGTGAACAGATATTCTGAGCCCAGGCAGTGGGGGAAAAAACAGAGACTGTTCACAGAGCTGAGAGTCTTAGCACCTCAGTTTCCTAGTTCCTTTGCAGACTTAACCTACCTCATATTTTGCAGCAATGTTCATACAAGATAGGAATTGTCCAGCACTTTTAGTTGAATATAGTACACCAAGGAAAGAGATCTTGGTGTGCTGGTGGACAGCTCCATGAAGGTGTCTCCCCAATGTGTGGCAGCAGTGAAGAAGGCCAATTCCATGCTAGGGATTATCAAAAAGGGGATAGAAAATAAAACAGCCAACATTATAATGCCGTTATATAAAACAATAGTAAGGCCCCACCTGGAGTATTGTGTACAATTCTGGTCACTGCATCTCAAGAAAGACATAGTGGAACTGGAAAAGGTGCAGAAGAGAGCGACTAAAATGATTACTGGGCTGGGGCACCTCCCTTATGAAGAAAGGCTAAAATATTTTGGGCTCTTTAGTCTGGAAAAAAAGGCGCTTAAGGGGGGATATGATTGAGATATACAAAATAATGCAGGGCATGACTAAAGTGGATAGAGGGAAGCTCTTCTCTCTCTCCCAAAATACCAGAACTAGGGGACATACACTCAAATTGAGGGCTGGGAGAGTAAGAACTGAAAAAAGAAAATATTTTTTCACCCAGCGCGTTGTAAGTCTATGGAACTCCCTGCCACAGGATGTGGTGATGGCATCTGGCCTGGATGCCTTGAAAAGGGGATTGGACAGATTCCTGGAGGAAAAGTCCATCACAGGTTACAAACCATGATGGAGAAACCAGGGTACTTCAAGGGCCAGATGCAGGGGAGTGGTATCAGGAGACAGATATCTAGTCTCATGCGCTCCCAGAGGCATCTGGTGGGGCCGCTGTGAGATACAGGAAGCTGGACTAGATGGGCCTTTGGCCTGATCCAGCATGGCTCTTCTTATGTTCTTATGTTCTTATAGTATAAATGGTATCTACTGAAAGCACTCTTGGCAGCAATGACTTGTTCATTGGTTACTGCTGGTAGACAGATGTATCTGTTTAGAAGCTTTACACCTCAGTGGTATTTAATAAGCACAAGAATAATTAAGTTGCTTTCTGAGACAGGAGGCTGAAGAACACTAGTGAATTTTTACTACAATGCTTAACTGAATCAGGTTTACATACACATTGTATTATGGAGTGGATGTATCAAACTATAATAAAACTTTTAGTCAGTTAAGTATTGTCATGTTGGGAGTGACCTATACTGATCCTAATAGGGCTTTCAATGTAAATCAGATATTTAAGAAGTGCGTTTATTACTAGTTTCACTCGATCAGTGACCTTCCATGGCCAAGTGGAGATCTGAACCCTGATCCTAGGCCATCATTCTATCCACTATAACCCCCCCCCTGTGTGTGTGTGTGTGTGTGTGTGTGTGTGTGTGTGTGTGTGTGTGTGTGTGTTGTGTCGTCACAGCCGCAACCAACTCTCTGTGACCCCATGTCCATGGAATTTTCTTGGCACAAATACTGGAGTGGTTTGCCAGTTCCTACTCCAGGTGCCTAAACCACACCTGGTACCACAATAAAGAGTAGGGTTTCTTTATTGTAGATCTTTCCTTTGGGAATGGTATATATTTAGAAGTAGCAGGCTACCATGTTCATTATCTTCATTCTGCTTCTAATGATTTATGGTTGTCCCTTATATTCTGCTCAAATCTCCTTTCAAATTGCATAAGCCTATTAGTTCATGTTCTGTTTTTCATTCACTAATGAGAATAATTGGTTTCTATCCTTTTTTAAATAGCAACCTTCTGTGGATTTGTAGATGGGTCACATCTCCCTTCAGTCCTCTTGTCTCTAGACAGAGCATGTTCAAATCACTTACCCTTTCCTCACAGATCCTATTTTCCCAAACCTTTTATCATATTTTCCTTGCTGTCCTCTGAACCTACTCCAATTTGTCTCTCCTTTCAAACATGTTTTGCCCCCAACTGAATGTAGTAATCCAACTGAGGCCTAATCAGTGTCAGAAAGAGCAAAATAATTACCTTGCTTGTTTTGCATGCTGTCCTGTTAATATATACAGTATTAATATATTATTTCCGGGTTTTATACACAGTATAGCCCTGCCAAATTGTAATCTGTTATGTTGTTCTCTATAATCCTATTCTCTGCAGATTAGTCATTTGGTGTTACAATGTCATTTCTTTTTCCTGAGGCCTAAATTGCTTCATTCAGTTATCTTGTCTACTCAGCATTTCTTCAGCTATATTTCTTTAATTAATCAGATAAGGGTGTATGAAAGTAAGTATGACAACTTTCATATATTTCTGAGAAAATATTTTTATGGTCAATGTATATGAAGTCAGATAAAATTATATGTGGATTAATCCATCCCTATGTGGTTATTGGTACCTAGACAATAAGAGATTGGGGTCTGTGCCTCAGGTACATCTATACTTTCTTCTCCCTACTCCTGATCCAACAGAGAGGTAGAGAGTGGAGTTCTACCCAGTACCACTGTTTCCTCTTTCAGCACAATGGACAAGGGGATCTCACAGTTCCCTACATGAGATAATGGTGTGGGACTCAGCATCTCAAGTGTTGCAAGTGGGAGTGTTGTGTACAATTCTGGTCACTGCATCTCAAGAAAGACATCGTGGAGCTGGAAAAGGTGCAGAAGAGAGCGACTAAAATGATTACTGGGCTGGGGGACCTCCCTTATGAGGAAAGGCTAAAACATTTGGGGCTCTTTTGTCTGGAAAAAGGCCCCTGAGGGGGGTATGATTGAGAAATACAAAATAATGCAGGGCATGAGTGAAGTGGATAGAGGAATGCTCTTCTTCCTCTCACAAAATACCAGAACTAGGTGACATACACTCAAATTGAGGGCTGGGAGAGTAAGAACTGAAAAAAGAAAATATTTTTTCACCCAGCGCGTTGTAAGTCTATGGAACTCCCTGCCACAGGATGTGGTGATGGCATCTGGCCTGGATGCCTTGAAAAGGGGATTGGACAGATTCCTGGAGGAAAAGTCCATCACAGGTTACAAACCATGATGGAGAAACCAGGGTACTTCAAGGGCCAGATGCAGGGGAGTGGTATCAGGAGACAGATATCTAGTCTCATGCGCTCCCAGAGGCATCTGGTGGGGCCGCTGTGAGATACAGGAAGCTGGACTAGATGGGCCTTTGGCCTGATCCAGCATGGCTCTTCTTATGTTCTTATGTTCTTATAGTATAAATGGTATCTACTGAAAGCACTCTTGGCAGCAATGACTTGTTCATTGGTTACTGCTGGTAGACAGATGTATCTGTTTAGAAGCTTTACACCTCAGTGGTATTTAATAAGCACAAGAATAATTAAGTTGCTTTCTGAGACAGGAGGCTGAAGAACACTAGTGAATTTTTACTACAATGCTTAACTGAATCAGGTTTACATACACATTGTATTATGGAGTGGATGTATCAAACTATAATAAAACTTTTAGTCAGTTAAGTATTGTCATGTTGGGAGTGACCTATACTGATCCTAATAGGGCTTTCAATGTAAATCAGATATTTAAGAAGTGCGTTTATTACTAGTTTCACTCGATCAGTGACCTTCCATGGCCAAGTGGAGATCTGAACCCTGATCCTAGGCCATCATTCTATCCACTATAACCCCCCCTCTCTCTCTCTCTGTGTGTGTGTGTGTGTGTGTGTGTGTGTGTGTGTGTTGTGTCGTCACAGCCGCAACCAACTCTCTGTGACCCCATGTCCATGGAGTTTTCTTGGCACAAATGCTGGAGTGGTTTGCCAGTTCCTACTCCAGGTGCCTAAACCACACCTGGTACCACAATAAAGAGTAGGGTTTCTTTATTGTAGATCTTTCCTTTGGGAATGGTATATATTTAGAAGTAGCAGGCTACCATGTTCATTATCTTCATTCTGCTTCTAATGATTTATGGTTGTCCCTTATATTCTGCTCAAATCTCCTTTCAAATTGCATAAGCCTATTAGTTCATGTTCTGTTTTTCATTCACTAATGAGAATAATTGGTTTCTATCCTTTTTTAAATAGCAACCTTCTGTGGATTTGTAGATGGGTCACATCTCCCTTCAGTCCTCTTGTCTCTAGACAGAGCATGTTCAAATCACTTACCCTTTCCTCACAGATCCTATTTTCCCAAACCTTTTATCATATTTTCCTTGCTGTCCTCTGAACCTACTCCAATTTGTCTCTCCTTTCAAACATGTTTTGCCCCCAACTGAATGTAGTAATCCAACTGAGGCCTAATCAGTGTCAGAAAGAGCAAAATAATTACCTTGCTTGTTTTGCATGCTGTCCTGTTAATATATACAGTATTAATATATTATTTCCGGGTTTTATACACAGTATAGCCCTGCCAAATTGTAATCTGTTATGTTGTTCTCTATAATCCTATTCTCTGCAGATTAGTCATTTGGTGTTACAATGTCATTTCTTTTTCCTGAGGCCTAAATTGCTTCATTCAGTTATCTTGTCTACTCAGCATTTCTTCAGCTATATTTCTTTAATTAATCAGATAAGGGTGTATGAAAGTAAGTATGACAACTTTCATATATTTCTGAGAAAATATTTTTATGGTCAATGTATATGAAGTCAGATAAAATTATATGTGGATTAATCCATCCCTATGTGGTTATTGGTACCTAGACAATAAGAGATTGGGGTCTGTGCCTCAGGTACATCTATACTTTCTTCTCCCTACTCCTGATCCAACAGAGAGGTAGAGAGTGGAGTTCTACCCAGTACCACTGTTTCCTCTTTCAGCACAATGGACAAGGGGATTTCACAGTTCCCTACATGAGATAATGGTGTGGGACTCAGCATCTCAAGTGTTGCAAGTGGGAGTGTTGTGTACAATTCTGGTCACTGCATCTCAAGAAAGACATCGTGGAGCTGGAAAAGGTGCAGAAGAGAGCGACTAAAATGATTACTGGGCTGGGGGACCTCCCTTATGAGGAAAGGCTAAAACATTTGGGGCTCTTTTGTCTGGAAAAAGGCCCCTGAGGGGGGTATGATTGAGAAATACAAAATAATGCAGGGCATGAGTGAAGTGGATAGAGGAATGCTCTTCTTCCTCTCACAAAATACCAGAACTAGGTGACATACACTCAAATTGAGGGCTGGGAGAGCGAGAACAGACAGAATAATTTTTTTTAACCCAGCGCATTGTTATTCTGTGGAACTCCCTGCCACAGGATGTGGTGATGGCATCTGGCCTGGATGCCTTCAAAAGGGGATTGGACAGATTCCTGGAGGAAAAGTCCATCACAAGTTACAAACCATGATGGAGATGTGTCATCTCCAGGCTTAAAACCGGGGTACTTCAAGGGCCAGATGCAGGGGAGTGGTATCAGGAGACAGATATCTAGTCTCAAGTGCTCCCAAACGCATTTGGTGAGGCCACTGTGAGATACAGGAATCTCAATCTCGCCAACTGTGCTGGCAATGCCCGATTGGCCAGCCTGGCAGCTAGCCAGCATGTCTCTGTTGGGTGGGGGACAAAAAAGCCCCTCCCAGGAGAAGCCTGGTCAGAGCCCCCTTCTGGAAAATGGGACTAACTGCTTTATGCAGTTGGTACAGGTATTTGCAGAGCTCATTCTCCTTTCAAACAGAGGGTGACAGCAGTGGCAGGGGTAGAGCAACCCTTCTTTTCCTGTCATAGATGCTGTCAGCCTACCACTCTGGTCTTCCTTCTTTTCAGTGCAGGTGTACTGCAGTATGCATAGCTTTCCCTTCTTTTGTATGCAGCCCTCCAGCTCTCTCTCCATACTATATTGATTATTCATCCACCTGCCTACATGGACCTGCACAAAGAACAGAAATTGACTTATATAGGTTGATATTTGGAGAAAATGGAAGGCACAAAGAAAAGACCATTCAACTATCAGATGTATGCATTGAAAGTTATGTCAGATTATTGTATTGAAGGTGCTGTTCCAAAGGTACCACAGAAAAAAGAACTCCAAAGCAAAATTAGGAGGAAGTGTGGACAATGGTTTCTATGACACAGTTGTAGGTATACAGAAAGGGGGAGTGACGGTGATTAGAGATGGGCACGACTTGAAAAAAATTTTTTTGAGTTGTCGTTAGTCGGGCCGGTTCCGTTTCGGGTCGTTTCCGTTTTTCGCAAAATTTCGCAAAAATTAGTCGGTTCGTTTTTTTCGTTTTTCGTTTTCGTTAGTACTGGTTTTTTTTGGGGGGTAGCGGGCTCCTGGAGGCACCTCTGTGGGGTGGGTGCCTCCTCTGGCCCGCTATAAAGGGAAAGCGGGCTCCTGGAGGCACCCGTGGGTGCCTCCTATCCTCACCCACTAGGAAGGGGAAGCAGGCTCCAAGAGACCCCTCAACATGGGGGTCTCCCCTCCTCACCTGCTGCTGCAAAATGGCATGCATATCCATATGGATATGCATACCAGTTGCAGACAGTGAGACCAGTGAGTGAACCCAGAGGCATAGGGTGATGCCTAAGGCTCTCGCACCGCCATGTCTCACAAAGAAGGGAATCGTATTTGCGCGTAGTGCAATGCAAGTAGATCTGGCTTAGGGTTAAGGTGGGTTAGTGCAAGGGCTAGGGTTAGGCTAGTGACGGGTAAGGTTACGGTGGGCTAGTGGGTTGCACCTCTGGGTGCCTCTGTGACCCACTAAGAAGACAGTCTGTGACGTATGGGTAAGGAGTCAAGGATTAGGGTTAGGGTTAGGGGGCTAGGGCAGGTTTTAGGGGGCTTTTTGGCACATCCCAGAAGTCTCCATGGCCAAGTGGCCATGCGATTGGTGGGATGGCTCCAAAAATTTGCATGGTCGTCCACTCCCACATGGCTGGCCACTCGGCCAGCCCATCATTGCGCAGGTGTAAATAAAATAAAATAAAATAAAATCAATGGAGGACAGAGGAGGAGAGGAGAGACATTTTGTTGCAAGAAAAAACCCACTGCTACTGTGAAAAATCTGGCAGTTTATAAATTTTCGCGTGTTTCTGTTGTGCTTGTGTGTTTTTGGACCACGATTTCAAAAACAATATTGCGTTCGCCGCCCCATTTTGGATCCCCCGCCTGCACCGCATGGCATGGTGACTCGAGTCCGGCTGCCCAGGATGGGGGGGAGGCGGGACCCCCCTCCAGAAACCACCCCTCCGGTAGGTGCCCTGCGCCCTTAGTCAAACAGGCATTTTTCCGCCTGCTTTTTTGGCCCGGGAATGGGTGGGGGGAGAGTTTAAAAGTTTTTTCCTGTGCCATCCGTGCCGCTTGCTTGCGCTTTAATTGCGGCGGCCGGCGGCGAGACTGGGCTTTTTGCTGGCTGCGAGCCTGCGGCGAGTCCCACCAGAGCAGCCCAGGATGGGGGATGGGGGGGGGAGGCCGGGGACCTCCAGAAACAACCCCTCTGCTTTTTGGCCGGGAACTGGGTTTTTTTAACTTTTAAAAACTTTTTTCTGTGCCGCGTGGCATCGCGCGATCGCGCGATGCAAGGAACAAGCACAACAAATCAGACCAAAATTGTTCGTTCGTCGGTTCGAGCTCGAAGTCTGGCGGAGTAATTCCCGTTACCGTTTCCGTAGAGTAACGGAACCAAGTAACGGAAACGGAAACGGGAATACCGCTATGTCGTGCCCATCTCTAACGGTGATATCAAGAGAAGGCACAGGTGGCCTTTGTATGGCTCAAAGAGCTGGTGCTAGATGAGCCAAAATCACTAGAATGAATAAAACAGGGAAGAGAAAAGACAGAGGGGAGAAAAGATTCAGGAATTTAATCAGTTAATTCAAGAGTGAGTGACCAGATTTATACCACCTAATGTATAGATCAGAATATAGAGATGCCTTGGACTTGTAGTTGTATTTTGAAATGACCACATGGCTCCCCCTTTTTATTTCTCCAGGTGTCACAAGCAAGCCATCAGCTCAAAACACTAAAGACATTGAGAAATAGATACAAAAACCTCTCATTTTCTTGAACAATAACACAATTATAAGAGATTTCCAGGCAGGAAGACCTTTACATCAAACGCTTCCTGCAGGCACCACTTGGGGCAGACAGCATCATCTCTGCATCACCACCCTATCCTCTCCTGTACAAAATTGTGAGATCCAGCCCCCCCACCCCCCGTGTGCTGGAAGAAGAAGCAGTGTCCCAGGAGCAGAGAATAGAAGGCACAAGTTCATCTGAGGAGTAGGCTCCTTTCCATCTCACCTCCTTTATCATGCCTTAACCTTGGAGAGCCTTCCTAGCCAGAAATTCCACAACTGTCCAAAGCAGCATATGGCTGCTGGTGGAGACCAAATGGTCAACATTTTGCCCCCTTTGCCTTCCTGGCTGAGGCAACTGCCTCACTGGACCTTATGGTGAAGTCTGCCCTGCTAATTGATGCATGGATCATGCCAGAATTCTTGAGAAATATTTAAAGAACTTGCTTCCCATACTTAGATGATTAATTGCTGGCTTCTAGCTACTTCCTGCATTAGTCCCTAAAGTCCCTGAGTGGAAACAGATATGTTTGGCTGGAAAATCACTATACAAAAAACGTCTGCCTCCATATCTGCCTAGCAACAGCTAAGATATATGTAGTTATTCCCACATACATAATTATTTCCTGTGTAGCTGTGTAGCTCAAGTAGATTTAAGCGTAAATAGGTCACATATACATTCATCCTTATAAAGCTATTATTTCAATTGGTAAATGTTAAGATATATGCTTTCATTTGGTATTGACTATATGTTGTACGATTGCTAGGAAAAGGCATTAAAAGGTATTGTAATTCTGCCACAATAGTTGCTTCCTGTGTATTCCACTTGTTTTTCCTTGCTTCTCTGCTGCAGTTTCCCCTGGTTATTGGCAACTGAGTTTTCTTTGTTGCAAACACTCTGTTCTTTGCTCTTACCTATTCCCTTCAGCAGGGAAAGAAGATATATTTGTTTGAATTAGCCATGGCATTAGCAAAAAGATATAAAATTTACATAGATATAAAATTAGCATGCTAAAATCAATATAATAAATACATTTACATGCAATATACCTGTACCAAATTTAGACAAGCAGGGAAATACATCTAGTGTCCGCTGTTGATCACAATAGGACAGGAATGAGTCAGTATGTTTGAAACTGACATGGAACTGAAGTATCAAATTTCCATATCATAAGTACAAGGTCATGGGGAATTCTGGAGGTTAACTGTGAGATATTTGTTTCAGATTCAGAGGTTTTCAGTGCCATGTTTCAGTCTTAGTCTATGTGACATAATAGTAGTGGATGAAACAGACCACAAAATGCAAATGTATTAAAGATAAGACGAAGGAATAAGTAAACCAATGCCAATGATATCTCAGTGGTTTGGGTATCTAGCTGCAGAGCCAGAGGCTGGGAGTTCAATTCCCCACTGTGCATCCTTGAAAGAATCATATAATCATAGAATCATAGAGTTGGAAGAGACCTCAAGGGCCATCTAGTCCAACCCCCTGCCATGCAGGAACCCCCATCACAATATTTCCGACAGATGGCCATCCAGCCTCTGCTTAAAAACCTCCAAAGAAGGAGACTCAACCACCCTCTGTGGCAGCATATTCCACTGCTGAATAGCTATAACTGTCATGAAGTTGTTCCTAATGTTCAAATGGAATCTCTTTTCCTGTAGTTTGAAACCATTGCCCCAAGTCCTAGTCTCTGAAGCCATGGAAAACAAACCTGTTCCCCTCTTCAATATGACATCCTTTCAAATATTTAAACATAGCTATCATATCCCTCCTCAGCCTTCTTTTTGAGAGGCTAAACATTCCCAATTCCCTAAGACGTTCCTCATAAGACATTTCCTCCAGACCCTCAACCATCCTGGTCGCCCTCCTCTGCACCCGCTCAAGGTTGTCAACATCCTTTTTAAATTGAGGCGCACAGAGCTGGAAACAGTACTCCAGGTGGGGTCTGACAAGAGCAGAATAGAGTGGTACTATCACTTCCCTTGATCTAGACACTATGGTTCTGTTGATACAACCAAGAATCGAATTGGCTTTCCTGGCCGCCACATCACACTGCTGACTCATGTTCAATTTGTGGTCCACCAAGACTCCCAGAGCCCTTTCACAGGTACTATCCTCCAGCCAAGTATCCCCCATCTTATATTTGTGCAATTCATTTTTTTTTTACCTAAATGTAGTACCCTACATTTCCCTCTGTTGAAATCCATTTCGTTAGCTTTGGCCCAGTACTCTAGTCTGTCAAGGTCTTTTTGGATTTTCATCCTATCCTCTAGGGAATTTGCAGCCCCTCCCAATTTGGTATCATCTGCAAATTTAATTAGCATACTCTCTATTCCTTCCTCCTAGTCATTAATAAAGAGTCTTGGCTTGATGATCCACAGAGTCCCTTCTAACTCTGCTGTTCTACAATGATGACAATGATGACCTTTGAATGTCTTTAAAAAATGTAATTGTGAGTAAGGTTGCTGATTCATTCTTTAAGGCTGGAGCTCGAACATTGGCACTCCTTATGCTGATAGTGAAGGATAGAAATTGAAATGTAACTGTGATTAAGTGATCATTCGAGATGGGCATGAATTGCTTAGTGCTAAGTCATCAAAAGCCATGGGTGCGGCACCACAGCTGCCATAGATTCCCTTCTGCCAACTTCCCAATTCAGTAGCTGATGTGCACTGCTCAGATCCTGGCACAATTGTTCAGTCCCAGCAGGAGTGCCTGCTTCCCTCCACTGCATCTTCTGGTACCTAGCCACTCATATTGCAGCTGCTGGAGGTGGTACAGGAGGATAGCAGGCATTCCTGCCAGGACTGGACAGTTGTGAAACAAGGATCATAGAACCACAGAGTTGGAAGAGATCTCGAGGGCCATCCAGTCCAACCCCTTGCCATGCAGGAACCCCCATCATAGGACTCCAGACAGATAGCCATCTAGCCTCTTCTTAAAAATGTCCAAAGAAGGAGACTCCATCACCCTCCTTAGCAGCATATTCCACTGCCAAACAGCTCTATCCATCCTAATGTTTGAATGGAATCTCTTTTCCTGCAGTTTGAAACTATTGCCCTGAGTCCATGGAAAGCAAACTAGTCCCCTCTTCAATATGACATCTTTCCAAATATTTAAAGATAGCTATCATATCCCCTCTCAGCTTTTTGTAAGGCTAAACATTCCCAAATCCCTCAGCCGCTCCTTGTAAGGCATTTCCTCCAGACCTTTAACCATCCTGCTCTCTCTCCTCTGCACCTGTTCAAGGTTGTCAACATCATTTTTTCAGTTAAGATGCACAGAACTGGACACAGTACTCCAGGTGGGGTATGACCAGAGCAGAATAGAGTGGTACTATCACTTCCCTTGATCTAGACACTATGGTTCTGTTGATGCAACCAAGAATCGCATTGGCTTTCTTGGCTGCTTCATCACACTGCTGACTCATGTTCAATTTGTGATCCACCCAGACTTCCAGATCCCTTTCACAGGTACTATTCTCCAGCCAAGTATCCCCCATCCTATATCTGTGCAATTCATTTTTTTTACCTAGAGGTAGCACCCTACATTTCTGTATGTTGAAATCCATTCTGTTAGCTTTGGCCCAGCACTCTAATTTGTCAAGGATGTTTTGGATTTTCATCCTATCCTCTAGGAAATTAGCAACCCTTCCCAGTTTCTCATCATCTGCAAATTTAATTAGCATACTCTCTATTCCTTCCTACAAGTCATTAATAAAGATATTGAATAGCCTTACAAAAAAGAAGGCTGAGATAGGATATGATAGCCATGTTTAAATATTTGAAATGATGTAATATTGGAGAGGGGACTGGTCCCCCCCCATGGCTTCAGAGACTAGGATTAGGGGCAATGGTTTCAAACTGCAGGAAAAGATGTCCAATCTGATCATTAGGAACAACTTCCTGATGGTTAGAGCTGTCTGGCAGTAGAATATGTTGTCATGGAGGGTGGTGGAGTCTCCTTCTTTGGAGGTTTTTAAACAAAGGCTGGATATCCATCTGTCAGGAGTCCTATGATGGGGGTTATCTTCCTACTCTATGATTCTATGATAGCACTGGACCTAGAAGAGAGCCCTGGGACACCACACTGGTCATGTCTCTCAAGCTGAATGATGAGCTGAGCAATGAGCAGCATCTGTGATGCCACATTGATCACTTTCCTGATGGTCATAGAGCAAGTCATGCCCATCTCTACTGATTATACTTAGGAAGCTTTGGGAAATTAGGCATCCTAAAAACTGAGTTTAGCCAATGTTATTACCTTTTTATTTTGGGCCTTCCTTGTCAACACGAGGACTTGATAGTAGAAAGAGGTGATGGTGCATCTGCATTTCTCTTCCACATTCAGAATTCTGTAGAACATAAAATGTATCTCCTCAACCGATAATTATGGATCCATCTGATTCTTAAAAGCATAGTGAGTTCAGTGGTATTTAAGTACACATTGTATGATTGTTATGATGATGCACACATATCTTTACTGAATTCCATAAACAAAAGAAGAGAGGTCCTTGTTTTGAGTCACTAATTTAATGTTGACATTGTTGGGGAAGGAGATGACAAATAATAAAGAGTTACAGGAAAGACATGGGTAACACGGAAGGAATACAAACAGACAGAGCCACACATGGTTAACCATTTCTCTTTTCTGACTCCCCAAAAAGAGCAGCAGGGGGAAAAAATGGAGAGAGATGAGATAAAACAGAGTGGGATAAAACTGAGAGAGAGGGAAAAGCAAACAAGGGTTTGATGGGGGAGAATTATATAGTAATGGGCTTTCCTAATAGCCTTTAAGACAGACAAGACAAAATAAAGGGAACTCACAGGCAAACAGAAGTAACCCAAAAGGTAACAGGGATTATGGAGGGAAGAGACACTTCAGTGGTGCTGATGTGCAAGGTGTGTGCAATATTTGTCTTTGTGTCAGAGAACTACACGCAGCAAGCGCAAACTGGTAGCACTTTTGGAAGTAAAAGTGAAAGAACTAGCAGAGGGAGTGCGCCAGGCTTAAGGGTCTAAGAGAAGATGAGAAGTGGATGGGCATCACTCTTCAGCAGCAGCCGCCACCACTGCAGCATTTACAAGGGGACTGGAGGTGGAAGAACAGCAAGGGAATGCAGTGCAGGAGGATAATGAGAACAAACATAGCACAGGAAGCACCATGGAAAAGTGTCACAGTTAAGAAGAAAAGAAGACATTTTCACCATTGGAACTGCACAACCACTTTCAAATTCTTGGAGAGGAGCCAGCTTGCAGAGGACACCGCACAAGATGACATGAGAAGGGCTGGAGCTCAGGAAAACACAGTTACTTAACCCACACCATAGAAAAAGAAGATGAGAAGAATAATTGTAATAGGAGATGCCCTACTGCTGTGAATTGAAACTGAAGTATTCCAAGAAGATCCATGGGCCTGCCAGGTATGCTGTTTCCCTACAGGAGAGATTGGGGATGTGACAGAAAGCCTGCCATCAGTCATGAAACCCACAAATACCCTTTTCTTCTCACCCATGAGGGAACAAATGACACAGTCAAGAAGAGCTATGAAGAAATCACGTTAGACTTTGAAACGTCCCATGGGACCAATACAAACTTGGAAAACAAAATGGCTGTCCATATTGATCAAGTCAATGTAACAATACTGACCTTCAAATGATGTGTTATCCCTGCATTTTTTAAAAAAAGTTTTGTTTTACAATTTATGATGTGTTTTTGCTATATTTTGGTACTTTGGGATTACAGTGTGATCATTATAATGGCACCAAATCTTCAGATCTGCAACTGAGATGACTGGAACGAAAGTGCCTGTTCCTGTTACTCAGATGGAAACAATATGAATTAATAGTTTTCCTGCTGACAGTTGGCATAAAATGATTTACAATTTTCAGCATGGAGCCAAATTTTCATCATTTAGGTAGGCTACTTCCTTACAGATTATAATGTAGCAATAATGATGTGATTATCTCACTGAAGTACCAAACGGCTTGTTGTCTGCTGAGCATTGAAAGGACCTGTTTTCAGTGCCTCCAAGCAATCCTTTGAGTTTATTTTCCCCAGTTTTAGCAAGCTGGTTCAAAACAGGCAAAGTTAGTGCTTGTGACTAATCTTATTTTCTTTTGTTCAAGAAAGACTTTGGCCCTGATTGGTTCCTAATCACATTGCCCTTTAACACAATATGTGTTATAAGAGTGAAAGGAGTTGCTAAAAAGGGAATGTTGTAAGAAGTTTAAAACAGCTACAACAGTTATTCAGATTTTGTTTTAAAGTTTTGTTTAGATTGATACCTGGAATGTGCCTAGCCAGGCATTCACAATATTATGAATGTAATTTGCTGGCAATTCAATGAGTAAGATTTTTGGCTTTTCAAGACAAATTGAATGAATATGCCCAAGCCAAGAGGGAAAAAGAAGTGTGGGTGTTGCTGTTTCAAGCAAGGGTGAAGATACTATCACCTGATCTGGCCATGTCTAGAAATGAAAGATGTGATTGGACATTGAGCCTAGTTTTCAGTTCACTGAAGGGGTTGATGGGTTTGTTCCTTTCCCTGATAATTACACAACATATCTGGAGTGAACCAAATTGTTCCCAGAGCTCCTTCTACCTGCACCTTTCTGAGCCTGTGTCAGGGGGGTCTTCTTCTTTGGGGGGAGGATAAAACTGCTCTGGTTTTGTCTGTTTCTAGTGCAAGTCACTGCTGGGAACAGAGTAAAAGCGAGCCTTAAGCTCCTTCTGCTTTGAATTCCTTATATTGTGAAGTGGCTTTATAAGAAATCTGGATTAATAAAACATGGATTAGGCTGTGAGCAGATTCTTGACTGGTTCTTTAAGAGAAATCAAAGTGTTTGAGAGAGTGAGTGAGTGAGTGAGTGAGTGAGAGAGAGAGAGAGAGAGAGAGAGAGAGAGAGAGAGAGAGAGAGAAGGGGGAGAGAGAGATGCACTAAACCATCAATGATGGTTTACTAAAGTCTATTTTTTCTTCTACTTCCTCTCCCTTTCCACCAAGGAGTAGAGTAAGGGTTCAGTTTGCTGATATCTTGAAATGACATGCTCATTCAACCACCTTACATTATTAGGAAATCAGTCTGGAAACAGTCCAAACAAATAGGGTCATCTGAACTCTGATATGTCATTAGGATGCAAGGATTGTATTTATTTATTTATTTATTTATTATTAGACTTATATCCTGCCCATCTTCCCAACGGGAACTCTGGGCGGCTAACACAGCTGAGCAAGTCAGCAAATAGAACAATACAATGCAATATAACACGAGAAATAAATCAACATATCAATATAAACACAATAAAAAACAGAGAACAGCAGCAGGGGAGCACCCTTTAGTTCCAAGCCTCACTGCTACTCTATCAAGTCCTAAGCATAATAGACAGTGGTCAGTGGTCGATGGCGGCAAAAAAAGAAAGAAAGGCTAAACTAGGTCACCAAAGACCTCGTGGAATAGAATAGTTTTCACGGCTTTGCGAAAGGCCAGCAGGGACTCTGCAAAGCGCACCTCGCTGGGTAGGCTGTTCCATAGAAATGGAGCAGCCACCGAGAAGGCCCGGCTCTGGGTAAAGGAATGCCTGGCCTCTCGGGGAGTTGGAACCCGGAGCGAGTGCGCCCGCGCCTGCCGAACCGGTCGGGTCGAAGTTGACCGCTGGGCGATCCGCTCTGCCAGGTAATCCGGGCCCAGGCCATGGAGGGTTTTATAAACTAAAACCAAGACCTTGAATCTGATCCGGGAGGCAACGGGTAGCCAATGCAGCCGGGCCAGGACCGGGGTGATGCGCTCATAGCGACGCGCACCCACCACCAGTCTGGCCGCTGAATTTTGCACCCGCTGCAATCGCCGGAGGAGAGTCAAGGGCAACCCCATGTAGAGGGCATTGCAGTAGTCCAACCTCGAAATCATCAGCGCCTGGACCACTGTTCTCAGGGAGTCCCCGTCTAGGTAGGGGCGAATCTGGGCGATCTGGCGAAGATGAAAAAATGCGGTCCTGGCAACGGCTGCCACCTGGGCTTCCAGGGACAAGGCCGGGTCCAGGACCACGCCCAGATTCTGAACCCTCTCCGCCAGCTGGAGGGAAACACCCCCCAAACTGGGGAGAGGGCCTCCGTACCCAGACGGGGAACTCCCGAAGAACATCACCTCGGTCTTCTCAGGGTTGAGTTTGAGCCTGTTGGCCCTGGTCCAAGCCATGACCGCCTCCAGACACTGGTCGAGGGACTGGACAGCTTCCACTGCAGAGGTTGTAAAGGAGAGATAGAGCTGTGTGTCATCAGCATACTGATGACAACACACTCCAAATCCCCTAATGACCCCAGCCAGCGGCCTTACATAGATGTTGAACAGCATGGGGGAGAGAGACGAGCCCTGCGGAACCCCACAAGGGAGTGTCCACGGGGCCGACAACTCTCCGCCATGCTGCACATACTGGAGCCGACCCTGAAGGAAGGACCGGAGCCAACTGCGAACAGTGCCTCCGATCCCTACCTCCCGGAGCCAGTCCAGTAGGATACCGTGGTCGACGGTATCGAAGGCCGCTGACAAATCCAGGAGAACCAACAGGGTAGAGCAACCCCTGTCGGCCGCCCGGATTAGGTCATCTTGCAACGCGACCAGAGCTGTCTCGGTACCCCGGCCAGGCCTGAAGCTGGACTGGCAAGGATCAAGGCACCGCTGTTCCTCCAGATATGATTGAATCCGCACCGCGGCCACCCTCTCGATGACCTTGCCCATGAAGGGAACATTGGCAATCGGACGATAGTTGGCCAATTGGTCCGATGCCAATCCCGGTTTTTTCAAAATGGCCTTAACCACCATCTCTTTCAGACGAGAGGGAAAAACCCCCTCGCTGAAGGAGGCGGAGGCGATGGCCGCGGCCCACTCGGGTATGCTCCCTCCGGCAGATTTGATAAGCCAAGATGGGCAAGGGGCGAAGGGGGTGGTCGCGGGATGGCAGTGGGCAATAGCCCTGGAGGCTTCCAAAGGAGAAACAGGCCCAAACTCCACCAATTGAGGAGAGCAGGGGGGGTGAGGGAGCTGGGGATGACGAGGAGGGGCTAGTGCTACTGGGTTCAAAGCCGGCACGGATGGCCTCTATTTTGGATCTAAAAAAGACTGCGAAATTCTCGCTACTGAAATCAGTAGGAGGAGGCCTAGCCAGACTAGGATTGGTGAGGTCCTGAACCACCCGGAAGAGTTCTGCCTGACGGTTCGAGGCCTCACCAATTCTCAGGGAGTAAAAAGATCTTCTGGCCTCCCTGATCGCTCGCGAGTAGCGCCTGGTCTGGATTACAACGGCAGTCTTGTTGTTCGCCGTCCGGCTCTGTCTCAAGATGCTCTCCAGTCTCCTCCGTTCCTGCTTCATCGGTCTTAACTCCGCCATGAACCACGGCGAAGATCGAGCTCTGCCACGGAGGAGACGCTTGGGGGGCGATTCGGTAGAAGGCGCTGGCAGCTGACTCAAACCATTGGTTGGCCAAGGCCTCGGCCGAATCGTCAGCCAGACCACCAGGAAGCTCCCCGAAGGCTTCCCGGAACCGAGCCGGATCAAGAAGCCTTCAGGGGTGGGCCCATATTAGGGGCCGTTGGTCCCTACGGGGAGGGGCCGCCATTGCCAGGGAAAAGGACAACAGGTAATGGTCTGACCATGACACAGGTAAGGGGAGAGTATCCCCTACCTCCAGACAAGAATCCCCCGACATGGAGGTAAATACCACATCCAGGGTATGCCCGCTCCTGTGGGTAGGACAAGAAACATGCTGGGATAGGCTCATGGACGTCATGGTTTCCATGAAATCCAGAGCAGCGCCGGCGAGCTCACCGCCAGCATGCACGTTGAAGTCCCCGACCAAAAGCCGGGGGGACTTCAACTGAGCAGCTGTGATGAACTCCGCGAGCTCTGGCAGGGATTGCGCTGGGTTGCGGGGAGCACGGTAGCCCAGCACAATGCCAAATCTATCCCGCTGACCTACCAACAGGTGGAGGCATTCCAATCCCGGAATCACCAATGTCGAGGCCCTGGTCACTTCAAGCGATTCCCTGTATATAATGGCGACTCCTCCCCCCTTCTGGCCCTCCGACCTACCCACTCCATGGACCAGGAACCCAGGAGGGCACAGCTGGGTGTACCAAGTGGCATGTCCTTTCACACTCCTAACTCATCCCTAGCAATCCCATTCAGCCTGCTCCCAGCCCATTCCAAAACAGCCTGTCTAGACAAGCCCTAACTTGGACTGGCAATGGCGTCCTGAGATCAGCACACACTTGAAATCTAGGTTAGAACGTGTTTTCTGGGCCGAAATAGTAAGACACAGACTGTATAGAAATAGGATCAGATATTTGTGGCCTGACTAGAGACGGTGTTTGTGTCATGGTCACACAGTTGTGGAATGCTGTTCATGCTCCCTAATAAGCTCACCTACATGGATACATTTTGTACACTAAACAAAAACTTAGTTACACACCCTGATATTTAAAGGTTTTATTGTCTGGATATCTGAAGTTATTTAAGGTTGGCTGACATTAGTGAAGTACTGAGAAACTATAATGCCAACAATAATACCAGAGAGTTAGGATGGCATGTTAATATGCCCGCAACAGCTGTTGCTGGCAAAAAGGACCATTACATGGGGAGTGGTTCCACCATGGCAGAGATCCGTGTTGTGTCCAGTTAGGCCAAAAACTGCTGCCAGTACTTATTTCACTAATTATGGAGGCATAAAGCCAGAAGAACTGACAGTGAAGATTGATTCTGGACAGGATGAAGCTGATTGGGTCCCATAGCTTATGCCCACCTTGGAAATAGCACATTTAACATTTCCATTCCATTATTACCAGTGGGCTGGTAACGATACCCAAACTGGTTCGGCAGTGGCGGCAGTGGGAGCGGAGGCGAGACTGCAGCCCTCTGCCGACTGCCCTCCGCTGCAAGTGGATGACAATGAGGCTGGCTGTCATGCACCCGCGGTGGATATCACTGGAGAGGGGGCTGTGAGACCACAGCTCCCTCTCGGCCACCCTCCGCCACATGTGCATGACAGCCGGCCTGGCTGTCATGCACCCGCAGCAGAGATCGCTGGAGAGGGGCTGCGATCCCACCTCCATGTCTGCAGGTGAGACCGTGGCTCCCTCTTGGCCACCCTCTGCCACGTGTGCATGACAGCTGGGCCGGCTGTCATGCACCCGCGGTGGAGAGCCCTTCTCCCGACCACCCTCTGCCACGAGTGGATGACAGCAGGGGCGGCTGTCATGCACCCACAGCAGAGATCCCTGGAGAGGAGGCTGCAATCCCAGCACCGCATGCAGAGGTGAGAACGCAGCTCCGTCTCGCCACCCTCCGCTGCGAGTGCATGACACTTGGGCTGGCTGTCATGCACCCGCAGCAGAGATCGCTGGAGAGGGGCTGCAATCCCACCTCTGTGTGTGCAGGTGAGACTGTGGCTTCCTCTTGGCCGCCCTCCGCCACGTGTGCATGACAGCTGGGCCGGCTGTCATGCACCCGCGGTGGAGAGCCCTTCTCCCGACCACCCTCTGCCACGAGTGGATGACAGCAGGGGCGGCTGTCATGCACCCACAGCAGAGATCCCTGGAGAGGAGGCTGCAATCCCAGCACCGCATGCAGAGGCGAGAACGCAGCTCCGTCTCGCCACCCTCCGCTGCGAGTGCATGACACTTGGGCTGGCTGTTGTGCACCCACGGCGGAGATCCCTTCTCCCAACCTCCCTCCACCATGAGTGCATGACAGCCGGGCCAGCTCTCATGCACCCATGGCGGAGATCTCTGGAGAGGGGGCTGCGATCCTGCCTCTGTATGCGGAGGTGAGACCACGGCTCCCTCTTGCCACCCTCTGCTATGAGTGCATGACACTTGGGCTGGCTGTCATGCACCCGCGGCGGAGATCCCTTTCCCCGACTGCCCTCTGCCGCAAGTGGATGACAGCAGGGCCAGCTGTCATGCACCCACAGCAGAGATCCCTGGAGAGGGGGCTGTGATCCTGCCACGGGTGGGTGTCAAGATCAGAGGGAGCCTCATTTCTGCCTCTGCATGTGGAGGCGAGAATGGGGCTTTCTCTAGACAGTCCTCCCTGCAGGCGATAACAGTGGGGAAGAACGAAACGAACCTCATTGAACCAATTTTTCTGATTCATTTCATTTTGTTCTTAAATTACTCTATGGCTCATTATTCATTTTGTTACCTAACAAAATGAATAATGAATAACGGAACAAAAAATTTTTCATTTCATGCCCATCTCTAATCAGGAGTACTGTGATGGGGGTTCCTGCGTGGCAGGGGGTTGGACTGGATGGCCCTCGAGGTCTCTTCCAACTCTATGATTCTATGATTCTTGTTTCACAACTGTCCAGTCCTGGCAGGAATGCCTGCTTTCCTCCTGTGTCACCTCCAGCTGCTGCATTCTCAAGGGCTCTGCTGCAGGAATTCCTACCTTCTTCCAACTCTATGATTCTATGGTTCTATGATTCTATGGCTACAATTGATGCTGGTTAGAGAATTCTGGAAATTGCTGTAAAAATGTCATTTTTATAAGTTCTGATCTTATGTCGGTGTCATTGCTTTAGTCAATACTTGCTTGCTTTTTGAGTATACCTACAAACTTACTTAGAAAGGGCCTGCCTTGGCTTCTTCCTAAGGAGTAAGGTGGGATAAAGTATTTTAACCAACCAAACAAACAAACCTCCTTTACCTCATATAAAGGGGAATGGACAGGAGATAGCCATGTTGATCTGCTGCAGGAAAAATGTCAGAGTTTTACAGCAATTTAAAGATTGGCAAATTGATAATATAATATAATATTTGTAGATCGAAAGCAACATCATCAGATGCAAGAAGAGTCACCTGGAATTGGTAAATTTTTGTACACCTTGTGTAGAGCATTGGTAGTTTTCAATTGCATTGGCTAACAGTTAAATAATGTTTCAAGTCCATATTTAGCAATGTTAATCTCACTACTGTATATCTGTTTTGGAGCTCTGGGCTCAGGAAGCTATACGCAAACAAATAATAAAGAAAGATGGAGGAAACTAAAAGTTTAGGTTGGGGAAATGAAATTAAAGCCACTTGTACATTTGTATCTAAAGGCAGTGATCATTAAGTTAAAGTTTAGATGTATGTGAACGAAGAAATGATCTCGTGCTGCACAGAAAAGCCGACAGTCTACAAGGCAGTTCTAAAAATGGGGATAGAGCAAACAAAATACTATAACCTTGAACCTGAACTGTGGATCAGCATCAAATCTGACACAAATGTAGTGGGCCCTCTCCTCTTGCTCTGTGCCACATTTGGTAGAATTTGGGCAGTGGGTTTTGGAGTTGCAATTTTTTTTAAAAAGTAAAACTGTTTTGTCCTGACTCAGTCTTAAACATCTGCAGATATAGAACAACTCATAGATATTGAAAGGAATCATCTTGCTTATCTTGAAACAGAATGGTTGGTCCCACCCACTGTTTTATCTGGAAGGAATCCAAGTTATAAGAGCTGATGTACTGAAAGACATTTCATGTGTGAAAAACAGTGGTTCTGTTGTTACACTGAGCATGCAAAGAACAGGTTTACCAGCAAAGTCGATATTTTGTTGCAGCTTAATCAGTGAGGAAGGGAGAACTTTGGAAAGCTTAGAGCAGTGATGTTGAACCTTTTAGAGACCGAACCCACTAATTTTTCGCAAAGTGCCAATACAGCAATTTAACCTGAATCCAGGTGGCTGTGAAGGGGCGATGTCAGATGCCCACAGAAAGGGCTCCGAGTGCCACCTTTGGCACCCGTGCCATAGGTTCACCAACACTGGCTTAGAGCAATAAAATGTCACAGGAACAGATTCAAAAGAAAGGTTTTCTAAAGAAAGAGTCAAACTCAAAACCAAACCAAACCGAAACAAAAACAGACTTGCTTAAAGCAAGTAATGAAAAGACATTCCTCCAGAAAGGGAACATAGTGGCATGTATTTCCAGGGAATTAAAATATAATTTTGTAAGGCATGTTCAAGTATTTCAGCATTACAAAGTTATATTTGTCTCAGCCTTTACTGCTAAACATTCACTAAACAATACAGTATCTCACAAGTTTGGAGTCCAGGCTCCTGACACAGGTTTTCAAAGAGGAAATAAGCTCCAGCTCTGGAGCACTCTGAGCATTTGAACCTGTCAATTAGGATCCAATCCAGTTTTTAACTTGCTTCTGCCCACACAGGGATTTGTGCTTGTAAAGGTATACGGTATCTAGTTGTAAAAATTATGCAAAATGTTTTTAAAAGAATACAGAACAGATATTAAGAATTTCACCCATTTAAACTGTGAAATTACTGGTTTTTTTTGTTTTGTGACAGTGGATAGTCTTACTCAATGTTGTACGGCTTTGGTGTCTATGTTCTATCATAATTTCAACCATTCCACTTGACCTGTCAGTAACTTTGGAGTTTTGGTAATGAAGAAAAAAACCCGTCAAAGATGTTACATGCCATCCAGTCATTTCTAATGTGTAGTGACGATATGGGTTGATGTCATCCCAAATATCCTGTCACAAACAACTCTGCTCTGATCTTACAAACCAATAACATAACATGTTAGGTTCTTCCCTCTTTCTACTGCTCCTTCTTCTTAGTAATATTTTCTTTTCAAGTAAGTTCATCATGAACTTGCAAACTAATAGCTGTGCCATTTTTATTATTGAGATGGCTTATCTTATATTAGATCTTCCTCTGACCCTACATCCCCCCATCATTTCCCCAGCAACATTGCCTTTTCTCATCAGTTCCTATATTCTTACATGCATGGTAAGATAGGCCCAGTTTACGCAGTGTTGAGTTAATCATTTTAGGCTTGAGTAAGCATCATTTTGTGAAGAAAGACCTGCCTGAAAATGATTTAAATTGAAAATTTGCAACCCATATCTATACCTTTCATTCATCCTTGTATCTAAATTTGAACGTGCTGTGCTCCACTTTTGAACAAAAAGGAACATTGGTCTTGAATAGTGCAAGAAAGGAATTTGACTGTGGTTTCCTTTTTAATGCAGAGGGCTAGAAGTGTTGCAATGGGTTGCATGTAGCAAAGCCAATCCATATTTATGGAAAATCCATAAGGATTAACTGTCCAGTACTTTCCATATGCACAAAAGAAGTACTTCAGTGCATACAGTTGAATGCAAAGATAGATTCCTTCTAGGCATTTCAATTGTTTTGTTTCCCAAGCAACAGATATCCAGAGAAATGGTTAAAAACAGCCATTACAATTATTTTGTGTTTGGGTGAAATGTGTTTGGATGGATGATTGGTGTTACTTTGTGAATGGTAGTGAGCACAAGGGGGTATCCTGTAGACCAGCGGTGTCTAAACTTTTTGCAAAGGCCAGATTTGGTGAGGTGAAAATGTGTGGGGGCCGACCATTCAGCCACATTTGGCCCCAGGGCCGGACTTTGGAGACGTTTCTATAACATAATATCTAAAATCCTATCCTTAGGCCTGTCCCAAGACCTCCTTTTTTACCATGAACTATGATCAGGCCAGAGCGTTTATTAAGCAGCGGGTTACCAAATCAGAACAACAACTGGATCTAGCTAGCTCCCCTGCCTTTATTATTAATGACTCCTGCAGGTATCTATCTTCCCAGATGGGATACGTAGCCAAGCTTGAGATACCCACTCACCGGAGGGCCTTTAGCTTGGCCTGATGTCATGTCCTCTCTTCTGCTGTTCTTGAGGGATGATATCAGAGGTCTCCCTATTCAGACAGGCTATGTCCCTGTGACTCCAGTGATACTGAGTCAACAGAACATGTACTTCTTCACTGTTCCTTTTATAAAGATACCCGGGCTATGCATATATCTCCAATACTCTATAAATACCCAGGACGCTCTGGTCAGTATTACTAGAGATGGGCACGAAATGAATTTTTTTTCATTCCGTTAATCGTTATTCGTTCCGTTACATAACAGAACAAATAACGAAGCCCAGAGCAATTTAGGAACGAACCGAACAGAACCGGAAGAAATTAGTTCGGTTTGTTTTTCCCTGCTGGCAATGACAGCCCGGCTGTCATTGCCGGGGGGGGGGGAGGACTGTCAGAGAGAGCCCCATTCTTGCCTCTCAAGTTGAGGCGGGACTGGGGCGCCCTCTCCAGCGATCTCCGCCACGGGTGCAAGAGAGCCAGCACAGCTGTCATACACTCGCGGTGGAGGGTGGTGAGAGGGAGCCATGCTCTTGCCTCCACACGCGGAGGCGGGATCATGGCTTGATCTCCAACCCAGTGGGATGACAGCCGGGCAGCTGTCATCCCTGGGTGGAGGAGTTTGGCTGAGCCTGGGCTGTGGTCTCGCCTAGATCTCTGTCATGACTGGCGCGGGGGAGCCGAGACCCCCGTTGGCCCCTGTGCACACAGAGGTGCGAAGGGGGGTCCCAAAGGGATCTTCCCAGCAAAGGTCGTCATGCACTCATGGTGGAAGGTGGTCAGGAGGGGGCTGTGATCCAGCCTCCGCACGTGGAGGCTGGATCCCAACCCCCTCCCCAGCAATCTCCGCCGGAGGTGCCTGCCAGCCTGGCGGCTCTCATGCACTCACAGTGGAGGGCTGTCGGGAGGGAGCTGCGATCCAGCCTCTGCACAGAGGCTGGATGGGGCTCTCTTTAAAGGGATCTTCCCCATGCCGGATGACAGAGCGCTCGGCGCTGTCATCCATTGCGGGGAAGCTGAGACCCCCAGGCCTGACTTTGGACATGTCTGCTATAGACCATCTTGATTACTGTAATTGATTGTCAACCTCCATACTGGCCCTTGCAAGGTAAAGTTCATAGAACTCATAGCAATGTTGACAAAGTTGGCAGAATGTTGTGCAGGATTATAGACCATTTCCTGGCATTCTGAATTATGGATACCAAAGCACAATATCCCAGTAATAAACTGGAGATTTTTTGAATAATTGAATAACTACAGTATGCATTCACAAAGTGATATTGATAAACTGACTGGCACTGAGAACTTAATTAATTTTGGTAATTTGATTAAAGCAACAAAAAAATCAGTCATCTTACTCTTTGTATTTATATCTTAGAAGTCTCAAAATTGTAATGTGTGAGCTTGCCCTTAGTAGCGTATGAATAGCTTTTTACATATTTTATTATACTTGCCATTCTTCTTCCTGGAGTCCTTTCTCATTTTTCAGAAATCTCCTTGTATTATTGTGCCAAGAAGTCAACACAATTACACAAAATGAGGTCTGTTATCTGCTACATAGAGATGTCATGCTGGGTTTGTGTGCAAATTTCAATGCAATGCCATTGTTAATGCAAAGTTACACTGGCTCTTTCACTTTCATTGCTCTGTATAGTTTTCTTGCTATAGAAGAAAATAACAAAATTCTAGAAAGCCCAAGGAATAGCTGATGTAGGTGTGTATCAGGTCTAGTAACATAAGTAGTGCCATTTGCCTGTCACTTTGTACAGTGAAGGAGGTGATGACAAGTATAACTGAAAGTTTATTCTGACATACATGTTGACACATGAACAGTGGTAATCACGGGAACATTTCTATGTGTTGATTAGCCTTCACACAACTACTAATGTAGATAAAAAGTTATATTGTAAAAGTCCAACCACAATCTCAGTAGGGTTGAAGCACACATTCAGCTGTACAGTCGTACCTCAATTTATGAACGTTTTGACAACCCAAAAATTGACTTCTGAGGGAAAATTGACTTCTGAGGGAAATCATTGGAAATGGAGTTCCAAAAAAACTCAAGTTATGAAAGGGAATCCATTTCCAACCTTTATCATTCGGTATGAAGCTTCGCCCCATGCATGTTGTGCATAGCATTTCCGGAACCAGAGCATCAGTTTCCAATGATTTCCTTTCAAATTGGAAACCGATGCCCCAGTTCTGGAAATGCTACACACAGCATGCCCGGGGTGTGCTTTGTATTGAACAGCTCTGTTTGACAGGTCCGGCTGTGGGGAGTGAGGGCAGCCCCCCCCCTTCACAGTCAGATCTGGCACAAACAACAAATAGCTGAGAGGCGCAGTGGCAAGGCAAAACAGAGCAAGCAGTGGGAAAATTCACACAGTGCTGCTTGCTTGGTTCTGCCTTGCCCTCTGCCTCTCAGCTGTTTTTTTCTTTAGAGGTTGGGCTGTCAAAAAAAGGCTGACTCTGCAATGTGTGTGTGTGTGTGCGTGCGTGCGTGCACAGGCATATGTGTGCTTTGGGTTACCCCGGCTTCTGTTGTGGTGGGTGCCCACTGCCTCCCCCCTCCTCCTGGCTGCTTTGATCTCTTTGCTGGCAGCCACAGCAAAGGAGAAAGAGAGCAATCTCAGCTTCCACTGCCTTGCCCCATCCTCGTCATCCTTCTCCTCCTGGCTGCAATTCCTATGGGAAACCGCAATTCAACTTACAAATTTTTCAACTTTTGAAAATGCATTTGGAACAGATTCATCTCATAAGTCAAGGTACCACTGTACATCTTCTATGTACCAACCAGTTATTCATCCTGGTGAAATCTATAAACCTAGGCCTTGATCATATGAACAAGTGGTCAGAAAACTAATAACAAAACCTGACTTGAATCATATTGTCACCAATGACATTGGGATCCTTTGATACTTAAATGATTTTATTGATTAAAACCCAACAGCCAATTTACAAGGAAAAAAAGTCAGTGGAAAAGAGGAAGAAGGAAGAATGTGATTTTCTCACACCTCTCTGAATGCTGCAATGCAGGTGTTGTAAAGTTTTAAAATCAAAACATTGTGTCATCTCTTTCTTCTGTTTGTATTAATTTACAAGACAACTTAAACTCTGGAACAGTTTCTTAGATTTAATAGTAGATGTTCAAACCCAACACTAAATAAACTGCAGAGCCATGCATTTGCAGACAAGTCTGGTGACTTACAAAATTTAATAAGCTTCTTCCTTATAATTTTCTCCCCAAAGAGAGCTGTTTGTATAACAGATGACACGAAGGCCATGAGAGGTATACATACTATTGTTATAATGAAAACTTAGCATTATGGTGGGAAACATAAACCAAATTATGGTTCCCCGCTTGCTAATTCATTAATGGAATTTAGCTAGAAATCTGATATGGACTTCTATTTAATCTTTATATTGATTCTGAAAGGTGTAAACCTACACACACCTTACACCTGGAAACCAAGACTTGCTTGGACAGCTGCTGCATCCAGTTAACTATGTCTACCAGGAGGTGGGGAAAGGGACATTGTTTTTGGTGGCTAGGCAGGTGGCAATATGTGCCCAGTAGCTGCAAGAGCTCCTGCAATCTTTGCAACAGTGTTCCTCTTGTGTGATCTTATTTACAGTGCACAAGATATGAGGGGAGCTTTTAAGGATCCTATGCTGTTGCTGCATCTTATTAAAATCTCACCACCAGTCCATAACGTTTTTCCTTCCAGGTTCTACATCACTGCTGCAAGAGCTTGTGCCACATCTTCCTGCTTTGCTCTATATGTCACCACCATGACCCTAAATGTATCAGGCAACCATTCTGTTCTCAGTTCCCCTTTTGCATACAGGTGAAAATGCAACACACATGATTCATAGCTGTCACTGAATCCTGGTATCAACTGGGAATATAGGAAGATGAGTGCCCAAATTTTAAAGTCACATCACATACAACAAGCAAACGTTATGTTTCTGAGATTTGTCTTCCCACCTACAGACAAGGAGAAGCATAGAAATTCCCTAGAAACTCAACCAGTGCGCAGCCCTGGAATTATGGCAGAAGGCATAGGCATACAAATGACCTTGCTACGAGATGTTTAATTTTCTGGAGTCTTCTGTAGTCTGGTTGTACAGAAAGCTGCACTCTCCAACTGAGAGGTGAAAGTTTCTGACTAAAAGGTGGAGTCCCCCAGCGCTTGAAGGGAGCTTCCATAGCCATTTCCTGCTCTCAGGTTGCCTTTCAAAAATAAAGTCTTCCAGCAAGGGGGAAATCTATCACTGTACTTAGTAAATTTGCATAATAAATTCCACTTCTAAGGGACTACTTTGATTATTCTTTTCTTGATCTGTAGATAAAGAACAAACAAACCATTCTTTTGTCTGTGTAAGAGAATACAACTTATCTCTCTTGGCCTGGAATGTAGATGTATTCTTAAAATAAAGTCATGAACAATCCACTTCCCTTTTTACTCTTTTTAAAAAAAGTATACCGGTAATCTTCCACTTGATTATTTTAAAGCCATACAAGCAAAAACAGCAATTGGGAGCTTGTGCATGATTTCCTTCAGGCAGCCCAGAGGAGGTTGAGTTGGCTCCAGATCAGTCTAGCTGGAAGGAGTCCCTGCAGCTGTAGGAGAGAAGGGATCCTGCTGAGGGACAGCTGGAGCAGGCAGGGTCAATGGAAATAAAAGAACAGATATCGGAAGGCAAGGGGGATGTTGCTTTCCCTGGAAAAGAATGTGTGGGAGGGTGCCAAAAACTGTTTGCCCTGGCTAGGTTTATTGGCTAGTGGCCAGAGTCAGGCACCAGAGACTTCAACTACAGTGCCTGGATAAGGCTACCCTAGCCTGAATGCAGGTGCCGCTCTAGAGAGGCAAGTGTGGCAAGAAACACAGAGGTACAAAATGTGGAGACCAAGTTTTTGTGCTCATTTATACAAGCCTCCTCTCAAAAAGCTGTGTTCTGCACCTAAGTGTTCTCCTCTCCTACTAAAAATGTCTGTATAGCTTACTGAATATCCTACATTTTTTGTAGGAAAGTTGGTTCACTGAACTGTATCACTTGGTGCAATACATAGTAACAAGAAACAATATTCCAGGCACTGAGACTAAAAGGATTTATCAGAGGAGCATGACATTAAACAGGCAATATTTCCCGGAGTGTCCCATTTCCCCTTGGATAGATTTTAAGTGGCTCTGCTCTTTTGTAACTGTCTGTGAAATTGAGTCTGGCTTTGCAGAAATTGCATCAAAGAAATATAGGGTGAATGCAGATGTAAGAAGTGACTTTTAATCATGATTAGAGTATAGAATAATAGAATAACTGGGCAATAGATTTGATAGGGACTTAAAAGGCCTCTTCTCAATGCAGGAAGCCAAATCAAAGTATCTCTGACAGAGGATTGTCTAATTTTCTTTTGACTGCTTCCAGCATTGGAGTGCTTACCACCTCCTGAGGTAACTGGTTCCATTGTCATACTGCTCTAGTGGTTAGGAAGTTTTCCCTGATATTGAACCAAAATCTGGCTTCTTGTAACTTGAGCCTATTACACGTTGTGCACACTATCAAAACCAACCCACATGAACTATAAATTACATCTTGCCTGTCAGAAGTTAAATAATTGTAGATACAAATATTAACCAAGATGAAAGTTGCCAGTCCAGAATTCTTCTTCATTCAAGCTTGCTGACCACCTCAAATTCCAATTATGATGACATGATTCCAGTCTCATTGTGTGTACATGCACACACACCTTATTTCTGCAGCTGGTGAATTGTTTGTTTGACTGAATGACATTTCCTCTTTAGAGAGGAGAGACTTCCTCATACAAAAATAGCTGGTCATTCTAAATTCTGCTTCCTATTTCCTATCATTTATTGTTCATGTTGCTCTATACATCATCTTGCTCTGACATTTTTCAGTTGTATTTTTCCTACCCTTTTTTTTTTTACTCTCTGAGGTCAGCCCTGAAGGAACAACAAAACAGAAAGCCTTCTGGTTCAGAAGTGAAGTTTATCTATTCCAGTATCCTCATTCCCATAGATGACAGCTAGGAATTCATGAGGAGCACACAACAAAGGCATTATGGCAATTTGGGATGTGAAGAAGTCATACAAAAGTATTTGTTCTTGATGGAGCAAGATATTTCAACATGGTAAGACAGCCTAATAAGATGTTTTGCCTTCAGCATACTGAGGCAAAAAGTAGTTCTTTGGGGCTGTTCTACAATTTGCACAACATATTTTTGTGCCAAACACACACAAACAGAGCAAGCAGAGGAGGATTGGCTGATAGATTAAAAATGCAAATCCATCCAAGGTGTCTAATTTTTGCAAAAGTCTATACAAGAACATAGCAACGGTCATTGGTTAGCTATTTAGTTATAGCCATTTTACACTGTCTGTAGAAAACTCTTTCTTACAATTGCTGGAATTTCCCACTGATGGAAAATATTTCATCATCTTGCAGACAGAGAAAATGTTTGTGGTCTCTCATTCTCAAACAAGGTGGATTTGCATTCTGAACACTAATAGCCTTTTGGTGTTGCTCCCAGCAACTAGTATTCAGAGACATATTGTATTGCTTATTATGATCCTAGAAGTTTCCCCTACATGCCATGACTCTGTGAACTGGTCTGATTTCTTTAAAACCAATCCAAGCTGGTGGCAAGAATGACATGTAGTAGTGAATTTTATAGCCTAAAATATTTGAATAGATGCAATCCTCTGCCTATCCTAAACTGACAGGAACTCAGTGATATATAATGCTTTATTTTATAAAAGATGGAGAAAAGCTTTCCTCTGTGCTCTTTTCTGCACCAAGCATGGTTTTAAAAAAGCCCCTACTGTATCCCTCTGTACTGTGTTTCTAAATGAAGATATTTTAAATGTTGCAGCCCAGAGGTCTTGAATATGTAGTGTTTGACACGCCCCACTAACCCAAATCGCTGGTGATGAAGGATGATGGAATCTGCAGGGCTACTACTTGAATACCACATGTTGTAATCTTGTATTATGGAGAAGCTCTTCTAGTTCCCTGATCATTTGTGTTGGATTCTTGATTACAGTTTTCATTTCTACTATATCCAGATTAGTTTTACTATGTTTTATTTCCCATATGAATGTATCCAAATATGTAAAAAAGAACAAACTGGGATATTTGTGTGCTTGCAGGGCAACCATGGATTAGAGCACAAAATTCAGAGAACCTAATAGAATAAAGTGGATATTTCATATCCATTAACTGAGGTTCCTAATTTGGAAGGAATTAAAAAAAGACCATGTATGCTGCTCTTTTGAAGATCTTCCTGGTGGACTTGTAGAAGGTGACTGGAAGCTTTCTCTTGATGGCTGGGGGGGGGGGGGGAAGGATGGAGAGGGATGGGGAGATGAAAATAAAGTTGGTAACTGCTATATTGACAGAAGCCCTACCTTCCTGCCTGTACCATCCAATCTATGACCGAACCTTGTTGTTTACACACACACACACACACACACACTGATAAGATTGAGATTTACATGGCACAAATATTGGTGCAGACAAGGGCAATGACTGGGTTGAAATGTTTCCGGAAGGACACAAGAAAGGTTGCTCCTTCTCCAAGTGGGAGAAGGTAACAAGTGGGATACCCCAGGGCTCAGTCCTGGGCCCAGTGCTCTTCAAGTTTTTTTAATAAATATTCTGCATTAGATAGTACAGGGAATACTTATTAGATTTGCAGATTATACAAAATTGGGTGGGTGGAATAGCTAATGCCTTGGAAGACAGGAACAAAAATCAAAAAGATCTTGAAAGGATTGAGTACTAGTCTGAAAAAAAAAAAGGCAGAATGAAATTTAATAGTCATAAGAGCCCGTTTCTAAACCTAAGGAAAAAAACAATCACATAGGGCCTTTTCACACGACCCCTAATATCCGCTGGCCACTTAAATTCGGACCAGAGATCTGTTCCTGCGTTCCCACCCCCTCTGCACTCCGCAATCCTGGCTGCTGGCTGCGTGAGGGGAGGGAGAAAAAAAGGAAGAAAAGAATGCCGCTCAGCTCCGTTCTGCCGTCCTGGCACTGCATTCAGATCTCTTAAAGGGGGGGGGGGGGCAAAAAAAGAACAAACAGAAGCAAGGAGAGCCCGGCAGTCACTACGTTATATCCGCATCAGGAATTTTCACTTCCAGAGAGCAGGTACCTGAAAAGTGCGCTGGGACGCGCTTAGGTGGGCGTGGTCGCAATTAATTATCTGTAAACTCTGGAGCTGGTGGGGAAACAATTTTAAGCTCCGGAGCTGGGAGCCATTTGCGGCGGAGTTTAGGGGTGGTGTACAAAGGGCCATAGTTACAAGATGGGGGAAACTTGGCTAATGAATAAGAGGGATCTTGGATTTTTGGTAGATCAAAAACTGGAGCCAACAGTGCAATGTAGCTGCAAAAAAGGTCAATGCTATTTTAAGTTGCATTGTCACCAGTATACTCACCAAGTCCAATGAAGTACTAGTCCACCTCTATTCAGCACTGGTTAGGCCTCATCTAAAGTACTGTGTCCAGTTCTGGACACCACACTTGGCGAAGCATGCCAACAAACCAGTGCAAGTTCAGAGGAGGGCAGCAAGGTTGATCAGGGGACTGGAAACCAAGTCCCATGAGTAAAGACTGAAAGAAAAGAGCATATTTAGCCTTGAATAAAGAAGATTGAAGGGAGGTTTGGTAGTGCTTTTCAGATACTTGAACTTTAATTATAAGAGGAGGTGCATAATTTATTCTTGGTCATCCCAGAGTGCAGAACATGTAATAGTGAGCTCAAGCTGCAGGAAACCAGATTTAAGCTAAACTCATTTCTTAACTATTAGAGCAGTATGATAACGGAACCAATTACCTTGTAAAGTGTTGAGCACTCCAAAACAGGAGGAATTCAAGAGAAAATTTGACAACCATAAGTCAGATGTACTTTGATTTGGCTTTCTGCATTGAGCAGGGGGTTGGACCCAGTGGCCTTAGAGGTCCCTTCAATCTCAATTATTTATGATTTATGGCCTCTGATTACACTAATATATTATTAATTTCCAGCATAAGCACATCGCACAGAGTTATGTGGGTAAAACAAAATTTCTTTCTGTGATTGTTTGCTTACTAATATGGGAGTCTCTTCAAAATACTCTCTCTCTCTCTCTCTCTCTCTCTCTCTCTCTCTCTCTCTCTCTCTCTCTCTCTCTCTCTCTCTCTCTCTCTCTCTCTCTCTGTGTGTGTGTGTGTGTGTGTGTGTGTGTGTGTGTGTGTGTGTGTGTGTGTGTGAGTGTGTGAGTGAGTGTGTGTGTGTGTCTGTGTCCTTGAACTGATAGAAAAAGTGAATGCACACGAGAATTCTGTGCAGGACAGCTTAGTGATAATGAAAGAGGAACATCTCTTCTTCCAAACATCTGTCAGCCACAGGGAAGAACTGAACTGGCCACAATAATTTAACACATGCATATTATGTTGTGACAGTTTCATAAGGAACTTGAACTTTGTTAGATTTCTATCATACATAAATCCTCCCCCATAATATTTTCTATCCTTTATCAAATATTGATTTGAACATGAAATAAAATGGGATATTAGTTTCCATTTATTTTTCCTTAATATGATAAAAGAGATAAGGAATAACTCCTTTCTTAAGATTTAATCTTACTTTACTTTAACTCACCTTTTTTATATTTAGTGCCTGGGCAGGCAACATGATATTGTGCTGCTAGCAGCATTCTGTTAAGTCAACTAAAAAAACAGAAGTATCCAAACAGATACTGGACCTGGACCTTGGATCAGCACCAAATGTGACACAGATGTAGCAGAAAGTCTGCTATTGCTCTGTGTCAGTTATGGGAAATCCTGTACAAAGCATTTTCAATTCATAATTTTTTAAACAGTAATACTGTTTTACACCATGTAGAACCAAGCAACCTGAACCAGTCAATTTAAAGCAAATCAGATACATTGACAAGACCCAATAAAGCATGCCTGGAAAGAAAATACTCAGGATCTCACTCATTTATGTTGGAAAATTATTGATCTTTTGCTTTGTTTTTGTCAGTGATCTCAAAACAATTATTACCTGTTGTGCTTATGAGTAAGGGGACAGCAACAATAGCAGCCAAGAACATTCACAGCTTGAGGGAAGGAATTTGGGTGCAGAATAGAGAGACAGAAGAGAGGTGAAGCCCCCACTTATTTCCTTTCTCACTCTATATGTCATTCAAGCTTGTTGAAAACAACACTGGCAATTTCTTGGTGTTTGAGTGAGAAGTGGTTAATGGAATGAAAGAATGAGTAAGCTTTGGGGGTTTTATCTTATGTGGTGTCACTTGGTGAATAGTAATGAGCAGAAGAGGGTATCCCAGTGTAGACCATCCCAGCTGCTGTCATAGGTGTTGTCAACATTGGGGCTCCCCTTTGCTAGTATGTAGAGATTGACATCCTTTTCCCTGCTGGCAATGTGGGCATCATATTGTGCAGCAATATGTCTGGGTCATTTTCTGGATTACTGAATCATTGGGTACAGGACAGAGCACAATATTGCATAGTCATAAACTAGAGTGGTGTGTGTGTGTGTGTGTGTGTGTGTGTGTGTGTGTTTTAAAGAATTTAATCTTACCTTTAGGAAAGTTGCATGGGTGTAGTACACTGTGAGAAGTTAATAGCACATACTAGAGATGGGCACGAAACGAGCGATTTTTTGTTTTCATTTTCGGTTTTTTGTTTCGTTACGCAACAAAAATGAAATGAAATTTTTTAAAAAAAACAAAACAAAAACAAAAACAAAACGACCAAATTTGCCATGTTTTTCGTTTTCGTTGCAGCAGATGCATTGAACTAAAAAGAATGCTAACGAAACACCAATTTTTCGTTTTCGTTTTTTTGTTTCGTTACCTAACGAAACAAAAACGAATTTTTTTGCAAAAAACATCATGAAAACGAAAACGAACCGAAACGGACCCCTAAACGACCAAAACGACAAACGAAACACCATTTTTTGAGTCATGCCCATCTCTAGCACATACTGACTGAAATCCAGTATCAAGTCACAAGTAGAGTAGGCCTGTTGAATTAATATTGCTTATGGAAGATCTGCTTCACCAAATCCCCACTAACTCAATTGGCCTATTCTAGTTACTACTTACTAATAAATTTCAGCCATTGTTCTAAAAATGGTTACGGTATCCATGAAAGAGAAATAAAAAATTCCTTGAAAGAGAGAAGCCCCACGCCACCCCAAGTACAGCTCTTTTGGTAAATAGGACTACTTTTCTATACTCCTACAGTATCTTTGAAGAGGGTGACAGAGATGCCCTTCTAGTTTAAAATATATATTAACAAAGATCAATGGGATGTCATTAACAATTGAATTCATGTGAATATCCTCATTGTGTTAGAAAACAAAGTGAATGTCAAATGGTTTCATTCTCAAATTCATGCAGTGTTCTATACAGTGGATAGAATGACAGATTAGAACAGGCATGCACCTTGCCTGCCAGATGCAGCATTACAGACACACTGTTCTGCTGAGGGAAGAGTAGACACTCAACACTTATAATGGAGCTAGCCACAGACCAAATAAATAGAAAACGTGGGGCCGTCACTCCTAAAAACAAACAAATGAAAAACACACATAGTGTTCTGCCCGTAGTGCTTAAAGCACTCTCTGGGCAGTTTACAATTTGTTTATGCAGATTACAGTCTCCTGCAAGCTGGGTATTCATTTTAGACATGGGCACGACTCAGCGAAATTGTCGTTTCCGTTTTCGGTTATCGTTTCTGTTACGTAACGGAAACGGTAACAATAATTAAGCCGTCAGAACTTGAACTTGAACCGAAAAAAGAAAAATTTGGTCGGGTTTTTCATTTTCATTTGTGGCATCGCGGCGATTGCGCGATGCGAAGCACAGAAAAAGTTTTTAAAAGTTTTTTAAAACAACCCAGATTCCCAGCCAAAAAAGCAGGTGAAAATATGCCTGCCTGAGGCTTTGCCACCTACCAGAGGGGTGGTTTCTGGGGGGGTCCCTGGCATTCCCCCCCTCTTCTCCTGTCCTGGGCTGCTTGCACCAGGCTGTGGGGGGGTCATCCTCGTCGTCTGTCTCGCTGCATGCCATGCGGTGGGGGGGATCCAAAATGGCGACCGCAATTTTTCTTTTGAAATTGTGGTAAAAAAACACACCAAATCACCACAGAAACATGTGAAATTTATTTATTCTAAATGCCTGAATTTTAATAGTAGCAGGAGTGGGTTTTTACAGCAATAAAACGTCGTATTTATTTTATTTTATTTTATTTTTTTATTTTTTTAGACCTGCCCATTTGGGCTGGGCATGGGATGGGACCATGCAAATTGTTTGAACCATTCCACCAATGGCATCGCCAGTTTTTTGACTGACACTTCTGGATGTCTCGGAGGGCATAAAAAGCCGAGGCACCTTCCAGAAATCGCAGTCGGGTGTATGGATGTGGTTGAGGGAGGAGGGCTGGCTGCTGGTGCTGGTGTGATCCGATTGAGATTGAGGAGGGAGGCTGGAAACTTTAGGATTTAAGTTAGGCAGGCAGGGAGGGAATTGAATTTAGAAAATAATTTCTTTGATTCCCTGCAGCTTTGTCTGCTGAAGGGAATAGCAGTTTCTTTTATTTCTTCTCTGGAAGTTTGTGAGGACTTTTTTCTGATATTGGATAAAGGAGGAGGTTCGACTGGGAGTGGGAGGTGTGGATTTATTAAAAATATATATTATATACTACCATTTATTTTCTATTTTCCCAACTTCAATTTGCTTGCACACACACACATTTGGGGTGCAAGCCAAGAACAGAACCTCTATCCTAAGTGATATCCTAACTGCCCACTCGCCCGTCCGCCCACGCCGCCACCCGCCTGCGGCCCACGCTGCCGCCTGCCCACTCACCCGCCCATGGCCGCTGCCCGCCCATGGCCCCCTGCCACCGCCGCCCGCCCGCACCTCCCCCCGCCACCTGCCCCCCTGCCCCGCCCGCCACCTAGGGCGCAAAAACACCTAGCGCTGGCCCTGATTGCGGGACGCCCCTATGCTCTGGGAAGTCAAATCACATTAAATCACGGTGGAAACGACAAATGACAAACAACAAACGGAAACGACAAATTTTTGAAAAATTTCGCGACAAACGGAA
The DNA here is from genome assembly GCA_037367245.1 of Phrynocephalus guinanensis. Lineage (NCBI taxonomy): Eukaryota > Metazoa > Chordata > Lepidosauria > Squamata > Agamidae > Phrynocephalus > Phrynocephalus guinanensis. Next base: position 1,891,826 of record CM074735.1, read on the forward strand.
TCGACCCGAAACGGACCCGTTCCGACAAATGAAAACTCAAAACGTCATTTTTTCTGGTCATGCCCATGTCTAATTCATTTTACTGACCTTGGAAGGATAGAAGGCTGAGTCCACCATGAGCTGGCTACCTGGAATTGAACCCCAGGCCATGATTGAGCACAGTTTAACCACTGCACCACAAGACCTAGGTTTGAATTTCAATTCAGTCATGAAAACTCATTGTATGTGAGGAACTGGTAAATATACTACGTAAACCTCTCACTTACATTGAAAGCCCTGTTAGGGTTGGTGTACATTGGGACATAACAATACTTATAAAATCCTACAAGTTGGAAGAAGTCTAGAATGCCATAGAAACCAACACCCTACTCAATGCACAAATACAAATCAAAGGATATACCCATATCTGCTGATTCACCATCTGCGGAGTCAATTACCTGCAGTTGGCAATCAGCGGGGTGGGAGTGGGGTGCTGGCAGCTGTTCATGCTCCCCGGGTGGTGGACCAGACACAGAGATCCCCCTTGGCAGTGGCAGCAGCAGCAACAGCAGTAGCAGAAAGAGCAGCCGTGGTTGCGGGTGTCAAAACTTACTCTTTCCCTTGACCCCCCTGCCTTGTTGCTTGCCTGCCTGCCTGCCCTGCTAGCTAGCAGCCCTACCTCTCGCCTCTCTTTCTCCTTCCTTCCTCTCCAAACAGTGCCTAGTTGCCCTGCTCATCTCAGGCTGCTGACTCTGCTTGGTCTCACCCCTTCAGCCCCCAGTGCCTGTCTGGCTCTCGTTTGCTTGCTCGCTGTCAGCTCCTTGCTCTCATGCTGTAAGATATCCATCAATTCCATGTTCTTAAACCTAAATATGCCTTAATTGTACTGGACTGTATATCGTCCCTCATTATTGTAAGCTGCCTTCAGTCCTTTTCGAAGGAGAAAGCCGGGGTAAAAATACTCAAAACTAAATAAATAAAATAAATATATGCCATGCACTGTTTAATGGCAGCAAAAATGCAAGCACATTTTTGTATCTAGTATTTTATCAGAAATTAAGCTACTGCTTGGATTGCCAGCCGGCTGCCGAGATGCCAGCTTAGCGGTTGTTATCTTGGTTAATTAGGCAATTGAATTGATGGCAAGAGCCTCTTATGGGCAATTGTGCTGACTGGCATTTGTGTGTTGCTTCTCTGGGTTCATATAAAAAAGAAATGTTGGTTGTCTCAGGCTCTAGGAGTATGAATCCAGAATAGGTGGTTCTCTTTCCCCTTCTTGATGTTGTAGACCTGTCTATTTCCTTCCCTCCTGGGCTCTCCTCCTGTTGTGACATTTGGTGCCCTGGGCTGCTTAATCTCTCTCCCCTTCCCTACACATCTTTGTCACAAACCAATTCCACAATGCCAGCAGAAAAGAAGGAAGTGATAACTGCTACCACTACGGTAGTATTGCCAGGGTGCCCACAGGCTGATTTCTTCTACATGCTCAGATGATCTTTGGAAATAGTGTTGGTGGGAAGAAGTCAAGCCAACAGACGGGATGCTGCATTTGTTTAATTTTTGTTCTGCTTTCTTTACCATATTCAGGGCAAGGGATCTTTACAATTATCATAACAATCCCCCTTAAAGTGCAGTCTTTTTAATGCCTTTCCCTGAGGTGTTGAGGGGCTTGTTACTCCCTTTGTGCTGTGTTTTAAAATTAATCATGTCCTGTCATGTTATGACTTACAGCTACCTTTCTTGGAGTTTTCTAGTTACTACTGCTTTCCTCTGGGATGGCCTGGAACTGTTCAGCTTGCCCAAGGCCCCACCAGCTGGCTGTTCTGCAGGAGGTACAGCAGGGAATCAAATGTATTGATCTGTGCATGAAATAATAGTCCTGGGTATCTACCTGACTGTTTTTACACACATGGATGGGGACAAAAGCTCTGAGTAATAATACTCAGACAGTTCATGGCCTTGTAACCCTAGTTTGGACAAACAATTCTCAGAACCTATGTGGTGTCGTGATTAGGCTATTGAACAAATACTTAGGGGAACTTCACCAACTCTCACTTGCTCATGAAACTGATGCCACCAGAGGGACAATAGAGGCAAGGGAAGATCTTAACCTTAGGCTGGAAATAGATCTGGGTGGAAAACTCCTGGAAGCTGAAAGGAGAAGGAGAGGTGAAATCCCAGAAACCTTTGTTTTGGGTGGGAGAGGGTGGAGAGAAAAAGATTAGAGGGCGGGAGAAAAAGATTAGAGAAGAATTATATTAGAGCTAGTGTTTCATCTACTTTAGACCCGTGTCAATTTGCATATAGGAGTAACAGACCAACTGATGATCTATTAACAATGGCCCATTGTTGTTCATACTGTATTGAGTCATTTGGAACAAAAGGAAACAGAAACATATGCAAGGTTGTTTGTTATTTGAGGATTCTGTCTTTTATACCATTCTACCAAACAAGCTGTTTTCCAAAAGGTTAAACTTGGGTATACATCAGAAGATTTGTTTGTGGGTAAAGGACTTTCTGACAGATAGGCCACAGTCAGTAAGGATGGGATCTCACCATTCTTCTACTCTCATCTCTGAGACTCGTCCACCCAAAGGACCCGACACCAAAACACAACAGGAGCAATATAGCATATGTAGTCCAATGCAGTGAGGAGTGCGTAGACCTCTACACTGAAGAAACTAAACAGCCATTAAACAGGAGGATGGCCCAACATAGGAGGGGCAACAGCTCAGGACCACAATCAGCAGTATACCTCCACTTGAAGGACAAATGGCACTTAATTCAGAGATGAGGATGTACACCTATTAGACAGAGAAGATAGGTGGTTTGAGAGAGGGGTCAGGGAAGCCATTCATGTGTGTATTGAAAACCCATCTCTAAACAGAGGTGGGGGGCTCAGGCACAGTCTATCTCCTACCTATCAGGCAGTGATTTCAACAATCCCCAGACAAATCAAAAATACTTCACACCTCCTCCACCAAGGCCATAGCTAACGACCTGTACTTAATGGGTGTTGGGGAAGGTTAAACGTGGGACTTTCACACACCTGAGGCCATTGTCCATCTAATGAGCCTATTGTCCACCTAACACGCCTATTCAGGCTGTTCATCTTATGAGCCTATTTCAGGCCAGGGTGACATGAAATCAAAGTAAACCATAAACTGGAGTACTCATAACTAGCTTTCCTCAGACTGATAAAGCTGTTTGTATGAGCAGCGAAACGTTTCAATCTCTCAAGAAAAGAAGTCCAGTTGCCATGACTCAAATTCTAGATAAGCTCACTTGGAAGACTGAAAATCTTCACAGACATTTTGGGGGTGGAGCTATGACTCGAATATTCCAAATCTGTCAGTTTGATATCACTAACTCATGCAGGGGTTGTCCTGAAAGGCTCAAATTGCACAAACCATGAATTAGTTATTTTGTCAGAAAGTTTCTATATATAATAACAGACCATAACACACCAAAAGCCACTGTTTTTCCATTTTGTGACCATCTCTGCCCCTGAGTCCTGTGCAGCAAGGCTGCAATGACATTGTTCCACAGGGGTCGTCTCTCTCTCCCATGCTGTTCAACATTTACATCAGGCCGCTGGCTGAGGTCATTAGGAGGCATGGAGTCTGCTGCCATCAGTACGCTGATGACACGCAGCTCTATGTCTCCTTTTCTACCGCTGCAGATGAGGCTGTCCGGACCCTCGATCAGTGTCTGGGTGCAGTCATGGAATGGACCAGGGCTAACAGGCTCAAACTCAACCCCGATAAGACCGAGGTCATGTTCTTTGGGGCTTCCTCATCCAGCTACGGTGGCCCGTATCCCACCTTGGAGGGTGTTTCCCTCAGGCCATCGGACTGTGTCCGAAATCTGGGCGTAGTCCTGGACCCGGCGCTCACCCTGGACGCCCAGGTGTCCGCCGTGTCCAGGGCTGCCTTTTTCCATCTTCGGCGTATTGCCCAGATTCGTCCGTACCTGGATGAGGACTCCCTCAGAACTGTGGTCCAGGCGCTGGTGATCTCTAGACTGGACTATTGCAACGCGCTCTACATGGGGTTGCCCTTGACTCTCATTCGGCGCTTGCAGCGGGTCCAAAATGCAGCAGCCAGACTGGTGGCTGGTGTGCGTCGATTCGAGCACATCACCCCAGTCTTGGCTCGTCTGCACTGGTTGCCCGTTGCAGCCCGAATAGATTCAAGGTCCTGGTTTTGGTTTACAAAGCCCTCCATGGCCTAGGACCTGGCTACCTGACGGAGCGGATCGACCAGCGGTCAACTTCGGCCCGTCCGACTAGGTCGTCGCGGGCGCACATGCTGCGTGTGGCCACGCCTAGGGAGGCTCGGAGAACTTCCACCCGTACCCGAGCCTTCTCTGTGGCTGGCCCAACCCTATGGAATCACCTTCCAGCAGAAGTGCGCCTTGCAGAGTCCCTGCCTGCCTTCCGGAAGGCGCTGAAAACCCTTCTCTTCCGGGAGGCGTTTGGGTGACACAATATTTTTTTTTCTTTTTTTTCAGTCCCGCCATCTGCTGTAGCCGTTTTGTTTTATTGTTTATTTCAGTTGTTGTTTTAATTTGTTGTCTATACATTTATTGTAAACCGCCCGGAGTTCCTTTCAGGAAGACGGGCGGTATATAAGCTGTATAAATAAATAAATAAATAAATAAATTGGCATCAGAAGACTGCCAGGTAGCACTATCTCTGGGAGGGCCCTTTTAATTATCCGAGCCTAACTGTGCCATAAACATAAATGAACTTTTAAATGCATCTGAGAAGAGTAAAACTGACACACACTTTGTGCTCACAGAGATCTATTATATTCTGAATCCAGTCTGTGCATGCTAAGGGGAACACATTTGGAAATCAAAAGTCACTTAAAATGTCTTTTGCCTGGAATATGTCGGAATTTCCTGCCAATATGAGGAGTGACGTCAAATAATGGGTGTTATTAACCAGAGCATGAAATGATTAGTAAAGTTCATACTGCTTGGCTAGATCATTTGGACCCTTATCATTTGGAAAGGAAAAAAGAAGAAAGGAATCATGAGCAACAATGTGCATTTTTAAAGGGCAACTGCTCTATGAATGTTGGCATTAAGAACATAAGAACATAAGAACTTAAGAAGAGCCATGCTGGATCAGGCCAACGGCCCATCTAGTCCAGCTTCCTGTATCTCACAGTGGCCCCACCAGATGCTTTTGGAAGCGCATGAGACTAGATATCTGTCTCCTGATACCACTCCCCTGCATCTCTCCCTTGAAGTACCCTGGTTTTAAGCCTGGAGATTACACATCTCCATCATGGTTTGTAACCTGTGATGGACTTTTCCTCCAGGAATCTGTCCAATCCCCTTTTGAAGGCATCCAGGCCAGATGCCATCACCCCATCCTGTGGCAGGGAGTTCCACAGACTAACAACGCGCTGGGTGAAGTTATCTTACACCAAATTCCCAGCCCAGATAATGGTGCAAGTTTAGGGAGCAAGGTTCTGTGTGGAGGTTCCTGACCAAATGAAAATGAATGCATCGGACATATAAGGACATATCATTCAATTATTAGAGTGCCTGTATTCTATACAACTGGCTGGTTAACTCAGTGAGTTAGGTATCTGACTATGGAGCCAGAGGCTGGAAAGTCTCTCCCTGACTGTGAGGGAGACTGTGGAGAAGGCTGTGGATTGCCAGAGCATCTTCAGATCAAGTAAACCATTTCTCAGTGATCTTGACCAAGAAAGCCCTGAAAAGGGTTGCCATAATTCAGAAATGACTTGATGGCACACTTTAATTAATTAATTAATTAATTAATTTTTGCTATTGTTTTTGTTTTCGTTGTTGTTGTTTTTATAGGTTCTATACAAGTGAAGAGTTTGTAGTTAAATGCTCTGATATATCATTACTGGGGACAGAATAGTACTGGAGGCCTAGACAGGTGAGCTACTCCCAGCTGCTGTTGCATAGCTTCATATTTTCTTGGTCCAATCCATCTGATAAGACTCTACATCCCCCCCCCTCATTTTGTACTAATACAAATTTAAGGAAGCTTGAAAGCCTCCCCAGGGACTGGGAATATTGGAAATATTCACCCTATGACACCATTGTTTGTTGTTTGGTTGGGATTATGAAGATATATGCTTCAGCAGCTGTGTGCATGCCAAAGATTAGACTAAGTCAGCATTCCATCACTCAGAGTTTAAAATGTGCCCATATAGGGGCCTGCATGGGGTGTTTCTCTGAATCCAATCCACAAGAGCATTGAGGTTCACATCCAATGGACTGAGAAGCAGTCATTCCTTGCTGTTTTGTCTAATGAGCCGCACCTGAACTCCAATGTGCATCGTTGTGACAGTTATTAGAAACCTTGCAGGACAACTGTTATTTGCTGTTTATGGTCATATTTCACATATATGTTTAACAAGAAAGGACGTGAGGCCATGTCTGGAGCCAGCTGAAGGCCATAGGTAGTTTGTGAAGTGAGGCGGGTGGAGGTATTTGTCTGACTATGAGCCCTGCCCATTCAGATTGGTGGAGAGTCTCAGGTTGAGTCATTTCACATCATGAATGCCAGAATGCCTGGGAGCAGAGGCTACTTGCATTAGCTTCTCAGAGGTATTAGAGCACCTCATTCACATCTGAGATAAAATGCTGGAAGAGTTCCATATGGCAGATGAACAAAAAGAGTCATTCAGCTTAAAGTTGCCCATATCTACTCTAGTGGTTGACATTCTCTGTTCTTTTCTATTTTAAATCAAGTGTGATTTAGTGCATTGCCATTTTGATGAGGTTTTTTAAAAAATATATAAAACATTGCTCCCCCCACCCCCGTAGTCCATTTAAGCAACTAATGTGTATTTTTATTGCAAACCATTTCCCCAGTGCATGGACAGGTATTTCTTAAGCACTTCACTGAGCACTCATAACAATACATCTGCCTAACTTTGATAATGGTGATATGTCCGTGAAGATTCTCAGTCATCCAGGTGAATGAAATGTTTTACTACTCATCCAAACAGCTTCGTCAGTCTGAGAAAAGCTAGTTGCGAGTCCTCCATTTTATAGTTAACTTTGACCTCATATCACCTTGGTCTGAAATAGGCTCATAAGATGAACAAGGCTTGTTAGGTGAACAATAGTCTCAGTAGGCAATTAGGTGGTAAATGGCCGAAGGTGCTGGAACCCATAAAGTATGGGTCGTTAACGATGGCCTTGGTGCTGGAGGTGTGAAGTATTTTTGATTTGTCTGGGGATTGTTGAAATCACAGCCTGATATGTACCAGATAGACTGTGCCTGAGCCCCCACCTCTGTTGAGAGAGGGGTTTTCAATGCACACATGAATGGCTTCCCTGACCCCTCTCTCAAAGCACCGGTCTTCTCTGTCTAATAAGTAGAGATGGGCATGACTTAGCGGTATTCCCGTTTCCGTTTCCGTTACTCGGTTCCATTACTCTACGGAAACGGTAACGGGAATTACTCCACCAGACTTCGAGCTCGAACCGACGAACGAACAATTTTGGTCTGATTTGTCGTGCTCGTTCCTTGCATCGCACGATCGCGCGATGCCACGCGGCACAGAAAAAAAGTTTTTAAAAGTCAAAAAAACCCGGTTCCCGGCCAAAAAGCAGGCGGAAAAATGCCTGCCGTGCCTCAGGGCACCTACCAGAGGGGTTGTTTCTGGAGGTCCCCGGCCTCCCCCCCATCCCCCGTCCTGGGCTGCTCTGGTGGGACTCGCCACAGGCTCGCAGCCAGCAAAAAGCCCAGTCTCGCCGCCGCCCGCCGCAATTAAAGCGCAAGCAAGCGGCACGGACGGCATAGGAAAAAACTTTTAAACTCTCCCCCCACCCATTCCCGGGCCAAAAAAGCAGGCGGAAAAATGCCTGCTTGACTAAGGGCGCAGGGCACCTACCAGAGGGGTGGTTTCTGGAGGGGTGGTCCCGCCTCCCCCCCGTCCTGGGCAGCCGGACTCGCCATGCCATGCGGTGCGGGCGGGGGATCCAAAATGGGGCGGCGAACGCAATATTGTTTTTGAAATCGTGGTCCAAAAACACACAAGCACAACAGAAACACGCGGAAATTTATAAACTGCCAGATTTTTCACAGTAGCAGTGGGTTTTTTCTTGCAACAAAATGTCTCTCCTCTCCTCCTCTGTCCTCCATTGATTTTATTTTTTTTTTATTTTTTTTACACCTGCGCAATGATGGGCTGGCCGAGTGGCCAGCCATGTGGGAGTGGACGACCATGCAAATTTTTGGAGCCATCCCACCAATCGCATGGCCACTTGGCCATGGAGACTTCTGGGATGTGCCAAAAAGCCCCCTAAAACCTGCCCTAGCCCCCTAACCCTAACCCTAATCCTTGACTCCTTACCCATACGTCACAGACTGTCTTCTTAGTGGGTCACAGAGGCACCCAGAGGTGCAACCCACTAGCCCACCGTAACCTTACCCGTCACTAGCCTAACCCTAGCCCTTGCACTAACCCACCTTAACCCTAAGCCAGATCTACTTGCATTGCACTACACGCAAGTACGATTCCCTTCTTTGTGAGACATGGCGGTGCGAGAGCCTTAGGCATCACCCTATGCCTCTGGCGGGTTCACTGGTCTCACTGTCTGCAACTGGTATGCATATCCATATGGCTATTGCATACCATTTTGCAGCAGCAGGTGAGGAGGGGAGACCCCCATGTTGAGGGGTCTCTTGGAGCCTGCTTCCCCTTCCTAGTGGGTGAGGATAGGAGGCACCCACGGGTGCCTCCAGGAGCCCGCTTTCCCTTTATAGCGGGCCAGAGGAGGCACCCACCCCACAGAGGTGCCTCCAGGAGCCCGCTACCCCCAAAAAAACCAGTACTAACGAAAACAAAAAACAAAAAAACGAACCAACTAATTTTTGTGAATTTTCGCGAAAACCGGAAACGACCTGAAACGGAACCGGCCCGACTAACGACAACTCGAAAAAAATTTTTTTCAAGTCGTGCCCATCTCTACTAATAAGTGTACATCCTCATCTGTATGACAGAGAAGACAGGTGGTTTGAGGCAGCCCTGCTCTATGTACAAGAAACAAGCAGACTCACTAGCAAAGAAAAAAGAGGCAAGGACTTGTTCTATTTCTTAATTTTTTAGAATTTCCTGTGTCCGACTGCTGTTGGTAGTCATGTTATCCCCAGTGGCACATGGTATTATGGGAAAATATGGCAGCCTAGCTCATTTTCCAGATGCTTGTTCATGTGAGCAAGATAGAAAAGATAGTTACAATGAGATATCTGGTGAAGCTATTTTTTTGTCACCTTCTGATTTTATTAGTGCTTTTTGGATTTTATTGTAATCTAACTCCTCCTCCTCCTTCATCTGTCAGTTGTCTGTAGCTTGGTGTATTTCCCCCCCCCCCCCCGATTTCTAAAATTTTTTTTCCTACTTTCATTTGTTCATCACAAAAAGTGTTCATTGAGAAGATGAATGGTCCAAAAATGTACTGAATAAATAATAATAATAATAATAATAATAATAATAATAATAATAATAATAATAATAATAATAATAATAATAATAATAATAATAATAAACGAACTAAATAAATGCAGAGCACCTAGGGAACAAAAGTAGAACAGGCTAAACCCCTTAGGGGTTTTGTTTTATTATTTTAAACACAAGTAAGGCTGTCCATAGCCTAAAGCAGAAAGTTTTCTGTCTTTTAACTGACGAGTCAATTGATGTAAATTGTACATAATGTGCATCCTGCCCAAACTTGGTGTTTCTATGACATTGTGAACAGTACAAATCAAATAAGTGAATTTCATTATTCACTTTTAGAAGGACAGACCATCGTTAATATACATCTACATCTATTTTCTAGCATAGCAATATATCCAAATCAAAACAACCTAAATGGTGAACAAGTTTGTCTTAACTTGCAGTTCCACAAAATAAATCTGAAAACCATTAATATACTAAATTTTAATTTGATAATTAACAAAATAACATTTGCAATTTAGAAGAAAACATTGAGAGAGGGGATCATGATACAGAGTTGTAAAACACTGAAAATGTTGAAAACCATGGGAATAATAGATAGTGTTAAGGTTCAAGAGGAGTTGAAAGTTTTTTAATGAAATATTGAATGCCAGCAGAAAAGAGGAGGTACTTTGTGTGGCAGCTGCCTAGATGCCCTAAGCACATCCGATCTCGCCTGATTTTGTAAGCTAAGCAGGGTTGGCCCTGGTTAGTACTTGGATGGGAGACCACCAGGGAATACCAAGTGTTGTAGGCGCCTGGAGTAGGAACTGGAAAATGACTCCACTATTCCTGCCAAGAAAACTCCATGGGCATGGAGTCACGAAGAGTTGGTCATGACTGTAACGACGTAACACACACACACACACACACACACACACACACACACACACACACACACACACACACACACACACACACACACACACACTTTGTGTGGCATGTAACTGTGAAAAAACTGGTAAATCTGGCAAATAGAATGTGAAAATAAGTGTTTGGTGCTCGAGTTTGAAAGTAGAGAGAGTTGGCCCTTAATTAAGGAAGAGTGTATAGGTTTGGTTGGTATGTTATCTTTGGCTTCAAGGCCAAACCCAACTCTTCCCAGGGTCACTTAATTGCAAGAACCATTGTCAGCCAAACAAAGGGAATGGAGAAAGTGGGTGAGACAAGTTCCTTTTGAAAAAAGTTACTCCCTGTCAGAAAGTTCTAAGAAACTGGGAATATGATTAGTGGAAAACATCAAAAGATTCAGATATTATTGGGGGGTAATTGGTATAAAAAAACTGACAGACAACGGCACACTCTTGTTTACCTTGCTTAGCTTCATCTATGAGGAGAATGTAATGCCTGCCAGTTTTGAACGGAGGTAGTGGGCAGGCTTGTTGGGGCACGGCAGAGTGCCCCCTCTCTCTCACGGGGGAGTGAGTGGCTAGTTGGTGTGAAAGCTTTGGGAGGTTCCAGTGAGTGCTTGGGGGTAGCCATGCCTCCCCCCAGTAAAGTTGTGGGGCAGGACTGGCTAGCGGTAGGGGGAACCACTTCATGGTGCAACCAACACCCCCTCCTCTTTTTGAGTGCTTGGGGCTGCTTGCTCGCAGCCACCCCCTCTGCATAGATAGATAGAGAGATAGATAGAGAGATAGAGAGATAGATAGATAGATAGATAGAGAGAGAGAGAGAGAGAGAGAGAGAGAGAGAGAGAGAGAGAGAGAGAGAGAGAGAGAGCATCTCTCTCTCTCTACCCCTCTGCACGTCATTGCTCAGCATTGGGTCATGATCACCTACCCCTACCGTTGGGGGGAAGTTGATGTGAAAGCCTTACTCGGTGCTGAGCAGTGGGGGGATGCACTAGGTCTGAAGTGGCTTAATAGTGCTGGGGGATCCCCCTCTCCTTTCAACTGCTTTGAGTGGTGGTTTGGTGAGCTGGGAGACTTGGCAGTGTAAAAAAGGTGCCAGGTTAATATTAAAGGATAGAGGGGTTTGAACAAGTGAGGGCGGTTTGCACAGTTAATCTGTGGTGAGAATTTTACAAATGGTGCTGAGGCAGCTCCCGATGATACAGGGCCAAAAAGGGACGGGGTAAAAGCAAGGGTAAGCAGCCATGGAAGCAGGTGGCCCCACAGTTTTCACCATCTGAGTCCTCCTTGGATGAGGAGAGCTGGCCAGTATGGCAGCAGCTTCAGGCCAGGCTTGAGGCCCTGGAATGGGACAGGGCTATAACTGCATAGCAGGAGGTGTCCAGTAGGACTTCTACCAGGCATTCCAAGACCCGTAGGTGGGCTAAGCTTAAGGCTATGGCTGATGATTTTATGTCCCACTTTGCTGCTTTAGAGGAATAAGGGCCCAGGCCAGCAGTGGTGGAGATTCCTCGACTGGCAGCAGCTGCAGTGGGGGCAGAGGAAGGAGCAAGGGGAAGAGTCCCAAATTCATGGTGGCTGGAGAATCTTCAGCAGCCTTGCAACCCAAGGTGGTGGTGGCCCAGGCAGGCAGGAGTAGACCGAGTAGCCCAGCTGTCCAATATGATGCCCAAGGAGTTGTGGGCGTTTAGGGAATATTGGGGGCTGAGACAGGTTTGCCTATCCCATTGGAACACTTGCAGCAGGTTTGGGTGTTTTTACATAGGAAAGGGTTAGCACAGCGGTTGATACAGGGTGTGGTGGCAGTGCTGGCCTTTTATGCCAAATCACAGGGATGCCTGGACACAACTAGTGATTTCAAAATTAGAAAGATGATTGAGGGCTGGAGGAGAAAGCGGGCATGTACACCAGACACATGTTTTCCTCTCATGCCTGATATTTTAAAGTTTGGCAGCACATGTGCAGGGATGAGTATGAGGCTGCTTTGCTGCAAGCAGCTGTGATGCTGGCATTTTTGGGGGGGCTTAGGATTAGTTAGCTGGTCACTGTGGGCAAGGAGGATTGGTCAAGGACAGCTTTACAGGTAGCCGATTTGGGGCTAGAGGAGGACAAGGTGAAGATTTTTATAAGGAAATCCAAAACTGATCAGTGGGATAAAGGAATGCAAATAACCCTGGGGGCATGTTCCAGGTCGGCTATCTGCCTGGTTTGGGCATTGCACAGTTGCATGGAGTTGAGGGGTTCGAAACAGGATTATTTGTTGCAGCATGAGAATGGCACTCCACTGACAAAGTTTCAGTTTTGGCAGCTGACCAGTCAGGCACTGAAGTGGTTGGGGTTGGTTTTGTACCCATTATTTTCATATTGAGTGGCGTCCACAGCCGCGGCCTTGGGATATCGCCTGGAAGATATTCAGCGGCTAGGGAAGTGGTCATTGAGATGTTATAAGTTGTATGTTAGAGCTCTGCCAAAAATTAAATGCTTTTGACTTGTGTTTTGTTGCAGGGTTTAGGTGCAATGGTTCCCGTTGGCGTATCCTTCTCCTGGGGTACAGTTTTATTTACTGGGCCAAAAAATATTCAGACACGACCAAATGGGGCCATAATTTGGGAATGGGAACTGTTGCGGTTTGTGAATGGAAAGGGAAAACGGGTATGAGGTGGTATGAGTTCCTGCATACTGCCTCACTGGTGGTATACGGCAGGCCACCAGATATATTATTCATACACCTTGGGGGAAATGATTTGACCCAACAATTGGGCAAGTCATTGGTTTTTGACATTTTGCACACTTGGGTGACCATGTATCCCCAGGTTAGGGTAGTATGGTCCAATAGGCATAAGTGAAGGGCAGACTGTGATCCTCAACGCATTAATTGTTCCTGCAGGGGGATCAACAGGAAGGTTTGTAGGGCACTTGTGGTGGAATTTGGTTCTGTGGTGGCCCATCCTGACATTTAGGTGGATGGGGTGAGCTATTTAGGAAAGATGGGTTGCATTTGTCGGATGAAGGTTTGAAGGTTAGTAGTTTTTTTTCCCCCCCTCTTGTGCCCGTCGCCATCTTGCCTTCCGCTGCCTTTGTTTGCAGTTTCAACTGTTTGTCTCATGTGGTTTTTTTATTCCTGTTAGCCGCCCAGAGTTCCCGTTGGGAAGATGGTGCGGGATATAAGTATATAAATAAATAAATAAATAAATAAATAAATAAATAAATAAATAAATAAATAAATAAATAAATAAGAATGTTTTTCTAAGAGTTATCAGGAGAGGCCTGGAGGTGGAGGTGTCACACCTGGTTGGGTGGCATGGGCCATAGCAAGGCTAGGCCCATGGCTGTGGTGGTAGTGCAGATATTAAATGCAGCCAGTGAGTCAGGGAGGGAATTATTCAAACCTAGCCCATCCAACCCCAGGATGCTGCAGATTGGGAGATTATAGCATCGGGGGGGGGGGGGGAAGGATACACTGGGTGGCAGCCCCAGGCTAAGGGGCTTGAGGACCCGGGGGGCTTTTATATGTAGGTTATCAGCCTTGGAGGCACTGTCTTATGGATTGCGCTAACAGGGGGTAGTGACTCGCCCAAAAGCTGGCTGGTTGGAGGGGTCCCAGGAGACCTCACTGTTCCAATGATTAAACCACACTACACCAGCCCCCTCCTGAAGCTGCTGTTATCCATGTTTTTTTAACATTAATTTTTTTATTTTTTTTTGAGAAACTAATAAGTAATACATACAGAATAATACGTAATTAAGTCGCTTGTTTTTGCATCCCCACTCCCCAACACCTCCCCAACCCCTGGAACCGAAGAACAAATTATTTTCCATTCTTTCCTACAAGCTCTTTAGTACATTCCACCAATGTCTTTGGCTTCCTCTTAAACCTCCTTACTTTGTTCATAGCTTAAGCCAATCCTTCAGTTTTTTACATTTCTCCCATATTTCTTTGGATACTTTTTCTTCCCTAATCCATCTAAAATAACTATACCACTTTTCTTTTTCGTAATTTCCCAATCTTCCCATTTTTAATCTTACCAATATGTCTGATTGTATTGTTTCAAGAAGATATAGATTCCAATTATCCTCATTCCATTTAGTGGAATCTTTCCATCCCCATGCGATCACTGCATGTGCCGCTATTAGCATTGCTTTCAATAAATATTGGTCTACGGCCCTTAATTTTTCACAACCCAATATACCCATAAATAGAGATGGGCACGACTTGAAAAAAAATTTTTTTCGAGTTGTCGTTAGTCGGGCCGGTCCCGTTTCGGGTCGTTTCTGGTTTTCGCGGAAATTCGCAAAAATTAGTCGGTTCGTTTTTTCGTTTTTTGGTTGTCGTTAGTACTGGTTTTGGGGGGGAGCGGGCTCCTGGAGGCACCTCTGTGGGGTGGGTGCCTCCTCTGGCCCGCTATAAAGGGAAAGTGGGCTCCTGGAGGCACCCGTGGGTGCCTCCTATCCTCACCCACTAGGAAGGGGAAGCAGGCTCCAAGAGACCCCTCAACATGGGGGTCTCCCTTCCTCACCTGCTGCTGCTGCAAAATGCTATGCAATAGCCATATGGATATTGCATAACATAATGTGCAGAGAGTGACTGTGTGACTAGTGGATGGACTGAACCCAGAGCCATAGTGCACCACATGTAGAAGGGAATTGTACTTGCTGGTGTAGTGCAATGCAAGCAAGTAGATCTGGCTTTAAGGTGGAGTGCCATAGTGACAGGTAAGGTTACGGTGGGCTAGTGGGTTGCACCTCTGGGTGCTCTCTGAACTAAGGCTCTAGGGGGCTAGGGCAGGTTTTAGGGGGCACCAGAAGTCTCCATTTGGCCATGCGACTGGTGGGATGGCTCCAAAAATTTGCATGGTCGTCCACTCCCCCAGCCCATCATTGCGCAGGTGTAAATAAAATAAAATAAAATAAAATAAATGGAGGACAGAGGAGGAGAGGAGACCGCTACTGTGAAAAATCTGGCAGTTTATAAATGTTTCTGTTGTGCTTGTGTGTTTTTGGACCACGATTTCAAAAACGGGGGGCCGCCCCATTTTGGATCCCCCGCCCGCACCGCATGGCATGGCGAAATGGCGACTCGAGTCCGGCTGCCCAGGACGGGGGGGAGGCGGGACCCCCCTCCAGAAACCACCCCTCCGGTAGGTGCCCTGCGCCCTTAGTCAAGCAGGCATTTTTCCGCCTGCTTTTTTGGCCCGGGAATGGGTGGGGGGAGAGTTTAAAAGTTTTTTCCTGTGCCGTCCATGCCGCTTGCTTGCGCTTTAATTGCGGCGGCCGGCGGCGAGACTGGGCTTTTTGCTGGCTGCGAGCCTGCAGCGAGTCCCACCAGAGCAGCCCAGGACGGGGGATGGGGGGGAGGCCGGGGACCTCCAGAAACAACCCCTCTGGTAGGTGCCCTGAGGCACGGCAGGCATTTTTCCGCCTGCTTTTTGGCCGGGAACCGGGTTTTTTTAACTTTTAAAAACTTTTTTTCTGTGCCGCGTGGCATCGCGCGATTGCGCGATGCAAGGAACGAGCACGACAAATCAGACCAAAATTGTTCGTTCGTCGGTTCGAGCTCGAAGTCTGGGGGAGTGATTCCCATTACCGTTTCTGTAGAGTAACGGAACCGAGTAACGGAAACGGAAACGGGAATACCGCTAAGTCGTGCCCATCTCTACCCATAAATAATAAACTTCCATTAATTTCTAATTTAATTTTGAACCAATTTTCTATTTTCCTAAGGATTATATTCCAAAATGATTTAACTTTAACGCATTCCCACCAAAGGTGGGAATACCAACCTGGTTCATTGTTACAATGCCAACAATTTGGTTTAAATCCTTTTATCATGTATGCAAGTTGTGTCGGTGTTCTATATTTGAATATAACTTTCCTTTCTAATTCTCTAAATTTCACCAATTTTATTTCTCTAGTACCTTTCATCATTTTCCTTATATCGTCCTCTGTTAATATCATTTCATTGCTCCATTTATTTTGCAATGCTTTAAACAAAAAATCTTTATCTGTAACCATAAGTTTATATATTTGACCTGTCAATCCTTTCCCCTTTAAATCTAAAATTTTATGAATTTTCCCAAACCTCTTTTCCTCTTGTATGGGGCCTTCAGTTTGTAAATATAACTTAACCCTATTATATAACCCTAACAGATTCAACCAATATTTCCCCCCCACACACAGCATTGACTAATTCCTGAAAAGGAATTAGTTTGCCATTCTTATGCAAATTCTTAATACAGTAATACCCTTTACACACTAACTTTTTCCATAAACCTTCCTCGAATGAGTCTCCCTCCTTTCTTAGACTTTCCAAAGGTTTACTCTGTACAAATCCTCCTTTCCATTTAGCTTGCCATTTTCCCCATATCTTAAAGGCCACCTTTCTAGGGCCACTTGTTGTCTTAAGAATACTTTGCTCCCTATCTGTATAGATACCAAACTTGCCAATTCCATTATTTATTTCATCCTCAATTCTTACCCACTTATTTTTGTTTCTTCCATCGAGTTCCAGTAGATATTTCAATTGAAATGATTCATAGTAAAATTCCAACCGCGGCAGACCCCATCCCAGATCCTCTTGTGGCATATAAATCAATCTTTGGACTTCCCTTGCCTTCTTTCCCCCAAATACCCAAGTTCTTAATTCCTTATCCCATCCTCTTAAGACATTTTTTGGAATCCATATAGGTAGCACTTGAAAAAGATACAATATTTAGGGACTATAAATGTCTTAATTGTTTTAATTCTGTTCATAAGTCCTAATACTCTATTCTTCCATTCCCCCAGTTGCTTTTGTATCTTTTTCCATACCATCTTAAAATTTGTTACTCTTAGTTTATTTAAGTTTTTAGTTATGATAACTCCCAAATATTTAAGTTTTTTTGTCCCTATTGTCATTCCCGTTAATGTCCTTATTTCCTCTTGTTCCCTATATTTAACATTGTAAAACATTATTTCTGATTTTTTAATATTCACGCCTAATCCTGTATATTTTCTAAAGCCTTCTAATATAATCATGATTTCCTTCAATCCCTCCAATGGGTTTCGTAAAACTATTAAGACATCATCGGCAAAAAGGTTCACTTTTACTTCTTCCTTCTCCAATTTATATCCTTGTATTCTTACCGCATTTCTAATTTTGTCCGCCAAAGGCTCCATTGCTAGGATAAATAATACGGAGATAAGGGACACCCCTGCTTAACCCCTCTTTGTATTAAGATTTCATTTGTCCAGCCTTCATTAACCCTGACAACAGCTTTGCTGTTTCTATAAATTTCTTTTATTGCCTGCACTATTTTGCCCTTGAATCCAAATTCCTCTAGAACTTGAATTAAATATTCATGACTTACTGTATCAAATGCCTTATAAACATCAAGTTTTAGTAATGCCAATTTTTCCTGATGTTTCAACTCTCTTCTATGTATTAAGATGTTAATTATATTTCTTAAGGGGTGTCCTATTAATCTCCCTTTAACAAATCCATATTGATCTTCATTCACTAGCTTTGGTAGAAGGGTTGCTAACCTCTTTGCTAATATTCTAGTAAAGATTTTATAATCCTGGTTTGCCAAGCTTATAAGTCTATAAGAGTTACATTCCATGGGGTTCTTTTTGCTTTTTAGTATAAGTACTATCTCACTTTTTCTCCACGAATCTGGGGCTTTGCCACCCTTCAGAATATTATTGAACAACTTTCTCATTTCTGGTATTAAGTGTTTCCCCGCCATTTTGTAATACTCGGGAGTATAACCATCTAGCCCCGGAGATTTCCCTTTCTTTAATTCATTAATTACTTCTTTAATTTCAATATCTGTTATTTCCCGGTTGATACTCTCCAAATCATCTTCTTTAATTGGGTCTTTATATAATGCTATCTTAGACGCTTGCTTTACCTGTTTATACAAATTTTGAAAAAACTTAGCAAATTCCTCTTTTATTTGTTTATCCCCATATAATCTTACACCTTCTCCTCCTTTAATTGCCCCTATAGCTTGTTTACCTTTTTTTCTTCTTCAAATAATTGGATAGCCTTCTTACAGTATTTATGTTGATGCGTTGGAAGTCATTTTTCACCAATAAATCTCGTTTCCAGACCCATGTCCAATCCAACTCATATAGATCCTTTTTAGCCCTCTCTAACTGAGCACTGACTTGTTTACTGTACTTTCTTTGTAATTGTTTCTGCAATTCTCCAATTTCCTGAAGTTTCAATTGTCTTCTCTCTCTCATCTTTTTCCTAAATTCGATTTCCTTTGCTATACATTATCCTCTTATTACAGCTTTCCCTGCGTCCCAGACCACCTCCATATCAGCTGAATTGCTTTTTCCCTAAAAAAAAAACTCTATTTTTTGATTCAAATCCTGTATATCTTTTTCTTTCCAGAAATATCTAGGATTAAATCGCCATCTCTTAAGTTTCTGTTCTTGATATGTCTTAAATTCCATCACTAGTGGTGCATGGTCCGGCAACCAAATTGTTTCTGTTGTTACTCTTGAGACTTCTAGTTGAGAGTTCCCCTTAACTAAAATGAAATCTAGGAAAGAGAACTTTTTGTACCTTTTAGAAAAGTAAGTAGGTACATTCCTTTGGGATACAATCTCATGCACATCTTTTAAATACAACTCCTTCAGTACTCCTTTTTCTTTGTCTCTCATATTGCAGTTAAAGTCACCCACCAGTATAATCTCACCCTCATAAAAATTCTTTAATTTCCGTAGAATTCTTTTTAGGAACCCTTTCTGTCCTTTGTTGGGCGCATATATATTAGCCATTGTGTATAATTTGCCATTCACATGTAGTTTCCAGAAAACATATCTCCCTTCCTTGTCTGAGAGTACCCTTAGAGTTTCTACTTTTAACCTTGAGTGGGTTAAAATTGCTAACCCCCTTGCCTTATTTGTACCCCTTGACTCAACCAGTCTGCTCCATTCCTTTACATTCCAAAGCTTGGAATCATCCTTTCTCTTGTGGGTCTCCTGCAAACATGCTATGTCGATTTTCATATCCTGCAATAGTTTCTGGAGTCTAAATCGTTTGATATTTGAAGCCAAACCATTTACATTTAATGACATTACCTTAATTTCTCCCGCCATCATTACTTTTAGAATTCCTAGTCATTAATTCCCTTGTTCCTCTTGGTTCCCCCCCCCCCCCCCCCCCCCCCAACCCCTTGCCCAACCAATCCCTTACCAGGGTGGAGCGAAATTTACCCTCCAATTTTATTGGGCTCTGGATTCCACCTACTCCGATGTACTTCCCTCCTTTACACTTTAGTCAAATTTTTTTTCTCAGCTTCCCACATAATCCAACCCACCACTATACATTTTCTCCCATTAGTTAGGCCAGAAAAACAAGGAAAGAAGAAGAAAAAAAACATTATCCCATTAAACTCCTATTGCAGTCCACTCTCCCACTTAACAGGCTTCTTCTCCCCCCCCCCCAGAAGTTTCTTCTTATTTCGTTCCATATTTCTCCTCCTAGGGTGGTTAGTCTTCCTCCTGTAGATCATCAGTACTGTCATCGTTCTCTCCCGCCCTCTGCTCTTCATGAGTCTTTTCTTCTGCTGCAGAAAATCTTTGTAGCAAGCTTTGCGCCTCAACTGCATTGTCCTTAAAAATCAAGATTGCTGTTGGAACACCCCATGAGAAGTGAATGCCCTTATCAAACAGCTTCTGTGCAAAGAGCTTAAGGACGGCTCTTTCTTGCAAGGTCTCTGGAGATAAGTCCTGTCTCACTGTTACTCTCTGGTTCTCAAATTGTAAAGATTTCATTTTCCTTAAGGCCTTAAAAACATAGTCTCTCATTTTCACTCTTGTAAAAGCAACAGTTACTTCTCTTGGCCGGTTGCCAGTTGATAGTTTGCTTTTCAGGCCTCTATATACTCTTTCGATATCGCTCTCACTTATACTAATTTGTAATCCCTGAAACCATAACAATAAATGTTTCTCAAGGTCTCTTTGATGAATGCTTTCAGGAATTCCTAACAGCCTTAGATGTTTTCTTCACTGGCTGTCTGATAACGAAGCCACTCTTCTCTGAAGCTGTTTGATTTGAGACTCATTAGCCATTGTTTTCTAATGTGAGTCTTCTGCAAGAGCTTTTGTAGTTTTAATTTCCTCTGCCATCCCCTCTATTTTTTCCTGCAACATTTTAATATCAGTTCTTACATTGAATTCCATATTGGAGAGAAGTTGTGCTACGTCTTTCACCTCCTTTTTTGGTAGCCATTTTCCCCACCCCTTCTGATCTTCTTTCTTTACTCAGTCCTTATTTCCAATATTTTATCACTGGGGTGGGATATTGACTCACCAACTTCAACTCTCAGTATTGTTGTCACATAGGAGAGCCGGCAGAGATAAAAGGCCTCTTTTCCTCTCCTCTTGGGAAGCTTATCTTATTTTCCTTGCCGGAGGGAAACACCAAGGCGTCTATCCAGGTCGACGCATGTGTGGAACTCCCCTGCTGTTATCCATGTTATTGGTTAAGATTCAATAAAATGTGGCCTGAGGTGTCTCATCTCTATTTCACAGGGGGGGGAGGTGGATAGAACACTCAGTCGAGAGGTGGGGCTCTATTTGAGTTTCAAAAGATGGAACTAATGATTGGTTAGCGTTTAAAACATTTTAATGTTCTGTTTCTTTTATGCAGATGTATTTTTGTGCTTTGATGCTGTTGTTACATTTTATTCTTTTTATTTTGATCACTGTATTTTAGTCATGTTGATTTCAAATGTTCTTAAACTACCCAAAGCAGCCTTTGGCCTGATGGATGGATGGATGGATGGATGGATGGATGGATGCTAGATAATCACTCCATTCTAAAAAAAATCCCTCACAATCCCTCATACTACAGACAGCATGCAAGATTCTAAATAAAACTCCAACAGTTCTCTAGTATTTAAAACCAACATCTTCTGTATTTGTAATATATTTCCCATACGGTAATGGGCAATAACTGTGAAAAAGGAACACCATTACTGTTTTATATTGAAACAACAAGAAAGCTGCTTGTACTCATTCCCTTGTAAACACACACACAAAGGGGAGGGGGGAATTACATGCACTTACATTAGACAGGAGCATAGAGACGAGCATCCACTAAATTATTTCTTTGATCTCCGGAGAGAAAACAGCTCCTGGCAAATTAGAATCCTGGAAAAGAGCCATGGAAACTAAATGGCTGAAGAGCAATGAAATCAGCCAAAAATATGTGAAGGTTGTCCTATAAAATGCAGAGTTTTCACAATGCCTTCCCAGTTTTGATAGTTAAATTCAGTTTCCATGGCAATGTATTATCAAAATGTTGTTCATTCCTAGTGATCTAATCAGCCTACTTACTGGGCTGTGAAAGGTGAAAACTGGGCTGAGGATTTAAAAACATAAATAAAGCCAAAAACAAAGGAAAAGATAGGCGGGACCCCTACATGAAGAGAATTTTGAATAGTGTTGCATTTCTGACTGTTTAACACTTTCTCCAAAGGCTTTTTAACGTCATAGCAGAAACATCTCAGTTCCCTAACAAGCTCATGTCAGAAATATATGTGATGGCCATACTGTTTACTTTAGTTTGTTTTGTTTCTCTTCGTTGGATTCATTTTGCCATTTCTCTTTCATTTCTCACTCATATTCTTCACAGAATATATACTTGCAGGTCCTTCAGAAAGCCACAGTAATCTGATCTGAGTTTTGTTTTTTAAATAATGAGTAGCATTTAATATAAAACAATGGCATAAAATGGCTACATTATTCTGTCAGCTGTGAAATGAGCTCTAGAATACCCAGATTTTTTGTCAATCTCTGTTGACAAAGTAGATGTAGTATCCTTTGCTGTTTATTATTTGCATTGAGCCAGAAAAAACATATTTTAATATGTTTGAGAGACTATATTTTATAGTTTTGGCAAAATCACTGGATTCAGACAAGGATGATTTTGATTTTAAATTGACAATTAGTGACTCGTTGCCATGGCAACTACTCTTCACATGCTTCTAGAAATTAAATGGCTGAAATGTAATTGGTCCTTTTTTCGTTCAGCATTCTCAGTGAAAGTTACGTTCACTGAGTGAGAGATATTTTGATTACACATTCCCATAAAATATCTATAAACATGCAAAATAATAGAAGAGCTCTGTCAATTAAAACAAAATATTCAATAATTCATTCTTTAATTAAAGTGCTACATTTTCCCTATTGCTCTAACCTTTCAAGTGTTAAAGGAGACATAAGAGCTAATCATTTTACAAAGAGTACTTTTTAAGATTTAATGCGTAGAAGTAAACAAAGTGGTTTTAGCCATGTGACTAGAAAAACAAATGTAAACGTAGGCTAGATGATACCTTTATTGGTCACTACTAAAACAAAAAAATGCAAGCTGGGCTTCCAGTAGCAAGCTATCTTTATCAAAGAATTGTACCAAAAATGCAATCTTGATACAGGATGTAATCTATCAGGCGCTAAGAATCAGGCATGGCACTGCAGAGGATGGCCATCGGCCTGGGCCAGCAGGGATCGATCCTGTATACCCATAGGTTTAAGACTGACCAACCAGGTAAGGGGTGCATAACATCCTGGGCACCTGCTCCATGACTGACATTTGCCCAGCGAGGGCCCTCCACCAGTATTTGCAGCAGAAGGGGGAAGAAAAGGGATACCTAATTTGCCACAAGGAGGGTATTGCTGACCAAATACCAATTTTGGAAACTTACCAGTGAGGCACTGGGCAGGATCACATTGCACAGGGCAGTGTTGGAGTAGGGTCACTTCATTTTGGCACCCACTCACTCTGCATAGATGCAGTATCCGATGCCGCAGTATTGGGCTATGAGCAAGCTACCATCCAGCGAATCAGCCGCTAGGCGTCACATTACTACACATATGTATGGCCCCTGCCTCAGTTCTGCACAAAGCTTGTGATCTCATGTTCTGAGTCCTCAACTACCAAATTGTCAGTACTTTATATCCATTATAAATCACAAAGGTCATCTCTGCTACAATTTGTAAATCAAAGTGAGAAATTTCAAGGAGCTAGGTGGCAAGTGACACATTTTATAATGTAATTATTGACCTTTCCCTGTCCCAAACATTTTAGCCATCACTTCTTCCTGTTCCTCACTGTATTCATACCACTACATCTTGTGTTTTTCCCTGACTTCCAAGAAATCTACATGGAGAAACAGGAGGAATTTGGGGTTCAAACTCTGGAACCTAACTATAAACAGGTTGCTATGGTTTGGCTTGGCAGAGGGAAGATAAGAACATAAGAACATAAGAAGAGCCATGCTGGATCAGGCCAAAGGCCCATCTAGTCCAGCTTCCTGTATCTCACAGTGGCTCCACCAGATGCTTTTGGAAGCGCATGAGACTAGATATCTGTCTCCTGATACCACTCCCCTGCATCTGGCCCTTGAAGTACCCTGGTTTTAAGCCTGGAGATTACACATCTCCATCATGGTTTGTAACCTGTGATGGACTTTTCCTCCAGGAATCTGTCCAATCCCCTTTTGAAGGCATCCAAGCCAGATGCCATCACCACATCCTGTGGCAGGGAGTTCCATAGACTAACAATGCGCTGGGTTAAAAAATATTTTCTTTTGTATGTTCTCATACTCCCAGCCCTCAATTTGAGTGCATGTCCCCTAGTTCTGGTATTTTGTGAGAGGGAGAAGAGCTTCCCTCTATCCACTTTACTCATGCCCTGCATTATTTTGTATGTCTCAATCATATCCCCCCTCAGGCGCCTTTTTTCCAGACTAAAGAGCCCCAAATGTTTTAGCCTTTCCTCATAAGGGAGGTGCCCCAGCCCAGTAATCATTTTGGTCACTCTCTTCTGCACCTTTTCCAGTTCCACTATGTCTTTCTTGAGATGCGGTGACCAGAATTGTACACAATACTCCAGATGCGGCCTTACTATTGTTTTGTATAATGGCATTATAATGTTGGCTGTTTTATTTTCAATCCCCTTTTTGATGCTGTTGTTGTCATTAAAATATGGTGCGAGGAAAAGGTGCAGAGGGAATTAAAAGCTAGCGATACATTTGTGGATATTTCAAGGGAGATGGACAAGTGTGAGTACAATAGGGGACGTGCGGAGTGCTGATCAAAATGAAATTTCACAGGGATTAATTGGAAACAGTGGGGAACTTTGGCACAGTCTGTCTCCCATTTATGATGCTGTCCTTTCATCCATCCCCAGACAAATAAGAATCACTTCACACCTCCCACCAGGAAGCCACTGCTAATGACCCATACTTAATGGGTTGCATAGGTGTGACTTTAACACACCCCACACTATTGTCCACCTAACAAGCCTATTCAGACCAGAGTGGGATGAAACCAACATTCCTAAGACTGAAGAAGCTACTTGAACGAGTAGCAAAGAGTTTTGGTCCTATAAGAAAAGAAGTCCAGTTGTCACGACTCAACTCCCAAATTACCTCTCCTTGTCCCATTCCTTTTGATTCAGTATCTATCTATCTATCTATCTATCTATCTATCTATCTATCTATCTATCTATCTATCTATCTATCTATCTATCTATCTATCTATCTATCTATCAACCTGTTTAAAACAACAAAACAGCAGTGGGGCCGCTGTGAGATACAAGAAAGCTGGACTAGATCACCAGTAAGATGGAGTACTGAAAAGATCAAGACATTGCAATGTGTATATAACGGCAATACGGTGGTACCTTGGCCTCAAGAAGGCCTGTGAAGGCCCTTGCAGGCCCGTTCAGGGCAGCGCCAGGCTGGGGGTAAGTACAAGTGCTCCCAGCTAGGCCCCCCAGGCCCAACCTGACCTGCATCCGCATATCACGGATTTTCAGTTATTGTGGGTCGGGTCGGGTCCCTAACCCCTGCGATAGGCGGGGGATCACTGTAATTCATTTTGTGGGCCATTTCATATTGCAAAAATATCGTAAACCGAAACACGGTTTCCCATAGGAATGTACTGAAAACCAGAGGTCAGAAAAAAGGCAAACCGGTGCATTCAATTTAAAAATTTCTTAAACCGAGTCATCCCCATTCTTTCTGCCATGTGAACATCACACATCAATTTTATGCCTTACAAAAGCATTAAAACTGTGGCATTCCATTGAAAAAAATTCTTAACCTGAGGCATTCCCATTTTCGATAATTTTGTTTCTTTAACCATTTTTATGTTAACCCAGGCATTCTTAAACTAAGGTACCACTGTATTCTGCTTTTAGAGATA
Source organism: Phrynocephalus guinanensis (assembly GCA_037367245.1). Taxonomy (NCBI): domain Eukaryota; kingdom Metazoa; phylum Chordata; class Lepidosauria; order Squamata; family Agamidae; genus Phrynocephalus; species Phrynocephalus guinanensis. The sequence continues at coordinate 1,917,366 of CM074735.1, forward strand.
ACTCTAGTGGTCAATAGTATGGAATGGCTGGTTGTTTAAGAAACATATAGCCTACCTTCTCACCTCCAGGCTATCAGAGGACAACAGGACAAATTAGAACAAAGTTCAAGAGTCTTCAATGAGGTTGAAGAGCCTTTGCCAAGGCTTCAATAGGCTTGTCTCCCTATGGTGAACTAACCTACCAGAAGACCATAGGGATGGTTTGTGCAAATTGAAAAAACTTGAGAGCTGATCCCCCCCCTTTACAGTTCATGGTCTGAAGCAGAGGGTCAGTGGACCAGGGAGGAGTGCATGATATCATAAACCATAAAGATACCTGGAAGCTTTGGGAAATGTTAAAAGTTACATTACAATGTTATCAAGTTAGTATTATTTTATTGTAAATTATGGACAGTAGTTGTTTTTATAGTACATTTAAAAATGTATTTATTACTTCTTAATAAGAGGTTTACAGGAGGGGTTTAAATTAGTTTGCAGAGCACTTACATATTTATTAGGGAAGCATTGTGTTATTTATGTAATATTGGTTTGCTGCTATGTATCTTTGCTTCTGTATCATTGTAAATGTGCAGTTTTGTAATGTTGACTGGAATGCAACTCATAAAGGTTATTTGAAACTGTCATAAAAATATCAACAAAAACCTAGTTGTGCAATTGATGGTTCTGCATCCATTCACAAACTTGAATTACTTATGTGTGTGTATGGGAATCCTAAGAGTAGTGGCTCAGGAAGGTAAATACACACAAACAAAATACATATATCAGGGGAACCATAGGGGAAAAAGGGATACTTTGTGCAGATTGGAAAAGATTTGTTAAAGTTTGGAGAATGAGTGGCTGGGGTTTACACACTGTGTTAGACATTTAACAGATGACACATGCCAATGCAGGGATGTACAGTACCTCTTGGCTTGCTGGCCCCCTTTGTAAAAATGACACTGCAACATATTAATCTTAGAGCATGGTGGAGAATGAGAGGATATCTGGTAAATGTTGAGGAAAAGAGTGCCTGGGATATATATTTACCTGCTTTCTTTGCTAGATCTACTGAAGCGGGGGAGGGGAGAGCAGCAGGGAAGACCCGACTTCTTGACAAGCTTTCCTGGTGCATTAGAGGGACAAAGAGAACTCTAGTTGGTGGAGGCAATCCCTGTGTTTTGCAGATTTGCAGACCAGAGGACGGGGAAGGTTTGCCTGAAGAAGCTATGCTTGTAAGACATTTAACAGATGGTGCCGAAAAGTCATACAGAGATGCATAGCACTCTATGGGCCCTTATGTAAAAGTTTACCCCCTAAATGCTTATTTTAGAGTGAGTGCTATTGATGAGTGCTTTTAAAAATCCACAATTCTTCTTGGATTGTAATTACCAAAAGCATTCAGGAGGAACTGTGACAACAATTAATTCTTGGAGTTGCAGACTGGTGAAGGGTTTTTGGAGTTGTAGTTGAAAAACATGACTTGCACACTGGAGTTTGAATCATGGGCTGCTGTTAAAGTGGCCTCTTCTTTGAGTACCACTGCATTCTTGAATGAAGACATTTGAATTGATTTCAATAAAAATATTTGTGCAACTAATTTTCTCGAAGCATTAAATGATATAAGTTGAACTAACCACTCTTTCATATATTAATTATATTTGGGGAATAGGAACAACCCATTGTAACAGAGTATTATTAAGCATTCTTATGAAAACAGAAGAAAATACATTATTATGGTACATTTAAAAAAAAACAAATAAAAGATAAGCAGTGTGCAGAAGTGAACAGTGTTAAGGACGGTGATTCTTCAAAGCTGAAATGCAGGGGGGATGGATGGAGATACTTAAGAAATGTTACATGTGTGCAGCAGTGGCTCCACATACTCTCTTGTCATTTGCTCATGAGTTTAGGTTTATTCTCATGCCTTTCAAGCAACATAACAGCCTAGTTCTCCCTCTCTCTTAGTACACTGTGTACATTTGAGTTACATGCGTTGTGCAGAACCACACACAAGGCTATTACTGAACTGAAAATTTCCTGAGTGACCTCTCAATGTGCATATATTCTTATAATTCTTGCATTCAATCTTTTGAAGAATCTCTTGACAACATTTTAGTCCTTGTTAAAGATTTGGTTGAATTTCCATAGGTGCAGCAAGTAGATGTTGTCAGTCAAAATCAGTGATGGTTCCTCACACCATCCAAAGTGATATGTAGGTTTCTGACAAAAGCGTTCCATCATTCATCATCTTGCTGGGTGATTATGATTTGAACTCATATGCATCATGCGCATTTCCAGTGAATTTTATATAGCAGCTGAAGAATCTACCAATGTGATTTGTTGTACCATGCATTATGATGGAGTAGAATTTCTTTCTGTTCCAATGCTCTTCAGATTGATACTTAGGGCACTCCACAGAGTTATGACATCTGTCCACCACTCCTATGCAATGTGGAAACCTCATAGCATTGAAGCCAGCCACAACCTAGTTTTTCTTCATGAGGAAGGAAACAAAATTGTTATGCAAAGATTTTAATAGGACCTAAGTTGATGTAACTATGTATGTGACCCTGGCTGCACAGTATGTTTCAAGTAATACCATGGATAAGTGAATCCATAGACAAACAGAAACCTTAATGAAACTTAAAAGAGGTTGTACATGTTAACTTCCTAGACCATCAGAATCAGTCTGATAAGAGATTCAGCAAGGGTTTCTGAACTCCTGCCCCAAAGATAAAACTAAACTTTTAAAATATATGTATAATAAAAATAATAAGTGTACTGTGCTGTCTCCTGTGGTCAGGCAAGCAAGTTTAACCCAGAAATCAATGGATGAAATTGTTAATGAAAGTGCAGAATTACAGATAAATAGGAAAAATATGTAAGTTACATTCAGGGAAGGCATGCTGTGAATCAACACTGGTATGCGCGACAAGCAATCCAATCCCTCAAATAATACAGTGACTGTTTTTAAACATGGAAGCATAAAACCCATGGAGGAGTGATTCAGCATGTCTTGTGCAAAACTGGGAATAGTACATTGGTCACAGTGAAACCCAGGAACAGCAATAACCTGGAGAGTACTTTAGGTGGACCCCTATGTGAGACAAATATGTTAGAATTGGATATTTTGAACAGTGGATAGCAAGTGCTAAGCTAACCATGACTGACTTGCCATGTTAATTGAGGCAGGAGGCCAGAGTTAAAAATGGTGGCAGGGAGTTATGTCCCATCAGCTGATTCCTACACTCTGGAAGTACCCCTTAATTGTTTTAAACACAAATGAAGATGTTTTAGAGGCTTTAACAGCAACTGATGAATGAATGAATGGGAAAGTCCCTCTTATGTTAAAATGCAAAAGTTTCTTCCTTAATAGAAAAGTAAGCAACAACACACTGTTTCCATATAAGAAGCAGAAATGTATGAAATGTTAGCCTTGCCTCTTGCTAAGAGCAAAGGCTTTGTATCTGTCACAAAACAAATACACATTTTCTCACTGACCCTGAGGAAAGAAGCTCTTGACTTGAAATGTACTGAGCTTTTAATCAAAGCATTTCCTAGTGTAAAACTTTGACTTTTCCTCTTCTTTTAATTCTACTAACTTAAGAAATACACGTTTCTCACAAGAAACATATTCTAATGGAAGAAATATTAAATAATTAGTGGAATAAAATGTTGTGATTGCTGTATACATATTTAACAGTGACATAGAGACTGACAATGTGCTTTGTGAGAATCTCTGTTCTCATAGTGAGTAGTAAGCCTCTGGAGGAAAGGAGAGCCCTTTCCGTACACCTGCCCACTTTAGCCTAGAGCTTTAGGATATCATTGAGGGCATGGTTTGGCTCAAAAATACCAACAATACTTGCATGTGCTTGTGATTATATTTTAATCACACCAACCTTTCCCTTTAAGAGTTATATTGCACTTATCTGGCCCAGTATTAAGGCAGTCTTTCTTTTTGGCACACTGAGCAAAGCTGCATCCGCCAATTCTGAGGAAGACTTTAAAGTGGGAAGGGAAGCAGGGAGGAGAGGCAGAGAAAATGAAATGCCCCTATTCTCTCTTGCTTTCTCCCTCCTCTGTCATGCTGCTGTCTTCCATGATCACCTGTGGAGGGCAGAACGGCTTGGGTCGTGAAGAGGAGCAGTTCATCCAAGTCACAGGTCACAAAATCCGCATTCAAAGAGCCAGTGAGCCTCTTTGACACCCCAGACAGCTCCCAGCCCTCCATTGGCTGGGAAATGGTGAGTGGTGTCATGTGATTAATTGAAAGATAATCAGAGGTTATTTGCTGTTTTGATGAGAGATAGATATCAAAAAAGAACATGGCTCCTCCCCTCCCAACCTCAACAAAGACCCTTTGTTGTCCAATCTACCCATATGCAAAATGCCCAGTCAATGGGGCAGCAACAATGATGATAGTGGTTTTCTACAAGTGTGATTTATATAGTTTAGATCCAAACTTAGTTATGCCTCTAGTGTTGATGCTCTCACGTCAATTGGATAAAAACTCACACAGGACTCATTGATCAGGTCAATTGGATAAAAACTCACACAGGACTCATTGATCAGGGGCCCCTTTTGTAAAAATGACACTGCAACATATTAATGTAAGTATATCTAATGCCCTAGTCAGTTGTTAGCTCTCTAATTATTATCAGTACCAGACTTGGGTGCTTCATAATAAGAATCACAAAGCGCAGAACCAATGGTGCTGCCATGACCCATTCCTACTCCTTGGGCTGGCTGGGCCACTTAAGAACATAAGAACATAGGAACTAGAGATGGGCACGGCCAGAAATTTTTTTTCCGAGTTGTCGTTTTTCGGGACGGGTCTGTTTCGGGTCGTTTCCGTTTTTCGTGAAATTTTTCAAAAATTTGTCGTTTCGTCGTGTCGTTTGTCGTTTGTCATTACCGCCGCAATTTAGCGCGACTTGACTTCCCAGAGCATGGGGTTAGGGAGTAAGGGCTAGGCTTAGGGTAACGGTTAAGGTTAGGGTGGGTTAGTGGGCTGTACCTCTGGGTGCCTCTGGCCCACTAAGAACACAGTGTACTGGAGTATGGGTTAGGGTTAGGATTAGGATTAAGCTTAGGGTTGGTGGGCTTTTTATGCCCTCTCTGGCACATTCAGAAGTCTCAGCAAAACCTGGCCATGCGATTAGTGGAATGGCTCCAAAAATTTGCATGGTCCCATCCCATGGCCAGCCCATCATTGCGTGTGTGCAGGTGTAAAAAAATAAAAATAAAATAAAATAAAATAAATGGAGACGTTTTATTGCAAGAAAAACCCACTGCTGCTACTGTAAAAATTCAAGCATTTAAAATAGCTAATTTTCGCATGCTTCTGTGGTGCTTTGGTGGGTTTTTGGACCACGATTTCAAAAAAAATATAGCGGTTGCCATTTTGGATCCCCCCACACCGCATGGCAAATGGAGACGCCAAGGATGCCCCCTCCCAGCCTGGTACCAGCAAGTCTCAGCAAAACCTGGCCATGCGATTGGTGGAATGGCTCCAAAAATTTGCATGGTCCCATCCCATGGCCAGCCCATCATTGCGCGTGCACAGGTGTAATAAAATAAAATAAAATAAAATAAAATAAAATAAAATAAAATAAAATCAATTGTGACATTTTGTTGCAAGAAAAACCCACTGCTGCTACTGTAAAAATTCAAGCATTTAAAATAGCTAATTTTTGCATGTTTCTGTGGTGCTTTGGTGGGTTTTTGGACCACGATTTCAAAAAAAAAAATTGTGGTCGCCATTTTGGATCCCCCTGCACTGCATGGCAAATGGAGACGCCGAGGATGCCCCCTCCCAGCCCAGTACCAGCAGCCCAGGACAGGAGGGGGGGAAGGCTGGAGTGGGGACCCCCCCAGAAACCACCCCTCTGGTAGGTGCCCTCAGGCAGGCATATTTTCGCCTGCTTTTTTGGCCGGGAATCGGGGTTTTTTTTAATTTCTAAAACTTTTTTTTCTGTGCCGCTTGGCATCGCGCGATCGCTGCGATGCCAGGAACGACAACGACAAATCAGACCCAATTTTTCTTTAGTCGGTTCGAGTTCGAGTTCTGGGGGAGTAATTGTCGTTACCGTTTCCGTTGCGTAACGGAAACGGAAAACGGAAATGGAAACGAGAATTTCACCAAGTCGTGCCCATGTCTAATAGGAACATAGGAACTTAGGAACATAAGAAGAGCCATGCTGGATCAGGCTAAAGGCCCATCTAGACCAGCTTTCTGTATGTCACAATGGCCCCACCAAATGCGTCTTGAAGTGCACGAGACTAGATATCTGTCTCCTGATACCACTCCCCTGCATCTAGCCCTTGAAGTACCCTGGTTTTAAAACTGGAGATTACACATCTCCACTTACTGGGTTCTGTCTTCCTCCAGGGTCCTTTTTCTGCAACAGAGCTCCAATTTGGGCTTGAGCCTACTCAGCCCTTCCCCTCGTCCACAGGCTGCCAACCACTCATCAGATACATGGGGAGACTCCCTGTCCTGCCTTCTCACCAAAGTGGTTAGCTGCCTGAGATGGTGGGGAACTGCTGGCTAGTTCCTGCATTGATTGGAGCGCCACTGCAGAAGAAGGACTCTGCTGGTTCACCGATCCTGGTAAGTGGCCCAGCACACCCAGGGACGGGGGGTGGTGGTGGTCTACTGAAACACCTGTGGTTCTGCGCTTTGAGTGAAGTACAAACTGCCCAAGTCTAATCAGCACACTGAGGCAGATGTGACTGCTCTCGCCTCCCTCTCCTTGCTTTTGCCATGTGGAGAATAATGTGCACAGGTCAGCAGGAGTTCCTCCCCTTCACACAAGACATCGTGTGGAGAATGTGACAATACAGAAGGAGTGGCTGGTTGCTCCTCTCTATGTATTTTGATAACCATTGGAGATTTAACAACAGAAGTGCCTTTACCTCTTAATCCAATCCACATGAGCAGGCACAAGCGTTTTGATCTTCTTCTTCTTCTTCTTCTTCTTCTTTTTGATGTGGTCTACTACCTTTCTTTCACATGGTGGAACTATGTTAACAGCTATCCCTTTAATCTTCAAAACCCTGAGACACTTCTGAGGAATAAAGACAATATATTAACCAGCAATATTCTGTGAGAAAGTAAATTTCTGAATTCACATCCCTTCTTCATGAACAAATATGCTCACAAAAAATTCTGTTAGACGCTCTTGCCAATCACATTGCAAGAAGTAATTAAAATATTCTTGCATCTACAGTAGAATTATGAGTATCTAATCATATAGCTTTAGTAGTAAATATTAAGGGGGAAAGTACCTATTTGATAGCATTGCATCAAAGGAACATCAGATAAGCATGTCCAGGTTGCTAGGTTGCACTGTATTTCTACTGGGAAGTATTGATTAAATGAATGAATAAAGCAGCAAATACATAAACTGTGGCTTGCAATTTATGTGAAATTTACTCTGTGCCATTTCCTTTCCTTTCCTTTCCTTTCCTTTCCTTTCCTTTCCTTTCCTTTCCTTTCCTCCCTTCCTTCTTTCCTTCTGTGATTTTCTGCTTGTTGCAGACAAAGCTCTCCAAATATAAAGGCATGAAAATATGGAAACAGGTAGCTATACATTCTAGAAGCTAATGGATGATTTTAGGTTTCTTTCTAAATATTTAAGACATCTGCATAAAGAGGGCTTTACACAAATGTGATCTGAGTGCTGTGTACAAGCAAAGATGTGCTGCTAGCTGTACCGGCAGGGAGCCTACATTTCAATTATGCTGGCAAAGCTAAACCCATGTCTATAGATCACTTGGGAAGCAGTGTGGTCATGTTAGTTTAAATAGCACTGGCAGGTAGGGATTAATGGGCTGGTCTGTTTCTATTCCATGTCAGTTACACATGCACTGATCAGCCACAACATTAAAACCAACCACTGAATATTATGTAGTTCTGCTTGTGCTGCCAAAACAGCTCTGATGCATCGAGACATGGACTCCACGAGACCTTTGAATATTTCCTGTGGTAACTGGCACCAAGATACCAATGTTACACTTCTTCCACAAGAGTTTCTTCAAAATTTATCCTCCTTAGGAATTCTTTAAAACAGGGCTGTCCAACTTTGAATACCCTGACGCCTACCTGCCGCTTCTGTAGGCCCCCCGCAGTCGATAACAGCAGAGGGTTGGTGGTGGTGGTGGGGGGGGTGGGTTGATGGCAGGGGCAGGGCTGGCGGGGGATGGTGGGGTCAGTGGGTGGGACCTGGGTTGATGGCAGCGGTGGGGGGTGGGGGCGATGTCAATGGGCAGGGGTGAGGGTGACGGTGATAGTGGCGGGGGTGATGCAGGCGGCGGGGGTGGGGGTGCGGTGGCGGTTCCAGCGTCGGGTGGCAGCCATGGAGGCAGGCCCCAGGGGCACCTCTTGCCACTCGTCACTGGCAGTGGTGGCGGCAATCATCACATCCCCCTCCGCCTCCTCCTCCATCCTCGGGATCCCCCACCCCCAGCGAGGTTTACTCCAGCCGCAGCTCCTGCAGCCCAGCGAGGCAGGGAGGCAAGCAGGCAGGCTTGGTCCCTCACCCAGCAACTACCTCCCAATGCCAACCTGCCAAGAGCGAGCCCCGGGCAGGCAGGTGGGGAGGGAGGGATGGGGTGGCTCCACTTGGAAGGGGGGGCGATCGAGCCTTGGTGTAGGAAGCGGCTCCCAATTGAAGTTGACACCGTGTGAGCCAATGGAGAGTGAGTGAGCACCGGCCAGTCCCAGCCATACAAGACTTCTTCCACCCAGCAAGGTGGAGGAACAGAGAGCGAGAGAGCGCAAGAGCATGCAAGCACACGCACACAAACACACCCACACTAGACCACTCAGGGCGACAGTGGGGACCTGCATCGAGGGCGTCCAACAACGGCATGCTGAGCCCAGAAGAGGCAGGAAGAGATGGGGGAGCTGCACCAGGAGTAACAACAGCAGCGTGCATGCCCCCACTTCCTCCTCCTCCCCCCTCTTGCTCCCTCCCAGTGGCCGCCTAGTAGCAGCAATCAGCAGACCTGTGGAGGAACTGGCGGGGCTGTGAGCGATTGGGGAGAGGGGCAGGGACCGGGCAAAGGAGGAGAGGAAGCGAGCCACAAATTCTGTGATTGCTCGCTCCCAGCTGCGCCAGAATTCTTACAAAAAGAAACCTTGGTGGGGCACCCCCCCACACACAAGTGTGTGATTGCTTTTCTCCCACCCACCCTTTTAGGCCACCCTCTGGCACAACCTCTCTTTCCTCCCAGTGAGGGGAAACGGGGGTGATTGCAAAAGGGCAGAGGTGGTCCTCCGGAGCCTGTCCACCTTCATGCCTGAATGACCCTCCCAAGAAGGGCGGCAACCCGAGAGCCAGCCGCTGCTCAATCAGGGTGTTCTTCTTGGGGGATCTGCGGAAGCCGGAAAGGAGCCTGTGGTGCTCCAGACTCAGCATAGCTCACGCGCGCACACACCCCCAGGCCTCCCCTCCCCATTCCCTCTGCTGCCCACCCCCACCACCGTGCACCCAAGATCAGAGAGAGCCCGCACTGTGATTGGCAGGTCGCTGGAGGCTTTTCCCAACTGTGGCCCCACAACGCAGCGAAAAGCGCGTATCTCCACTACTTCCTCATACCTAGCCTACTGGGGCACAGCGGGCAGGGCGGGGTGATTGCGGTGGTGGCAGTGACAGCGGGGGGGGGGGTCAGCGGGCGGGGCCTGGGGCAGGGGCGAGGGTGAAGGTGATGGCGACGGGGGGGTTGATGATGGCAGCGGGGGATGATGGCGACAGTGGCGGGGGTGATGCAGGCGGCGGTGGTGGAGGCGCGGTGGTGGCTGCAGCGTTGGGTGGTGGCCACAGAGGCGGGCTCAGTGTGGGTTGCTGGGCCCACCGCCGCCATTGGAGCCACTGCCACTACAACTGGAAAGGGTGAGTGGGGGGGATTCCCCCCTGCACAGGGAACCTGTCGGGCGACCCCTGAAGGCACTGCGGTCAACTGGTTGCCCGCGGTCAATGTCTTGGACAGCCGTGCTTTAAAAGGGAATAACTTTTATATCAAATTAAATAAAAACTGTTAAAAGTGAAAAAATGTTTGGCAAAGCAGTAATTGTAACAAGGAGGACTTCAGCTTGAACCCTGAACTAAGCTCCTGGTAGCTAAGGCAGGATGCTAGTTTAATAAATGAAAAAAATCATAGCAGTAGATCCATTGTTTTATATCCAACACCAAAAGCATGGGGCTTTTCAGCAACACATGCCATTCATTTGCCTAAGCCAGTATAACCACCATGGTGGTGGGTGATGGGGAATGTGGTCCAACAGCTACTGCTGTTGACTTCATTTGTTTGCTTGCTGCTGTTTTGTCCTCCTCCCCCCCCCATAGAAAGACACAGGATGGCTCATAATGAGTTGAAAGAACAAAATTTGTTGTTGTGCTCTGTCAAGTCACACCCGACTCTGTTCATCCTCACCCAGTATGTTACTAACACTAGACATTGGCCTAGGCTGAAAATACCTTCCTTGGAGATGGATGGAAATAATAGATATCCTTAGCCTACTGGTGGAACCAAATCCCAATCTCTGGTACAGCTTTTCCCAGAAAAAGGAAATCAGAATGGCGCTCCCAGAAGTCCCCTCAAGGCTAGGGTGTTGAGCAGGATTTGCCCAGCACTATATTCTGAGCACAGTCCTCCAAGAAGGGTTGGAATCATCATAAATTGGTGCCTTCAAAACTCATCACAGAGATAAGTCCTTGAAACAAAACAGTAAATATTTGATTTAAAAATAAAATATGGGCTTTTAGTACATTTGTCTGAATGGAACCCCATTTACTAATGTTAACCAATTTCAATGGAAGCAAATTTATGGAACTCACCCAATTCATATTAACTGCATTGACTGTATATATGGGAGAAAAAGGTCCTCATATGCTGAGTACGACAAGGCTGTATACTGCCACCTTACCTATTTAACTTATGTGCAGAATACATCATGCGAAAGGCAGGTCTGGATGAATCACAAGCCGGAATTAAGATTGCCGGAAGAAATATCAACAACCTCAGATACACAGATGATACTACTCTAATAGCAGAGAGTGAGGAAGAATTAAAGAACCTCTTAATGAGGGTGAAAGAGGAGAGTGAAAAAAACGGGCTGAAGCTCAACATCAAAAAAACTAAGATCATGGCCACCGGTCCCATCACCTCCTGGCAAAGAGAAGGGGAAGAAATGGAGGCAATGACAGAGTTTATTTTCTTGGGCTCCTTGATCACGGCAGATGGCAACTGCAGCAACGAAAAAAAAAGACGCCTGCTTCTTGGGAGGAAAACAATGGCAAACCTAGATAGCATCCTAAAGAGCAGAGACATCACTTTGCCAACTAAGGTCAGGATAGTCAAAGCTATGGTTTTTCCAGTAGTGATATATGGAAGTGAAAGCTGGACTATAAAGAAGGCTGATTGCCGCAGAATTGATGCTTTTGAGCTGTGGTGCTGGAGGAGAGTCTTGAGAGTCCCCTGGACTGCAAGGAGATCAAACCTATCCACCCTGAAAGAAATCAACCCCAAATGTTCACTGGAAGGACAGATTTTGAAGCTGAAGCTCCAGTACTTTGGCTACCTCATGAGAAGAGAGGAGTCCTTGGAAAAGTCTGTGATGTTGGGAAAGATTGAAGGCAAAAGGAAAAGAGGAAGGCAGAGAATGAGATGGTTGGACAGTGTCATCGATGCAATCAATATGGATTTGGCCAAACTCCGGGAGGCAGTGGAAGATAGGAAGGCCTGGCGAGCTCTGGTCCATGGGGTCACAAAGAGTCGGACACGTGAATGACTGAACAACAACAACAACATGCTGACTTGAGCCTATGCATCTGTGGCTAAAATAGGGTTCCTCATAATAAAGGCTTCAGTGCATATGGATTTTTTTTTAAAAAAAATTTTTTCCAGTGGTTACACCCAATTTCTTTCTGATAATTTGTAGTCAGATACGTCCTTGCTTTGAGATTTTATCATGACCTCTTACAGCACCATATAAGAGTGTAATGGAACAAAAGCATTTAAAAATTGCAATTGCAGTGTTAATCATTGCATCATATACAATTGCCACTGTACAACAGAGTTTTATTTGCACAATTCAGTGCACTTGGGTTCACTGAATTCAGTGAATGGCTTCTACTATGCTAGCACCTCTTTTTCATTAAGCTATTTACCAGTAATTGTTTTCATGAACTTATCACATTTTATCTTGGAGTTCATTAAAAACATGCTGGGCAAAGAGGATCAATTTACTAATTCAAGTTTATAAAGGAGCAGGCATTTGTCCTTGAATTTATACCATGGTTAATGCTGTAAGAACCCCAGAGATAAATATTCTAGCAAAAGAGAATTCTAATATCCTCCAAATACCAAATATTAATGCCTTCATTTAAAAATTCAGATCAGTTAAGCATTTTTTCATTATGTTGATTTTGATGGGTAGACAAGACTATCACTGAAATAAAAGTGATGTAAGAATGCATTAACGTTGGACGATACTGTATGTGAGACTCTAGTCTGTACTACAAAGGGATCTAGACCAGGACCAACATGGATGGAAAACGAGGATTTCATCTTTCCTTTCTCATTCTGTTCCTTTCACTACTTCTCATCCTCTTGCAATCTGTGGCACTTTGTCCTTTTTAATGTCTCTGCTGGCAGAGAACAATTTTTGGAAGAAAAAGGAGGCTGATGATAAAACACAAGAACAGGGACAGAAGCTGATGTTCTGTTGTTTAGGACTATAAGTCACATTTAGATTAGACCCACTGAATCTGTGGGTGACTTGACATCTTCATTAAAACCCTTGATTCGAATGGGCCTACTTTAGTTGTGACTTTCTAAGCTAAGCAGAGGATTTCAGAAGTATGAAATCACCTTACCAGATTCTGCATGTTGATTCTGAATTTTACCAAACTCCCTTCTTTGCAGCAATCACTATAGTGGAGTGGAAGTGATGAAGTAGGCTAATTGTAGATCATGCACATTCCATCTTAAACATCTTTGACACCATGGCTGAAATCCTATTGGTTAGATTGTGTAAATCAATAAATTGGTATTTTTTCCAACAGGCCCTCAGAAGTTTTAAAGTAGACTGGTAGAGGTATCAATCGACAAGAAAACCAAATAAATTGTTCTGATTGTGTAAATCAATAATTTGGTATTTAAAGTAGACTGGCAGAGGTATCAAACTATCAATAAACAAGAAACCCAAATAAATTGTTCTGATTGTGTAAGTCAATAAGTTGATATTTTTTCCAACAGGCTCACAGAAGTTTTAAAGTAGACACAGACTGATAGAGGTATCAATAAACACAGTAACCAAAATAATCAATGAGTTGGCTCACTGCCTTCTCTAGATAACCTTCTGTACTAGGTAACTTTTCTTCTAGATAACTTCTCTAGATAACCTAGGTTTGCAAAAGTAATACAAGATTGAAATAATAATAATACTAAAATAATACAGAGCAGCAGAGTAATCCCAGAAGAATAAAATAAAAAGGAGACTAGATGTTTTAAATCTGTGAACTGACTATTTGAGAAAAAAGACGTGGGGAGGGGGGAATGGGAGATATAAAATCAGGCAGGAATGATATAAAAAATTAAACAAAGTTTTTGGGGAGACAACAGGGCAGGTGGAATGGGGGGGGGAGAGAAAGCCACTAGCAGAATTTAATTCCCAAATCCCAACCCCCCTCCCTCCCTATGAACACAAACTAAAATTCAAAAACTCTCAATCCCAGAATAAATACTAACAGACTCCCTCCCTAAACCAGAGTAGATCGATCCCACAAGAAAGGGAAAAAGAAAAAAAAGTTTTTGTTTTTTAAATAGAGGCTCAGTCAGCACACGGACTGAACCTAACTTTCCCTTCCCTATCAGCCAGGCTGCAGCCCGGCCCAGGCAGAGGAAGAAAGGGCAGGCCTGGCCTGAAGTGCAAGAGGCAGTGCAGATGCAATCCCACCCTGACCTGACTCCACTACAGACTGCAAGGGGGACTGGGGGCAGCAAGAGCTTTTATGCCCTCTGAAGCAGCCAGACCCTCCCACTGGAACCTGGGCATCATGCTATTGGTTGAAGTTGTCCAAGAACTCACATGGCTAGCCCATGGGCCTATGCTCAATGCATGATATAGTAAAATAAGAATAAATAATAATAATTAAAAAATTCAACAAAGCTATAAATCAAGTAAAAAAAACAACCAGAAAGAGAGGGAGGGAAGGGAACAGTAAACCTAATCCTGAGTGTATAAACATGCATGCATAACCCCTTTCCCCCCTTGCACATTGAAAAATAATTTTAAAAATAAAATGAAAATAAAAAGAGAACAGTACACTCTCAAATCTATCCATAATAAAATTAAAAAAACGTTTAGGGGGAACATATGTCCCTCCTTGCCAGTTTAAGGCTCCAAACATATATATTCACAAGCCAGAATTAAGATTGCCGGAAGAAATATCAACAACCTCAGATACGCAGATGATACTACTCTGATAGCAGAAAGTGAGGAGGAATTAAAGAACCTCTTAATGAGGGTGAAAGAGGAGAGTGAAAAAATGGGCTGAAGCTCAACACTAAAAAAACTAAGATCATGGCCACCAGTCCTATCACCTCCTGGCAAATAGAAGGGGAAGAAATGGAGGCAATGACAGAGTTTATTTTCTTGGGCTCCTTGATCACTGCAGATGGCGACTGCAGCAATGAAAGAAAAAGATGCCTGCTTCTTGGGAGGAAAGCAATGGCAAACCTAGATAGCATCCTAAAGAGCAGAGACATCACTTTGCCAACTAAGGTCAGGATTAGAGATGGGCACAAATAAAAAAAATGGCGTTTCGTTTGTCGTTTGTCATATAGGGGGTCCGTTTCGGTTCGTTTCCATTTTTCGTGAATTTTTGCAAAAAATTCATTTTCCTTTTCATTCGTTTTGTTACCATTTCATTACCATTTATTTCAATTTTTTGTGATTTTTTTTAGCTTTTAAAGCAGTTCAATGTATTGCCGTAACGAAAATGAAACGGACAACAAAATTTCTGGTGTTTCTCTTCGTTTCATTTCATTTTGGAGATAAAATTCGTTTGTTGTTTCGTTACGTAACGAAATGAAAAAACAAAAATGCAAACGAAAAATTGTTTGTTTCGTGCCCATCTCTAGTCAGGATAGTCAAAGCTATGGTTTTTCCAGTAGTGATGTATGGAAGTGAAAGCTGGACTATAAAGAAGGCTGATCATTGCAGAATTGATGCTTTTGAGCTGTGGTGCTGGAGGAGAGTCTTGAGAGTCCCCTGGACTGCAAGGAGATCAAACCTATCCATCCTGAAAGAAATCAACCCCGAATGTTCACGGGAAGGACAAATTTTGAAGCTGAGGCTCCAGTACTTTGGCCACCTCATGAGGAGAGAGGACTCCTTGGAAAAGTCCCTGATGTTGGGAAAGATTGAAGGCAAAAGGAAAAATGGACGACAGAGAATGAGATGGTTGGACGGTGTCATTGATGCAACCAATATGGATTTGACCAAACTCCGGGAGGCAGTGGAAGACAGGAAGGCCTGGTGAGCTCTGGTCCATGGGGTCACGAAGAGTCGGACACGACTGAACGACTGAACAACAACCTATATATATATATATATATATAGAAGTGATCTGGGAAAAGACATAAATGCACGTTTTAAATACCCCTCACACCCCTGCTAGGTATTATCAGGCAGAAAGAAACAATTTCACTGGGTTTTTAAGTATATTCAGGAACTTTTAATACCTTAATGCCGTTCAATCTGCACAGATCACATTCACAATATTTTTTTAATATTTTTATTAAATTTTAAACTACATACAAACAACATAAAAATGAGAATAAAAAAACTACAACAAACAATATAAGTGCACCCCCATCCCACGGGCCCATCCATGCATTCTTATTCGTTGCTCCATCTTCTATTCTTCTAGTAATCTTCTTAAAGTTCTCTTCTCCAGAATTGTTGTGAGATATTCGTGGACTCTTTCCCTTTTCCTTCGACTAATACATAATCTAAAAATTTACCCCAGATATCATAGAAAATGTCTTTATTCATTTCTCCTCGTTTAACCTTTAAACTGCAGGACAGTTTATCGTTTATAGCTATATCCCAAAGTTCATTATAGCAGTCTTCCATCTTGAATTCTAGTTTTGACTTCCAATTTTTTTGCTATAATTAATCTAGCAGCTGTCATAAAATTTGCTATTAGTTCCTTTGTTGTAACTTCATAATCTTTACTTGTTAACAATGATAATAATGCTATCTCTGGATTACAATCTATATCCATCTTAATCATATTACTTAGCTCTAAAAACACTTTTTTCCAGAACCTTTGGACTATTTCACATTCCCACCAAAGATGCAAGTAAGTACCAAGCTCTTTTTCACATTTCCAACATATCTTAGAGTAAGCAGGATTCATTCTATTTAGTCTAACTGGGGTTAAATACCATCTAGAAACCAATTTAAAGTAGTTTTCTTTTATCCTGACCGATAATGATCTCAAAATTCTCATATTGCACATTTTCTTCCAGTCTTCTTTCTCTATCTGTACATTAAGATCTTGGTTCCAAACTTCTCTCAAGGTGTTTAACTCCTTCATTTCTGATAATTCCCCTAGTATTTTATATATTTTACGTGTTATTCCTTTCTCTGAATTTTCCTGTTCAGACTCAAGCGATAATAGGAAGTGTTCAAATTTTGTGCACTCTCTTATTTGATTATTTCTTTTTCCCCAGTCCTTCATCCATTTTCCTAGTTGAATATAATTTAACCATGTTAAATCACTGGGTTGCAAAATATTTTTTATATCCTGAATTGTTTTAATCTTGAGCATCCAATCCTTTAGTCTAGCTATTTTCTTAATTTTAAATAACTCCAAATAGTGCTTCAAGTTGACTGGAAAGCTTTCCAAGTCAGTGACTAAAGCCAGTGGGGATCCCTTCGGAGACAAATTTTTTCTATATGTTCTCCATGTGACAATTAGACTATTCAAAAGGGGGCTATCAATCTTTACCTTGTTTTTAGCTTCCGTGAATAAAAATGTGTTTATTTCCCCCTTTATATCCAAAGACTCTTGCTCCCACCATATTAGCTTATGTGGTTTAAAAAGAATTTCCCCCAAAGAACTGAGTTGATTGGCTATATAGTAATTTCTTATATTGGGTATACCTATTCCTCCTTCTTTCTGAGGTCTATACCATAGACTTTTATTTATTCTTGATTTTCCCCTGCATTACAAAACCTATTTATCATGTCTTGGAGAGTTTTATTTTCTTTTTCTAAAAACTGAACCGGTAACATTTTAAAAATAAAATTAATTTTTGGAAGTATTTTCATTTTTATCAATGCAATTCTGCCAAACCACGATAATTTTAGTTTAGAGTAGTACGTGATAATATTAAGTACGTGGCAGCCATTTTGTTTTTTCCCCTTGGGAAAAAAATACAGCAATCTGAGAAAAGACATATAAATGCACGTTTTAAGCACCCATCACCCCCCTGCTAGGTATTATCAGGCAGAATAAATAATTTTTGCTGGGTTTTGAAGGATATTCAGGATGTTTTAATACCCTAAAAATCAATAATAAGTATGTGGCAGCCATTTTGTTTTTTCCCTTTGGAAAAAAAATACAGCGATCTGAGAAAAGACATAAATGCATATTTTAAACACCCCTTGCCCCCTGCTAGGTAATATCAGGCTGAATAAATAATTTTCACTGGGTTTGTAAGGGTTTAGGACATTTTAATGCCCTATAAATCAGCACATATTGCAGCAACCATGTTGTCCCCTTAAAAAAAAATCTCTTTAAAAACACATTTTCAGATGTTTTAAATCACTGGCATCAAGCTAATAGCTAAAATCAGGCATAAAATATTACAATATTTTTGAACTGTTTCTCATCCTTTTTTAGCATTTAAAAACAGCTCATTTCATCGTGCACCGCCATTAAGGTAATGAACATAATTTTCTTGGTTGGTTTTGTTTCGTTAGGATTTCATCGTGAGGTTTGTTATTCGTTTTGTTACACAATGAAATGAATAATGAATATTGAAACAAAAAAAATTGTGCCCGTCTCTACTTAGCATATTAACTCCTAACTACAGTAGACCCAGTAAATCAATGGACACTATAGTGGAGCTGACTCATTTGATAGTCACACATTCAATGGCCCTACTCTTGTGCAATTTGCCACATTCAACAACAAGATTTCAGCCAGAGATTTGATTTGGAGATTTGTAAATTGTAGAACAGTTTTCAGAGACTGTTTGTCTTTGTCTGCTGGTCTCACAAAGGACACAGGATTTGCTGTTGATCATTTAAGTAGAAAGCAAAACAAGCCATCACTGCACCTTTCTACTCTACCGCACTTAGGTTTTGAATCGCCTTTTGCTTAAAGTCAAATTGCCTTTAAAATCGCCTACTGCATTTCCAATAGCTTTTTTCTGCGGAGCCCCCTTGGCCATGCCCCTTTTTGGCTGCTGTGTCGGTTTTTCTTGCGACGCCCTCCAGGGATGGTGATTTTAAAACCGATTTCTAGACCGCTTTTTGAAGTGATTTGGCTGACACTGCAGACACCATGCACCGTTTTTTTCCGGGTTTCCCCCTCTGTATGCCTTATCCTGCCGTTGGAAAAGTGGAAAATTAGCTACATTACTTAGAATGGAAGAAAAACGGCATGACTTTACCCTTAAAAAAAATTCTGAAATAGAAGCAGATGATGGGGAAATGGCGGACAAAATCAGAACAAAAAGCAGTTTAGCAAAGTGCGGATGGGGAATTTGTTACTTCTCTATGACTGAAATCTAGTAGTAATTTGCAACTCGAGTAGGACCACTGAATCAGTGGCAGTTGTATGCTGTAGATACCGTGTTTCCCAGAAAATAAGACACTGTCTTATATTTATTTTTTCTCAGGAAGACACACTAGGGCTTATTTTCAGGGGATGTCTTATTTTATTAAGTATAATATGCTTGAATGTCAGCCCTGCACTCAACCATAGCCACACCCATCACTAGGTCTTATTATCAGGGTAGGGCTTATATTTAACAAATGCATAGAAATCCTGCTAGGGCTTATTTTTGGGGGAGGTCTTATTTTCAGGGAAACAGGGTATTGACTCACCAGAGGGCCTGCTTTTATTGCATCTTACTATTGCATTTCAACCACTGAAGGTAACATACAGTATGTTAGGATGAAGTTTGGACAGTCTGCTTAGATTTTATGGCCACAGACAATCCTTTAGAATGATGCTACTATATAACCTGTTTTACCTTCTACAATTAAACCCTGCAGATTGAAGTTTGCATAAGCCAAATGTACTATAGCTTGAGTGTCTGGTTAGCATTCCTAGTTTTCTGTATTCTGTTTTATAGTCTCCTCTGTTTCCTGTATGACATTTTTGCTATAAAAAGAGATATACCTGTTTACCATTGGCTCACCAAGCTCAGTGGGAGCTATAAAACATTCTCCGGATAGCTTAAAAGCTTTTCTATGCCTAAAAATGTCATGACATTAACATCCAATATCATGGGACCTTGTTGGAATGGAAGGTGGAAAATCACTCTGTTTCACTTAGTATAAAACTGTCATCTATAGCCATCGAGAGCTGTGAGATAGTGGTCTTTGAACCTGTGACATATATATGCAGAAGAAAAGTGTTACCAAGGCTGGGTTAAATATTGGTACTCTTGCATTCTTAGACAATTTCATTTGGAGGGCAAGGTGGCTCAGTTTTGGAAGAAGAAGGCAGACATTATTTGCTGCTTAGATTAGAGAGGGACATAGTATTTGCTTAGACAATTATCATTTGGAGTGGCAGCATGCGGGGGGGGGGGAGAAGGTTAATTGGGAATGCAGTTATGTTGTCCACGTGGTCAGGCTGAGGGCAGGGATGGAGTGCTTTCATATGGTGGCTTCACATTCATCCTGTCCTCTTTGAATTAAACCACTCAGCCCTCTCATCTGCTCTGCAGGTCCATTGCAAAACGAGCTGGTACCTGATGGGCCACATAGGAAGTTTTGTTCTGTCTCACCTGATTGGTGCATTGAACAAAAAGTGGGAAGAAAGATTGTTTCAGTCCCACACTGATTATCTACAGGTCAGATCAGGGGTGGTGCCACTGTTAAATACGTCACTCTGGCAGATAGTGCAGAATGGAATGTATTTATTACTGAGTTCCCAATGGGCACCCTAGTGCAGTGGTGGAGAACCTTCGGCACTCCAGATGTTTTGGACCACAACTCCCAGAATTCCAAGCCCGTATTGTCAGTGACAAAGGACTGTGGGAGTTGTGGTCCAAAACATCTGGAGTGCCAAAGGTTCGCCACCACTGCCCTAGTGGGTTCTCCTCCATCCATACATGTTCCAACATTGTGAGTTGAGACTCATTATGTCCCTGAGAGAAAAAAAGGTTGGAGACCGCTGGTCTAGAGGGCAGTATGGATCCACATTTGGGCACTCACCTGTCTTACCGCTGGAGCAAAAGCCAGGTGAGACTCCCAGTTTCTGGCCATACTAGGTTCCATTTCCATACTAAGCCCCCCCCCCCTTTGCAGGATGTGGATGCCTATGGTTAAATGTTAAATAAAATTGTGGGCCATAGTTAAACACTATCACCTGTATCTCATCTTATTATCCACAGCTTGGAAGCAAAATGGTAGCACATAATATGGTTCACAAAAGAAGCCACACAGTTTAAATAAAATATTTATTTAATCATTAATCTGGAATAAACACCAACTGCTAGATGTGTTCCAGGCATATAAAATATGTTTTATATCTTATTGTTTTTATACAATACACACAGAGGTTCTGAATCCCCCCCCCCTCTCTCTCTCTCTCTCTCTCTGTGTGTGTGTGTGTGTGTGTGTGTGTGTGTGTGTGTGTGTGTGTGTGTGTGAGAGAGAGAGAGAGAGAGAGAGAGAGAGAGAGAGAGAGAGAGAGAGAGAGAGAGAGAGAGAGAATTTTGTTTATGTCTAGGCCTTAGAGTTTGGCTCCAGGGGAATATGGCTGGTCTGTCTGCTTTCTCCATAATAACCTTCTGCCTCTGGCAAGGTTTATCTGATTTAAAAATGCATTTTTACTTTCCTTATTTATGCTTTCTAAGCTATCTTCTTCCCCACATATCAACCTTTGCCTAATTCTCCTTCACTGGAGAATTACGGCAAAGTGTTCTCTCTGCTTTGCAGATTTGAATCTTGAACTAACAGTCTGTTAGTCAGGTAAACCAGTGTCCCAGGGTTCCCTTGAGTGTGACAGTTTGTTTAGTTATGGTCCATGACCAGCAAAGAGACTCTGAACATGATCTTGCATGAAACAGAGGAGAAAAAAGGGTTAAAGGAAAGTTACAGCTGAAAATCATTATCCATTAAATCTTTATGTATGATGCATGTAGCTACGAGAAATGTTGCACAGGTAAGTGTAATCTGGGGATTAAGGCCTGAAGGTAGTTATGTCAGATATCTGTTTCAAGACAGCTCCAAAACTGCTTAAGCAAAGAAAATATACACTTAGAAGATGGTTCATGATGAACCAGCAACGTAATGTGATGTGTGTAGTTGATTCTACCATGCCATAACTGCAAAGACAAACCCTCTCTGCCATAGGGATATTTTTAAAACTCCCATTGGTAAACTCTGAGGGAAGAGCTTGCCATCTACCTATTGAGAAGGCCCTGTGGGAGGTCGGCAACTCCAGAAGAGAGAGGTAGGCAGCCAGAGTTAAAATATACCTTGAATTATCTGCTGCAAGAAAACGGGGGGGGGGTCTGCTGATATTGCCTTGTCTCTCTACATCAAACACCCTCCATTTGGCAAGAGCAGTTGTAAGGAGAGACCGAGGGGAGATGCCCATCAATGTTAACTTTTGATGTACTGCTTTTAGCCAATGGCAGCAGAAGCAGTCTTGGAGAATTGAAGATGTTAATTCTTGTTAATTCTTGTGAGTGGTAATTTAGCTTAAGACAGCAATTGATGGAGGCAAGACTTTTATTTTTAGTAGGCCAGATTCGAGGTATAAGCTGGTGTTAGAAACACATCTGGGCATTAGGAAGACTGCGGTTATGAACTTTGATTGAGTCTGCTTGTATATTTTTCAGGCTGGAGCACAGCAGTATGAAGGAACACTAGCAACTTTACCTGCATGGATTCATTTCCTCTGAGTGAACAACAGATGGCCATTATCATCTCTCTGGTGGTGGTGGCGGCTCCAAGGAGATTAGGCTACGTATAGGAAATGGTGGCTATTCTGCAGCAGCAGCAGCAGTGGTGGTGGTGTTCCTCCCTCCAGCTAATTATATTATAGGATTGCTTTGTTCTTTCCATGGACAGTTTTTAATTGAAAGTACAGTAAAGAGAAACATGCTTCTGTATCTTCTAGTTACTTCCTCTCAAGGGCTATTTCATTTCATTTCATTTCTAATATTCTCACTACCAAAGTCTCCCTCTGTCAGTTAACCTGGTTTCTTTTTCCATTTTTCCATATACCTTTCTCAAATCTCATTTTCTGCTCAGCTCCCTAATGAACCTGTGGCTGCTGGTATTTTAATAGTCCTTATTATTGATGTTGTCACATTAAAGCCCTATTGTCTTTTCTTTGTTCTGTTCCATTAAAATAAGAATGTTATTAAATTATTTAGTCCTTTGAACAGTTTTTTTTGCATTTGTTCCTTTTTCAGAATGTTTGATTAAAATAAAACAGTGAACAGATTCATGAAATTTCCTCCCTAGGGAGACCCGTCACACAGGCTTTCTATTGTCCTTTAGGAGGCTGACCAAGGACATTCTTTCAAAGGGCTTTTCATGCAGGGGAGCTGAACGTGTGAGTGACATTGCATTACTTATGGTAGCGTGGCGGTGTTTCTAATTGTTCCCACGCTTTCAACCAACTTTTAGATTAAGCTTTACAACATTTTTGGCCTGTTTTATGCTGATGAGTGTAAGTCACCTTGAGGACCCTGGTGGGGAATCGAGATGAAGTGAATAAATATTGATGTGTGCACAAAATATCCCACTTTGTGTTGGGGTGGACCCTGTACAGATATAGCACAAAGGAACAAAATGTGTGTGTGTGTGTGTGTGTGTGTGTGTGTGTGTGTGTGTGTGTGTGTGTGTGTGTGTGTGTGTGTGTGTAGAGAATCCTGAATGGCTTGGACAGTGCCTAAAAGTCATAATTAACTGCAAGTTTGGGAATGAATGTGATATATATTCTGTATACATAAACTGAAGTTTGGCATGGAGGCAAATGAGTTGGCATAGAAAGTGGATGCTACTGTCAGACTGCTTTCCCATTCAGTGCCTGAGGCAGCACACTTAGGTGAAGGTAGACTGAATCTGCTCCAGGTACTTACTGTCCAAGTGTTGTAAAGCAGAAGCATGATAACCCCTACCATTTGCTGAGGAGAAATTTCTTCATAAATTTTAGGTTTGCTCTTCTCTTTTCTTTGCATCTGTCCATGTAGGATTTAATAGGATCTCGGATTTTGCAAAGATCAGTTTGGGGTAGTCTATGCATTACAAATGACACAGAGCTGCTACAAACAAATGATATTCTTTATTTAGAAAAATGTATATCCTGTTTTTCAGACAGTACATTCTCAGTGCAGATTTAAAAGAATAAGAAAAATGTATGTGATAGATCAGAGGGATTGAGTTCCATATTTATTTTGTACCATATCTGCTAGAGATGAGGGTGAGTTAGTGACTGAAATATGACAGGTTGATACACAGCTCTTATTGTTGTCGGATATCTAGGGCGTATACATACAAATGTTCCTCCACAGTATATCCAAGAAAGAAAAGAAAGTGAGGGGATGAAAACAAAATGCTACGGTGAGTATTATATTCTTGTTTGGATGCCCTGGAATATTGGAATTGTTTTAGAAGAAATAAAAAAGTAAGGTGAGATATAAGTGAATCAAATACACAGCATAAAAGAGCCATCAAATTAGTGGGTGCTGCTGTATTAAAGTAGTGAATAAAATTGAAAGTATGTCAAGGCCCTGGGTGATTCATTCATCCTTTTCTTCCCCCTTTTTAGGTTGAAAAATAATAATAATTGTCTGGTATGAGGAAGGTAACAGTCTTTGCACGAACCAAGAGATTATTCTGATCCCCTCCCCCTTCTCTCCATCCAAAATCCACAGGCCTTGTTTTGGTTTCTGAATGACATTTGGTCACCAGTCTCTCTCTGTCTCCATCTGTCTGTCTGTCTGTCTGTCTGTCTGTCTGTCTGTCTGTCTGTCTGTCTGTCTCTCTGTGTGTGTGTGTGTGTGTGTGTGTGTGAAGGGGATGACTAGAGACCAAAGACCAACAGTTGCAATGTGCTCCGTGGACTTAAAGAGCACTGCTAAGGTCTGGACCAAGAAATTGGTGTAACAATGTTTGGGATTTCTGCAGTGTAGCTTATGTTGTAAAGCTTAAGTCAGACTGTTAAATCTGTGGGAAGCACTGTTCAAGATCTCTTAGGCGGTTACTTCACGTACCTCCTCGTGCTGCGGTGAGCTTGGCTCCGATCTGAATTCAGATTCGGTCACATGATCTGAAACCAGGGCCGTCCCTCTTTCTTGTGTACTCACGTGCATACTGGGTGAAGCCGAAGGCATTCCGACCTCACGTCTTTGATGCGCTTCCAAATGAAAATTTCCTTTGCTTGCCGCTGATTCTGTAAGCGGCATGTGTCTTGCATTTTTCGGTCTTTCGATTAATCGACAGACTCCCGTCATTCATGCATTCTGCATTAATTTATTATCTGTTCCATTTTTTGCACAAGTAATCCATGACAAACTCCATAGGCACTGCTCCCTGTAATGCCACTTCCTCCTCCTGACACTAGGTGGCTTCAGGTGCCATCGATCGACGCCCATCGTTTTGGTCCTCCAAAGTCACCAAAAAGTATTATCTGGACTGTAGCCCAGGGTGAGAATCATTTCCGGTTCTGCCAACGCTGGCCACCATGCCTTCCTCGCGGGACCGATGCCATAGGAAATCGATGCTACGCAATCAGTCTCTTTTGGCTTCTGTGTTTGAAAATGTAAACATTATTCTGAACTGCATTTCGGTTCTGCAGCGACGCCGGGGGGAGGAAGATATGGATGGCAACAGCAGTGAGTTCCTAGACTCTACCAACACACTTGTCCAAACTGTGTTTTGGACTGTTGCTGAGTGGAGGCTCTCATCACCAAAGCAAAAAATTTGTTGG
Organism: Phrynocephalus guinanensis; assembly: GCA_037367245.1. Classification (NCBI taxonomy): domain Eukaryota; kingdom Metazoa; phylum Chordata; class Lepidosauria; order Squamata; family Agamidae; genus Phrynocephalus; species Phrynocephalus guinanensis. Next base: position 1,942,562 of record CM074735.1, read on the forward strand.
TGCTACCCCGGCCGGTCGGCATGGTTTCACAATACAGTAATGCAGTACTGGGACGATAGACAGTGGATTGAGAACTTTAGAATGACTCGTCAGACCCTGTTTGAAATCACTGATGTGCTTAGACCATATCTTATGCGGAGGGACACCATAATGCACTCGGCAATTCCAGTCGAAGAACGAGTGGCCATCGGGGTTTACTTCGTTGCAAGTCGTTCCTGTTACCACACTATTTCGCTAGTTTTCCAGAAGATGACCTCTACAATTGCAAGTGTTGTTGTTGAAGTCTGTCTGGTGATTGAACATACTCTGCTAAAGGAGGACGTTTGAGTGGTGGACTTCAATAAGGTACGTTACCTGTATTCATAGAGCACTTATGACCCGAGCGCCATTGTGGTTTTTTTTTTTGCCAGCACCCTACCCAATAATTTCTCTATTGCTTCACAGATGCTTTCCTCGACGTGAAAACACAGGTTCCCGCATTGTATTGGAGCAGTGGACGGATCACATGTCCCCATAACCCCCCCACCCCGAAGAAGGAGGTGCAGGCTTATTATAACAGGAAATCATTTCACTCTATCCTACTCCAGGCTGCATGCGATGGCGACAGAATCTTCTTCTCCATGCTTGCTGGTCATTCCGGCGTAAACCACGATGCACATGTTTTCCGATCCTCATGGTTGTTTAAAAAAATGGAGGAAGGCATACAGATTCCAGGGAATCTAATGTTCCAATATGGGGGGGGGTCTCCATACCACCTCTGATTTTGGGAGACGGTGCATATCCTCTGTGTAATTGGCTTATGAAACCCTATGCTGTCCCTCGGAATGATAGAGAGGGGCACTACAACAAGGTATTTAACCGTACAAGGTTCCGCAGACTATCAGTGTGCATGGAGGCTCATATACAGAATGTAAACTCTATAATAGCTTCAGCTATAATATTTGTGAGAAAAAGAAACATTTTATACCAGATGATGATACAGAGTTTCAAAACACACCTCCCATAGTCGAAATAGATTTGCCTGACCTGGAGCCCACAAGGGGAACTAGAGAAAGAATGGAGGCAGAAGCAATTAGGTCCGCTATAGCAGATTACCTGTTTACGCATGTTAAGTGATTGTTAATGTTCATTCACAGGAAGCAATGCATCTGCTTCCGCGGAAATTGTGTATGCAAGTTCGCATTAATGCACAAAATGTTTCAACTTCCGCAGCAGCCTTCCACAAAATTGTGTAATTTATCAGTATTACTAATAAATTTTTGCAACAAAGTTCACACCTCTGCAGTTCTATTTGATATATTGTGGTTATGTAAAACTGTTTAAATGGGACGATAAGTGTTGAAGCATTGAACACAGCATTGACCCAGCGTAGTACTAAATAACATTTGGTCACCCCAACCCCCACCTTAACTATGTGGGTTTGCCACCAATAAAGTTTTATGGCACTAACACTTTAAGCCTGTTTACAAGCAACAAGAGACCTTTGGGTAGTGGGTGGCATATAAGTTGTAAAATAAAAATAAAAAATAAAATAAACAAGTCTCCCCCAACAACAATGCTTCTGCCACTCGGGACATCTACCTTGGCTGTTGAAATGCTAATTCATTCCTGGCAAGTTGGGAAGCGCAGGAAGTGGGCCATTTCTCTCTCTTCCTTAGAAAGAGCCGGTAGCAACAGAACCCAGAGAAATTTCTGACTGAAAGTCACAATTTTTTTCTTCTAGAAGGGTTACCGATATGGACAATGAGGACAGCCTAGATGAAAGCCAGGGAAGTACAAAATTGGTTAAAGGGAAGAGGGGGGTTATATGGGGGAATGCTGAAACCTCAGCGTTAATCAAAGTATGGGGTGAGGCAGAAATAAAGTATGCGCTTTCATCTCTTAAGAGGAACTACAAGATATTTGAAATGATTTCTACTGAACTCTGTAAGATTGGGTTCAGCAGAAGTGCTGAGGAGTGTAGGACCAAGACGAAATCTTTAAGAAAACTTTATAAGCAGGTGGTTCTTCACAACAACACATATGGCTCAGGAAGATCCAAATTTATTTGGTTTGATGAGATGGCTCAGATATTCAGAACAGACCCATCTATTCATCCACTTCGAACTACTGAAAGCGAGTCCGTGGCAGAGACAGGTAAAACCTAATTTTCCTTTTTTGGTGATACCTCTAAATCAGGTCACGTTGCTTCCAGAACCCCACCCTGCTTCGTGAGCCCCTGAGCATTTCTACCTGCAGGCATCCCTACAACAAATTTCCTCTTCTCTATTGCATACTCGAACCCCCCCCCACCGTCTCTTGTTTAGATACATTTCCTCCACTGTATTTCGGTTAATGTAATGTCTGCCAGCCTGGTCTATCAGATGAGGATGATTTTATGTGGTCAGTACCGGAGATAAATCATTCAATTTATCTCCTTGCCATATGATTTGGGAATCCATAAAAAACTTATAAAATTTACAAAATTCATCTCAGGGAATAAGGAAAATGTTATTCTAGTATCCATGACTATCCCTTATGAGACCAGCCAATTACAAATTACAGAGCAGCTTTAAAAGCAGTTACATGACCTCCAATCCAATCCGAGGCCAGCAGACTGTGCTAAATGAACTGCCTATTTATGGGGTACCTTATGCTGAGGACAGATAGCCATGCTTCTAAACGTCCTTTGTTTACTTAAAACCAGGTTAAGCTGTTAAAGAAAAACCCGTTAATCGGTGCACCGATTTTCCGGTTCAGCCGTTCACTATTTCTAGTGATAGATTTCTCCCCCTGGGAAACACAGTGGCCTAAACCCTCAGTGCTTGGCAGGAATCCATGCAACCTACCCCGCCTGTCATCCAACCACTCGTTTTGTCCCGGAAGTGTAACTTTCGCTGGGAATCAAAGGGGGCAGAAGGTACCCTGTAAGCAGTCTTCCGGTTTCTAACCTAACAGCACTTGCCTTATATAACTTCTGCCCAAGTACTCGGTTTGGGTGTTGAGTTGCTAATTCCGACTTCATTCGTCAGGCGCTGAGGCGATGCAAGGATCTGGAGATGTGCTGGTCACTCTTGATCTCTTTGAGTCGCAGGATGTCCTACTTTCAACGGGATCTGATGTCTCGGGAACAGGTAAGTGTGTTAATGTTTTCCAAATGTTGCTCATTGGCTTACTAAGGGAAACCATGGTTTAATTCTTCCAAGCATTAACTCGATGAGATGATTAGTACATTAGGTAGCAGGGAATTTTAATGGCTCCAAATTCCCTCTCCCTCCTGGCTGAAGGGCTGCGTTATGCCATTACTGCAAGGCATGAAGACCCACTGTGGTAATTAACATTAAAATTATGTTAACATTCCCCTTTGTAGACTTAGCAAAAGTAGCATGAGGTGAGTTTCTGGTATATTTTCTATATTTGTATTCCAGATTCACAGTTCGCAGAAGTCTGTGAGCCGTCGACCTCTGGATGTTCAACTGCACAGAGCACTGTGGCTTCAAATTCTGACACCTCAAGGAGGGGCGGTACGTTAAGTAATTGCCTTTCTCTTTATGTAAATGACTCAGCATGCATTACCTGGATTAACTGGACAACTCCAGGATCTGTAATGCTACACAATAGACAGATAGGATTGCAATCCCCTGTGGTAGCTATAACCTAAACCTGCTGCACTATTCCACACGTCTTAATTTTTCAGTAGCTTCCCTATTTAATAGTAAAGGAAAGGCAGGGAAAGTAAAGAGCAGGAGCAAAAGGGCTAGGCTTATATTAGTACTCTTCTCTCACTCCAGAACTACTAGTCCTTGCTGAGAACTTAAAAAAAAACATAGGTCTGGAAAGGCAGTTACTGACACGGTGAGTTATTGACCAAGGGAACACCCCAACAATAGATTGCCTATGGCATCAGGGCTAAATGCCTGAGAACGGGGACGGGCCACAGTCCTGGAAGACAGGACGGAGCCGTAAATGACCCTTGTGTCCTACACTCCACGTTTATACTTCTGCTCCAAATCAAACACAAGATGGGATTATCCATGAATTGACAGTCTGCTTTTTAAAAACCTTATTCGGCTTTACCAAAGTTTTGTGGAGATAGATATAATAAGGTATACATTTACTAATAAATGAGTCCATAATATGTTACTTAGACTACATGATTTATTTGTTTTAGAGGGTTAATGATTTTTAAGGTTTGCTTGATGTGAAAGTTAATGAGGAGGTTCTAATCCTACTTGCTCTTACCCTTGCTTTTGGGGAAGGTTGGAAATAAAAGGTACTCATCTGTGGTTTTGTTTTCTCAGAACAAGGGGTTTAACACAGAAAGTTCCTGTGATCTATAATATTTACCAAATTACTTCATTCAGAATTGCATATTATAAATCTACTGAAACAAACCTAGTAAGTGTGCTGTAAAACAAGGAAAAGGACCACAGCATAAGTTGAGCTTTTTACAAAATGTTTTATTCTCACAGAGAATACCTGAAAAATCCAAGTAAAAAGTTGAATAATAATTAACTCAAAATGAGCAAACAATGCAATAGGCATAACACTGCTTCATGTTCAAACACATGAAGTCCCTTATTCCAAATAACTGGAAAGAAACTGCTGGGAGCTAAGCAGTTATGGGGAAGCAGCTCAACGGCATCTCCTATGTCGGTTCTGTTGCCTTATAAGATTACTCAACTGCTCCTCGATAGCTGCAACTGCAACACAGAAATCAGGAGGAACAAGTACATCATATCCTTGGTACAGTGATGAAATTTCACACACAAAAGGGTTTTTCTGTAAAGCGAACGAACACCACATGGAGGACATTAACAACAAGTAGAATAAAAATGTTACTATTTTACTGTACTGTGGCGACAAACTCTTTGGCACTGATGTGTTTAAGAGGGGTAAAGTTACAGTTGGATAAACAGTGATTATATTTAACGAGGCACCATTTCCATTACACATATCTTCTTTCACTGGTAGTATCAGAACTGTTACTTCATTGGAGTTATGCAGCAGTAATTATAACCAAATGACAGTGGGTGAAGCTTAGGCATCCTGAACTATAATGCACAAGAGAACTTCACTAGTAGTATTTATTCCATGGAAACATTTAATCCATTGTCAGGGACGCACCTCTCTTTGCCAAGTCCTGAAGCAAGGCAATTATATTATCCAATTCCTCACGCCTGCTGCATGATGTCCATGCCTGGCTGAGCAAGATCTGTAAATGGCAAGTATTATTCCGTTACTGCTGTGTCTTAAAAGTGTTTTTAATTCCTATAATCATATCTGACTTCCGTCAGAACTTCCAGAATACGCTGGAACTGCATAGTTGATGCAATTAGGTGTTATTAACAAGTACTCACCTTCCTCTTCTTCCCCTCCATCTCCATCATCATTGTTGCCTCCGCGTGGCTGATGCCCCACTGGCACATTTTCAGGATTTGGGCCTGGTAACAGCCTGATGCGGGCCATTTGACGCAGGCCAATATCCCGTGCAGGGCCTGCCCCTGTTGACAGACAGGAAAACAGTGTAAATAACTAGAAATATAATTCAGCCTGAATGGAGTGATTCAGTACTGCACATCAAGCTCAGTAGAAAGATTGCTCCACAGTCTGGAATGTTAATTATCTGATAATTCACCGGTAGAAAGTACTTTCGTTTTTGACTTGTTGTGAGCTTTCAATTTTAAGCTACCGAGAGTTAACAAGACGATTTTCTTGTCTTATAACCTGGGTCTGTATTTTAAAAAATCTGCTTAATGAGAAGGAAAAAATCTAAGCCTTCGCAAGAAGCTAAGTGGGTCCGATCTGCACCATCTGATCGTAGCCTTGAAAGATTGCAAAGATTAAATCGTGTTGAAGCTTCATCCGCCCTTCAGGATCTAAGCTGTACTATGCAAAAAAAAATATTGAAAAACAACTCTCCGTTCTCACGGAAGGCTTAGAAGCATTGGGGGGGGGGGTGTTACCTAAGGAAATCAAACAGATCAGTGAGGACTGTAAATTTTTTAAAAATGAATTTCAAGCTCTTAATACTAAAGTTGAGAAGATACAAGCAGATTTTAAGAACTTTGATCAGAGAGTGACTCAGGTTGAAAAGCTGGCTAAGCAAAAAGAGGATGGAATACAAAAACAAAAGAAATGTTTGGACGAAATAAATAAGAAAGTAATCTACCTTGAAGATAGTTCCAGACGCTCCAATATCAAGATTATGAACTTTGCATTAAAGAAAAGAGACAATCTTAAAGAAGAGGTGATTTCCTGGATAAATACAATTATGAAGTCACAGTTTGTAAGAGAGGAAGATGTTGAGAGAATTCATTTTCTGGGCAGCCCCCAAATTCAGCATAGGCCCATAATACTGAAATTTTTTGAACTATGCAAAAAAAGAAGAATTTTTGAGGGTGGTAAGATCTAAGCCAGAACTTCTCTTTTATAATGGCACTTCTGTTCAAGTTTATCAAGATCTTTCTTATGCAACATCTCAGTGGAGAAAAAATATGTGGCCCGTGACTGCAGTTCTTATAAAAAACAACTTGAAGTATAGCTGGGGCTATCCAGTATTCATCAAGATTTGGGAGGATGGGATCCTTCATAAAATTTATTCTCCAGAAGAAGGAAAACACTTACTAGCTGCATGGGGCCTCTCACAGGAAGATTGAGGAGCAGCAACATCGAGTGGTTAAGTGAAGAAACCACATGGGAAGAAAGTGGATTCCTGTATTAATTTTTTACATATTTCTCCTTTTGTCTTTTTGGGTCTTTTTGGGGGGGGTTCATTTTTTCTTTTTCTTTTTTCCATTTTTTTTCTATTTCTATTTTTTCTCTTCATTTTTTATTTCTCTATTTTTTCCCACATGGGAAGAAAGTAGATTCTATTATTAATTCTTATCTATTTTTCCCTTTGGGTTTTTTTTTTGGTTTTTGGATTTTTGGGGGTTTTTTTCTTCCTTTTTCATTTTTTGATTTTTCATTTTTTCATTTTTTTCATTTTTCCATTTTCCATTTTCCATTTTTATTTTTTCATTTTCCTGCTGTTTCCTTTTGAAATTTTAGTCATTGTTCTTTCCCCCCGTCCTTTCCTCTCTCCCTCATCCCTCCCCCCTTCCCAACCTCCCTTGTTTCCCCCCCTTTTTTCTTTCTTTTGTTTTTTGTTTTTTCTTCCTTCCTTCCTTTTGACAGTAGGGGAAATGGGTAGCGGGAGAGTGAAGTGAACATTGCAGAATCTAGTAGAATTGATAAATGTTTAAGGGGGAAAACAAGAGGGTAAATTACTTAGATTGTGTGGATGTGGGAGACCTGGCTGTGACTCAAGTTGCTGGGAATGGCTTCCCCCCTCCCCCTTAGAGTCATGCTGGAGTACAATGCAGCATGGATAAAGGAGGGGGAGGTAAGATTGCTAATTGTAGGGGGGGTTGGGTATGGTTGGGGGATAGGTTTGGGTTACTTTATATTATTGTTTTTTCATTGTGTTTTTCATCGAGCTTTTTTGTTACATGTAACACAACAGGATCAAAAAAATTTTTTTCAAACATGTGTTTTTCGCGAAAATTTTAAAGGTGGCATGGGGACTAACATAAAAGTAGCTACTTTAAATGTGAAAGGCCTAGGATCTGTTGTAAAGAGAAGAAGAATAGAAGCTCTATTGAAGAAGAGTAAAGTGGGGACATCTTTTCCTGGCCAACAAGAGACTCACCAATCAAGAGGTGTAAAAAAATAAAATAAAATAAAATAAAATAAAATCAACGGAGGGACCAACGAACTCAAGCTACAGAATATCAACATTTTTACGAGAAAGGGTATGGGACTTCAAAATCTAAAGGTGGAGTTGCAATGTTTAATTTCTCAGACCAAAATAGTTGTGAATTTGTAGTACAAGAAGTAATAAAGAAGATGACAATGGTAGATATTTAATAATCCAGGGTTTATTAAAGGAGTTGCAATTTTAATTTCTAAATATTGGGTAGTACAAGAAGTAATAAAGGAGAAGAAGACTATACTCTAGTAAATGTTTATGCACCTAATGTACAACAAGGAGTTTTTTTATGAATCTGTTCTAAAAGAATTGGAGAAGGTGAAAAAAGGGCATGTTATTATGGCAGGAGACTTTAATATGGTACTGGACAAAGTAAAGGATAAATCTGACATTAAAAAGGATGATATGACTAATAGAACTACTATTTTGAATAAAGTAATGAAAACTGCAGGTCTAAAGGATATTTGGAGAGAATTAAAGGGAGATGAGAGAAGATATACATATTATTCTTCGGTCTATAAAAGTTATTCTAGAATAGACTTTATATTTGTATCCCATAATTTGCTTTCTAAAATAATTGAAACAGAAATTAATACTATAAAAGTAACGGACTATGCTCTAATGGAAATGGAAATGAAGGTTAAAAAAGATTATAAAGAGGCAACAAGATGGAGAATGAACTCTAGTATTTTTCAAAATGTAGATGTAATTGAAAGGGTAAAAAATGAATGGCTAGAAATATGGTCAATAAATGAAGCAGCTGATAGTGAAATGGGATTGATATGAGACACTATGAAGTCAGTTATGAGGGGATTAATTATAAAGGAAATGTGTAAATTTAAAAGTTCGAAAGAGGAGAATATTAAGAAATTAGAAGATGTAATTAAAAACCTGGAGCATAAGTATCTTGTAAATAGAGATAATAGAACGTTTTTAGAACTTCAGGCTAAAAGAAAAGAATTAGCATAGAATTAGACAAAGTTCAGAGAGATTTAATGTATATGAAGATAAATTATTTTGAATTTCATAATAAAAACTCTAGATTTTTGGCATGGTTATGTCAAGCTAGAAGAGCAAAAAATGCAATAGGTGTGATTAGAGATAAATCAGGAAAGAAGTGTAGCCTGATGAAAGAAAAATTGCAAATATTTCCAGAATTTTATGAAGATTTATATAAGGGAGGTAATGTCTCAAAAGGAGACATAGAAGAGTATGTTAAAGAAATTGTTAAAGAAAAGATACTAGAGATAGACATGAGGGAACTAGAAAAACCAATTAAAGAGAAAGAGATTGGAGCAACTATCGATAAGCTAAAAAGTGGTAAAACCCCGGGTTGTGATGGACTAGATTCAGTTTTTTATAAATTGTTTAAATCAGTTTTAGTTCCAAGACTAAAAATACTCTTCAATAGAATCTTACAAGGAGATAAAATACCATTATCTTGGAAACATTCATTAACAATTCTCATTCCAAAACCTAACAAGGATGTGATGGACCCTAGTTCATATAGACCTATCTCATTAATAAATCAAGATGCTAAGATTTTTACCGCAATATTAGCGAATAGAATGCATGGGTTTATTACAAAATATATCAAGGAAGATCAAAATGGGTTTCTAAAGGGAAGACAAATGCCTAATTTAACTAGAAGAGTGCTGAATATTATATATGATACAGAAATGAATAAACAGAAGGCTGGTATTCTATCATTGGATATACAGTGGACCCTCGTATAACGGAGGGTTTGTATAACGAAAAATCCGTACAACGGAAAAAAATCCGCCCCCTCCCCCCCCGCGGCCACCTCCGTCCACCACCTGCAGCCGCCAGGGAAGAGGACGGGTGGGCGGTCGGGGAAAGAGGGGAGGGGCGGCAGACACGGAGGGGGGCGAGCCAGGGAGTCCCGTCCAAGGTCCCCCCCGACAGCCGCCTCAATCGCTCGCTCGCTCGCCTCACGCAGGTCTCTTCCTCCTCCTCCTCTTCCTCGTCATCCGCCGCCGCCTCACTCGCTCGCTCGGTCGGTTGCCTCACACAGCCAGGCAGCCTCCTCGGCGGCGGCGGCGGCGGCACGGCGAAAACATTGACCCCCCCCCTCCTGCGGGAGGGAGGCAAGGAGGGAGAGCGGGCGCGAGCGAGCAAGAGGCGGGATGGCGGCGCGTCTTCCGCTCCCTCCTCCTCCTCCTCCTCCTCCTCCTCCTCCTCCTCCTCGACCACCCCAACCCTCCTCCTCCTCCTCGACCACCCCAACCCTCCTCCTCCTCCTCCTTGACCACCCCAACCCTCCCTCCTCCTCCTCCTCCTCCTCCTCCTCCTCCACCACCCCAACCCTCCTCCTCCTCCTCCTCCTCGACCACCCCAACCCTCCTCCTCCTCCTCCTCCTCCTCCTCGACCACCCCAAACCCTCCTCCTCCTCCTCCTCCTCCTCTTCCTCCTCCTTGACCACCCCAACCCTCCTCCTCCTCCTCCTCCTCCTCGACCACCCCAACAACCCTCCTCCTCCTCCTCCTCCTCCTCCTCCACCACCACCCCAACCCTCCTCCTCCTCCTCCTCCTCCTCGACCACCCCAACCCTCCTCCTCCTCCTCGACCACCCCAACCCTCCTCCTCCTCCTCCTCCTCCTCCTCGACCACCCCAACCCTCCTCCTCCTCCTCCTCTTCCTCCTCCTCAACCACCCCAACCCTCCTCCTCCTCCTCCTCCTCGACCACCCCAACCCGCCGCCGCCGCTTCTCCGCCGGCCCGGCGCTCCCCATTGTTGACTTGGGGAGTGCCGGGCCGGCGGAGAAGTGGTGGCGGTGGCGGTGACAGCGGGTTAGTGTGGTCGAGGAGGAGGAGGGAGCGGAAGACGCCGTCGTTCTCTTCTGCAGCCGTGCCGCCACCGCCGCCGCCTCTCCGCCGGCCTGCCGCTCTCCACCATCGGCTCAGGAGCCTGCCGCCGCTGCTGCTGTGCTCTGTGGCCCGCTGTTCGGGCTTCCCGCGGGGGATCTGCCGCGGGGGCCGCGGCTGTCATTTGTAGCAGGCTGCAAGACACAGCGGCGGCGGCGGCAGGCTCCCGAGCCAACGGTGTAGAGGGGCGAGCCGGTGGAGAAGCAGCGGCGGCGGCGGCACGGGTGGTGGCGGTCCCCCAAACCAGTCCGCGGCGGCAACAGGGGCCGGCTAACCGCAGACAAGCGGCAGTGACGGGCCCCCCAAAGCAAGCCCGCCGACGGGCTGCAGGAAGGTCGCGGGGCAGCGGCGGCCCCCAGCAAACCCCCTGACTGGGAGGCGAGGTAAAGCTCCAGAGAGAGGACCGGGTGGGGGGGGAGGGACACCACCTTTCAGAAATGCATTGGAACAGATTAAATCTGTTTTCAATGCATTCCTATGGGAAATTTCAATTCGTACAACGGAAATCTTGTATAACGTAATTTAATTTGGAAAGAATTAATTACGTTATACAAGGTACTACTGTATTTAAGGCTTTTGATTGTGTGGAATGGCCAACACTAAAAATAGTGATTGAAAATTGGGGGTTTGGAATGAAATTTAGGGGGTGATAGATCAATTATATTCTGAAAATACATCTGAGATAATAATTGATGAGATTTCAGATCGGATATCTCTAGGCCGATGGACTAGACAAGATTGTCCCCTCTCCCCAGTTCTATTTTGTTTAATGATTGAAATGTTTGCAGATAAAATAAGGAATGATGAGTTAATTAGCGGATTAGGTACTGATAATAAAGTAAAGATTAATTTATTTGCAGGTGATTCCTTATTGACAATTAAAAACCCACTAGAGAGTATGGATAGAGTTAAATATCATTTGGAGAAATTTGGGTCAATATCTGGATTGAGGGTTAACTGGCAGAAATCTCGGGTGATGTTGTTTAATCATAACAAGGAAGAACAAGAAGTGTTTACCCATAACTACGGATGTAAGATAAGTAACTCAATTAAATATTTAGGTATAGAATTGGTATAGGTTTACTGAATGTTAAAAATTATTATTTAGCAAATCAAATAAGGTTTATTGGGGATATTGTGTTTAGTCCAGAAAGATTAATGTGGTGGAAAATGGAATCATCGGAAATAAATTGAAAAATACTTATTCGGCACTATTAAGAAAACAAAGTTAAATGAGATTAATAACCCCTTTCTTAGATCTATGTTAAATGCATGGTATTTACATAAGAAAAAATTATGTCCCTCGGACTCACCATTGAGATCTGTAACTGAAATGGAGAATTTCCCTATAAATGTGAAAGTTTTCAAAAAAGTATTTAGGGATAAACAAGTGATTAGATTGAAAGACTGGATAGGCAAGATGAGAGGGAAAGTACAAATGAAGGAAATTCTCCAAGGTAGGGATATATCTTGGTTTAATTTTATACAATTAAAGAAATGGACTGATACTTGGATAAAGAAAAACAATAAATGCAGAGAGTACACAAAATATGAACAACTCTTATTGTTGTATGAGGATACTCAGAAGGAAATAGTAGTAAAAGGTATTGTTAGCAAACTATATAAAATTATTTCTGATTTAGATGAAAATAGGGGAGGATCTGGATTGAAATTATTGTGGAAACAAGATTTTAAAAAAGAAATAAGAGAAGAAGACTGGGCTAAAATGTGGAGCATGAGAATACTTAGATCTATGTCTGTTAGAATAAAGGAAAATTTCTTTAAAACCAGTTTAAGATGGTATTTGACGCCAGTGAAATTGAATAAAATGAATACAAATTTTTCTAAGTTTTGCTGGAAATGTGATAATGAGATTGGTACCTTTTATCATTTGTGGTGGGAATGTAAAAAGATACAGAAATTTTGGAAAAGTATTTTTAAAGAACTAAGTGACATACTAGAAATGACTATAGAGCCCAAATCTGATATTGCTTTGTTATCAATATTTGTGGATCATAGTTATGATGTTAAAACTAAAGAGTTGATTACAAATTTGTTGACAGCAGCTAGATTAATAATTCCTAGAAATTGGAAATCTAAATATGAACTGTGTTTAGAAGAATGGTATAAAGTATGGAATATTGCTTTAAATGATAATTTGACTTGTTCTCTCAAGGTTGAAGGGGTGCACTGTTGTTGATGCTTAAGATTACCAAATTTCAGAGACAGAACAAGGTTTTGGTGGGGGAAGGATGGATTTAAGTAGTATTTCAAAATTCACACAACAGGCATCTTTCTGTAGACCCTGCGTTTTCCTGTGCTGTAATAGCAGTGGTTTGATCCACTCCAGGAGTCATCCTGAGGACTTTGCACTCTGCACATGCTCTAAGGAAAATTACTTACAAAACATAGTGAAAAAAAATTAGGAGACTCTAATTGAGGAAGTGTGGGAACAGTGAATATGGGTGTGGGAGGGCTGCAAGTGCGCTTCTCCCATAAAAGACCATCTGTAGTTGTGTAGGCGAAGTGATTAAATGGTAATGAGTCATTTTGCAGAAAATAAGGCTCCTGAGGCACATTGACGAAGATAAGCTTTTTTTAATGATTCACAAAATAAGTGTTCTGGTACGCTGCTCAGTAGAAGCAGTTTGACGAAAACACAGTATTAAAGGCTTTGATTTTAAAATGGGTTTATAGAGAGCAGTACCCACCAATTTTCAATAGTGGAGATGTGCAGCATAATGATGAATTCATGGGGGGGGGGAGAACGGCAAACCAGCGTCGGGAAGAAAGCGGCTAGTGCAAAGAACACGCGGACCAGCAGCAGGTTTACAAAGCATGTCTTTATCTGGAGAATCCATAGCGGCAGGTTGTTTAATGTAGAAATTGAAAGTAGCTGTGCACTCAGCACATGCACTGAGAAACAGTTTAGTACAGTTCGGATTTAGAACAATGAAAATTTTTTCTAGGTGAAATCCTTTGCAGCTGCCTTTCGGAGGGTGTTCAGATGTCTCCTATACAGTCTGCACATGCACAGATAAACAGTTTACAGTAGCTGAGATGAAAATGATATAACCAAACTGTTTATTAGGGTTTCATATTACAGTCGCCTTCCGGAGTGTTATCAGATGAGCGCGTAACAGTCTGCACATGCACAGAGGAACATTTTTATGCAGTTCAGAATTTTAAAAGCAATAGTTTTTTCTCAGGGAACCGTATATCCGTTGGCTGTAAGAGGGCTAGCGTAACAGTGCTTAACACTATTCACTTGCACAGGTAAACAGTTTTATATCAAGGAGATTTTTAACAGCCATACAGTGTTATCAGAGAACCATATGTCCTTTTCCATTTGAGTGGGTATCAGAGGAGTTCTCAGCACTCTGCACATGCACAGATGGGCAGTTCAGTAATCTAGTGGTTTTTAAGACACGTATCTTGTGCTCTGAAAACCGTACATCTACAGCGTCACGGAGGGTGTAACTCGTGTGTATAGTAAAAGAAACAGATGCCAAGAGCAAGACATGTTAAGTACTAAACTGAAAGAAGGATAATGTGTTCCTCTCGTGGTACTGTGAGGTAATAGGGAAGTCAAATATGTTATGGGGGGAAATGATGGGATCCGTATAGGTGAATAGAAAGAGCAGCCCAGCGAATGGAAGGTAAGGGACTCGTAAATGACAAGCCGTAGTTTGTGGAAGCCATACAGAAAACCTGGAGTGGATTATTCTAAGCAGAGAATGGAGCAAAGAAGGAAGCATCGTCATAGGGGTTAGGCAGAAGAGTTCGATGTTAACAAACAAATGAGAAGTACACCACATCGCCACCAAATGGTTGTCAGCTAATAAACAGGAACTAGGGGTATTTTAGGGACCCGTAACACTGCCATCTGGCGGGAGGGAACAAGCAGAAATTGTGGCGAGAGGGTACTTGGTGCTTGCTAAGGTTTAAACAAGAGGAACGGGCTCAGGAGCAAGATTGGAAAATCCAGAAAACCGACATGTCGATATACCGGTTCACCGAGGCCATCAAAAATAAAAAAATAAAAAGAAAAGGGGGAAAAAGATTTAGCAATGAGAATTCACATAAACCACAGGTCTCCTCAATGCGCATTGAGAAGCGCATTGAGGAGATTCCAGTGGTCGGCGAGGGGAATCGCTGACCACGGTTGGGGCGCACTTCAGGGGGCGTGGTCGGGGCGACCTCGCCTTCAACTCACAGGTACGTGAGGTTCCGTTGCCACAAACTGGTCTGCAGCGGGGAGGCGGAGAGGTCTGAGAGGTACATGAAGTAACTGCCTTAGTCAGCAGAGTAAACAGCAGTGGTGTTCCTGTGAGCATTTTTGTCTAGAGCAATAGAGCAGGCAGAAGGCTAAGTTTAAACAAAGGTTACTGGACTTATTTGGAAAAACATTTGATAAAAAAGCCTACCCTAAATGAGATAAAATATGTTTCAGGACTTCAGCACCTGACCCTGGGGGAGGGCACGAGCCCACTCTCAAGGAAAATATGTTAACAGCTTGAGAATTAGAAAGGACTGAAAGGAGGGAACTGGAAGTGATGAATCTTTTTTTTTTAGGAGCAGAAATAGGCCAGTGAGAGACAGCCAATGGAAGAAATAGTTACAGCCTTCTTTTACTTATGAAATGATTATATTTGGCATCTGTGGGGAGAAGTGGAGAAGTTATTCCTCTAATAAGTTCACTGTTACTTAGCTAAATGGACTGGTCCAAAATACTGATTAGTCCTGAAATGTTCCCATTAAGGAGAGGGAGACCAATTGCTTTTTAACACTATGGTTGGTATTAGAGATGGGCACGAATAAAAAAAAATGGCATTTCGTTTGTCGTTTGTCATTTGGAGGGTCTGTTTCGGTTTGTTTCCGTTTTTTGCGAATTTTTGCAAAAAATTCATTTTCATTTTCATTTGTTTCGTTACCATTTCATTGCCATTTATTTCAATTTTTGTGATTTTAAAGGATTTTAAGCAATTCACTCATATTGCAGTAACGGAAATGAAACACACGACAAAATTTCCGGTGTTTCTGTTCATTTCGTTTCATTTTAGAGACAAAATTCGTTTGTTGTTTCGTTACGTAACGAAACAAAAAAACAAAAACGGAAATGAAAAATTGTTCATTTCATACCCATTTCTAGTTGGTATCCCTACCACCCCTCTTCTCCTATATACACATTTATAATCTATTGAGGGCTTCAACACAAAACCCTTTTGAAAAAACTTGCCAATTTCTCTATTTACTCCCTTTTGGGCTCTATCAATTTGCTTTGTGTCCCGTGCCCCTGCCATACTAAACATAGCATGATATCGGACCAAACTATCCTCATATCAGGGAACCAGACTAAGATTCTACAGGTCAGCTTTTACCTGCAGAACCAAAGACTTGCCCAACCACTGGGTCAAATCATTTCCACTGAGGTGGATGAACAAATTGGCAGGGGGTAACTCTTGCACAGCCTGGGATGCAGATTCCTCAAACCCATCCCAGGTCATGCCTCTCTTTCCCCTCCATTCGAGCATGGCCCATAATTCAAGGCCCACGTTCTGCTCCCAACTCATATGTTGTGCATACACAGCTGCCCAGAAGATGTAACTGTGCAGCTCTCCTATAATAATAAAACAGAACACAATGGCCGAAACCTAACAGTCTGGCAATGGCCGAACATATAAACAAAACTTTTGAGACCTCCATCTGCCCACACTCTGGATTCCAGCAGTGTCAAAGCCCATGGCTGCAGCCGTGTAAGCTGCCCCAATCCTGTAGGAATAGGTCCCACATCTAAAATCCCAAACCCCTAACCTATTTAATGCTTGGGATGAAACCATCCAAAATTGGTATTTGGTTAGATGGGACCCATCACGATGCATGAACAATGTTCCTGTTGCATTGCTGATCTACTCTTGTGTGTGGCTGGTGTTGCACCCCCTCGGTGTCCCCAGTTTGTCAAATTTGGGCCTGTATCTCCATCTGAGGCCTCCAGGGCCCTGGGGCACTGCAGGCCAGTGGTTTCTCCATTCGAAACTTGCCCTTCTTGGCTAATCAAGACCGCCGGAGGGAGCATGCCGGAATGGGCTTCATTAATTGCCACCGCATCCTTTAGGGATGGGATTTTTCCCTGCCGCCTGAAGGAGATGGTGGTGAAGCCCATTCTCAAAAGACCTGGCTTGGCTGTTGACGAAATGTCCAATTATCGCCCTATAGCCAATGTTCCCTTTATGGGCAAGGTTGTCGAGCGGGAGCAGGTTGCTGCCCTGCGTCTCCGATTGTTCCTGGAGGAGAACCATGTCTTGGAGCCTTTCCAATCTGGGTTTAGGCCGCGTCATGGGACTGAGACTGCTCTGGTCGCACTGCAGGATGACCTGTTGAGGAGAGCTGACAGGGGTTGCTCTACCCTACTGGTTCTCCTCGACCTGTCTGCGGCCTTTGATACCGTCAACCATGGTGTCCTCCTGGATCAGCTCTTCGAGGTGGGGATTGGGGGTCTGGCCTTCGGCTGGCTCTGTTCTTTCCTGGAGGGCTGTACCCAGCGAGTGAGCTTGGGGGGTGTTTTGTCGTCCCCCCGGACACTCTCTTGTGGAGTGCCTCAGGGGTTGGCTCTCTCTCCAATGCTCTTTAACATCTACATGAGGCCGCTGGCTGAGGTCATCTGGAGTTTTGGAGCTTGCTGTCAGTATGCTGATGACACGCAGCTCTGTCTCTCCTTTTCCACCTCTGCAGTGGAGGTCGCCCAGACCCTTGACTGCTGTCTGGCTGCAGTATTAGACTGGACCAGGACCAAAAGGCTCAGGTTGAACCCTGGGAAGACTGAGGTTCTGTTTTTTGGGGGTGGCCCAGACAGGTACTGTGGCCATCTTCCCAGCTTGCATGGGTCCGCCCTCCAGCTTGCAAAACGAGTGAGGAGTCTGGGCATCGTCTTGAATCCAGATTTGTCCCTGGAATCCCAGGTGGCAGCCGTGACCAAGTCGGCCTTTTACCATCTTAGGCTTATCGGCCAGATTCGCCCATACCTCGATGGGGACTCCCTGAGGACAGTGGCGCAGGCACTGGTCATGTCGAGGGTAGACTACTGCAATGCTCTCTATATGGGGCTCCCCTTGAAACTTGTTCGGCGACTGCAGTGGATGCAGAATGTGGCAGCCAGGTTGGTGGTTGGTGCAGGTAGGTTTGAGCGCATCATACCTATTCTGGCCCGCCTGCATTGGCTACCCGTTGCCTCCCAAATAAGATTCAAGGTGTTGGTTTTGGTTTACAAAATCCTCCATGGCCTGGGTCTTGATTATCTGGCAGAGCGTATCTCCCTATGAACAGAACCAGCCCGACCCACCCAATCCTCAATGGCTTTCTCTCTCCGGGTGGCCACCCCGAGAGAGGCCCGTAAAGATGAAATGGGCCTTCTCGGTGGCCGGACCATCTCTTTGGAATAAGCTACCCAGTGAGATACGCCAGGCTCCCACACTGGCCTCCTTTAGGAAGGCCCTTAAAACCTGGCCGTTCAGGGATGCCTTTGGTGATGGCTAATGTGGCACCAGGCTTTCGTCTTCTGTTATTTTTTTCTTTTTTCTTTTTTCTAATTCATGGTCGCCCAGTTTTTGCCTGCTGCCTGTGCCATTTTATATTGTTTTTACTGATGTTTGTTTTAACCTTTGTGTGAACCGCCCAGAGGTCCCTTGGGGAAATGGGAGCGGGATATAAATGCAAAAATAAATAATAAAATATTGCATCTTAGGACAAGATAATATCTCATTGCTTTTACCAGGCAGATCTGAA
The DNA here is from genome assembly GCA_037367245.1 of Phrynocephalus guinanensis. Lineage (NCBI taxonomy): Eukaryota > Metazoa > Chordata > Lepidosauria > Squamata > Agamidae > Phrynocephalus > Phrynocephalus guinanensis. The sequence continues at coordinate 1,960,963 of CM074735.1, forward strand.
CAATGTCACAAACACCCAAATGAATACATTGCCCCAACCTTTCTGATCAGTCTTTGATTTATGCAAATTAATCTTAAAGTGATCCGCTGCCAAATATGTCAGTCCTCTTCAGAAAGGATCCTAATTTATAGGCTTTGGATCCAGCCACAAACACATTAACTCTAAGAGTTGCAAAGAACACTGTCAAAGTGGCTGCTCTAAACAAATTAACCTCAAATTCATCTCTACATATCTCCTGCCACACCCTATGGAATTTGGTCATAATATCAGGTGTAAAGGGGGCCCTATCATCTCTGACCACCCCCTCTCCTTGCTCTATTCTTCAATCATCTTCTGTAATCTAAAATCCTTCACTGGGTGGGGCCGCCCCTGTGCCTTGGTGTAAAACATTAATACTGACATTTTATTTTGAATGGACCTAGGGACCAAGCCTATGTTGTATAAATAAACTGCAAACTGCACCAGCTGATTCCGGGATGCTGGCCAAATCCTATGAATCTGTTATACTCATCCACAGCAGTGGCATAACCCTTTTGTGTGCTGGGAGCCAAAGCCAGGTTCACGGCCTTATTTGCCTCTAATCTCCAATGTGTCATACCTTGTCTGGTAGCACCTTTGGCAGTACTTGAGCCTCCAACACCAACTCCCTGAACAATGACATCGGATTATGGGAGAGGGTGCCAGCTCTCTCATTCTTAATGCCAGGAACATGCCTAGCATGGACAACTACATTAAACTGCAAACAACGCAATGTAAAAGCCTAACTAGCTTCATAACCCTTGAGGATTACTACAGCCAGATTGTCACACCAAAAGATTACTGATGAGTTGGCCCACACAGTTGACCAAATCCACAATTCCCCTACAGTAGGGAACTATTCCAAAAAAGTCAAATCATAGGTCACTCCTTTGTCTATCCATCCCTTTGGCACACCAAGTGCTCCTGACACATTAGTATGCACCTGGAAATCAGCACCTAAAAGCAGCTCAGATCTCCAAAAGAAGATCCCACTGAAATCCTTAAGAAAGATCAGCCAGACCATAATGTCATCCTTCACATCAGCTGATAAGCTTTGCCTATGAAACAGCTTCTTTAAGCCAACCGTGGCATCACAAAGTCTTCTCTAAAACTCCCTACCTGGTGCTATCACCCTGCAAGCAAAATTCAAATGACCAATTACTTCTTGTAATTTTTGCATGGTCACCTTCTGCCTGCTCAACAAAACCTGCAAATGCTGTCACAAGTTCTTCAACTTATCACATGGCAATCTGCTTGCCTGACTACAAGTGTCCAATTCAATACCTAAAAAAGGTAAAAACAGTAGCTGGACCCTCTGTCTACTCCTCAGCTAATGATACCCCTAACTCAACATTTAATTCCTTAAACAACAGTATCAGCTCCTCACATTGAGAAGTGCCAGATTTCCCAGAAAATAAAAAATCATCCAGGTAGTGCACTACCTGGTATACTGCTTGACACACCACTCTAAAAATGTACTAAAACTCTAAAAAGTCATGCAAGAAATTGTAAAACCCATAGGCAAAGCCCTATCCATATAAAACTTGTCATTGTCATAATCTTCATGATACAGAGGCAGTAATCTAAATGCAGACTTTGTATCACATTTTCCCAGCTTGGTACCTACACCAGAATTTCTAACCATGCGAACAGCAGCATCAAATCAAGTATACTTAACCCAGCACAATTCCTGGGGAATCATGTCATTCACTTACTGCCCATCAGGGCAAGATAAATGATGAATGAGCCTAAATTCACCCGGCAGCTTCTTAGGTATCACACCTAAAGGAAAAACCATAAAACAAGACCCTGGAAGGTCATCAAAAGGACCCAGAACCCCACCTTCCTCTAATTTTTTTTTATTTTGTCCCTTACAATGTTCTCATGCCCCCTAACAGATGTCAAATTCTTTGCCAATCTGGCTTGTCTCAAACCAAAAGCAGGGATCCAAAAATCTAACCTGACACCATCTAACAAAAATTGAACAGCAGCCTTACAAGGATAGCCCTGGAGCCATAACGCCAATGCAGCAATATTAATTGGACTGAGCCCCTTTTCCAAAAGTACCCTGACTTGGGGTTGTTGTTGTTGTTGTTGTTTTTTAACCTCCAAAGTCCTTATTCCCTGTGCTGTTGGCCTTTCCTTTGGGACAAGCAGTTGCACTGTGAGATTCATTGCACACTAAAGAGATATGCTGGAATCTACACAGCTTCCTAGTGCAAAAGCCTTTTCCATTGAACAACCAGCAGGCCAAGTCGAGTTGAATCATCTGACGCTGAAGCACAGGTAACACTGGCCTGATTTAATCTTGGAATTAGATTTCTGCTATCAAAACACTCTCCCAGATGGGGCAAGATGGGTTCATAAGCCACAGCTAAAGTAGTTCGTAGGGAACATCCCAGCGCATGCTAGGGTGTTCTGCCGCATTCATCCTGAACCCCTTATCATACTGCAACATGCAGTACCTGGAAAATCTGTATACGCTCTGAAGATCATTTCCATATATTGAATAAACTCAAAGGCCTTCTCTGGCTTGGCATTACAATCGATGACAGAATAAATGAAAAATACAGCTAGCCAGTTAGACCAACATTGTCTAACGGAGTTCATCGCCGCTGCTCTGTTGAAGTCCCCCCGGCTTCTGGTCGTTGGGGACTTCAACGTGCATGCTGGCGGTGAGCTCGCCGGCGCAGCTCTGGATTTCATGGAAACCATGACGTCCATGAGCCTATCCCAGCATGTTTCTTGTCCTACCCACAGGAGCGGGCATACCCTGGATCTGGTATTTACCTCCATGTCGGGGGATTCTTGTCTGGAGGTAGGGGATACTCTCCCCTTACCTGTGTCATGGTCCGATCATTACCTGTTGTCCTTTTCCCGGGCAATGGCGGCCCCTCCCCGCGGGGACCAACGGCCCCTAATATGGGCCCACCCCTGAAGGCTTCTTGATCCGGCTCGGTTCCGGGAAGCCTTCGGGGAGCTTTCTGGTGGTCTGGCTGACGATTCGGCCGAGGCCCTGGCCAACCAATGGTTTGAGTCAGCTGCCAGCGCCTTCGACCGAATCGCCCCCAAGCGTCTCCTCCGTGGCAGAGCTCGATCTTCGCCGTGGTTCATGGCGGAGTTAAGAGCGATGAAGCAGGAACGGAGGAGACTGGAGAGCATCTGGAGACAGAGCCGGACGGCGAACAACAAGACTGCCATTGTAATCCAGACCAGGCGCTACTCGCGAGCGATCAGGGAGGCCAGAAGATCTTTTACTCCCTGAGAATTGGTGAGGCCTCGAACCGTCAGGCAGAACTCTTCCGGGTGGTTCGGGACCTCACCAATCCTAGTCTGGCTAGGCCTCCTCCTACTGATTTCAGTAGCGAGAATTTCGCAGTCTTTTTTAGATCCAAAATAGAGGCCATCCGTGCCGGCTTTGAACCCAGTAGCACTAGCCCCTCCTCGTCATCCCCAGCTCCCTCACCCCCCCTGCTCTCCTCAATTGGTGGAGTTTGGGCCTGTTTCTCCTTTGGAAGCCTCCAGGGCTATTGCCCACTGCCATCCCGCGACCACCCCCTTCGACCCTTGCCCATCTTGGCTTATCAAATCTGCCGGAGGGAGCATACCCGAGTGGGCCGCTGCCATCGCCACCGCCTCCTTCAGCGAGGGGGTTTTTCCCTCTCGTCTGAAGGAGACGGTGGTTAAGCCCATTTTGAAAAAACCGGGATTGGCATCGGACCAATTGGCCAACTATCGTCCAATCGCCAATGTTCCCTTCATGGGCAAGGTCATCGAGAGGGTGGCCGTGGTGCGGATTCAATCATTTTTGGAGGAACAGCGGTGCCTTGATCCTTGCCAGTCCAGCTTCAGGCCTGGCCGGGGTACCGAGACAGCTCTGGTCGCGTTGCAAGATGACCTAATCCGGGCGGCCGACAGGGGTTGCTCTACCCTGTTGGTTCTCCTGGATTTGTCAGCGGCCTTCAATACCGTCGACCACAGTAATCCTACTGGACCGGCTCCTGGAGGTGGGGATCGGGGGCACAGTTGACTCCGGTCCTTGCTTCACGGTCGGTTTCAGTATGTGTAGCATGGAGGAGAGTTGTCGGCCCCGTGGACACTCCCTTGTGGGGTTCCGCAGGGCTCGTCTCTCTCCCCCATGCTGTTTAACATCTATGTAAGGCCGCTGGCTGGGGTCATTAGGAGATTTGGAGTGTGCAGTCATCAGTACGCTGATGACACACAGCTCTATCTCTCCTTCTCCACCTCTGCAGTGGAAGCTGTCCATTCCCTCGACCAGTGCCTGGAGGCGGTCATGGCTTGGACCAGGGCCAACAGGCTCAAACTCAACCCTGAGAAGACCGAGGTGATGTTCTTCGGGAGTTCCCCGTCTGGCTACGGAGGCCCTCTCCCCAGTCGGGAGGGTGTTTCCCTCCAGCTGGCGGAGAGAGTTCGGAATCTGGGCGTGATCCTGGACCCGGCCCTGTCCCTGGATGCCCAGGTGGCGGCCGTGGCTAGGACCGCATTTTTCCATCTTCGTCAGATCGCCCAAATTCGTCCCTACCTAGACGGGGACTCCCTGAGAACAGTGGTACGCGTTGGTGATCTTGAGGTTGGGCTACTGCAATGCTCTCTAAATGGGTTTGCCCTTGACTCTCCTCCGGCGATTGCAGCGGGTGCAAAATGCAGCGGCCAGACTGGTGGCGGGTGCGCGTCGTTATGACCGCATCACCCCGGTCTTGGCTCGGCTGCATTGGCTACCCGTTGCTTCCCAGATCAGATTCAAGGTCCTGGTTTTAGTTTATAAAACCCTCCATGGCCTGGGTCCGGACTACCTGGCAGAGCGGATCGCCCAGCGGTCAACTTCGACCCGACCGGTTCGGCAGTCGCGGGCGCACTCGCTTCGGGTTCCAACTCCCCGAGAGGCCAGGCGTTCCCTCACTTGGAATCGGGCCTTCTCGGCTGCTGCTCCACTTCTGTGGAACAGCCTACCCAGTGAAGTGCGCTCTGCAGAGTCCCTGCTGGCCTTTTGTAGAGCGGTGAAGACCATCCTTTTCTGCAAGGCCTTTGGTGACCAAGCTTAACTTTTTTTTTTTTTTTTGCCGCCATCGACCTTATATCTGCGATTTGAAATAGTAGCAGTAGGGCTTTGATTAAAAGGGTGCTCCCCTGCTGCTGTTCTTTTTAATTTATATGTAAATGTTAGTTTATCTGTTCTATCCTATTTTATTGTGTTGTATACTTGCTGACTTGTTCAGCCGTGTTAGCCGCCCAGAGTTCCCTTTGGGAAGATGGGCGGGATATAAATCTAATAATAAATAAATCATAATAAATAAACATCTTTCTTATTTTCTGCATCTGCTTTGTCTTCCTCCCTTTCCTCATTCTTTTCAAACTTCTGCTCCTCAATTTCTCTGTTAAGTAACTCAACAACATCCATGTATTCTCCTTTTATGATCTTTTCAATTGTCATATTAGAAAGGTGAAAACCTAATGGCAAAGCTTCATCACCATCAGGTATCTCAGTGATCCACTCCTTCTTCTTGTCAGTGTTAGTTGCAACTGACTTAGAAACGCTGGGAGCCACAACTTGTACTAGCACTGCATGTGTCCCCACATCCTTGGTGACCAACTGCTCACTAGCTGCCCCCCATTAATGTTTCCTGCTTTATGGTTAGGTTCAGATGATGCAGAAAGCAGGGGTACAGTTGTAGAAAGAGCCAAGGGTAAGGTTGTGGAAATAGACAGAAGAGTTTAACAAATTAGTTTTCTGTAAAACTCTGCAAATTAATTTCCTTTACTTAGAAATTGTGAAATATTTGTTTAAAATTCATGAATTTTAACAACTATTTCACAAAGAAAATGCATTAATGAATGTATATTAATATTTTATTTAAAATGTTTAACATAAGCTTTATATAAAAATATTCATAATTCTGGTCCTACTACTAAGTCAGTAATATAGAAATGTACAAAATCAATAAAATGTTCTTGTTTGTTTGGGAGTGATTTTATGTACATTCACATATTTATCTTATAATGCATAAGGCCAGAATTTTTTATATTGGATCTGTGGGTATTTTTCATCTGTTGCCATGTACTTTATGAGAGGATACTACCATTCAATAAAATCATCTCTCTTTTCCTGTGTCCTTGTTACATGTATTATAGATGTTAGGCCGTGGTCACACCAGTAGAGATGGGCACGACTTGGCGGAATTCCCGTTTCCGTTTCCGTTCCTCGTTTCCGTTACGGAACGGAAACGGTAACAGGAATTTCTCTGCCAGAACTCGAACTCGAACCGACTAAAGAATAATTGGGTCTGATTTGTCGTGGTCATTCCTGGCATCGCGGCGATCCCGCGAATGCAAGCGGCACAGAAAAACAGTTTTTAAAAGTTAAAAAAAACCCCGATTCCCGGCCAAAAAGCAGGCGGAAATATGCCTGCCTGAGTGAGGGCTCAGGGCACCTACCAGAGGGGTGGTTGACCCCCCCTCTCCTGTCCTGGGGTGCTCTGGTGGTGGGGGAAATCCTCGTCGTAGTCGCTCGCAAGTCGCAACAAGCACCGGACTCGCTGCCGGCCGCCGCAATTCAAGCGGAAGCGGCACAGAAAAAAAGTTTTAAACTCCCCCCCCCATTCCCAGGCCAAAAAGCAGGCGAAAATATGCCTGCAGTGCAGAGTGCACCTACCAGAGGGGTGGTTTCTGGGGGGGGGGTCCCGGCCTCCCCCCCTCTCTTGTCCTGGGCAGCCGGACTCGAGTCGCCATGCCATGCGGTGTGGGCGGGGGATCCAAAATGGGGCGGCGACCGAAATTTTTTTTTGAAATCGTGGTCCAAAAACACACAAGCACCACACAGAAACATGCGAAAATTGCTATTTTAAAACTGACAGAATTTTTACAGTAGCAGCAGTGGATTTTTCTTGCAACAAAATGTCTCCTCTTTCCTCTCTCCATTTATTTTATTTTATTTTATTTTATTTTATTTTATTTACACCTGTGCAATGATGGGCTGGCCATGGGAGTGACCTTGCAAATTTTTGGAGCCATTCCACCAATCGCATGGCCACTTGGCCAGGTTGACCACAGAGACTTCTGGGATGTGCCAACCGGGCATAAAAAGCCCACTAACCGTAGTCTGAACCCGAACCCTAACCCAGTAACCCTAACCCATACGCCAGTACACTGTCCTTCTAAGTGGGTCAGAGAGGCCCCCAGAGGTGCACCCCAATACTCACCCTAACCTCACCCGTAACTAGCCTAACCCTAACCCTTGCGCTAACCCTGTTGCCTAAGCCAGATCTGTACTTGCATTGCACTAGCAAGTACAATTCCCTTCTTAGTGAGACACAGCGGGTGCAGAGGGAGTCTGCCAGTCCGCCACTTGTGGCTCTGGGTGACTCCTGCACAGGCTTGGCTCAGCCGGCAGCATGTGTGACATCATGCAAACCATGCCCCCGAGGCCTGACTGATGCAGGGAAGGCAGTATGCACCCCAAAAAGAGGGGTGCCTCTGCCAGTCTGCTGTGTCTCTGCATGCAACTGGGTATGCAATCATAGCCATATGCCTATGCATGCATGCCCTTTTGCAGCAGGTGAGGAGAGGAGACCCCCATGTATGAGGGGTCTCCAGGAGCCTGCTTTCCCTAGCGGGTGAGGATAGGAGGCACCCCCCCCAAAAAAGAGGTGCCTCCAGGAGCCCGCTACCACCCAAACCAGTTTAACGACAGACGAAAAAACGAAAAACGAAACAACAATTTTTTGCAAAGTTTCGCGAAAAACGGAAATGAGCCGACACAGGCCGCCTCTGACACACGACAACTCGAAAACATCATTTTCCCTAGTCGTGCCCATCTCTACACACCAGCAAAATGTTTCCCTGGGTTCTTGTTTTACTCCACGAGCAGTAATACATTGTGATCAAGTAACATATAATCCTGGTGTGTGTGTTCTGACATGTTTTTAAATTACTGCACCATTTCCCTGAATTTGATGCAATATGACCAGCTACGCTTCAGTTCCAAAACTTCTATCTAGGTTGTTTGTTTATATCTTGGATGGTGCAAGCGGGAGGGGGGAGGTCCTTTACCTTTTTAAAGATCAGTTTCATTACATTGATGTTTTGCATCACATTGACCCTCTTCTTGCTAAAATAAATAAATAAATAAATAAACCTGTATAATCCTAGTTCTGAAAGGAATTCACTAACAGTTAGGAATTCAAGGTGTTGATAATGATTGTCTGCATATATGCCTTTTCAGTCGCAAAGATCTCCTGGTGTGGGGAGAGCTTCTTGGTATTCTAGAAAAGCAAAGTGTTCTGCTTATATACAGCCCCATACCACTTCAAGTAGTCTCTGGGCAGTTTACAGTTTTTAATTATGCAGGCTACACATCTCCCCCCCCCCAGCAAGCTGGGTACTCAGTTTACTGACCTCGGAAGGATGTAAGGCTGAGTCAACCATGAGCTGGCTACCGGGGATTGAACCCCAGGTCATGATCACATGTTCCGGCATTTAACCACTGTGCCATGAGGCTCTTTCCAGTTGCAAAGATCTGATGGTGTGGGGAGAGCTTCTTTGTATTCTAGCATACAAATTTATTGTTTGGAGACCCCGGACATTGCTTTCTTTGATGTGGTGCCCTGGTGGTGCAAGACCCCATCCTCTTTGAAGCCTGACTAGCACTAACATTGCCTTCATTTCATTAGAAAGTTAAAACATGGCTGTTCACCTGAACATTTGATACAGTACACAGGGAAATCTGGGTGTGGTATTCAATCTTTGCTGACTTTTGTTTTCTTTAACTTGCTAAGTCTTCTAACACATTTTAACTGTTGTGAAATATTTGACTTGTTTTAGATTTCCCAAATATAATTTTAATGATTGTGCACTACCCTGAAATCTGTTATCAGGCACTATAGAAATATTTTAATAAATATAAAAATAGATGCAATTTCAGGAAGCATTGAGGGTGGAATTTCATATTAAAAGAAACAGCAAGATGGCAGCCATAACAACAAAAATTCACTGTATTTCCTTACTCCATTTATGTGTGATTCAATTTGTTTCATGTCCTTATTTCTATGACCAGTTTCAAGTAATTCAGAATTTCTTAAATTGGGTGGGAGTTGGGGATATATTAAAAATAGGTTATTTTTTGGAACAGCTTTTTTGAAAAATCGTGTGTGCATGGGTGCGTGCACACATGCACACAGGTAAGACACAGTTGTTTATAAGCAGAGCAAAATCATTTAAGAAGTATTGGTGGGCTTTAAAACTAGTCACAAGGAGGGAAAAGATTTGAGGTTTGAGGTTTTTGAGCCAACTTTAATTTTTTTCCATGCAGTCCTTCTGGCTGACTGACACATTACAGCCTAGTATAATGATATGAGGTTGTACTGGAGTATTTAAAATTGAAAATGATTGATTAGCTTATAGTGACAGCCTGCCAGCTTCTACAGGCTATTGCCACTGTGCTTTCATTCTAGCAGTATTTCTAGCTGAAGTGGATTTGCTTAACCTTTGCAGCAGAAAATCATAGGATTTCAAGGCCTGAAGATCATAAAAGCTCGATAGTCCATCATCTGGCATTGAAGCAAGACCAATTAGACCTCAAATACCCTGCCTGTTCTTCAGGTTAAAGTCCTCCTGAAGATGTTCAGTGTCTGGGATGCCGCACTTTTCTTTTACTCAGCGCCAGCATGGCTGACTTTTTTGATATATTTTTTAAAAAATTCTTTCTTCAAATTAAGCACATTTCCTTTTGTTTATTTAATCAATGTTAATGGTTATAAAATATCATTTCATTCTAATTTTACCATACTTATAAATATGGTTAGATTTTTATCATTGGTTCAATTTTGCACCCAGCATTTTGAATCAGAAATCTTTTCCCACTATATCAGTAGTGTCCAAACTTTGGCCCTCCAGATGTTTGGACCACAACTCACACACTCCTTTGTCATTGGCAATACATGTTGAAATTCTGGGAGTTGTGATCCAAAATATCTGGAGGATTGAAGTTTGGACACCCCTGCCCTATAACATAAGCACTTTGCTGCATGAAAAGTCCATAGTGGACAGTCCATTCAAATGCCAACACACTCTTGTGCATGCACGCACACATGCACGCACACACACATGCACACACACTGCTGTAATAATCTATGGCATCAAGAGGAGATGTGACAAGGAACTGTAAGCAAAGTTTCCCAGTGTTCCTCCTTCTTACATTACTCGGAAGTGAACCTATTTCTCCCTAAGTCAGTTCTGTTGCTTCATGAAGCTGCAGGGTGATAAGGAATTACTACAGCTCTTTGCTGTAGTAATTCCCTTTGTAGTCCCTCCTTTACAGCCAAACATAAAATACTTTGAAGCTCATAATATCCTTCTACAGATATGAACTTCAGCAAATGGTATACTTGAAGTATGATCACATCAGGGTTTTTCATGCAAACACAACTCAGGAGGGGGTTTGTTGTTCCTGTAGATTTCTCCCAACCCCTGCCCCAGTCCATTCATCTAGCGTGTGAATTCACTCTGTACACAAAGAGCCCCTCCATGTGACAGGAATAAGGACCAATCAAACTTCCTTCCACAGGAGTTGCAGTATACCTTGTTCCAATTTAATCTACCATTTTGTATTGGGAGGAGTGGTGATAGAACAGGATAAATCAACACAAAAACACCAAAGCATTTTTGAAGAATTTTAACATGTTCCTTTCTGAGATTGAAAGCAAGCTACATAGATTTTCGCACAATACGGGAGAGCCCTCTTTTGTGGTAGCTGCAAAATTTACATGAAGTCCATATATGTGCACATTTTATGACCTCTGAATTTGTAACAATTTGAAAGAAGTAGCAAGATGCCGCTGTTAGTGCTTGCTGCTTGACGAACTGCACCGTGACACTGGTTTTCATTCTGCCTTGTAGCAGTTTGCTCTATTATTTTTGTTTGGTTTGTTTATTTTGTTGTTTTGGGCAACATGGCTTGTTAATTGTGCTGTAGCCTATGGATTCAGGCCACGTCATGGAACAGAATCTGCATTGGTCACCCTGCATGATGACCTTTTGAGGGAGGCCAACAAGGGCAAATTGTCCTTGTTGATCCTCCTTGATCTCTCAGTATGCCTTCGATACCATCGAACACAGTATCCTCCTGGGGTAGCTCTCTGAGTTAGGAATTGGAGGCAGTGCTTTGCAGTGGTTCTGTTCCTTCTTGGAGGACCAGCCTCAGAGAGTGCAGCTGGAGGAAATTGCCTCTACCACTGGGTCTCTGAACTGTGGGGTGGCATAGGGGGTCAGTAATCTCCTCCATGCTTTTTGATATCTATATGAGACTTCTGGGGGAGGTCGTCAGGCGGTATGGGGTTTTGTGTCATCATTGTGCTGATGACACCCAGCTCTATATTTTCCATCTGTAGTGGATGACGTTTTGCTCCTTGATGCCTGTTTGGACGCCATACTGGGATGGATGAGGGCAAGACAGAGGTTCCTCCAGGTGGGGGTGCTGGTGGTTGGCAGTTTGGGGAGCTCCCTCAGTTTTTTGGGTGGCGACTCTCTCTGCGCAGGATGAGGTGCATAGTCTGGGCACAATATTGGACCCTATGCTTTCCATGGAATCCCAGGTGGTGTCAGTGGTCCTGCCACCTATCTTCATCTTAGGCGGATCACTCAGCTGTGTGCCTTCCTTTACCCTGGCACTCTTACTACATTGGTCTAGGCACTCATAGTCTCAAGATTAGACTACTGCAATAAACTCTACATGGGGCTGCCTTGTAAGTTAATGCTGAGGGTCAAGCTAGTGCAGAATTCTGTGGCTAGATTAATTACTGTGTTAAGGAAATATCAACATATCAGTCCCACACTGGCTGTGCTGCACTGGCTGCCAATTCGCTTCTGCATTGATTTCAAGGTTTTAATGATGACATACATATTCTTAAATGGTTTAGGACCTTGCTATCTGGCAGAATGGATCCTGCCGCAAAATACTACCCATAACACCCAATTGTTTCAGGCAGGGCATTTTAGGGTGCCGTTGCTGAAGGAGGTCCATAAATCTTTGATGAGAAATTGGGCTTTCTCAGTGCCAGCCCCTCATTTCTGGAACCAGCTTCCCCCTGAGATTTGTCTGGCATCTTCCCTCTCAGTCTTTAAGAAGCATCTAATGATGTGGCTATTTAAAAAAGGCTTTCCCTAGATATTTGGGTGTGTGTGTCTGATTTGTTGTTATGTATTCTATTTTCTCATTTTGTCTCTAGCCCATCTTGCTCCTCTTTGATGCTTTGATATATATTGTTCATTAAGTTATGTTTTTATTTATTGGATTATCTATTGTATTGTTTGTTGATTTGATATCTATTCAGTTTTGTAAACTGCCCAGAGTAGCTGTGTAGCAGTAAATAAATAAATAAATAAATAAATAAATAAATAAATAAATAAATAAATAAACAAACAGCACCTACTTATAATCAGATATTTTATATTCAGATACAGAAATTCAAGACTGCCTTAATGGTCGAGGAACAGAATAACGAAGAACTTTCATAGGCAATGAAGGCAATGGCTTTCCCTCCTCATTTTCTCCTTTAAATGTGTTGATGTTATTGGTGGTAATGATGATTGTAACATGCTGTCAAGTTGCTTTTACTTTTGTGTGCACGAATTAGCGACCTTCAGAAACTCTTGTAGTTAGCATGTTGTTCAAGTCTGGTAAACTCAAAGCTGTTACTCCCTTATTGAATCAACCTTCTTATTTGGTCTTCATCAATTTGCTGTTGCCTTCATCTTTTTCTAGCATCATTGTCTTTTTCATTTGGTTGTAATTTCCCACACCACAAATGAATCATTTTCAGTCCTATTAGCTTTTTTTTACAGACCAGTTTTACATCTGTACATAATTGGAAATATCATAGTGTGCTGCCCAGGTCTGATCTTGGTTTTATGGATGTCAGATTTTTGTTTCCAAAGCTGTGAAATCATTCCTACAGGAAACTGTTATTAGTTAGAATTTCTCCTTGTCAAATCAGTAATCACAGACTTCTCTTCTAAAATGCTCCCAAACATGTCTGGGAAAGAACTGGCCTCTCTTCAGCTTGGAGAGACGTGACCAGTGGGGTGCCCCAGGGTTCTGTTCTGGGTCCAGTGCTGTTCAATATCTTTATTAATGACTTGGAGGAAGGAATAGAGAGTAGGCTAATTAAATTTGCAGATGATACCAAATTGGGAGGGGTTGCTAATTCCCTAGAGGATAGGATGAAAATCCAAAAAGACCTTGACAGACTAGAGTGCTGGGCCAAAGCTAACAAAATGGATTTCAACAGAGGGAAATGTAGGGTACTACATTTAGGTAAGTACCTGTGAAAGGGATCTGGGAGTCTTGGTGGACCACAAATTGAACATGAGTCAGCAGTGTGATGCGGCGGCCAGGAAAGCCAATTCGATTCTTGGTTGTATCAACAGAACCATAGTGTCTAGATCAAGGGAAGTGATAGTGCCACTCTATTCTGCTCTTGTCAGACCCAACCTGGAGTACTGTGTCCAGTTCTGTGCGCCTAAATTTAAAAAAGATGTTGACAACCTCGAGCAGGTGCAGAGGAGGGCGACCAGGATGGTTGAGGGTCTGGAGGAAATGTCTTATGAGGAACGGCTTAGGGAACTGGGAATGTTTAGCCTCTCTAAAAGAAGACTGAGAGGGGATATGATAGCTATGTTTAAATATTTGAAAGGATGTCATATTGAAGAGGGAACAGGTTTGTTTTCCATGGCTTCAGAGACTAGGACTCGGGGCAATGGTTTCAAACTACAGGAAAAGAGATTCCATTTGAACATTAGGAAGAACTTCATGACAGTTAGAGCTATTCGGCAGTGGAATATGCTGCCGCGAAGGGTGGTTGAGTCTCCTTCTTTGGAGGTTTTTAAGCAGAGGCTGGATGGCCATCTGTCGGAAATATTGTGATGGGGGTTCCTGCATGGCAGGGGGTTGGACTAGATGGCCCTTGAGGTCTCTTCCAACTCTATCGTTCTATGATTCTATGATTCTATGAACTGGGTCCCTTCCAGAGCTGTTAGACCAAACCTATTTCACGCCCACAATTGCAATCAGGGGTGGGCGGGTCGTGCTGTCTATAGAGGCATGAACTTGTGATGCCATAGGGTTAGGCTTTAGAACTGGAAATGTCATGGGTGGTGGCAATGGTTAATCCCATCTGTAACTTTTTAAAAAAAATGGTGTTAGTGTGTGCATGTTCAACAAGGAAAGAGGCTAGGAGCTGTAACAATGGCACTTGGCTCCATGTCTTTCCCTGAATTTTAGAAATGCATCTCTTTCCAGTTCCCTCTCCTTATTTCATCTTTTGTTCATGGATGGGGCTAGTTGTATATATATTACTGTATGTGTTTATAATGTTTAGATAAGGACAGATAGGGACTAGATAATGTAGAGTTAGGAACTGAAATGCAAGTGTAGGCTAGGGATGGGCACCTTACAAAAAACAACACACTGTTTCATCATATCGTAACCTTGCAAAACCTTATGAAACAAACTCAAATCATGTAGAAATGTGTGTGTGTGTGTGTGTGTGTGTGTGTGTGTGTGTGTGTGTGTGTGTGTGTGTGTGTGTGTGTGTGTGTGTGTGTGTGTGTGTATTTTTTGCATTGGGCCAGCAAGTTGTGAGATCAGCTAGGAATGGGTGAATGTAAGCACCCAGAGAGGAGAATTGACCTCGCCGACAAAACTCCTCTTGCACCCAGAGCTGGTTTATTCAAAGGGCAAAGTACATGTCTTCCCAGGGTCCCACTGGCTATAGGAGCCCCTCTGCCCAGGAACCACCAATGCAGGGGAGGCGTCTTCCCACCCAGAGGGATTGCGGTGGGTGAAGGGGGAACCTTCACCCCCCCCATGCATGTGAGGCATCTAAAAGCACAATTGTGTTCCCAAGCCTCATGTTGAGCATTGTTCTTTTTATCCCTTATTAATTTTTTGTACTGTTTTTTAAGTTGAAGTAAATCTGCCAGTTCTATTGATGCTGGGTTTGCTTTGCGTAGTTTAAAATTGGCAATGAGGTTTTTTTTAGCATCCCAGCACTCTCGAAACATAAATTGGTGGGCCCCAATTCTGGCAAACCTCTTTACGTATATAGACCAGAATGCCCACATCCCTTCGGACTGGAGTACAGCTATTATTATTCCAATTTACAAGAAGGGCAAAAAGGATAATCCTGCAAATTATCGCCCAATCAGTTTACTAACTATTGCCAGCAAACTATACGCAAGACATCTCTACTGGAAACTACTTAGCTGACTGGAATCGGAAAATATCCTGGCTGAGGAACAAGCTGGCTTCAGAACCGGAAAATCTACCATGGACCAAGCCCTGATTCTACATCATCTAGTTGAAAAATATACTATTAAAACTAAAGGATCTTTATTCGGAGCATTCATCGATCTTAAATCCGCCTTTCACTCCATCTCAAGAAATAAACTGTGGTGCAAATTAGAGGCCTCTACAATTGATCGGCGCCTCTTACTGCTCATCTATAAACTTCATGAAAATACCAATATGAAAATAAGATGCAACCAGAAAGGTCACCTGTCTGACAAAGTACCCACACATAGTGGAGTTAAGCAGGGATATATATTGGCACCACTATTATTTAATTTTTATATTAACTCAATGGTTGCGGCCCTTAGTCAGGCTGACTTCCATCCCCCCGAAGCTAGCAAACAGAAACCTTTCGGTGTTGCTGTATGCTGATGATGCGGTGATACTGTCACAGACACCTATTGGTCTGAAGAGGGCATTGCATGCCCTGACACACTACACTAAAGAGAATAATCTTCAAATTAACTTTGAGAAAACCAAGATTATGGTATTTGCAAAAAGACCAAAACTCTACAAATGGGTAGTAAATGGCCACAAAATTGAACAAACTAAAGTCTTCAGATATCTAGGCACAGTTTTCCAAGCAAATGGCTCTCGTAGGGCGCATGCTAACCATGTTGCCCAATCAGGACAGAGATCGGCCTCTGCAATCCTAAAATTTTTCTACACCAAGGGTGGGCAGTATATCCCTGCAGCCTTGAAGGTATTCCAAGCCAAATCCATCAGCCAACTCCTTTACGGTGCACAGTTAGGTCCCTATCCTTCTTTTACTCCTATTGAAAGGGTCCAGTCAAGATTTCTGAGAGCACTCCTCCAGGTACCACGTTGTGTTACCAATGCAGCTTTGCGGCTGGAGGTTGGGCTCCCGAAAGTAGAAGCAAGGTTTTGGATAACCATTTTTAGATTTTGGTTGAAGTTATCCTTCTTTCCAAGAGGCCTAACCACGCTAATCCTACAGGACAACCATCGATCAAGTTGGATGAAAGCACTGTCTGCCAAACTCAGAATGTATGGATTCTCAGACGACTGTGTAATCCAAATGGGCTATGATGCAGCAAACCAAAGGCTTAAACAACGTATTATGGAGGTTGAGAGGCAGCATGACCTGGGGGCAACTTCAAATAACATCTCTTTGGATAAAGCACTATTGCCCTTTAAACCAGCAACTTACCTCTTCATGCTACCAATTAAAAAACATCGCAGAGCCTATACCCTTGCTCGCTTAAATGTATTACCATCTGCAGTATTGGAAGGGAAGTTTAAGAAAACTCCATACTCTCAACGCAAATGCCCCTGTAATTCAGGTGCAATAGAAACTGTAACCCATGTTCTCCTGTCTTGCCAGTTTTACTCTGATATCCGAAGAAGACTCATTGAATCCCAATTAAAACTATTCCCTGGGCGTTCTGAGGCATTTTATACTCTATTACTTCTATCTAGACAAAATTCAGCCACTTTGCATAATGTGGCAAAAATTTTAGTTGCTGCTATTAAAATACGGGAGGGAAAGGTTTTAACAAAATAAGGATAGAACCTTAACTATCAGTGGGATTCTTCCTCTCCTCTCCTCTCTTTTCCCTTCTTGCTCCCCTTCAAATTAAGATGTGAGTGAAAGGTGTTTATTTTTTCTGTTAGGCCATTTTAACTTTGCACCTAATTCTTTTAGAAATGTAGTATGTTTTAACTTGCTCTTGTATATAGTATTTGGATGTTGGCCTACGGCCGTATTAAAGATTTCGTATTCGTATTCGTAAGCACAATTGTAAATGGCAGATAAAGGAAAAAAAGGAGTGGTTTTGGAACCAATAAATATGTGTGTAATTAAGCATCACCTGAAAATGAATTCAATACTCTTCCTCCCTAGAAACCTTGTGGAATATAGTAAACATACAGTATCTGCACTGTTTCCTCCTTTGTGGTACCTGTGGTACATGGCTGAACTGCAGGCACTCTTCCTGCTCATGGCCCTGAAGCCTCAGGCTGGCCTTGGGTCCTGTGGTTGGAGGACAGTTGAAGGAGGTCCTCTGAAGAAGAAGAAGAAGAAGAAGAAGAAGAAGAAGAAGAAGAAGAAGAAGAAGAAGAAGAAGAAGAAGAAGAAGGGAGAAGCTCTAGGCTGCATGGATTCAGAGGACCCTTCAGGGAGATGCTGTGGCATGCTTGAGTCAAACACATGTCTTCCTGTTAATTCACCATGGTGGACACTCTGAACCCCTTGGGCAGGTCTGGCCTGCCTCTTGTTTGAATGCTCTGCCCCTTGGCTGATGTTCTGACATTCAATCTGCCTTTTTCTGTGTGATTACCATAGTGACCAGGAAGCATCCATGAAGCTGTGGACTGGTCTTATAATAAAATTTGCCCAGGGTCCACTAGAGACTTGAATGAGTTCTGTACCATCCACCTGGAGACTTGCTCCTTCTTTTGGAAATTGGGATGGGGTGGGGTGAGGAACTTCAGAAAATGTCATTCTACACCCTGGAATCTGGCAATCCAAGCCCTCAACCATGTGATTTAAAAGGACAATTGTGATTTCTCCTTGCACTGCCCTGTGGCCTCAATGGTTAACTGTATTTTTGTATTCTCATATTGCTTCTCAGCTGGCTGGATTAAGTGATCTGACTGTAGAGCCAGAGGCTGGGATTTGGTTCCCCACTATGCCTCCTGGAGACGAGCCAGGCTGTGTAGTCATGGGCAAGCTGTACAGTCCCAGGGCACTCCCACAAGAAGGGAATGGCGAACCATGTCTGTGTATGCTCTACCTAGAAAATCCTGGAAAGGGTGATTGTCATGATAATTGATATAGATGCTGCCAACATTTTAAATGTTTCACTTATTTCTAAAATCATTGGAGTCTCACAGAGTATTTATGGTGGTAAAAGACAAAACACAGACCTGACTTACCTGGTCTGGCGTTGTGGGACGCAGCCCGGCCGGTGCGTGGTTGCCCTAAGATGGCGCCTGGCCCAGCGCGCCCAAACGCCACGCCAGGCTTTGGAGCCAATCCCAGGCGCCCGGCGGGCTTTGCGTTCGCGGGCATCCGGGCTGCTGGCCGGCCCGCGCAGGCGCAAAGCCGCCGCCAGCGCCTGCCCCTTAAAAGGGGCTGACCACCCGGAAGCCCGCCATTCGGCACAGGCTTCCACATTGCTAACCTCGGCAGCGCAGCAGCAGGAGAGGTACCGCTTGCCAGCTGAGCTGCCGGGGTAGCGCAGCAGCAACGAGCAGCGCTGCTGCTGCGCTGCTACAAAAGAAAAAAAAGAAGAAAGAAAAAACCGCACGCCGCAGCAGCAGGTAAGGTGCCGCTTGCCAGCTGGGCTGCCGGGGTAGCGCGGCAGCAGCAGTAGCTCTGCTGCTGCGCTGCTGCGCTAGCCAGCTGGGCTCCCCGGTAGCGCAGCAGCAGGTAAGGTGCCGCTTGCCAGCTGGGCTGCCGGGGTAGCGCGGCAGCAGCGAGTGGCTCTGCTGCTGCGCTGCTGCGCTAGCCAGCTGGGCTCCCCGGTAGCGCAGCAGCAGGTGAGGCACCGCTTGCCAGCTGGGCTGCCGGGGTAGCGCGGCAGCAGCGAGTGGCTCTGCTGCTGCGCTGCTGCGCTAGCCAGCTGGGCTCCCCGGTAGCGCAGCAGCAGGTGAGGTACCGCTTGCCAGCTGGGCTGCCGGGGTAGCGCGGCAGCAGCGAGTAGCTCTGCTGCTGCGCTGCTGCTCCGGCTGCAAAAAAAAAAAAAAAACCCGCAGGCCAGCTGAGCTGCAGGGCAGCGCGACAGCAGTAAACCAGCGCTAGCCAGCTGAGCTCCCTGGCAGCGCAGCAGCAGCAAGTACAGCAACACAGAAGGGCCCCGCAGGCCGGCGGAGCTGCCACCAGCTGAGCTCCCCGGCAGCGCAGCAGCAGCAGCCGGGGTAGCTCTTGGAGAGCAGGCAGCCCGGGTTTTACAGGAGCACCAGCAGCGGGCAGCAGCTTGGAACGGCAGCACCAGCAGCAGCAAGCGAGCGACGGCACCGTGGGGGCAGCACCAGACGGGGATTTTGCGGAGTGCAGCAGCGCTCCGCCAGGTTTGAGGGCGGCCCCTGGGCGTCAGAGGGTATACGGGTGGGGAGGGCACAAGAGGCGTGCCATAACCAGCGGGTATAGCGGATTCCCCCCTAGGGGTGGGGTACACAGGTAGCGGTGCTCAGCGCCAGTTCTAAGCCCCAGCCGCCTATTTAGTGAACAGGCATACGCGGGGCAAAGATGGCCCCCAGGCGGCGCAAGCCATCCACCCAGCCCGCCAAGGCACCTGCCGAGGCAAATCCCACCAGACGCAGGGGCCGCTCACTGGCAAATGGGGCTGGTACAGGGGGCACAGGCCAACATGTCGAACAGCAAGCACAGCCCCCCAACGCCAACACCAATGGGGGTGGGGACCCTCTGCCCAATATAACAACCAATCAGCCACTGGCGCATAACTACCTAGCTCACCCCCCGCCACTACCACCGCAGCAAAATAATTGGCAGAATTTTGGGCAGATGCTGGCCGTGCTATACAACCAGCTAGTGAATATGGCCCAGGTACCCGGGCTCAGCCACGGACTACCCAGCACAGCCACCACACCACAGGTGGGCTTGGTTCCCCCAGTGCCGGTTGATAACCCAGGTCCTGTTTTTTACAAACTAACATTGTGCCTGCAGCGCCAGTAACCACTCCGGCTCCCACGCTGCAGGTTAGCTCGGAACCCTCAGCGGCCGCGTCCATCCAGGCTCCCGCACCGCAGGGCCAGGGAGCACAAGCAACAGTGGCTAACGTCGGGGCATCCACATCAGATGCTGTGGCAGCACCCTCGGCGCCCGAGGACGTGAGTGACAGCAACCTGTCTACCCCCGAGAGAGGAGCGCGTACGCGCCGAAAGAGGAAAAGGCGTGCGTCCAGCCGTGCCGGGAGCAGCCGAAGCCGCAGAGGGGATTCACCCTCCGACTCATCTACAAGTGAGTCTTCCTCCGATGAGGAGGAGAGGGCCAGGGGTTACTGGGGGGTAGCAGCACACACACCAGGCTTGCCACGTTGGGCCGCGCGCGCCAGGGCAAGGTTCGCTGAATCAAAAGGGGGGGAGGAGACACCAGCCCCAGCCCAAGGGGGTCGCCAGGGCGCACCCTTCACAGATGAGGAGGACCCACCTGGGCTACACATTAGTAGAAGGGTGAGGAAAGCGATTTTGCAGGGTTACTACGTGGACGTTTTTACATTGTTAAAGGCAGAGGAGGAGGAGGGTAAAGTTAAACCTAAGGGCACCCGACGTAAGAAACCCAAAACCTATAATGCGGAGAGAACATTCGAGAACTGGTTAGAGGGTTTTGTAGAGTTCGCCAGCATTGTCCAAGCGGCCTACCCCGAGAGGGCTTGGCACCTAACTAATCATCTAAAAAACGTATTATGTGCACGAAGGAAGGCTGGGGAGGCGGCGGCTATAGCTTACGACGAGAATTTTAGACAGAGAGCGTCCAACAACCCATCGACTAGATGGGACTTGTTGAACAACAAAATTTGGCTATGGGAGGTAGGGCCTTATCTGAAAGGCAGGCAAGACGGGGGTAGGGCAACCCGTGGGTATAGGAGAGAATCGTCCAAAAGGACCTGCTGGGAATTCCAGGTGGGCAAATGCAGTAGGGCGAAATGCAAATTTGATCACGAGTGTGATACATGTTACGGCCCGCACCCCAGGGTGTCCTGTCACAGACAAAAATCTATCCAGCAGCCCTTTCGGGGTAACAGGCCCCCTTCTAAACCAAATATCACGGGGGACATTGCAGCCTCAACTTCAGGCCAAGGCCAGACCCTCTCTACAGGCCGAAAATAAGGGAGCTCGGCCGGCTGGCCTACTGAACCTGGCCAACACCCCGGTAAAGCCGGCAGCCCTTGCCCCACTACTCTTAGCATATCCCAGGAGAAAAGAAGCCCTTTACTTATGGGAAGGCTTTACCAGAGGGTTTAGGATCCCATATGTGGGTCCGCGGACGCCTTTTGACGCCCCCAACCTGAAATCGGCAAAAGACCACCCTCAGATTGTCAAACAGAAGATTAATAAGGAAATAGCAGCGGGCAGGATGGCCGGACCTTTTGAAACCCCCCCATTACCAAATTTTAGGGTATCCCCCCTCGGGGTAGTTCCCAAAAAGACACCCGGGGAATACCGATTAATACATCACTTATCATACCCCAAAGGGGCGTCTGTAAACGACGCCATTCCCCCGGAATTATCATCCGTGAAGTATGCCACTTTCGATCAGGCCATTGATTTGGTCAGGGCCCACGGTAAAGGGGCCTGGCTCGCTAAATGTGATATTCAATCCGCGTTCCGTTTATTGCCAGTCCACCCGGACGACTTTGCTTTACTAGGCAGCAAGTTCGAAGGGAAATGGTATGTAGACAAAGCCATGCCATTCGGCTGCTCCATCGCCTGTGCGGCATTTGAAACATTTAGTTCATTCATTGAATGGGCCGCTCAACAAAGGTCACAGGGTGGGGCCATCACACACTATTTAGATGACTACCTCTTGATAGGCAGAAGGGACACTAGGGAGTGCTGGACTCTCCTTCACATGTTTCAAAGCTTGACAGCAGAGATAGGGGTCCCGCTAGCCAATGAAAAAACGGAAGGCCCAGCAACGGTAATGACTTATCTGGGCATTGAGATTGACACAGTGGCGGGGGTGTCCCGCCTCCCGCAGGATAAGCTGAGGGCGCTAAAAGAGCACATCACCAACACCCTCCAAAAAACTAAGGCCACACTAAGGGAGGTACAGTCACTGCTAGGGCACCTGAACTTCACATGCCGGGTGGTGGCGCCGGGAAGGGCATTCTGCGCTAGACTAGCCAGAGCCACGGCAGGGATCATTGCCCCTCACCACCATCTGAGACTAAATAAGGGGATAAAGCAAGACCTTAGGGTCTGGCTTACCTTTCTAGAAAGCTTCAATGGCACAGTAATCTGGCGACAGCCCTGCCACCTTGGGGATGCACTACAGGTACACTCCGACGCAGCGGGCGCCGTTGGGTTCGGGGTACACCTTAGGGGGCGATGGTGTGCGGCCAGATGGCCCGAGGCTTGGCAGGGGAGGGACATCCTCAGGGACATGACGTTCCTGGAACTATTCCCCGTAGTGGTAGCAATCACCATCTGGCATAACCAGTTGCAGAACAAGAGGGTCAGGTTCTGGTGCGACAACCAAGCAGTAGTCGCTGTCATCAACCGCCAGTCTGCCAGATCTGAACGGGTCATGCAGCTGGTGCGTAGGATGGTTCTGCTGTGTTTAAAGTTCAACATACACTTTACAGCCAAGTTTGTGCCGGGGCTGGACAACGGGATGGCAGACGCATTGTCTCGCTTCCAGTTCGACAGGTTCCGTCACTTGGCACCACAGGCGAACCCCGACCCGGACCCATTCCCCGAAGAGATGTGGAACCTTGGGAACGGGATGTAATCCAGGGAGCCCTCGATTCCGTCGCACCTAACACCCTAAAAGCGTACACCAGGGCATGGGAGTCATTCAAGGGCTTCGCTGCAAGCCAGGGCATCCCCGTCAATACCCCAGCAGACGAGCTAGTAACCCTTAAATACCTACACTCTTTGCGGAGGGAAGGAAAGTCTGTCAGAGCACTGAGGGTGCACCTGGCTGCCATCTCCTTCTTTAGTGAACTCAGTGGCAACCGCGATCCAGGCAAGAGCCCACTCCTAAGGAGAGCACTAAAGGGGTGGGGAAGGCAAACACCCAGGGTTCCCGACAAAAGGAAACCCCTCACACTCGATATCCTAGAAGCTATACTAAACCAGCTGGGGCCATTATGCTGGTCAGGGTATGAAGCAACCTTATTCCAGACGGCATTCACGCTGGCATTTTACGGGGCATTCCGTGTGGGCGAACTTGTAGCCAATTCACGGGATGACACGAAGGGCAGGGCGATACGCATCTCTGATGTTACAGTAGAGCCCGGTCAGGCCTGCCTATTATTGAGGTCATCCAAAACAGACCAAGGCGGTGCCGGCACGAGTGTCAGGCTGCGTGCGCAGCCCCGCCAACTGCCATGCCCCGTACGGGCTTTGTCGGCCTTCCTGAAAGTAAGGCCGAGCAAAAAGGGCCCATTACTGATTCACAGAGACGGCCACCCATTAACTAGGTACCAATTCGCTGGGGTTCTCAAAAGGGCGTTAAGCAAGGCGGGGCTCCGACCTTCAGATTTTGGCACACACTCATTCCGTATCGGTATGGCATCCCAAGCAGCAGCACTGGGAATCCCTCCCCAGCACATTCAACAGATGGGTAGGTGGAAATCCAACGCTTACCAAGGTTACATACGCCAAGTTGAACAGTCCACCTTGACTTCGTTTCTGTTCTAGTTCTTACCGCAGGTGCAAGGAAACAGGTCTGGATCATCGGACATAGCATAGTGCACTGGGCGGCTGTACGGGCGGCAAGATCTCCGGCCGGTGAACACCTGGGCCTCGCACAGGCTATTCAAATTGTATGGCTGGGTAACAGGGGGATGCTTTGGGACCGCCTGCTACCAACCTTTTGGAGGCGGGTCAGGGAGCGGAGCCACCCAGATGCCTTGATTGTACAACTAGGCGCGAATGACCTTCCGGAGCGTAAGGGGGTCGACCTCATTCTTAGCATGAAGGCCACCCTGGAGTTCCTGCATGATTCATTCCCTGACATGACTATTTTGTGGTCAGACCTCCTGCAGCGGAGGGTTTGGAGGGGTGCCAGGTCCAACAGGGGGGTGGAGAGGGCCCGCAAAAAGGTCAACAGAACCATTGGTAATGTGGTGTCACAATGGGGTGGGATAATAATCCACCACCATGACATCTCCTTCAGGGAGGACAAGCTTTTCCGGCGGGACGGGGTACACCTGTCAGACATGGGCACGGGACGGTGGCTAGACAGCCTTAAAACAGCAATTGGTAGATGGTATGAGCTGCAGTATTCTGGCGGGAGGTGAAGGTACTCACCTCTGGTGGCGGTTTGGCGGCATTGGGACCGGACCCAGGTGGAGGTGGCCGGCGGACGGAGCCTGCCTGGCTCAGAAGAAACAGGTGGCAACGGTGGACCCAAGAGGGAGCCGTGAATGCCCCGGCTCGGGAGGGATAGCAGACGGCCTCTCTGCTCAGCTCGACGAAGGAAAACTCGAAGGAGTCTGCACCCACGGGGGTTTCCAGGAGCTGAGTATCTAGGGCACCGCCACCTGTTGGGGGCGCCACCTGGAGTATCGGGGGACAGGCGGGTCCCCCGATAGGTTGGATCCGACCCTATGCCTTGCCAGAGTACTGCAGATTGTCACCTAATCAATAAAGCTGTGGCCTCCACAATTTGCCCACAAATACAGTTGTCTCTGTGTCGTCAATGGTTTGGGGCAAGCACAAGGCTCGGCGCTGGACCACAAAACACAGACCTGACTTACCTGGTCTGGCGTTGTGGGACGCAGCCCGGCCGGTGCGTGGTTGCCCTAAGATGGCGCCTGGCCCAGCGCGCCCAAACGCCACGCCAGGCTTTGGAGCCAATCCCAGGCGCCCGGCGGGCTTTGCGTTCGCGGGCATCCGGGCTGCTGGCCGGCCCGCGCAGGCGCAAAGCCGCCGCCAGCGCCTGCCCCTTAAAAGGGGCTGACCACCCGGAAGCCCGCCATTCGGCACAGGCTTCCACATTGCTACCCACCCACCACACCCTGGAAGTTCTACATTTGGTTATGTAACTAAAGAGGTGCTTGTTGTATCTTGTCACAGCCTTGGCGGTTTGGCGGCATTGGGACCGGATCCAGGTGGAGGTGGCCGGCGGACGGAGCCTGCCTGGCTCAGAAGAAACAGGTGGCAACGGTGGACCCAAGAGGGAGCCGTGAATGCCCCGGCTCGGGAGGGATAGCAGACGGCCTCTCTGCTCAGCTCGACGAAGGAAAACTCGAAGGAGTCTGCACCCACGGGGGTTTCCAGGAGCTGAGTATCTAGGGCACCGCCACCTGTTGGGGGCGCCACCTGGAGTATCGGGGGACAGGCGGGTCCCCCGATAGGTTGGATCCGACCCTATGCCTTGCCAGAGTACTGCAGATTGTCACCTAATCAATAAAGCTGTGGCCTCCACAATTTGCCCACAAATACAGTTGTCTCTGTGTCGTCAATGGTTTGGGGCAAGCACAAGGCTCGGCGCTGGACCACAAAACAAGTTTATTGAAATCACAGAATAAAATAAATATAAGAAATACTTTATATTCAGCTGTTTCATTTCTATAATAAAGCTATTTATTTATTTATTTATTTATTTATTTATTTATTTATTTATTTATATACTGCCTGTCTTCCAGAGGAACTCCGGGTGGTTTACAACAGGGATGCAAACAGGAATACAAAGGAAAAAACAACAACAATAATAAACATATAAGAACATCATACTGAAACATCATTATAAAACCACCAAAAAATTTGGCATGATGGCGGGGCAGGAGAAGGAAAAAAAATCAAATTAACTGTCGCCAAAATCATCCCGAAACAGCCAAGCCTTAAAGGCGGCAGGGACGGTGCAAGGCACAACTCACTCGGGAGATGGTTCCAAAGCGCAGGGCCAGCCACAGAGAAGGCTCGGTTACGTGTCACAGTTTTCCGAGCCTTCCTGGGTGTGGTCACCCGAAATGAGAGTGCCCACGACATTCTGATAGGTTGGGCCTCAGTTGATCTTTGGGAGATTCACTCTGCCAGGTATTCAGGTCCCAAGCCGTGGAGGGTCTTATAAATTAAAACCAAGATCTTGAATCTTATTCGGGACTCAACGGGTAACCAACGCAAGCAAGCCAGCACTGGGGTGATGTGGTCATATCGACACACACACACCTCCAGTCTGGCTGCAGCATTTTTCACCCGCTGAAGTCACTGAATTAGAGTCAAGGGCAACCCCACTTAGAGAGTGTTGCAATAGTCTATTCTCGAGATCACAAGTGCTTGCACTACAGTTCTCAGGGAGTCCTCATCCAGATACGGATGAATCTGGGCAATTTGCTGTAGATGAAAAAAGGTGGTCCTGGACACGGCAGCCACCTGGGCCTCCATAGAAAGAGCCGGTTCCAGGACCACGCCCAGATTCCGGACACTGCCTGCCAGCTGGAGGCAAACACCCTCCAGACTGGGGAGAGGGCCTCTGCATTCGGACAAAGGAGCCCCAAAGAACATAATCTCGGTCTTCTCTGGGTTGAGTTTGAGTCTGTTAGTCCTGGTCCATTCCATGACCGCATCCAGGCATAAGTCGAGGGTCTGAACAGCCTCAAATGCAGAGGTGGAAAAGGAGAGATAAGAGCTACATGTCATCAGCATACTGGTGACAGCAAACTCCAAATCTCCTAATGACCTCAGCCAACGGCCTCATATAGATGTTGAACAGCATGGGGGAGAAAGCCAATCCCTGTGGAACCCTACTTGGGAGCATCCAAGGAGCCGACAACTCACCCCCCCCCAGCTGCACATGCTGAGGCCGGATCCCCAGGAAGGATCGGAGCCAACTGAGCGCAGTGCCCCAGATCCCCACCCTGGAGAGCCGGTCTGGCAGGATACCGTGGTCGATGGTATCAAAGGCCGCTGACAAATCCAGAAGGACCAACAGGGTAGAGCAACCCCTGCCAGCCCCCTGGAGGAGGTCATCTTGCAATGCGACCAAGACTGTCTCAGTCCCCTGACATGGCCTGAACCCAGACTGGAATGGGTCAAGTACTTGTTCTTCCTCTAGGAATGACTAGGGCCGGACAGCGGCCACCCTCTTGATGACCTTGCCCAGGAAGGGAACATTGGCAATCAGACGATAATTAGCCAATTTGTCCAACGCCTGGCCAGGTTTCTTTAGGGTGGGCTTCACCACTGTCTCCTTCAGGCAAGAGGGAAAACCCCCCTCCCTGAAGGAGGCAGTGGAAATAATAGAAGCCCACTCAGGCATGCTTCCTCCCACAGATTTAATAAGCCGAGTTGGGCAAGGATCGAAGGGGGACGCCGCCGATGAGCCAGGGCCCTGGATGAGACAGGCCCAAACTCAACCAGACGAGGAGACCAAGGGGGTGCAGCGCCGGGGATACTGAAGGATAGGCCAAGGCAACCGGAGTCAAGACTGGATCGGATGGCCTCAATTTTTGATCTAAAAAAGGCTGCAAATGTCTTGCTAGTGAAATCACTAGGAGGAGGCATAGACTGACCAGGATTGGTGAGGTCGCGAACCACATGAAACAACTCCGCCTGGTGGTTCGAGGCCTCAAAGATGTTCAAAATTAATCAAATATTTTGCTGTTTAACTATCACTGAAATTCCTTCTCTAACTAGATAGCACAGAAACAGTAAATAATACATCTACACTAGAGATGAGCATGAAATGGAAATACAGTGTTTCGTTCCATTTCATTTCAGTCTTCATTTCATTAATAATGGATTTTTTAAAAAAGAATTTTCATCATGAAATGAAATGAAATGAAATGCTTCATAAGGCTATAAATAATTGGGGAGCTTTTCTTTTTTTATTCAACAGGGAGTCTACTGTCCTAAATCAAATACCGTTAGACCTTCCAATCAATTTGCTTTCAAGCCAAGAACCCTCTGTAAAGAAGCTAGAAATCTAATGGCTACCTGCTGCATAGAGAGATCAGAGAGACAAGCCCAACAGCTGATCAGCATTGTAGCAAGGAAAGAAAGGAAAATGTTAAAAAAAAAACCTCCACAGTCCTACTTAATCAGGACAGGAAAACAATAAGTTTAAATCAACTTGTAAACACAGCCAGAGAAGGGAAGAGTTCAGCTCCTGGCTAGCTAGAGGCAGATCAAGATAAGCTATCTCAACAGCTGACATGCAGGAAAAAATGAAAACAAATCAATCATTTTAAAAATAAACCTCTTGTTCTTAAGATGGCTGGATCTAGAGGCTACAATGAATTGTTTCATTTCTGAAAGAAAAAATGGTGTTTTGTTTTGTTTCATTTCTTGAGAACACACTGTTTGCTGTTTTGTTTCATAAGGTTTTGCAAGGTTACGATATGATGAAACAGTGTGTTGTTTTTTGTAAGGTGCCCATCCCTAGCCTACACTTGCATTTCAGTTCCTAACTCTACATTATCTAGTCCCTATCTGTCCTTATCTAAACATTATAAACACATACAGTAATATATATACAACTAGCCCCATCCACAAGCTATTTGATTGGCAAAACAAATCTGATGATTAATATGCATAAGTTGAATTTACATTTTGCTACATTGATCATAAGTTGAAATTGACTTGACTGCACATTGTTGTTGTTGTTGTTGTTGTTGTTGTTGTTGTTGTTGTTTTTGTTTTTGTTTTTGTTTTTGTTTTTGTTATTATTATTATTATTATTATTATTATTATTATTATTATTATTATTATTATTATTATTATTATTATTATTATTGGTTCTCTAGGACAAAATAATCTCAAACATGCCTCCTTGATGAAGTTCAGAATCCCCAGAGGACTTCTATGAGACACTTTCCCTGCTTGTTGTGTTTCCCTTGAATATGGGCCAGGCAGAGATATGAATTCTGCTGCATTCACACAACAGTACAACATGAAGAGTAAATGTGAAAACAAGAGAAGTGTTTCCCCCTTTCTCTTTCCCCATTTTTCCATTTTTAAAATATGTGATGTGTTCAATTTGCTGGGGTTTTTAAAATTAAGTCTTTATTTTACTATCAGTAACTATCACTGGATTAGATATTGATTCATAGATGTGCCAGCTTTTATTTTTTTCTTAGTTCAGATCTCTGCTTTAATTCAGAAACTGGCAACAGAAAACCATTTCAAGAGGGCATTGAAGTAATTTTCCAGAGAGGTCGCTTTAAAAATATATATACTGATCTGGCTTCCCTGTTGCTTCAGTTAGACTGGTTTCAGAGGCAACACAGAAAGCTGCTCACAAAAGGTAAGACTAGGCAGTGTGTTGTATTTACACAATGGGCAGCAGCACTTCATTCAAAGAGAGTTTAAAGCTGGATATAAATTGGCTGGTCTCTAACATGAGCTGCCAAGCAGTGATAGAGTTTTATGGGGTTTGTTTGTTTGTTTGTTTGTTTGTTTGTTTGTTTTTAACTATTTGCATGTTGGCAGTTTCCCTTTACAGAGTGAACTCACCGGCAGAGCTGTACTCTTTGTTTATCTCTGAAGCATGGGATCTCATGTCCCCAAAGGCACTCAAGATTGATGAGGTGGAACTTCATAAGGATGGCTGTGGGCCTTACCATTGTGTCTAACCTAGAGACAGAAAAAAAAACCCCCAAACATAACAGTGAGCAGTTGCTGCTGCCAGAGGCAAAGGAGATGGCTACTCAGGATGCTGGTTGTTGTAGCTGTGCTTCAAGAATCACTGTGTGTTGAGAGCATTAGACTGGCCTCAGGATTATGCTGGCTAATTGGCAGGAGGCAAGCACAGATGCTTACTTGTACTAAATATCTGCAGGAGTGGGTAGATCTTCTAACCTTCCACTTGAAAGATGAAAAAGGGAAAAAAAGTGGGGGGAGGCAGGAGCAGGCTGGGGAAACCCTCAAAATTCCCCATAACAGTTCTTTCTGTCCTTGAGACTGAAATGTTTGTTGTTAACTGATAATAATAGTTTGTGAGATTTGATTTTTTTTGAAGATCAGAATGTAAAGACTTGTCTGCCATTGCAGATGCAATACTAAAAGGATTATTTATCTCAAGACGTCAGTCTTGGTAATATGGACATTCTGTGAACATAGCACTTCATTGTTATTCATGTGCAGAAGGAAATATTTATTTATTTTTTTGTTAGACACACATTCCACTTTTCTCAAATGAGACTGACGGCATGTTTCAGCCTTATAGCATTTTAACATCACACCACATCAGGCACTGTATCAGTGTATTTCCGTGTGCACAGTGGGTAATGGAAACTGGCTTTTCTATATGGAGCTCAAGACTCAAATCCTTATGCTGCACATATTTTCAGGTTAAAATTCAGTTCATGTTTGCCAAATTATACTGTGGATGATTTGTAGAAAAATGATAAAGCAAAAGAAAAACATATTTCAAAGTCATATTGCATGGATTGTGATGGGTATATACCCCTCCCCTTAGTTTAGTTTGCAATGGGGTCCAACCAAGTCAGTTTCCCACAATAGAAAGAGATTATCATAAACTTGGTTCTCCAAATCTTGGGGCATTTATTCTGAGTTCTTCTGGTATGTCTCAGAATCTTTTCATTCCCTCTTTTGTTCACCAAATAATTTTTTTTATTTAGTATTAGCAGAAGAATGGCCCTGAAAAGAAAAACTGTGCATTTGTAGACATAGTTTAGTTTTGGAGAATCACAGAATTAAGTTCAGCCTCTACAGGCCAGGGTTAATGATCCAAATTGGGGACTAAAGAGAAAGGAGAACTGGTAGTTGATGGTAGTGAATGGATAGTATTTTTAATTTTACCTCATGCATGGTACAAGTGGATTTTGTCTTATCCCAATATTTGAGTGCAGGGTGCTCCTCTGCTTCAGTTATGAGCTATCATGATTCAAGGGAAGACTAAGGACCAAACAAGGGAGCTTTCCCCCCTAAAGTCTGAGGGACAAAGTTATGCATGTATGTATGTGTAAGAGGAATTGTGTAAGCTACTGCAACTAATTGTGGATAAATAATTAGGTGCCTACTGTACTGGCACATGATGGGGGACATAACAGGACGCACGACTAGCATTTATTTGTGAGTACTGGATATTTGACTGACAAAATCCCAGTGATTTGTCAGGTATCGCAGCAAATTATGTGATTTTGTCTAATAAGTTACAATATTAAAATATTATAAAAGTCATGATCCTACTGTTAGTCAAAGCTACCACTGATCCAATGACACAATGGGATTTAAACAATTATTGACTAGCTATTCAGAAATTGATTTAGTAAATTTCCTCTAGCTGTGACTGGCAACAGGATACATACCACTGTAATATTTTGAAACCATCAAATTTTAAACACTTTAAAAACAGCTGACTCCAATGGAATAGAGAAGAATGGCATTGCTAGCATTTTATCTTTCATGTTCCCTACTGGGAACAGGTTCATTTATGTGAAAGATGGAAGAGAATTCAGCATGACATTTCTTGGCTAATAGTAAGCCAGGCAAGACATAAACTCAGACACAGCATAGATTTTTGAGAGAACTGGTCTCAAAACCAGCTATTGAACTTGGAATTAGAGATGGGCACGAAAACAGAAAAATGGTGTTTTGGTTTTTGTTTGTCTGTTTCGGTTTGTTTCCGTTTGTCGGGGATTTTTTGAAAAATTTCGTTACCGTTTTTCATTTTTCGTTTGTCATTTCTACCCGCTTTTTGCGCAATTTTTAAAGCATTTCCGTGCGCAGGCATCCCCCAACACCCCAGACCAGAGGGAAAACACTAAAAAAAAAAAGGATGCTGGCACAGACACAGTATAGACTAGGTATGCAGGGAGGCTGCAAAGGCAGCGGCGGGCGTTGCCCAGGGTGCAAGGCAGCCACAGAGTGACTGCACTGTGGGGCAAGGGAGGGTACTCACCGAGAGGTACGCAGCACGCATGCACAGAGGGAGGCTGTAGGACTGAAGCTAGAGTCGCAGAGACAGCAATCCCACCCTAACTCCCACCAGAGACTGCAAGGAGGACGGAGGCTGCCAGAGCTTTTTATGCCCTCTGTGGCTGCCAGACCTGCCCGCCCAGTCTTCAACCTGGGCATGCTATTGGTTGAACATGATCCCACATCACATGGCTTGCCTCCATTTTGTGGCTGGTGGCGACATCCATTTTAAAGGGAAAAGAAAAATACATTGCGTTGGGAGAAGACAAAAACAAACGTTTTAAGGCCCCCAAGCCCCCTGGTAGGTATTATGATGTTGGGATTCCTTCTTGGGATATCCTTAGATATGAATAATCTCCCAGATCAGCTGAGAGATTAACAGTGAAGGAATGCAATGAGTACTCGAACACACAGGGATCTTTTGGTGCCTTGCATCAGAGGAGAACAGGCAGGGAGGCTTGTCGGTAACTTCCTTCTCTCCTCCTCCTGAGCTCGGCTATTTTATTAACTATCACAAATCACACACACGTCAGCAGAGACCCATTCAATGATTTTACAGCTTGTGTTTTCTGGACATGCTCAGTAGACTAGGATTATCTTATATTCCTTGGTATGCAACCCCTACACTTTTTCCGTGGCCATCTTTAACTAGCCCTGTTCTCAGCTCTTATTGGTCAGCCTATTACCCAATAAGAGACTGTTTATTGGTGTGACGTATAAACCCATAGTGATTGTCTGAGACTTTTCAGAGCTAGGCTGACAAAGCATAGGCAGAGCATTAAAGGCAGATTCCCACATTATCAGACAATATAAATAATTATCGGTGCGTTTTTATGGATGTCCAGGGCGTTTTTTAACATTTAAAACAGCTCATTTCATTGCGCTTCGCCATTAACGGAAACGAAACGTAACGACCACAATTTTCATGGTTCTGTTCGTTTCGTTTCATTTTCATCACAATTTTCGTTTGTCGTTTCGTTACGTAATGGAAACGACAAACGGTAACGGAAACGAAAAATTTTTTGTTCCGTGCCCATCACTACTTGGAATGTGTAATGGATTTTAGAAGTAGGGAAGCCTTTCTCTAGGCCAATTGTAAACTATGCCAATATAAAGTGTAGTTTCATTTCAAGCAACTAAGGCTTATCTCAGTGCATATGTAAACATTAGCCAAAGCCACATTCCAGCCAGAAGCAAGTAAAACCTGATTGGTCCAAGAAGCAACATATGACTGTTTCCCCATGCTGTGAACAGTCTGTGTGAGAGAAGATGGGACTTTTATTGAATGAATTTTATGGCTGAAGGATGAACTGAAGATTCGAGAGGTAGGTTAGAAATTAGGTAGTGAGGTTTTTTGCCTAATTGTTAGGGAAGGAACCATGCTTTGTTATTTTGAAGTATGAATTATATTCCTGTGTAATTCCTATTGCTAAATAAATGCCTTTATATTTTATTGGTGCTTTGGAAGTTATTTTGAAAGCAATACAGCAGACAGACGGGGAGACAATCATCAAATGAAATGCATAAAGAAAAGGACCCATGTGAGCTTCAATCTCCAGGTTCTTGCATTAATTGGCTATGGTTAATTTGTTGCAGAGGGCACCTGGGTAGAGATTAATAAGCCCGTTCCATTATAGAATGAACTGTTGTAGTACATTCACTGGTGGGCATTTCCCATGCAGAGGTGCTACATGGAGTGTTCCTCTACAGGGTTCCAGCCTACAAGACATCTTTTCTAGACAAACCATCCATTCTTTCTTCCTAAATTTTGTCCCCCATTCAATCATCAGTATTCCATTGCTACTCAGTATTCATGGGCTGCTTTGTGACCCTTCAGATTCCTTCTGTAAAGTTTTTCATACTTCTAAAACCATTAGTTATTTATTTCAGTATTTTAACCCACCCTGAATCAGCAGATTTCACGGTTGCATGTAATCCGTGACAACATTTTAAGAAAGTACTAACTCATGCCTGTAATAGGCCAACTTTGATAAATCCTCAGGAATTTCAGGCTGCCCCCAATGAAGGGAACACTTACCTTAGTACTGGAATATTTGTAGTGCTGACTCTACACTGACTAAAATGTGGGAAGATGCATAATAGAAAAAAAGTATTTGTTTCTCCACAAGTATACTGTTCCCAGAAGGTGGCCAATTCAACTGATCTTAATGATAGGAATGAATAAATAGGTTTGTATACTGTACTTACTTCTCTAACTCTTATCTCATTTTATCTCACATCTTTCTTTTTCTCTAACTCTTAGGCTGAGACTTAAACATGTGGGCTCCCTCATTGGTTCACGGCATTAACACTTTATGTCCTCCAGCACAATGGCGGCTCCACTCATGAGCTCTTCATGGGCGGGGCTTCTTTGCCCACCCAGGCGAAAAGGGTGCAAAGTCTTGCACCATTTGTGTAGGCTGTTGGGGCAGGGGGCAAGCCTATTTAAGGCCGTGCGTGGTCACCGCCCTCTGCCTGCACACTTCAAAGCTCCCCTCCCTATTTTGTAGATGGTGAAGCTTGCTGGTCGCTTCGGGGCTGGATGGGAATTTTTGGCTCACTCAAATTGGCCCAGAGTGACAGTGTGTTTTTGCCCATCCCATCATCTGCAAGGGCCTTTTCACACGACCCCTAAGATCCGCTGGTCCCTTAAATTCGGACCAAAGATCTTAGGGGTTCGTTGCCCTTCCTTCCTCCCCACCAGAGAAAGAGGGGAAAAAATGCAGCTCACCTGGAGGAGCTTCCCGGAGCTCCGTTTCTCTTCCGTTTCTCTTCTGCTTGCTTTTTTTCCTCCCACCTCTTCTCTTAAAGGGGCAGGAGGCAAAAAAAAAAACACAAGCAGAAGCCAGGAGAGCCCTGCACTGACCAGATTAAATCCGGACCTGGGGATTTTCACCCACCTCAAGCAGGTACAAGATAGTGCAGCTGGGTCGCGCTTAGGTGGGCGGGGTCGCACTTAATTGTCTGCAAAGTCCGGAGCTGGTGGGAAAACACTTGTAAGGTCCGGACCTTGCAGCCATTTCCTGTGGAGCTTAGGGGTCGTGTATAAAGGCCCTAAGGCACGGCTGGGTATAAGAAAATCAAAATTTTTCCCTTATTGGTCACAATTAGTGGTTAGTGCAAGTGGTCTGTTAATTCTAGTATGTCCGTCCATTATGGAGCATCATTAAGGTGCTTGGAAGACCCCATGGATGCATTTAATAAACTAGAATTAGCAATAGGTATAGCTAAATAGGAGCCTCTGTCAGGTAAATGAGGCCTGCCAATGGTTATGAGATTCTGGAGGGTAAGAAGGCTCTAGTACCTGCTCTGCATCTTACCCGAGGCATTTTACATCATGCCGGTCGAATCTCTTAAACTGGAGGGACTGGCCAGTTATAACCCCTAATGGAGCTAATCACTTGCACTACAACACAGGCCTTCTTTAATCTACAGTTATCAGTACAGTTAATTAATATTGTTAATAAATTGTGACCCTTATTAAATCCAAAAAACTTTGTCTCTTTATTTCATTCTGGGTGGGCAAACACATTTGGCTATGAAGGGGTAGTTGCCACAGGGGTATATACGGAAAGGCACTTATTCTGTTACCTAGACTCCAAGCTGTTTATGGCTTTGAAAGTCACCACAAACATTTTTCGCTTTGACTAGAAATACGTAGGCATTGGGTGAAATTCCTATAAAACAGGTGTCTGGTGATATCAGTAGGATAATCTTGTCAGTGGCCTAGTGGCTGCATATTTCACTAGCTGCAGCCTCCACATTATCTTCACGAGCAGTTCCAGATAGAATGCATTATAGTAAACCAAAAAGGAAATTTCTTATAGGTACATGAAATATTGTGGCTAGATTGTCACTGTTTAGATTGTTTGGAACTAACTGGCCAGCCAAAGGTGTCACAAGATCATTTTGTCTACACAGGAGAAAACACAGGGATTTTGCCTTCATATAGAAGAGATTTTTCACCCATTTCTGGGATGTGGGAAATAATGATTAAGAGAGCACCTTATCTGTTGTTCTACTTCAGTTTGCTGGCCTTTATATTGTACATTAGAGCTAGTCCAGATAACAGTCTATTGCACACCTCACCTGACACAGATGGGAAATATGACAGAGAAAAATAGAGGTGGTATTATCAGCATACTGAGGACATTATGCGCTACAGTTCTTGATGATCTCTCTCAGTTTCGGTGATATCATCTATGCAATTTTGGGCCTCCCTCAGGATTCCCACTATTCCCAAGAAATGAGTTCACTATTAGTATAGAACATTAATTCAAATATATAGAGCAGCAGATAGTATAGCAGATAATTTCATCTATCAGATGCTGATTATGTCAATGTGTGATATGCCCAGAGCTTTGGAAGATTAGTGAATAATGGCCGAAAGAAGACCTAAGTTAGCTGCCAAACTAAACTACGTACAAACTAAAGAATGTAGAGTGTCAGTTCTTGTTAAGTCTGTTTAGAATGTTATGTAACTGTTAAAATTACAGTTTTTAAGATAACTCTTTGCAACAAATTTAATTTGTTGCAAATTGGGGCAACAAGTTAAATTTTAACAAATTTGTTTTGAGCCCTGGATATGACACGCATTAAAAACCAAAGTGTTAAGCCAGAAGACTTTCAGGTCTAGAGATACACTTTCCTTTGGGGTGAAGAAGAGGTACACATAGAATCTGATGAAGTAGAATAGCGATAGGTAAATTCCATTTCCATCAATATGTTAGGTACAAATTAGAGATGGGGATGAATTGAAAAAAAGATCACATTCTCTAATAAATTTGGCTGATTCATCCATTCATATTTGTCATACATTAATAAAGTCTCCCAATGATCACACATTGATGATTTTTAAGCAATTGTTGATTCATTAATCCGTTAGACCATAAAATGGCCCTCAAGGTCCACAGAGACAAAACATTTGGAGGGAAGCTTCCTCTGCCTCTCTTATACAATCCCTCCAAGTTTGGTAGAGATTGGGTTTCTCCAACCCAGTTGCTACTTTGTCCATGTATGATATAGATGTCTTAAACCCAATATTCACCAAACATGGGGAGATTATAGAGATGAGCTGGGAAAAGTTTATCTGGAAGTTTGGTGTCTCTTAGTGCCTGGGGGACACTTTCCTGGAAAGGCCTATTTGGGGTTGGATAGATTGGTGGTTTGGGTCCCAATTCTCACCAGGGCATGTAGAGTAGAGTCAAGAGATGCTTACCTCCAAATATGGTGACCCTAAGTGTCTTGGGGGGCATTTTATAGCATTTTAAAGTGGAAGCAAATTGATTCAAGAAGTCATCAACTCATCACTGGCAATTCATTGGTTTATTGATTCATTGCTTTATCAGCCCTAATGAATCATGAATCATGAATCGCAATTCCTTCCCATTTCTAGAACATATATATGCAGAGACTTTTCAAGTATTCTGGGGCACCCACAGTGCAAGGTGTTAGAGCACAAGAAAAGCCTACGTTTGAAAAATCCATACACACGTGTCTTCCTTTGGAGGCTCCCATGACAAATATATTACACAACATGAAGCCGTGACCTTAAATGTGGGGCCAGATTGACATTTTGACTGTATCCCTTTCTCCGGTACACAATGCATGCAAAGTGGGATATAGTGATTCTGTTAAGTTCCACAGCAGAAGTCACTGGCTGATATTGAAGCCTTTGTTCATTAGAACTCAATATATCTTTTGCAGATTTCACTTCTTCATCCCATACTCCATAGCTTGCTTCTCTTCTTTCCTCTGGAAGCCTAATTTTAGAATAAGACCAGAGTTCATCCTGAACACATTTTATGTGCCCTTTTCTGACAGTCTCATTCAGAGCAGTCTTCATTCACAAGACAATATTGATACTGGAGTTTTGGAAGCAAAACAATATTGTATGCTTTTTATTAGAAGTATTATATATGATCGTATGACATTATTTCCCCCCTTTTTGCTCACTATATAGCAAAGCCTGAGAATTAAACTTCTCTTTTATGTGCAGATCCTAGGAGGGAAACATATTTTGAGGGAAACTAGAAAGGGAGGGGAGAATGTAAGTGCTTTTTGATCAAAATAGAGAGGAAACTGCTTGTATCGCTTCATATAATCCTGTTATATTTCCTTCTGTATATAATGATAGGCAAATCTGCCTTTTAAATACTTAACAGAATCATTCCTCTAATGGAATACGGGCATATTTTTCCCATTTGTTTGCAGGTTGTGTTGCTCCTTTTAGAGTAATGTGTCTAAATAAGCCTCTGAAATATTTGTCAGTGTAGAACATTTTTATTAATTAGCTCTGCAGGAAAAAATATGTTTTCCAGACCTACTGTACTATTCATATAACATACATCCTGGGTTGCTAAAGCCATTTGCTCTTTTTATTTAAGCCTGCATTCATTCAATTCATATAGTAAGAATCAGTACTGTACTTGGAGACATGGTGAGAGCTGTTAAGGCAAAGAGAAACTTACCATAAGTTTTGCCGACTAGGGTTGACTGTATGGTGACCAAGAGTTGGGGCAGTGGGATGTTCTTTTGCCGCTAGGCAGGCATCAGCACGATCCCCAAAGTGACACCAGTCATCATTTCCCATGTCCTCCCCCCCCCCCGACTCCTGGCCTTTTGATGCACCACTGTTGTGCAAATGCAGTACACTGGGATGGTGTAGCATGAGAGTGGCCAGTATCTGGGGCAAGGCAATTATGGCACCCCATCACCTCATTGCTACATTTTTTTCTTTTAAAAATGTGTGCCCACACTATGCCACTGGTCAGAAGGGGCTTATAAGGGGCTTATAAGGGAGGTTGGGGTGGGAGAGAAAATGTCATAGTACAAAGGTAAGGTGAGCTGCTAACTGGCCTTGGCTCCTCCCTCTCCACCAACCTCCAAACACACTCATGACTCTCTGTCCCCCGATGCTTCCCAGGTTCTAGTTTGTGGGGACTTTCAACAGGATGGCCCTTTTTATGCTGTCCTGACCCACCAATTCAATACTTTTCAAACACTCAGTGGTGCTGGGGCAGCATCAACTTGGGGTTGCAACAGAAGGGGGCCATTCAGAAGACATTTCTCTCCCTCCTCCCTAGGCCCCTCTGGGAATGCATCCCAGATCTCCAGTGGAATTGCGCCCCAAATCTACTGAAAGAACATGGCTTGTTTAGCCTGCAGGAAAGAGGACTGAAAGGAGATAAGAGAACATCTTCAAACATTTGAAAGCTTGTCACACAGAGGAGGTTGCAGGATCTGTACTTGTTCATCCCAAAGTGCAGGATATGTAATAACAGGATAAAGTTACAAAAAGCCAGATTTTGTCTGAATATCAGGAACAACTTCCAAATTCTTAGAACAATGCAATTGAACTAAGTACCTCAGGAAGTCATGAATGCTTCAATCCTGGAGGGATTCAAGACACAGCTAGACAGCCACCTGTCAGATATACTTTTTCTTGGGTTCTTGCATGAAAACTCAGTGGTCCTTTTGGCCTCTTCCAATGTCATTATTTCACAATTGTATAATTTTATAATTCTATGCTAGGGTTACTTACCCTGTCACTTCCATGTATGTTTACCAAATCTATATGTGCCAATATCTGTTTGGAGATATGTGAGAGAAATTCCCATATCTTTACTGTGGATTACACCAATTTTACTCCATGCACTAGGTCAGCAGATGAGCTTCTCACTATAAGTAAAGCTGAGGTTTGTCGCTCCTTTATGCTTCTGCTACATTTCATTTGGAAAGATGACACCTCTAGGATCTCAAGCCCTCCTTTCTCTCCTATCTTCCTAGAACTGCCTGAAAATGAGTGGTTAAACACAGTGATGCATTCCTATAAGTATTATTGTGCATTATTGTTTGGATTTAATTTGTAGTACTACTTGTCTGGAAATTGAGTCATGGCAACTAGACTTCTTTTCTTTAGAGATGGAAACATTTCACTATTCATTCAAGCAGCTTTGTCAGTCTGAGGAAAGTTAGTGGCGAGTCCTCCAATGTATAGTTTATCTTGATTTCATATCACCCTGGTTTGAATAGGGTGACCTACCACTGGTTATATCCCGGAGAGGCTGTTTCCTGCCTGTACGGACTTCCCAAGATTCACGAGCAAGAAGTCCTCCACAGACTCATCATCAGCAGTATAAACTCAGTAATAGACATGGGCACGACTCGGCGAAATTTTCATTTTTGTTTTCGTTTTTCGTTTCCACTTCATAATGGAAACGGTAACGATAATTAAGCCGTCAGAACTCGAACTCGAACCGAAAAAAGAAAAAAAATTGGTCGGGTTTTTCATTTTCGTTTGTGGCATCTCGGCGATTGCACAATGCGAAGCACAGAAAAAGTTTTTAAAAGTTTTTTTTTTAAAAAAACCCGACTCCCGGCCAAAAAAGCAGGCGAAAATATGCCTGCCTGAGGCTTTGCCACCTACCAGAGGGGTGGTTTCTGGGGGGGGGTGTCCCCGGCCTCCCCCCTTCTCCTGTCCTGGGCTGCTTGCACCAGGCTGGGGGGTGCCATCCTTGTCGTCTCGCCATGCCATGCGGTGGGGGGGGATCCAAAATGGCGACCGCAATTTTTCTTTTCAAATCGTGGTAAAAAAACACACCAAATCACCACAGAAACATGTGAAATTTATTTATTTTAAATGCCTGAATTTTAATAGTAGCATTTTATTTTATTTTATTTTATTTTATTTTATTTTATTTTATTTTATTTTATTTTATTTTATTTTATTTTTAGAACTGCCCATTTGGGCTGGGCATGGGATGGGACCATGCAAATTGTTTGAACCATTCCACCAATGGCATCGCCAGGTTTTTGACTGACACTTCTGGATGTCTCAGAGGGCATAAAAAGCTGAGGCACCTTCCAGAAATCGCAGTCGGGTGTATGGATGTGGTTGAGGGAGGACGGCTGGCTGCTGGTGCTGGTGTGATCCGATCGAGATTGAGGAGGGAGGCTGGAGGCTTTAGGATTTAAGTTAGGCAGGCAGGGAGGGAATTGAATTTAGAAAATAATTTCTTTGATTCCCTGCAGCTTTGTCTGCTAAAGGGAATAGCAGTTTATTTCTTCTCTGGCAGTTTGTGAGGATTTTTTTCCTGATATTGGATAAAGGGGGAGGTTCGACTGGGAGTGGGAAGTGTGGATTTATTTTAAAAATATATTATATACTACCATTTATTTTCTATTTTCCCAACTTTAATTTGCTTGCACACACACACATTTGGGGTGCAAGCCACGAACAGAACCTCTATCCTAAGTGATATCCTAACTGCCCACTCGCCCACCCGCCGCCGCCGCCGCCTGCCCGCTTGCCCGCCCGCCGCCGCCGCCCGCCCGCTCGCCTGCCCTCGGCCGCCACCTGCGCCTCCCCCCTGCCGCCACCGCCGCCCACCCGTACCTCCCCCCCACAGCCCGCTCACCGCCCCGCCCGCCGCCTAGGGCGCAAAAGCACCTAGCGCCGGCCCTGATTGCGGGATGCCCCTATGCTCTGGGGGAAGTCAAATCGCGCTAAATCACGGTGGAAACGACAAATGACAAACAAAATGACGAAATGACAAATTTTTGAAAAATTTCACGACAAATGGAAACGACCCGAAATGGACCCGTTCCGACAAACGAAAACTCAAAACGTCATTTTTTCTGGTCGTGCCCATGTCTACTCAGTAACGTCCAACATTGCAAAATACCTGATATCTCTCCTAGTCCCCGTGGTTCGACTCACGGGCCTCCATGTCTGCAATTGGATTAATGTTACCCAAAGGGTGAGATTAAATTAATTACCTCACTCACAAGAGTTTGGCATTCATTTTGAGAACATTCTCAAGTCAATTACAACTTATGTTGACACTTTCCAAAGTTATCTAGACAAAGAGTATTCAGAGGTACTGTACTTTTCCGTTCTGCTTGGGTC
Source organism: Phrynocephalus guinanensis (assembly GCA_037367245.1). Taxonomy (NCBI): domain Eukaryota; kingdom Metazoa; phylum Chordata; class Lepidosauria; order Squamata; family Agamidae; genus Phrynocephalus; species Phrynocephalus guinanensis. The sequence goes on from CM074735.1 coordinate 2,002,791, forward strand.
AACAGGACCTGCACTACTTGCCCAGGGATACACAGGCTGGCCCTTTTCCAATGAAGCACAGCGTACCCCTCCCTACACACCTCTGGCTCTGTAGTCAGATATCTAATTCAATGAGCTATCCAGCCAGCTGTTCACTATATAGCTGTGCCCAGATACCCCAATTGCCTGCAGTTCCTGCCACAGTCTTACGCTTTCAGGCATCACTAATCTCACCCACCAGTCGGTCAACAGGTTCAATAGGCCTCATTGCAGATTCTTAGGAAGATGCACGTTTTCCCCTTGAACAGATGTAGCAGCTCTTTTCCAATGTGCCCAAGGGAAATGTTATCTCTATTCCACTCAAAAACTCACTTTTTGACGTTTGCATTCAGCCTGTATGTAGCCCTGTCAATCAATTTGTAATGTGAACATTTGTCTCTTGTGGATGATACTAAGTAGGTTTGTACAATACAAGGATTTAGTATCTGGCCGAGTTGCCTTGCAAGTCAGATAAAATTTCCTTGGGAACAGAATCTGACCCGTGAGTTGCCAGGGGTCCCCTTTGTCATAATGGATGAACACAGCAGACGGTGGTCCATTATGAGCTCAGAGCAAAGGGTGGGAAGGGTTTGATCTTGTTACTTCAAACATGCTGCTGTCCGAGTGCCAATCAAAGAAGAATGGATTGGATTAATGTCACCCAAAGGGTGAGAATAAATTAATTACCTCACTCACAAGAGTTCAGCATTCATTTTGAGAACATTCTGCCTCTCTATCATCATCTAATTGCCAAATGGTGATAACCTTTCTAAAAATTAGGCTCCTATTAAATGTTGCTCAACTAGTAATGCTAATTTTGGGCTCTTCCTCTTCCAGCGTTGTGCTCTTTTATCTTTTTAATGTTTCCCTAATATGTCTGGAAACTCATAATAGTTCCAGAAGTATAGCATCCTCATTCCTTGGATGAACCGACGGTGGGGATGACAATGCTTAGAACATGCCTAAAAGGATTAATGACGAGATCTTTGAAAAATGCATTAAATATATTAGCAGTACAAGGGATAGATTTAATTACTAGGGAAAAGCCACATTTGTATAAATAAGATTATTATTATTCAAAAATACCAGACACAGTCAATCAAAATTATAAAACATTGACTGGTTTCATAGAATAGATATACTTATAACAGATACTTAGGTTTTTGGTTAAAGATATACCAGTATGTAGATATACAGTATATATTAAATATCGGTGAGTAGTATGTATGGTATTCCTAATAGTGCTGTTTTTGATAGCTCCGATGGTTTTATTTCTGAGATCAGCAAATGATTATAATACTATGTGAAATTGCTTGATATTGTTTCCAAAGCTCCATTGATTATGGTAATTGGTAACAACTGAAGTACGTTTCAGCCACACATGAGATGTTTTGTTTGCTAGGTCTCCGTATTTTGTTCATTTTTTTTCAAATTCTTTAGCTTCAACTATGGCCTCCCTTGGAATTGGAATTGCAATGTCATAGTAGTAATAGGACAAAGAGTCATCTCTTTGTTCTACTATTATTATGTCTGGTGTGTTGTGTTCAAGGTGTCTATCAGTTTGGATCTGGAAATCCCACAGGATGTTGTTTGTCATTTTCTGACATCTTCTCTGCCTAATGTTCCCATAGGTTTTTGGAGGCTGACAGGTTTTCTTTTTTAGCATAATGACACGTGTGTTAATTTTGCCACTTTATCATGTCTAATTTTGCAACCTATTTTGAAATCTTTGGACATGGACAGATGAGGTGTGACACAATGTCATCCTTATCTTGGCAAAGTCAACATTTGCTGTTGGCACTAATTTCATGTCTCTTGACTTTCATTTCATTGCTTTGGAATGCTTGCTCTTATGCAAAAAATAATAATCAAATATTCAGTTTCTTTCTTAATAGTCCCCAGTTTTAGCCATGCCCAAGTTGCATTATTCTCATGCTGTCCATCAATATTTTTCAGTTGTTGTCCATGTTTTGGTTTATTTTTCCAATATATCTATGAAGATTCTCAGTCATCCAGGTGAGTTTATCTAGAAGTTGAGTTATAGCAACTGGAGTTTTTTCTTGAGAGGTTGAAACATTTCACTGCTCATCCAAGTAGCTTCATCAGTCTTTTTATAGTTACTCCTTTTTATAGTTCACCTTGATTTCACATAGCCCTTGTCTGAAATAGGCTCATAAGATGGACAATGGCCAGAATAGGCTTGTTAGGTAGACAATAGTCTCAATAGGCTCATTAGGTGGACAATGGCCTCAGGTGTGTGAAAGTCCTACCTTTAACCTTCCCAACACGCATAAAGTATGATCCATTAGCTATGGCCTTCCAGATAAAGGTGTGAAGTATTTTTGATTTGTCTGGGGATTGTTGAAATCACTGTCTGATAAATAGCAGATAGATTGTGCCTGAGCCCCCCACCCCTGTTGAGAGAGGGGTTTTCAATATTCACATGAATGGTTTCCCTGACCCCTCTCTCAAACAACCTATCTTCTCTGTCTAATATGTGTACATCCTCATATTTGAATGAGTGTCATTTGTCCTTGAAATGGAGGAACACTGCTGGTTTTGGCCCTGAGCTGTTACCCCTCCTATGTTGGGCCATCCTTCTGTTTAATGGCTGTTTAGTTTCTTCAATGTAGATAGAGGTCTGCACACTCCTTACTGCATTGGACCACATATGCTATATTGCTCCTTTGGTGTTTTGGTGTCAGGTCCTTTGGGTGGACAGATCTCTGCCTTAGTGTGTTTGTGGGTTTGAAGTAAACAGGGATGTGGTGTTTGCCAAAAATCCTTTTAAGCTTTTCAGATACTCCAGACATGGAAGGAATGGCCAGGTTTTTCTGTCGGCTCTGGGTCTCAGGCTAATCCTTTGTTCCTCTGGGTTGGAACACTCTGTTGAAGGCCCACTTTGGATATCCACAGGCCTTAAAGTGCTGTCTTCAGGTACCTATCTTCCTTCTTCTTGGCTTCTGTGGAGGTGAGAATGCTCTCTGTTCTGTGGGTTAGGGTCCTTATGGCACCTAATTTGTGTTGTAATGGATGGTGGGAGTAAAACAATAAGTACTGATCTGTGTGGGTGGGTGTTGGGAAGGTTAAAGGTGAGACTTTCATGCCCCTTAGGCCTTTGTCTATTGAGAATATTGTCCACCTAATGAGCCTAATTCAGGCCATTGTCCATCTTATTAGCCTATTTCAGACCAGGGTCATATGAGGTCAAAGTGAACTATAAAATGGTGGACTCGCAACTAGTTTTCCTCAGACTGACGAAGCTGTTTGGATGACCAGCAAAACATTTCAATCTATCAAGAAAGAAGTCCAGCTGCCATGACTCAACTTCCAGATTTATTTTTCCAACTATTTTCCAATTACAGTGGTACCCCGACTTAAGAGCAGCTTGACTTAAGAGCAATTCAACTTAAGAGCAGAAAACTGTTGGCGTTTTAACTGCCACCTTACAAATTTTAGATATGGTCTCCTCAACTTACAATTTTTTCTGTTTTTGATTTTTTAACTTTTTTTTTAGATAGGTAACCCAACTTAAGAGTAGTTCGACTTAAGATCATGCATTCAGATGGATTAAATTTGTAAATTGAGGTACCACTGTATTATAAAAATTGTTATCAAATTGAGCCTCTGCTTCTGTTGCTTTTAAGATATTCTCCATTTTCTGAACTTTAAATTTTTCTCTACTTGTATTCATATAACCATTTTGGTTTCTGTTTTCCTCCTCTACTCCCAGTTGTATGTGCAGTAATCCATGGTCTCCAATTTTTCATGGTAAATATAATTTGTTCACATCACGGTTTGGATGTAGTGCTTGATGCATGTTCATTATTTTTTTCAATCCAGTTCTTGTAATTCATTTTCGGTCCAATCTATTATTTCACATGGGAATATAATTACTGGAACTGGTCATATGTTTATGGCTTTGGTTGCATTTCCACTATTTAATTTTGATTTCAAGATTTTCCACATTCTTTTGTGGTATTCTCTTTCTGACAGTTCTTTAAGTTTTTTTGTGTGGGATATTATTTGCTACAATTAGTATTTATAATTTTCAGCACTTGATAGTGAATTTGTAAGATCACCACTTTTAACTCAATTCCATCAATATTTTGGATGATGATGATGATGGTGAGGAGGAGGAGGAGGAGGAGGAGGAGGAGGAGGAGGAGGAGGAGGAGGAGAATGACAACATAAAAAATTAAAATGATTTGGAGAACTCAGAGATCTTTAGGAGGTACAAATAAGACATTGTCTTGAAGAGGAACTGCTCTGAAAATTATGGCCTATAATTATTTAGAGCACTATATTTCATCATAGATGCCCTGTTTAATAATAAAATCTGAGAGGTGATACAGAAGGATGGGATTTTCAGATTTTCTTTTTCTTTTACATATTTTATTATTTTACATTAAAGCATGATAAACCTAACCTAACAGCAAAATCATAAACTAAAATATAATCCTAATTCAGAATATGTGGTGTTCTGAACCACCCTTGGGATTTTTAAAAATAATCATATACATTTATTTATTTTCAGATTTGCTGGACTGCAAGTGCTACTTTTCTATGTTCTAGGAGTTCTATTTTCCTTATAAACACCCACATATGATGAGTTTTGGAGAAATGAAATTGGAAGGTTTAAAGGTTTAGCAAGGCCTAGCTCCTCCCAAGCTCTCTGCCCTGGTTCTAGCTGGGACCTTGCTTTCTGAGTAGAAGGCTTAACATTTCTTTCTTTTCAAAATCTGTTTTTTTTTTAAAAATTGTATTCTGTTGTTCCCGCAGAGGGAGACTTGACACAAATTTTAAAAATAATTTGGTGATAAACTGTAACGTTGTGTGCTTTGCGGTCTGATAATCTGAAATTGCTTCTTTCTGTCTCCTTTCTATCATGCATGTTACTAGAGGAGGTGTATGCCATCATGTTAAATGAGGTGTTCCATTCGTCCATGGGTGCCATGGTAAGGGACTTCCAGTTCTGTGAGACAATGCACTACTATGCCATCATGGTCTGTAGAATTAAAAGCTGTGTTTCTTTCCAATATGTCACTTCACAGTTAAACATTTCATGAATAAATTATAAGCAAAGGAACCCTGAGTTATAGCTAATGAAAATGATGTTTCATCATGTCATGCCACAGGGAAGTAATAATTGAATAGGACTAGATATGTACTGGGTAATTTTTTGGACCCTGGTGACTTCTAACATTTTGCTCCATTGGAAATTCTCTTTGCATCCCCCACAGAAACCAGTTCCTCCCCCCCCCGAGCAACAGTGAAGAGAAGTGTTGTGCCCTTTGTTTGTTTGTTTTGCCCTTCTTGCTAATGTTCTGTACAACAAGGTTGTCCTGTGCTATTTGTGGCTCAAGTATTATCCACTTCACAATTTTTGTAATCTTTGTGTTGCACTTGTCAATTTCAAGCTCCTATACTGGTCAGTTTCACATGCTTCTGTTCGTCTGTTCATTGAACTGGTACCCAACCTTTTCAAGCTATTCAATATAGGAATCAGAAATTGACAAAAGCAACACAGAGATACAAAAGTCCTGTAGAAGTTAATTCAATTCTTTTTTTTAAACCTCCTGTTTATGAATGTGGGATACTGTGCTTGCTTCTATACCCAAAATTTAAAAAGCCTTTAAATAGCCCAGTATTGATCCACAAGTTCATGCTCATGCCATCAGGAAAAAGGATGCCAAGCTTTACATAGCAGAGTACCCTGCATGCTGACTACAACAAGGGCAGCAGTCAAGATGGTTGACTCTACAGGATAGCCTCTTTTGCTCACTAACATTTGTACTTCTTGAAAAACAATCCTGACAATTACTTTGTGTTTTGGTGAAAAGTGGTTGACTGATGGGAAAAAAACAAGCCGGATTCTGACATTTCCCCTTATGTAGTGTCATTTTGTGAATGGTAGTGCACAGAAGAGGGCATCCAATAGACATACACATAAAAACAAGGGTTTGATTGGTCTTACTCTCCCCCAAAACATCAACAGACAGAAGCATGTATTATTGTTTATTGATTGCAAGTGATCCAAAGAAGTAGAGGGGCTAAAGGAGAGAGATAATGTTTCAAATCATTGAAAATATTGTAGGTGCACATAAACTTTCTTTGGGAATGATAGATACAAGTTGTGAAAGCACTGAAAAGCATCACCCTCTTCTAATTCTGACATATTCCCATTCAGCTTTACATTTCTTGTTGCAGGAACTTTGTTCAGGCTCCTCCGTAGTGTAAAGTTCGGGAAGAGGAAAAAAAATGAGGGGGTAATAAGGGGAGTGCTATTAGGGGGAGAAGTAGGCATCGTGAATTGTGAAAACATGTGGATTATGCGGGTGAAGAACTATGAAGGATGCTGATGTTAAGCAGAGTCTTCAGTACAAATGTTGGAATAGGCGATACCTATGTTAGACCACTAAAATAATAGAGCAAACAACAGACAGTTAGCTTTTGGTGATAATTCATGTTGATGCCTCTTCTGAATCCGTATTTCTTGTTATTAAGTTGCACTAAGGTTTTTGGTTCACTAATTTACCCACATATGGTATTCTTTTGCCTCAGCTGCCCTACAGCTTGAGAATGCCATGAGAATGATGATCAAATCTCTTTTCAAATGTTATAGATGAGAGAAACTAATCCATTGGTTGGCATATGAACACTGAATTTTGATCCATTTTATAAAATCAGTGGGCAGGCCCATACTTCCCAAAACCTTGTGCAGGTATACCAAATGCATTTGCACAAAACCTTCAAGCATGCCTAAGCATGTCTAAGATGGCCTCATTAATAGTGTGACTATGGGCAGATCATGACAGGTGGGAGGGTCAGTACAGATGAGTGGTGCATAACCTGGTTATTCTTCCAATGCCATCACACTTTACCATTTAAAAAAATCTTAAGATGTTAGTCTTCAAAACTCCCTACATTTATACCATTCTAACATGAATTTAGGGATGACTTTATGTTCTATTGCATTTTGTTGAATAGCACCTCAACAAATACGAGTAGGGGGGAATAAGGAGGCTTGTGATCAAAATGCACTACTGCTTTATTTTCACTGATATTTGAATAAAATATGGTCCTGTGGAGGAAGAAAATACTTTGGAGAAATTAAGATCACCAACTTGCCACTCATTAGACCATGTAGCCAAGATAACAAGACAATGATCTGGAGAGAGATACTGAGTATAAAGTGACTACTCAGAGATGAACAGATGGTCTATTAATATATGCTCAGTTTTCAATTAAGTATCAAGAGACATTCTAGACTTTTTAAAAATCATATTTCTGTGTTGTTATTCATTTTTGCATAGATCAGGGAGACACAGTGTCACCTTTAAATTAATTTAGTCCTGTGTCACTTATACAATAATAATAAACATTCTTCTATTAGCAAAGATAACTCAATGTTGTTTCAAAATACTATATCTTTCTCTGGGGAACTCATTATCTTTTGAGAGTCCTGCCTTGGAAAAACAAGTGTTTTGTAAGCAAGTAGCCTCACTAACCCACACTATTATCAATAGCAAGATTTCATACATGTCTGCCTTTCAAGGATGTGATTAAAATCCTTTAGTGTTACTAATGTCTGTTGGCGAGGAGTGTTGGAAGAAAAAATGTATCTAAAAAGAGGCCATAGTCATTTGGAATCTGCAATGTAAAAATAGTAGTTGTCTAAAATGTGCAATTTAGGCACTGAAAGAGATGTTAACGCCTGCTCTTATTTCAGCAACAGCTGGACTGTACATTCTACAGAGAACTTATGTATGGAAATTTGAGGGGTCCTGTGGAGAGACTACACACACACACACACACACACACACACACACACACACACACACACACACACACACCAACAACACCTCTGAAATAACACTCTAGCCCTTATGAAGGCAGGCAAGAGTATGTTTAAGTTAACATGCAAAGAGGGGAGTGTCACACCTCAATCCCTTCATTGTTGCTTTGTTCACATGCAAATTAATGAAGAAGAAAACCTATAGGGAATGGAAGCCACTACTTATCTCATCCTTATATCTGATGAGGAGGAACTGCTAAGTTATTATTCTCTCTTCATCTTAGGGCAAGGTTTATTGTGATGCTATTGGCAAGAGAAGAAAATGAGGCCTGGAATAATTGTTTGCACAAATTAAATGTCCCTTTAACACCAATAACACTTTAATACAAATACATCCCAGCTTGTGAATGAGAAATATTGGATGTACATCTTATATCTCTTTTGATAATTAACCAGTGTTTTGTACCTGGCTTCTCTATGTGGACATATATGTATACACAAGCACTAATATTGTTGTTCAGAGCAAAGCAACACAGGCTTTGTGCAGATAGTTTTGTAGATTGTGAAGACCCAGATCTCAATAAATAACTCCTTGTTTCATGCTCAAGAAAAGATTAGGAGTTTTGCAGGTAACCTCTGGGAACTTCATTGATAGAACTGGACCATTTAGCAAGTATTGTCTACATCCCTCACCTCTCTTTCTGAACCAGAGATGGGTACATATTTAAAAACTGCAAAATTCCTTCAAAGTTGCTATTTTGTCTATTTGTATTAATACTAATAGACAATCCCTGACATGCAAATCAACAAATTTGTAGTGATTTCATGATTTGTCAATTCAATGGGATATAAAATGACCTCCAAAGCACCTCAAGACATCAAAATTATATGGATAATGTATTTTCAAAGAGAACACCCAAGGAATGTTCTCCACTGGCACTGAGATACTCCAAGCGTGCAGAAGAGCTTTCTCTGACTTTCCTCTACAATCTCTCTAAATTTGGTGAACATTGGTTTCACCAAACTGGTTGCCAAAGGGAACTTTCCTAGGGGGTCATTTTGTGGATATACAAACCAGATGTCTAAAATACAATCTTCACAAAACTTGGAGATATTGCAGATGACAAGTTTGGTGTCTCTAGGTGCCTGGGGGAAACTTTTCTGGGGGAACTCTTTGGGGCTACATGACTGAGACACCCAGAAACCAAATTTGCTGGGCCAACAGAGGGCAGCCATGGGAAGCATTTCTGAAATTTTTGTGTCTCTGGGTCCCTTGGGGACCATTTTATAGGGTTTTAATATAAAAAATGAATTTACAAAACAATTCATTATTCATGAGAAAAAAATGTAAATTCATTATTTGTTATTGTTGTTGTTATTGCTGCTGCTGCTGCTGTTGTTAAAATAATAGAATCATAGAATCATAGAGTTGGAAGATACCTCAAGGACCATCCAGTCCAACCCCCTGCCATGCAGGAACCCCCATCACAGGACACCCGACAGATGGCCATCCAGCCTCTGCTTAAAAACTTCCAAGGAAGAAGACTCCACCACCCTCCATGGCAGCATATTCCACTGGTGAACAGCTTTAACCATCATGAAGTTCTTCCTAATGTTCACATGAAATCTCTTTTCCTGTAGCTTGAAACCATTCCTCCGAGTCCCAATCTCTGAAGCCATGGAAAACAAACTTGTCTCCTCTTCAATATGACATCTTTTCATATTTTAAAACATGGCTATCATAACCCCTCTCAACCTTCTTTTTCTAAGGCTAAAAATTCCCAGCTCCCTAAGCTGCTCCTCATAAGACATTTCTTTCAGACCTTTAACCATCCTAGTCACTCTCCTCTGCACCCTATTGAGATTGTCAACATTCTTTTTAAAATGAGGTGCACAGAACTGGATACAGTACTCCAGATGGGGTCTGACCAGAACAGAATAGGGTGGTACTATCACTTCCCTTGATCTAGACACTATGGTTCTATTGATGCAACCAAGAATTGCATTGGCTTTCTTGGCTGCCACATCACACTGCTGACTCATGTTCAATTTGTGGTCCACAGAATAGTTGAGTTGGAAGGGACCTATAAGGCCATTGAGTCCTATCCCCTGGTTAATGCAGAATACACATCATAGAATATCTACCAGGTGGTTATCTAAATTTCTCTTGAATGCCTCCAGCATTGGACTGCTCACCACCACCTGAGATAAATAGTTCTATTATTATACTACTCTAACAGGAAGTTTTCTCTGATATTCAGCTTAAATATGACTTCCTGTTGTTTGAGCCCTTTATTACATTTACTGCACTCTAGGATTATCAAGAATACACATGGGCAATTTTTATTTGGATTCCTGGGGAGGTGAATACAAATTGTGGCACTACATGTGTCATGGAAGCCCATTCACTTCCCTCAGAACTGGAGAGTCCACCCACTAGTTCTGATGCAGCACTTGGGCCCTACAATGTCAATGTCATGGTAAACCATGAAGAGGTCCACCTGGCTCTTCCCTGCTTCCTTGCATAGGTGACCACTCATCACCTGAACTGGGATATGTCCCATTCTGCCCCCCTGCTGGGGTGGAGATCTGTACTGAAAGGAAATAACTCGAGTTTGTTCAGAAATCCATTTGTATACAAACACACAGTGGTACCTTGTATAAAGGAATTAAATTGTTCCAAATGAAATTCTGTTAAGCAAATTTTCCTTTATACAAATTTCCCATAGGAATGCATTGAAAATGGAATAATCCCTAATTTATATGTTGTACGGAATCGGATACGAGGGTCCACTCTGTGTGTGTGTGTGTGTGTGTGTGTGTGTGTGTGTGTGTGTGTGTGTGTGTGTGTCTATCTATCTATCTATCTATCTATCTATCTATCTATCTATCTATCTATCTATCTATCTATCTATCTATCTATCTATCTATCTAAAGCAAAGTGTTCTGCTTATATACCACCCCACACCACTTCAAGTAGTCTCTTGGCAGCTTACAGGTTTTAATTACAATATGCAGGCTACACATTGCCCCCCCCCCCGCAAGCTGGGTACTCATTTTACCGACCTCGGAAGGATGGAAGGCTGAGTCAACCATGAGCCTGCTACCTGGGATTGAACCCCAGGTCGTGAGCACATATATAAAATACGGATGAACACCAAACAAAAACCAAATGCTCATTATGTAATGAAATGAAACAAACCAGGGAATCAGCGTAACGTTAGTAACAAAACAAACTGGCAGTTTTTTAGTCTAAAAAAAACTGATTCACTTTTCTGTAAAACAGCTCCCTTGGTCCGAGAGGCACCAATTTTGCCGTAAGCCTTCCTTGGACTCTCCCCTTTAAGTCCTCCAAATTTGGAAAGATTTGGGGTTCAGGGGGCCAAGTTATTCAACTTCAAATGGGTGACCCCAGAATAAGCATTTAGAATTGCAATGTTATGTGCTTGAAAAGCACCCGCAATTTGGAGAGTTTTGGTGTACAGAGGATGGGGTTATTGAGCTCCAAAGGGGCTGCAGGGGTTGGTTATGCTTAATAGAAGAAAGGAGTGTGTCCGGTGTGCTTTACCAATTGAAGGGGTAATAATGACAATTTCCCCTCTATTGTAAAGCTCACCAAAGACACTCGTTCAATGAAAAGTTAGGGCTTCTGGGGGCAGAGATATTATACTCCAAATGAGGTGGGGGGTGCTTATGCTTAATGGAAGAAAGGGGTGTGTCCAGCTCACTTTACCAATTTAAGGGTTAATTGACAGCTTCCCCTCATTAAACTCCTTCAATTAAGTTCCCCCTGCAGCCCTCTTGGAGCTCAATAACTTTGTACCACAAACCTCTCCAAATTGGGGGGGGGCTGCTTCAAGGGGAGAGCTTGAGGAAGCTCCATTGTAATTTCCATGCTGCTAGCTGCCTGGGATCACTATTTTCAAACAAATAGCATTACAATTCTAAATGTTTTTTTCTGGTGGGCACCCCCTTTAAAGTTGAATAACTCGGTTTACTTCTGAGAGAGAGAGAGAGATTAAATAGTTTTTATTATTTTTTTAAAAAAAAGAATACATAACAGATTTTCAGAAACTTACTTCTTGAGACTGTGAAATCAACTGCTTTTTGCTTTGTGATTGGGGATGGTCCTATTTGGTAATAACAGAGATTTGCTACCTAAATCCTGTCATAGTTTTATCACTATACAATTGCTTGGTATTGTTATGTGTAATCAAGTATTTTAGCCTTTTGTTTCAAGTCAGTTGTGTGCATACCTCCCAAATGTTCTAACACTAACAGCTCTGCTGAGATCTTTAAAACCAACAACACATCACATTAGGTTGTTCTCACTTCATACTGGCCCCCTCCAGTGAAATTATCTTTTTCAGTAAGTTCTGCTAAGGTCAAAAGGAAGTAAGAGCTGTGGATTCTTTTACTGCAGGGGTGTCCACACTTTTTGCAAGGAGGGCCAGTTTTGGTGAGGTGAAAATGTGTGTGTGTGGGGGGGAGCAACCATTCAGCCACATTTGACCCCCGGGCCAGACTTTGGACAAATCTCTAAAACATGCAAGGACGCGGGGAGGACGCTGCAGCAACAGAGCCAGGGTTGCGTAGGCTGGGCAGGTGGATGGATGGAGGCAGGGAGGGCAGGCAAACCGTAAAATTGCAAGCTGATGTCCCCATCCAGTATGGGGAAAGGCCAGCTGGTGGGGATGCGTGACAGGCTGAGCCAGTGGGGAATAGAGGCTGCAGGCCACTCAAAATTTGAAAACGGGCTGCATTTGCCCCCCGGGCCTGACTTTGGACATGCCTGCTTTACTGAGTCAATCCTCTCGTGTTATTTCTTCTTTCCCCCCTACTGTTGCTTCTTCATTTCCTCAGTAATAACGTCTTTCCTTGTTAGTTCTGCATTCTTATTATATGTATAAGGTGCAGCAGCCTCAGTTTACTAATTTTCACTCAGGTCAGAATTCAGAGTTGATTGAGAACCCAGTTATTTGCTTCTCTGGTGGTCTGTGGTACCATTAAGGGTCACCTCTAATATCATATTTCAAATGAGTTGATTTTTCCGTGGCTCTCTTCCCTGCCAGTCCTTTACATAGTTTGACTATTTTGACCTTTGTTTCAAGTGACAATATTTGCTAACTCCCAACTCTGCCATTTTTAAATGTCAGAAAATGAAGGGACATACAGTATACCACAGTGTCATATCCTCAGTGTTGTCACATGAAAAGATATGTTAAAAATATTTATGATGTGAGGTATATATTTTGGGAAACATCCTGCCAACATGGCTGTAGAATTTGGAAACTGGAAGATAACTTTCTTGTCTGCACTCTGTGGAGCAGTCATGGCAACATTAGTTTTTTAAAAAAAAGTGCATTTTAACAAATAAAATGAAACATGCATAAAATATTTAATAACAATAAACAATAAAGCAGTACAATAATGCTCTCACCCCTACCAAGACCATTTGAATTTAAACAAAGTTTCCTTTCTTTTATGCAGCATTGTTACCCTTTCAAAATTGCAGCGATTCTTGTGAAGCTCCAGAACTTTCCCCAAGTCAATGTATTATCTTCAAATATCTATAATATTATTCTTATTTATCAAGCACTTCTTTATTTTAATATTATTCATTAACTTACAATTAGTTGCTTGATTCCAAATGTTTTATAGCATTAATTTAACTGAAAACTGTACTTTGTTTTCTAATTCCTTAATTTTATTAGTGTTGAAATCAGTTCTTTCAGTGTCCAGTAGAGTTGGACATGAAACAGAAAACGAATGGTTCAGTTGGTTCTGTTTTGGGCCCACCCTTGGTTCGGTTTTTAAAAAAATTGTACGAACCCGAACTGAGCTGAACTCGTCCAAGCGGCTCACTGTAAGCCTTGGCCAAGCCAACATAACTTGTGCTGCATGTGCTCTGGGTGTGACCTCACCACCCACCAGGGCCCGGCAGCCCATGGATAGGTCCAGAATCTAAAGGTAACTTGAATCCACAGGCGTTGCTATTTATTTCCCACTTTTTTTAAAAAAAATAATCTTTTGTTTTAATACAGATGTGGAGGACTCTTTTTGACTTTGGCACATTGGCTCCTGAGGCATGGCAGGAACACTGGCTTCATTCCTGTAGGAAGTTGGCTCTGAAGGATCATCTGGTATACTGCCCTGCTTGCTCTCTGACAAAGCAATATAAGACATTAGTTCACCCATACGCCTCAATTCTGTGATTTTCCTAGCCTAGAGTCCCTGTCTGACCTCCGCACTGTAAAAACTTCACCTCTGCTCAACCCTCTGTTTCTCTAGCCTGCTGAGATTCTCCCATATTATGACCCTAAAGTCACCTCGTTTTCTGAAGAAGAAAGCTGTGGCGGTGTGCACACTGGCTGCCATCTTTTAACTGGTTGTTTGCCCTTGTCTTGCTTTTTACCTTTTTTAGGGGCACTCCCTATTACAGCACTGCCACCAATTGCTGTAATAAAAGAACTATCACTGGGCACTAAAATACTCAGCAAATAGTGGGCAACACAAAATAACCCTACTAAAGCAACCAGTGACAATTGGTACCTAAACTAAAAACCCCAACATCAAAACTATAATTAAACTTGGCTAAGGCATACAGCCTCTCAGGAAGCTTTCCCCCCACCCCCGATCTCCACCTAAATGAAACTGAACCCGACCGTTGATTCAGGCTATTACTATTAGCCTGGTATTTATTTAACGATATGAATATATTTTTGTAAATACAACTCTAATTGTCCCTCTTTCTTCTACCTTATTTAAAAACAAACAAGCAGGCTAGCACCCAATGAACAGTGCTCCCTGCTACTGTTTGGGCTCAGCCTCTGCTGGGCCCACATTCCGAGTGGCTAAAAAACCCTGGTGCTTCCTCTCCCAGTGCTCCCAGGCCAACAAAGCAAGCAGCCGCTCCACCCTGTTGCCGCAATCGAACACCACTGGCCAGCTGCTCATTGGGGGGTGCTGATAAAAGGCTTGTTGTGCTCTCCACGGAAGCAGAGGCTGCGAAGCGCAGGGAGGCAAAGAGGGTCCGACTGTGCTCTCAACAACTGCCTCCAACCACTCTTCTGCACTCTGAACCCAAGCCAGACAAATCAATGGAGAGACTGATGATCACATGGCAAGCCTTTAAATAACCTTGGCCCCAAGGTGGAGGCCACTGGACTGTCAATATGCCAACTCACTTGATGGGTGGGCAGGCAAGGGAGCCCTGCCTTGGCATGAATGGCAGCTCAGAGCAGCCATTGCGGCAGATATGAAGTCCAGTTTCAAAGTTCTGATTTTTTTTCTTTCACTGCCCTTATTTTTAAAATTCTAAAATGTTGGTTTGCTCTGCTGCACAGCATCATTGCTGTACTCTCATGCAGTTATAATTTACATTAACATTCTTCTTGAGTGCTACACTTAGGTAATTTTAGTTTTGTATTAGTATGGAATTGCTGACTCAGACATGTGTCTTAAATGCCCTTATTTTTATATTGTTCAGAATAGATATTAAGGTGAGATACGGCAGGTGGTAGCTACTTTTAAGGGAGCTGAACCAATCTCTCTATTTTAAGGGGTCTGGTGTTGTATGGCATGGCTGAACATTGGGGGACTGAAATTTATATGTGAATTCGGCAGCTCCATCTGTTGTTGCAAGTTGCATTAATATATGGAGAAATAAAACTGGCAATTTTTGCAAGAAGCTTAGAACCAAGTATATTTTAAGTCCCATGTTATAAACTGTGCATATCCAAAACAGGTGGTCACCTAATAGGACTGTTGTCACTTTCCCTCTGCCTTTAACTTTTGCAAAAATACACTGACAGGTTTGGCTGGGATATCTTTGACACCGCTTTAAAGGCAGCATGTTGTTTAAATGCACCATTAGCACAGGCACTTGTTGTGGTAAAACTCCTTGGGTTTGGAGGTTTTTACACCCGTTTCTATCTTTCCTTGTCACTGATGGTGCAGAACATGCTCCTGCTCATCATTCTCATTTAAACTGGCCCAGCCATGAAACAGACGACTGGGGGAGGCTTGGCAGTTGAAGGATCCAGATGCTAAGCTCCAGGATTAATTTCACTAGCAGTGGCATCTGGGAATCTGCTCCTCTCTCCTGACTGGGCTGGCAGGCTAGATTAACTCCTTGCTGGCCAAGAAGGCTCATTTCTGTGTCAAATTAGGAGCTCGGCTATACTGCCAATTAAAGGTTGTCAGACCGACATTTTCTATATGAAAGAACTTGCATTTAACTTCAATGCTGTTAATTTTCCCAAGTCTGAGGAGGTTGGCCTTGAAAGAATTATTTGCCTCTGCAGCGTGTGGGATTTTTTTTTGTATCAGTTGCACTGCACAACATAATGTTTGATCACAACAAAACAAGATCCATTAAGGCAGTGGTTCTCAACCGTCCTAATGTCGTAAACCTTTAATACAGTTCCACTGCCGCAGGAGCAATAGAGAACTTTCCTCTACAGGCACCCTCAGCCAATTGCAGCCTCCGGTGCCATTGACTGACAACAACCCCTCCAATCCATCAAGCTGTAACTCACTCTTTTCACCCTTTCCTCCCCCTCCTCCTCCAGACCCAAGCCGTTTGTGCCTTTTTCTTCACTGGCTCATGGCAACCCCAGTGAAATGGTCGTCCGACTCCCAAAGGGGTCCCGAACCCCAGGTTGGGAACCACTGCATTAAGGCAAGAGGGGGAAAACTGTCTTTAAGTTCAATATTGTCCACTTTACCCTGAATTATATTTCCAGTTACAAAAACAGGGAATAATATGTGTGGGAGGTCTAGCATTTTAATATGTCTGTGAAGATTCTCAGTCATCCAGGTAAGTTTTAGCTGGAAGTTGAGTCATGGGAACTAGATTTCTTTTCTTGAGATAGGGAGACATTTCAATGCTCATACAAACAGCTTCATCAATGACTCCTCCATTTTATAGTTCACTTTGACCTCATGTTACTCTGGTCTGAATTAGGCTTATTAGATGAACAATGGCCCAAATAGGCTTGTTAGGTGAACAATAGGCTTATTAGGTGGACAATGGCCTAAGGTGCGTGAAAGTCCCACCTTTAACCTACCCATTAAGTACGGGTCCTTCGTTATGGCCTTGGTGGTGGAGGTGTGAGGTATTTTTGATTTGTCTGGGGATTGTTGAAATCACTGCCTGATAAGTAACAGATAGACTGTGCCTAAGCCCCCCACCTCTGTTGAGAGATGGGTTTTCAATACTCACATGAATGGCTTCCCTGAAGATAGGAGGTTTGAGAGAGGGGTCAGGGAGAAAGGTGATGTACAAAAAATAAAATAATAATAAAACAAGATAAGTTAAAATAAAATAAAATAAATGAATGACTGCTGTTTGCTTACTGCATTTGGTAACTTCTACAGTAAATAGTTAAGTAGACCCTAACAGACAAATGTACCAAGAGAGACTCTCCTGCATGCTGGAAATGTCAGCCTATTATCTTGGGATTCTGAAGTGGCAATCTGAGTTCTCTCTCCTGACATGCGTTCTTCACTGGTCAGGGATTCAAATGTGAAGAGACAAATGCAGCTTGGATCCAGACACGGGCAGTAATGAAAGGTTCTGCACTTTTATTCCTTACCTCAAGCTTCCTCAGGCACACAGCACACACACATTCACATATTAATGAGCTTCTTTTACATCCATCACCTCTAGTATGTATTAATGTTGCCTACAAGTGATTTTCTCTGGAGGCTGTTAAAGCCTCCTGGAGAGAAGCCATTTATTGTTATGAGTTGGCAAAGAACATACACTGTATGTCACTTGGTAAAGACCTCTTCCTAGAATGAAAGATAAGTAAGAAGCAGATAGTTCACTAGAAACCTGCTGAAGTCACTTTCCCACACAATTCATCAGTATTGTAGCTACTTATGAATGTAGTGTTGTCAGAGTATATATTAAAAAGATATTAGTAATCTCAATACCCAGTATGGTGTGGTGGACAAAGCAATGGACCAGAACTCAAAAGGCCTGCATTTGAGTTGGTGGTCACCCATGGAAACTCTCTGGAAGTGTGGAACTGGTAAACCCACTACTTAAATTTCTCACTTACTTGGAAAACCCTTTTAGGGTAGCAATAAGTCACAACTGACTTGATGACGCACAACAACAAAGCAATCTTGAAGCATGCATCCTTGCCATATTGCAGATTTGTGTTTATTTAGGGCTGAGGCAAGAAAATCATAGCCTTCAGGGCAAAGGAGGGGAACGCATGGCACTCCAAATCTTGTTGGGTGCAATTTTTCATTAGTCCTAACTAGCCTGAACAATGGTAAGACATGACAGCAGTTGTAATTCAGCTCAGGACAAGTAAGGATTGGCTGGACATCATATATGAGTGGGCAAAACAATATTCTGTTTCCACAGAAGAAAAGGCCTAATGAATTTAATTCCTCAACTTGCTTTCCTGAAGAGCTGACAAATAAATAGTCCTCTTCTCTATTACACCTTTCAGGCAAACCCCTTCTGACTCCACAGCTATAATCCTGACTTTTGCTTTTTTATATTCTTAAATTAAATGTTTTCTTGAAGCCATCAATCCCCTCAGTATTTTGTATCTGCTCTCATCATGTTCCAGCATGTTGGATATTTGGCAGTTTTCATTCTTCTACTTTCATAGCCAACTGCTCTGTGCAAGAGGGACCATTTTTTGCCTTTCCATTGCCTGTCATTGTTTGTATATCTTGAAAGGGGAGAGGGAGAACCTTGGTGATTTGCCAGGCTACATTTGTCATGAGGATTACTGGGTAGTGGGTACAAGCAGAGGGTGCATTTGCTAGTTTCTGCCATTGTGCTGACCAGCATCACCGTGTACTCTGGTAGATAAATGACACAGTCTTGAATATCCAACTACTAGCTGAGGTGGGAAGAAAGAGTTTTGGGGAAGGGGAAGCATCTGCTATCTCAGTCACTAAACACATCCTACTAAAACCTATACTTTCTGTCTAATTCTAGCTTAATATTACATTATGACAAATACCAACATTGTTTATTAGTTCAAAGCCATAACAAAGTGTTCTGCTTATATACCACCCCATACCACTTGAAGTAGTCTCTGGGCGGTTTACAGTTTTTAATTATAGTATGCAGGCTACACATTGCACCCCCCACCCCCAGCAAGCTGGGTACTCATTTTAACCAACCTCAGAAGGATGGAAGGCTGAGTCAACCATGAGCCTGCTCCCTGGGATTGAACCCCAGGTCGTGAGCACAGTTTTACCTGCAGTACAGGCATTTAACCACTGTGCCACAAGGCTCGGTTGTGCACTGCAACATAGGTCAGAACCAGGGCTCACTCAATATATTTTGCTGCCTGAGGCAAATGAAAGAACTCATTCCACAGGCCAGTACCAGCTGGGCTGTCTTTTACTTCAAACCTTCATATTATTTGAATGCTAGTGTGAGGACAGCATCTTCCTTTACAACACAAGAAAACAGGGTAGATTGGGAAACTCAGTATCAGACTTCATAACAAACAAACAATAGAGCTCTGTTCATTGCACTACATATGTCTTCTCTGGAGGAGAAGAATGGCTTTGCTAGGTTCTGGAAATGCTTGGGAATTATCCTTGCTGCTCCCAAATACTGTATTTCTTGAAGCAGCTTTCTTCACTGTGCTTCATGGTGCAGCTCCTATTTATTGCTTCTAGTATGGGGATGTAAAAATGGCATTGTGTCAATTTCTTATTCTCTCCTAGGAACAATATATAATGTGCCATCCTTGCCAACAGCTACAAATGAAATGAAATGAAGGACTGAGTGGACAAACCAAATGTGGTGCCATCATGACATTGAAGGAAAAGGTAAATGGTACTGCATATAATTGGGGAAATGGTTGGTCATCGTGGTGCAGTTTTTACTTTCCCACCTTATGTTACATTTTGATAATATAGTCACTTGACTGAAGAAAGACTCCATGCATTTCAGTTTTCAGGAATATTCAAAGTGATATGTCAAACAACATTTTAAAAACCCAAATTTATTTTCTTTTCAAAAAGCTACATACATTCTTAAACAGTATAAGTGACTCCCTGTAGTGACTACCGTGCAGTGCCCCCAGTCATTTCACGGACCATTGACCTCCACTCACTACCTATTTAGCTTTGCTGCCACCATCCAGGGTATCCCAGTTTAAAATAACAGTCCAAGTCGAGGTGTAACATGGAACTAAATAAAATAAAGAATACAAAGATGTTTCAGATTCAGGTTCACTGGTATACAAATACTTAAAAGTTCTCAAAGCAGTAACACTCAAGATCTGTCTTGTACTCTCACAAACTAACTCAGACCTATCTTGATGGATGAATGTTCCCTGTCTCATTAAAAACTCATCAGGATGAGCCTTTTATGCATTTGGGCTCCGCCTCCACACTCCATATTTGGTACATGGTGTTAGCCCTTTATCCCCCTCCTGGTTAGGCACTTGAGTCAAGGAAAGGGTGAACGCCACAACTCCTTCCCCCCTTACAAAAGTCTGATTCAGGGGAGGCAAATAACCAGGTTCCCCTCCTGATCAAACTGCATTAAGCATGCAACAACTAACATATTATAATACTTTAATTACATTGCATATACTTGCATCATATGTTCCAACTAGAGATGGGCATGGCCAGGAAAAATGACGTTTCAAGTTTTCGACTGTCGGGACGGGTCCGTTTTGGCTCGTTTCCGTTTGTCGAGGAAATTTTCAAAAAAATGTCGTTTCCGTTTGTCGTTTGTCGTTTGGGTTGGGGTTGGGGTTGGGGTAAGTGGGCTCTGGGAGGCACCTCTCGGGGTGCTTCTCTGACGTCTGGCCCACTAAGAAGGGAAGCAAGGGAAGCGTTTCGCGGAGCCGCCGCGTACCATTCAATTACATTACATTATGTTAGGGTGGGGTGGCAGAGGCACCTCTCTGGGTGCCTCTGACTCAGTAAGAAGGGAAGCATAGTAGCGTACTGCCGTACAGGTTAGGGAATGGGATAGGGGATAGTGGGGTCTGCGAGGGCACCTCTCTGGGGGCCTCACTTTGACTCACTAAGAAGGGGAGCATACTAGCGTACTGACGTACAGATTAGGGAATGGGATAGGGGATAGTGGGCTGTGGGAGGCACCTCTCTGGGGGCCTGGGACCCACTAAGAAGGAAAGTGTACTTGCATACAGATCTGGGTTAGGGTTGGGGTTAGGGTAACGGCTAGGCTTAGGGTTACGGTTAAGGTTAGGGTGGGTTAGTGAGCTGCACCTCTGGGTGCCTCTGACCCACTAAGAAGGACAGAGTACTGGCGTATGGGTTAGGGTTGGGTTAGGGTTAGGGTTAGGGTTAGTGGGCTTTTTATGACCTCTGGCACATCCAGAAGTCTCAGTAAAAACCTGGCCATGCGATTGGTGGAATGGGTCCAAAAATTTGCATGGTCCCATCCCATGGCCAACCCATCATTGCGCATGCGCAGGTGTAAAAAAATAAAAATAAAAATAAAATAAAATAAAATCAATGGAGACGTTTTATTGCAAGAAAAACCCACTGCTGCTACTATAAAAAATCAGGCATTTAAAGTACCTAATTTTCAAACGTTTCTGTGGTGCTTTGGTGGGTTTTTGGACCACGATTTAAAAATAAATATTGCAGTTGCCATTTTGGATCCCCCCCACCGCATGGCAAATGGAGACGACGAGGATGGCCCTCCCAGCCTGGTACCAGCAGCCCAGGACTGGAGAGGGGGGAAGGCCGGGGACCCCCCCCCCAGAAACCACCCCTCGGTAGGTGCCCTCACTGAGGCAGGCATATTTTCGCCTGCTTTTATGGCCGGGAATCGGGTTTTTTTAAAAAACTTTTTTTCTGTGCTGCTTGGCATCGCGCAATCGCCGCGATGCCATGAACGACAACAAAAAATCAGACCCAATTTATCTTTATCGGTTCGAGTTCGAGTTATAGCGTAGTAATTCTCATTACCGTTACCTGTTACGTAACGATAACGAGAACCAAAAATAGAAATGAGAATTTCGCCTAGTCGTACCCATGTCTAGTTCAAACTTAATACCATTACTGCTTAATAAATGCTTACCATCATTTAGTATAAACTTTGCATAAGCATTGTTACAACAATTACCACGTTTGCTTTTAACACATTTTAACAACTTATCAAGGTACTTTTTAAAAAGTGGCATTGTTTGCGGGCAAGATGGCGGACAGCAGCAACAGCCGACCGTGGCTGCTGTGCTACGGGATTAGTTTTTTTATTTTATTTTCCCTTTCTGGTCTTTATTTCGTTTTTTATTTTTAATTGACTCGAGCCCTTGCCAGTCGCCATGGGGGGCTGCAGATTCATCTTGGGAGTGCGGAGTTTTCCATCTTTCTCCCCCCCCCCCACACCCCTCCGTTGCCGCTGCTGGAGCTACAGGTCCTTTTACCCCCTCTGAGGCCCGCCGCTGTGCCTGTTCCGGATGGCTTGGCCCCTGCGGGGGGGCATCGCCCCGCGGTCTCTCTTCAGTCCGCCTGCCACCTCTCCATTGCACCTTCAGCTTGCACCTCGCAGGGCAGTTTGGTGGGGCTTGGTGGTCCTCTCCGTGGGCGGCGGCTTGATCGACGGTCGTTCTGCCATACGTTCCTGCTGCCCTGTCTGTTGTGGACGGCTTGCCGCCTGCCAGGGCGTGGGATGCTGGCAAGCGGACTTGCTTGGAGCCGAGAGGGGGGTGCTTTGCCCCTCGCACCTTTACGTTTGACCCGCCAGCCGACCCCTCTGCCAACTCCCTGGTCGGTGGTGGCAGCCCTGGCCTGGCGGCAACGTTTGAAGCAAGCACTCACCGAGGCCTTCCTCAACGAGTACCACCTGGAGGTGGCAGCACTAAAAGCTCCCCAGCTTCGCTTGGATAGCTATCTGGAGGCTTGGAGGCTGCCCTGCCCACTTGGAAAATCTTCTGGAGGCGGCAGTGGTGGAGCCCCCCTAGCTCGCTTACTGGGCTAGGAGAGTATGTCCCCGCTCCTATGGACTTTTGTGGACCTCTGTCCCCGGCTGAGCCCCTTTCGGATTCTGGACCCCCCTCAGACTTTTAGACTTTTGGACTATTCTGGGACTCCCGCCCCCCCCGCCTGCCTTTCCCTGGTGGCGGAGGGTTGGTCTGATGGCTGCTGGGGAGGTTCCTCAGACGCCCGTGCTTGGCCCCATTGGGACTGCTACAGTACCTGAGGGGGTTGTCGTTGGTTCGATCTAATCTGGTCCCCCCCATGGACTTCCCTGGGTGCTTTTGTCGGGAAACAGTGGAAACAGTGTGGAAACAGTGCTTCGTGTTGGCTGGAGGCCTGAAGACTTCCTGGAGGATGTGACTGTGGGGGGTCTTACCATCTTACCACCTGTCCTCTCCCCCCATTGCAAACCATCTTTGTTGGAGGCTGTGGTCCTTTGCCATGATCTCTCTAGGGGGGTGCCATTTGTTCGTCCTAGGCGGACCCCCCACGGACATTCTCTAGGGGGGTGCCGTTTGTTCATCCTAGGCGGACCCCCCCAGACATTCTATGGACCTTCCCAGGCCTCCCGGCTGGCTTTCTGAAGGCGGGCCACTGGCGGGTGGTCTCGCCATGGTCTTTCAAGGGGGGTGCCATTGGTTCGACCTTGGTGGACCCCCCCACTGATATTTCTTGGACTCTCTTTGGCCCCCCAGCCAGCTTCTTGGAAGTGGACCATTGGCGGCTTCTTAGAGCTGGACTTGTTGGACTGATCTTGGGAGCCTCCATCTGATTGAAGTCCTCCCTGTGGTGCTGCGTTCTCCTTTCAGAGTGCTATGTTCCACCGTCCCACTGCCCCATCTGATTCTCCCGGGGTTAATTCCCCCCTGCCCCCCTCGCCTCCCCCCCCTTTATCATCTTGGGCCACTGGATTCCAGCCCTTATATGTTTTATTTTATCCTTGCTTTTTCTTTTCTTTTTATCATTTTATATATTAGTCGGGTAAGAAGAACTCGGGTCAGGCAGTTGATGCCTGTCCCCCGTTCTGATCCCCCTGCTCTCCACCACACACCTGGGTGCCATTCTTTCAGCACCTCCGGCTTGTCTTGCCCCCTGGTTAATGCCAGGTCAGTTCATAATAAGACACGTATCATCCACAATGCTATCGTGGATGTGCAAGCCAACCTGGCTTGTATCACTGATACCTGAGTGGGCACAGAGGGAGGGGCTTCCCTCTCACTCCTGTGCCCCCCCACCTGGGTTTCAGGTCCAGTGGGCTGGCAGGTTGGAGGGCCGGGGTTGGGGTGGCCATTGTTTACAGGGAATCTCTTCATGTTAGCAGATCTGCGGCACTGGTGTGTCCTGGGGTTGAATGCCTGCATCTATTGGTGGATCAGTGAGATAAGTTTGGTATTGTGCTGGTGTACCGTGGTCCCCGCAACCCAGCACAATCTTTTCCAGAGATCTCAGAGTTCGTCTTGGCTGCCCTGTTGAAGTCCCCCCACTTACTGGTGGTTGGGGACTTCAATGTGCATGCTGAGGAGGAACTCTCTGGTGTGGCTCTGGAATTCATGGAATCCATGACTTCCATGAATCTATCTCAGCATGTTGATTGCCCCACCCATAGAGCAAGCCATACCCTGGACCTGGTTTTTACCTCTATGTCGTCAGATACTTGTCTGAGGGTTAGGGGTATCTCACCCCTACCTGTGTCATGGTCGGATCATCATCTGCTAAAGTTTTCCCTGTCAATCGCCACCCTGCCCTGCGGGGAGCATCGGCCCTACATTTGGGCCCGCCCCCATAGGCTCTTGAACCCTGCTAGGTTCATGGAGGCCTTCAGGGAGCTTTCTGGTGGCCTGGCAGATGATCCGGCCGAAGCCCTGGTGGATAGATGGTATGAGGGTGCCACCAGGGCCATAGACCAGATCGCCCCTAAGCGCCTCCTGCACTGTGGAGACCGCTGTTTCACCATGGTATACGGCTGAGTTGCGGTCAATGAAGCAAGAACGCAGAAGGCTGGACATCATTTGGAGGTCACATTGGATGGCAGTGAGTAGGGCTGCACTTAATCAGCTGACCAGCCACTATGTTCATGTGATCAGGGACGTTATAACATCCTGTGTCTCCCTGAGAATTGGCGAGGCCTCGAACCGCCAGGCAGAGTTGTTCCGGGTGGTTCGGGACCTCTCCAATCCTGGTCAGCTGGGGTCTCCTCCTAATGAGTTCACTAGTGAGCAATTTGCAGCCTATTTTAGATCTAAAATCGAGGCCATCTGCTTCCATCTGCCCTCCAGCTGCTGTAGTTCATCCCCCGAGATCCCTGGGGCCTCACCCCCTCTTGTCTTCATGCCTGGTGGAATTTCGGCTGGTGTTTGCAGCGGAGGCCTACAGAGCTATGGCTTATTGCCGGCCGGCTGCTACCCCTTTTGACCCTTGCCCAGCTTGGCTTGTTAAATCGGCTGGAGGGAACATGCCGGAGTGGGTTTCGGCTATTGTCACGGCCTCCTTTAAGGAGGGTATTTTCCCTTTCCGATTGAAGGATACTGTGGTGAAGCCCACACTGAAAAAGCCCGGCATGGCGTTGGATGATTTATCCAGCTATCATCCGATTGCCATTGTTCCCTTCCTGGGCAAGGTTGTTGAGAGGTTGGCTGTCGTCCGGATCCAGTCCTACCTGGACGAAAATCGTGTTCTGGACCTCTTCCCATCTGGGTTCAGGCCGCTTCGGGGGACAGAGACTGCCCTGGTCACTCTGCAGGGAGGCTAACAGGGGGTGTTCCTCCCTGTTGGTACTCCTTGATCTGTCAGCTGCCTTTGATACCGTCAACCACGGTAACCCGCTGGTCCAGCTGGCTGAGGTGGGAATTGGGGGCCTTGCATTGTCTTGGCTCCGTTCCTTTCTTGGTGGCCGGTCTCAGCGGGTTCAGCTAGGTGATGACTTGTTGGCTCCTTGGACTCTCCCCTGTGGGGTGCCCCAGGGGTCGGCAATCTCACCCATGCTGTTCAATGTTTACATGAGGCCGATGGCGGAGCTCATCAGGAGATTTGGAGTTTTCTGTCACCAGTACGCTGATGACACGCAACTCAATCTCTCCTTTTCTTCCTCTGCAGAGGAGGCAGTACGCTCCCTCGACCTGTGCCTGGAGGCGGTCTTGGAATGGACCAGGAATAACTGGCTCAAACTGAACCTGGAGAAGACAGAGGTTCTGTTCTTCTGGGCACCCTCGTCTGGATACAATGCCCCCCTCCCTAGACTGGGGGGAGTCTCCATCCAGCCTACAGACAGGGCCAGGAATCTGGGCATGGTCCTGGATTCAGCCCTCTCCCTGGAAGCTCAGGTGATGGCTGCCAGGACCCTGCCTGTCATGGAACCCGAATGTGAAGGGTTAAATGCTGGAGAGCAGCAGGAGGAGCCTTGTAGTTCAACTCAGCAGGCAGCTGAGTCTGAGGATGCAGCTGAGGGCACATCTCCTCCTCCTATGAGGGCTAGGAACAGGATCCTGCAAAGGAGAACTAACAGGAGAGCTAGGGAAAGGATCTTTAATGATAGGCATAGAATTAGATCTGAAAGCCCTGAGTTCTAGCAGGAGCCTTGCCAGAGATATGGGTGTGCTCCCTGTTTTAGGATAAAGCTAGTAAGTTTACCCTGAACTCTCTGTGGGAGCAACGCGTCACTTACCTTGCCACCACGTTCCTGTGTGTTATCCTGACTTTGTTTCCTGACCTTGGACCGGCTTTCTGACTATGGCGTTCTCTGTTTCCTGACCTTGGACCGGCTTCCTGACTACGACGTTTCTCTGTTTCCCTTGAACTTGGCATTTGGCTCTGTAAATTATTCTGGATTGACTCGGACTGTACTTTGTACTTTATCTGGATTACAACTAAAGTTCCTGGCAAAGAACTGAACTTGGCTTGCTGTGTGTTCTGTGTGCGGGGCTTGACAATGGCAGTCTCCAGGGCCGCTTTTTTCCATCTCCGCAGGATCGCCCAGATCCGACAGTACCTTGATGAGTCCTCCCTCAGAACATTCGTGCAGGTCCTCGTGATTTCGAGGATCAACTATTACAATGACCTCTACGTGGGGTTGCCCTTGACCCTTGTCCAGAGGCTCCAGTGGGTGCAAAAAGCAGCAGCCAGACTGCTGGTGGGTGCTCGTAGGTTTGAGCACATCACCCCAGTCCTGGCTCACCTGCATTGGCTACCTGTTGCCCTCCAGATAAGGTTCAAGGTCCTGGTTTCGATTTTCAAAGCCCTCCACGGCTTGGGGCCAGAGTACCTGTTGGAGCGTATCTCTCAGAGGTCAACTGGGACCAGACCCACGAGGATGGCGCAGACGCGCTCACTTAGGGTAGCCACACCCAGAGAGCCACGGAAATCACTCACGCGCAACTGTGCCTTCTCTGTGGTGGGCCCTTCACTGTGGAATCAGCTCCCTAGTGAGTTTCGCCTAGCAGTGTCCCTGACCATCTTTAAAAAAGCCTTGAAAAAACTCATCTCTTCAAGGAGGCGTTTGGTGACCTTTTTATATAATTCTTTTTTTGTTGTTGCCGCCCACACCATCCTCTGTGGAGGGTATTGCACCCCCCTATTTTTACAGGGAGTCTGTCTCCGATTCTCTTGTTTGTCTATTGCCATTTGTTTTTAAGTGTACACAGCCCTGAGTTCCATCTCGGAAGATAGGGCGGTATATAAATGTAATAAATAAATAAATAATAAATAATAAATTATGTTGCAGTCCAGTCCAGTTTAGTTAGCAATGTTCATTTTCACTCTCGTCATCGGTTCTTCTGGACAAGGCATCTGGACAAGTCTTTTTTTACATTGTTTTAATTATTTTCTACATTCGATTACATAAAACAAATATATTGCTTATCTCCTGTCAAGTTATCCATTCTAACACCATTTCCCCAGAAAATTAAAGTCTTGTACCAGCAGGGCTCACCTCATCAACTTACTGTGGTTAGTACACAGTACAAATTTCTGTCCCCAGATGTAAGGTTTAAGTTTCTGTAGGGCCGGCCCATATGATGGCAAGGCATTCCTTTGCGATTATGGAAAGGTGCTTCTCCCCAGGTAATAGTTTTTTGCTCACATATGTTACTGGGTGCAGGTGGCTGTCATCTCCGGGCTGGAACAACACGGCACCGATTCCAGTGTTTGACACATCAGTGAAAATGGTAAACTCCTGATCGTAGTTTGGGGCCATCAGGACTGGTCCGGTTGTCAGGGCCTTCTTCAGGGTATCAAAGGGCTGTTGACATGCCATCATCCACTCAACCTTCTTGGGTTGCTTCTTGTAGGTCAGCTCGGTAAATGGCGTGGTGACCTCACTGAAGTTAGAGATAAACTCCCAGTAATACCTGGCTAAGCCAAGAAAGGATCTGAATTTCTTCTTGAAAGTGGGGGTAGGCTAGCTCTTTATTGCCTCTACTTTGGACTCTAGATGCCTGAATTTAACTCCTCTCACCATGTCCCCTAAATACTTCATTGCTGAATCTCCAATTTGGCACTTGCTGGATTTTACAGTCAGGCCTGCTTCCTGTAGCCTATGGAGCTCCAGTTCCAGGTGTCTTAGGCGCTCAGTCCAGGTATGACTGAATATTCCAAAATCATCCAGGTAGGCTACTGTAAAATCCCCTAGCCCACACAGGATTTTATCTACCAGCCTTTGAAATGTGGCTGGGCATTCTTAAAT
The DNA here is from genome assembly GCA_037367245.1 of Phrynocephalus guinanensis. Lineage (NCBI taxonomy): Eukaryota > Metazoa > Chordata > Lepidosauria > Squamata > Agamidae > Phrynocephalus > Phrynocephalus guinanensis. Next base: position 2,031,239 of record CM074735.1, read on the forward strand.
CCAAAGGCCATCACCAAGAACTTGTACAAGCCTAAGGGACTTTGGAAGGTGGTCTTTTCCTGGTCCCCAGGATGCATTCTCACTTGGTAATAGCCCTTGGTTGAGTCTAAACAGGTGATGTAATGACACCTGCCTATGGTTTCTATTAGGTTGTCTAGGCAGGGCATCAGGTAGGCGTCTGCCTTGGTGACATGGTTTAATTTAAAGTAATTCACACAAAATTAGATACTACTGTCAGGCTTATCTACCAATATGATTGGAGCTGCCCAGGGACTTTCTGATGGGGTGATAATCCCTGCTTTCAGCATCTCCTGTACTTTTTAAAATATTTTCTCTACATAGGTCCCTGCTATTCAATAAGGGGTAGCTGCAGTGGATTGAGCATCTCCTGTGTCTATTCAATGGACCATTCCCTTAGCTAACCCGGAGATATTACTAAATACAGTCTTGTATTATTGTAGGATGATTCCTACCTCCTACCTCTGTGTCTGAGTTAAAGTAGGCGCTAACTCCGCCTCTCCTGGGTTAAACTGAGGCTCCCCTCTCTCTTCCCAGCACAGTATTCATCTGGTTCCTCTGAGTCCTCTCTGATTGCATAAAGAGCCCAGCTTTCCATTTTCTGGTAGGGTTTAGCATGTTTAAACGAACTACTCATTGCCCTTCTCCCTGTTGGGAGTTGGGAGTCACATAGTTCATTCTGGGCACAATTGGAGCTTGTTCCCTTTCACTGGTCTTAGCAATACTTCCTGGTTTGGAACAAAGACTCTTTCCCTAGCCTTTTTTGTCATATTAATTCTTAATTCTATCTATAGCTGTCTAGTTATGTTTCCAACAAAAAGTTAGAGACCCTCACCAAATCCTCCAGGACGTAATTTGTTCATGCTACCTGATCTCTCTCATGATTATTTTCCTCTCATGGAACAAACACACGTCATATTTATGCAGAAGGTAATCCTAGGGCAAAACTCCCATTGCGTAGTGTAATAAAACACATTAGAGCAGGCATATTGAATCAGTGAGGGTTTGTTGAGTCAATCCTATAAGTTTCATTGATTCAAATGGGTCTACTCTAGTGCGATTTACTACACTATGTGTTTTGGCCATAGATTTTGAGAGAATACTCTAAAATACGTGTGTGCCACTGAGACCCAGTTTATTAATCTCTGCATTGTTCTTGAGAGTGTGGAGTAGGATTAGGGTTCTTAAAACCCGTGTTCAAATCTCTGCTCAGTCATAGAAACTTATAAATGGGTGTGGAGCAGTTTACTCTAATATCTCTGCAAAATTTATTCATCTTTCTGTAAGTTAGAAATGACTTGACAGCACATAACCAATGTGTATACACAGAGCCTGAATTCAGCTGTGACACTTTGCTTGTGAAAGCTCTAGTTTTGCAAATAGCATATTTCCAAGCTTATGCAGTACTTTCTCGCTTAAGTGTCTCCCTCTGTTTGCCCAGGCAGAATAGCAGATACCTGATCACCAGCTGCACCTGCCACAGGTCCAAATGGCCACTGATTGGTCCAAAGAAAATGTTGAAAGCTTAGAGGTGGATCCCAGAAGTGCTCAAGATCCTACTTGCCAAGCTGGCCCCCTTGTTTCTCCCTCGTCAGCCACTGACAAGCCTGTGATCCTAACCAAGTACAGTATGCCAAATGGACCCTTTGCTTCACAGATATGATACAAGATTTTGGCCTGAGTTTCTTTCCAGGGTAAAAATCTTAAGAATACAAAGACATCCTGTAGACTCAACCCTGTCTTTGTTTTCCAGTTTTATTCCTTTCTCTAACTGCAAACAAAGCAGACTTGCACGTCAGTTTCTGAAAGCAAAAAGGTGTTGGCCACCATGAACTGATGTCATCTGCCTGACTCAAGCCTGAGCATTTGAAAAATGACTTGTGGAAAGGTCAATTTTTCAGGAATGTTAAATTATCTCAAAAAAGTGCTTCATCCATTACAATATTCATTATTTCTGATAATCAGGAGTTATTGGATATATCAATATTTCAATACAAATAGTAAGTTTGTTGCAGTATCAATTATTAAAATAAATGTAATACATTATGTATCATTGCTTGAAGTGTAACTGCTTCTTCAGATGAAGGATAAAAACAAGGAAGAAACAGTGATAGTTTACATTTCAGTGTATGGCAGCTGTGAGGGTGAGGTGAATAAAAATGTCTCCAACAGAGGCACTAGAGTGAATACTACTTCAACACAATCTGTTGTTCCTATTTTGTGTGGATGCTTAGTGATCACTGTGTTGCAATGGTAATTCATACCGACTCCTGGTGCTTCTCAGACTGCATGTTCTGGCTGTATGTGCAAGGCACTGACATGTGCTTTTAAACCATAGCAGAAACCTTAATTGTGCTACAGGAATCATCAGATGCACAGATGGGCACATCTTCTTCTTCTTCAAGTGCCATGTCCTTGTAGAACATTGGTGATCAGTAGCCTGAACGGGTTTCTATCTAAGGCTATTCTAAATAGAGCAGCTGGGTTCACTGTAGACCATTGGCTTAAGTTCTTAAGCCAGAATGTTCTTCTATGCCCCCAGCCATGCTTCCCATCTATTTTTCCTTAAAAGATAACCTGCAGCAGATGATATTTCTCATTACGGATTATGTGTCAAAAATATTGCAATTTTCTTCTCTTTATTTATTTCTAGCTTTTTATTCCTGCACTGTAATACAGCCACATTAATGACTCTGGCTGTCCAAGGTACCTTCAGAATTCATCTGTACATCCACATTTTGAATGCTTCTAGCTTCTGGCATAATGTATCTGTAAAGGTCCAAGTTTCAACACCAAAGAGAAGTACACTGAATACATAAGATTGAAATATTCGAGTATGAAGTCTGATAGATGAGTCCTGATTTTTCAAGACTTTCCTCATTTTCTGGAAGGAATTTATAACTTGTTGAATTCTACAATGGACTTTGCATGAAGGGTCCCAGTTATCCTTGACATAGCACCCCAAGTATTTATAAGATGGTGCTCTCTCACTGATGATCTTGAGAAGGTTCTGTGAACCATTTTGCTTTTTACTGATAAGCATTCATTTTGTCTTCTTCACTTTAAGTCACAATCCAATGGCACTGCTTTTTGCAGCAAAAGAATCCAAAAATCCTTGCAAATCTGCCAGACTTGTTGCAAGCAGGACAGTGTTATTAGCATATCTTATGCTATTAACAAGAACTCCATTCACTTTCGCACCTCGGTTCTTTCCTTCAAGAGCATCCCAGAAAATTCTTTCTGAATAGGTATTAAAAAGTAGAGGTGAGAGAATACAACCTTGTTGAACACCTTTCATAATTGACATATCTTCTGATATCTGACCATCTATCCGAACACTAGCACACTGATTCCAAAGCAAATTCCTAATCAATCTGATTGTCCAGGCCTAGTTGTTAAAGAATATTAAAAAGTTTATTGTGTTTAAGTGAGTCAAATGGTTTTTCATAATCAATGAAGAAAACAAAAACATCAACATTGACATTTAGACAGTGACGGAAGCCCTGCAGTAAAGTACATGAATATGCTAACAGGCAGCCAATCCCAGAATGTGGGTGGTGTTAAGCCTTATAAAAAGAGTGACAGTTGAACTGAAGAGGAAGAGCAACAGGCAGCAAGTGGGGGAGAGCAAGGAATATCCTGAGAGTACAGAGTAGTTGGCATCAAGAAAACTTGTTTGTCAGCGATAGGGACTGGTCTGACCTGATTAAGGAAGTTAGGGACTGATTGAAATTTAAAGCATATATTATTTATTTCTCTATTTTTATTCACTTAAATAAACATTGTTTGTATTTGGAAATGTTACCAACTGTGTCAGTCCTGCATCTTCTGAATAGAGATAAAAACATAATTAATGAATGGTGGCAGCAGAAGATAAAGAAGAGTGTTTTCACAAGTTTCATGTATGGATTGGGTGGTCAAAGATTTGGACCCATCACAGAGAAATAGCTGAATAGGTATTTGGAGACTAAATAATGCCTCCAAGTTCCAAATCCATTCCTGAATCTAAATTGGGTATCTTTAATGCTCTCTTCAGCCAAAGATGGAGGAGCTCTATACAGTCAGCAAAAACGAGACCTGGTGCTGACTGTGGCTTAGATCATCAGCTTCTTATTTCAAAATTTAAACTTAAACTGAAGAAAGTAGGGAAGACCACTGGGCCAGTCATGATCTAAGTAAAATCCCTTATGAATACACAGTGGAAGTGAAGGATAGATTTAAGGAACTAGATTGGACAGAACACCTGAAGAACTATGGATGGAGGCTTGTAACATTGTACAGGAGGCTGCAATGAAAACTATTCCAAAGAAAAGAAAATGCAAGAAAGCAAAGTGATTGTCCAACAAGGCCCTACAAATAGCGGAGGAGAGAAGGGACTCAAAATGCAAGGGAGAAAGGGAAAGATACAGAAAATTGAATGCAGACTTCCAAAGAATAGCAAGGAGAGACAGGGTGGCCTTCTTGAACGAACAGTGCAAAGATATAGAGGAAAACAACAGAAAAGGAAAAACCAGAGATCTATTCAAGAAAATTGGAGATATTAAAGGGGCATTTCGTGCAAAGATGGATATGATAATAAGGACAAAAATGGTAGGGACCTAACTGAAGCAGAAGAGATCAAGAAGAGGTAGCAAGAATATACAGAGGAATTATATCAGAAAGATCTGGATGTCTCTGATAACCAAGATAGCGTAGTTGCTGACCTGGAGCCAAAGTGAAGTCAAGTGGGCCTTAGAAAGCATTGCAAACAACAAGGCCAGTGGAGGTGACAGCATTCCAATTGAACTCTTTAAAATCTTAAAAGAGGATGCTGAAAAGGTGCTGCACACGATATGCCAGCAAATTTGGAAAACCCAGCAGTGGCCAGAGGACTGGAAAAGATTGGTCTACACCCCAATCCCAAAGAAAGGAAACGCCAAAGAATGCTCCAACTATTGCACAATTGCACTCATTTCACACGCTAGCAAGGTTATGCTCAAAATTCTACAAGGCAGGCTTCAGCAGCATGTGTGAAGATGAAGACCAGAAAGAGGATGAGGAGGATGAGAAGGATGAGAACTTACAGAGAGAGGAATCAGGAGAGGAAGAAGAATAAGGGGCAGAAACTTTCAAAACTAAAGGAATCCCTGAACAGGGAAGGAAGGAAGGAAGAATTAAAAATAAAAACAGTAAAAGATTTAAATATGTGTAATACAAATTTGAAAATTGCATCAATAAACATAAATGGCCTCAGAAGAGGAAAAAAGTGTTATTATTTGAGGAAATTAAACTCAGAAATAATTTGTATTCAAAAAACACATTTGAAAAAGGCAGATGAGAAATTAATAGAAAATAAGAAACTGGGAACCCCGTTTCCAGCATCTGCTAAAGAAAAAAAGGGGGTAGCTATGTATGTCCAAGAAAAATTACAACCTAATATTTGCTTCTGAAGAGGGAAGGATATTTATGGTAGAGGTAAATAAAGGAAGAAGAGTCTTGATAGTTAACATTTACACCCCTAATTGTAATCAGAGTGACTGATGGAAAATTATACAAAGATCTAAGGATTAGACAGTACGATGAGTGGTGCCTGGTGGGAATTACAAACATTTAAGCCTCCTACACAATGGAGAATGAGTAGTAACATTCTTAAAAAAAACATAAAATATACAAATTATACAACACAAAATAAATATACTAGTAGCAGAAGATATGGCAAATAAATTGAAATTTATAAGCAATCATATTTTGAAAATGCAAATAAAGTAGGAAAGTGGCTGGCACACAAATTGAAAACGGAGGAAGCCAAGAACATAATAGTGAGTTTGAAAAGACAAAATGGAGAGACTGCCACAAAATCAGAGGAGATAAAGAAAATTGTTGAGAAATTTTATGAGAGGTTATATAAAGAAGTTGATGTAGATCAAGAAAAGCAAAGAGATTATATACAGAAGAAAAATCATATTAGACTTTCTAGAACACAACAAGAAGGATTAAACCAACCTTATTCAATGCAAGAAGTGTTAGAAGCAATTAGGAAGCAGAAAAAATGAAATCGTCAGGAAGTGATGGGATTTTAATAGAATATTATAAAGAATTGTAAGATATAGTGGAACCGTTGAAAAAAATGATAAATGAAATTCATGAAGAGAAAAAAAATCTCAAAGTCATGGAAGGAGGCGTTATTCACAAAGAAGGGACATACCCAGAATATATACAAAATTACAGACCGATTTTTCTTCTGAATACTGATTACAAAAATTTTGCAGCAATTTTAGCAATGAGACTGAAGAGAGTTTTGGCAGAGGTGATCCATAAGATCAAATGGGTTTTCACCTAAAGCAGCGTTTTTCAACCACTGTTCCGCGGCACACTAGTGTGCCGCGAGATGTTGCCTGGTGTGCCGTGGGAAAAATTGAAAAATTCTAAAGAAATTCAACCCAGGGCCAGCGGGCGGCCCACAGCTGGGAGGCGCTATAAATAGCGTCCAAGGGCCAGCTTGGCTCCTCCCCCCCGAGGCCCGCGGCGCTGGCATCACTTCCTCCCCGGCCGGACCTGGCCCCACTCATTCTCTTAGTGTTTGCCCTGTGCCTGCCGCCGCAACTCGCTCGCTTCCCTCTTCCCCCTCCTGTTTTTACCCTGGACTACCGCCACCCCTTTCCTGGGAGCTACCAATGGACTGAGCCGCCTGACAGCCCGCCCGCCAACACAAGCCGGCCCGGGAGCCCCAGCCCAGAACAAACCACCAGTTGAGGGGAAGGGGAGGAGGGGCACCCGACTGCCCCACGAGCACCATGGCACGGCTGCGAGGAGGAGGGGATGGAGGAGGCCTCCGCCGGGCCTGGGCTGAGGAGGTGGGGGGGCTACTGGCATGACTGGATGGCCGGCCGGCCGGCCTTTAGGGTCCGGGAGGGGAAGAGCCGTCTCTGAGGGGCCCCGCGATGGGTTCCTTGAAGTCTTGCCCCTTTCTTTCTGTCTTGGGTCGCCCTCTTCTCTCTCTCTGTCTTTTCTTTCTTTCCCCCCCACCTCTCTCTTTTCATTCGTACCCTTTCCCCTCTTCATAGAAACGTGCTCATTTCTAGCCTGCATATGTGTATGTCTAGCAGCCTGCCTACTATAATTAAAACTGTAAACCGCCCAGAGACTCCTTGAAGTGGTATGGGGCAGTATACAAGCAGAACACTTTCTGCCTTCTTTCCTTCCTGCCTTCCTTCATCCTCCTCCCCTCCTGTCGCTGGACTTGCTGAAGGCATCTGCCTTGGCCACAGTGTGGAGAGCAAAATGGGCTTTTGGGTCTTATTTGTGTTCCTGGAGAGTCAGTGCCCCTTCTCAGGTCTCTACTGGACACAGAAGTCCATGCAGGGCAAAATGTCTTTAAAAAAACAACACAGGTAAGTGGGAACTGGGTGCTAGAGAGCAGGCTGCCTCAATCTGTGGCCCCTCTGTCCTGCTTCTCCCTACACCAGCAATGGCGAACCTTTTAGAGACTGATATAGGCACAGAGTTAAATTTTTTAACATTTTCTAATGGTGGTGTGCCTCGTGATTTTTTTCATGAAACAAGTGTGCCTTTGCCCAAAAAAGGTTGAAAAGCACTGACCTAAAGAGATACCTACATTCTAATGTAAGTAATATTATTAACTATTTAGTGTACTATGAAGCACATCCAGGAAAACAAGCTGCTTTAATTTTTATAGATGCAGAAAAAGCCTTTGATAACGTGAACTGGACATTTTTTAATAATACAGAGGGAAGAGATGGAGATGGGGCAGAGGTTTGTAGAAACTGTCATGTCTATATATGTAGGGCAAACAGCAAAAATTAAAATTAATGGAGAGTATACATCTAAAATTTATATTCAGAAAGACACAAGGCAAGGGTGTCCACTTTCCCTGCTTCTCTTCTTGTTGGTAATAGAATTGTTGATTCATCAAGTGAGGATCTCAGAGGAAATCAAAGGTCTTAGAGTAAGAGGAGAATCATACAAGGTCCAAGCGTTTGCGGATGATCCTAATTTCTTCAGAAAGTTTGATGAAGGAACTTAAAGAATTTGGAGAAGTAGCCAGTTTAAAAGTTAATGAGAAAAAACTATGATACTAACTAAAAACATGAGAAAACAGGAGATTGGAGAGCTACAAGAAATTACAAAGTTCAAAGAAGTGAAAAAAGTGAAATACTTAGGTAGAATGATATAAAAAAAAACCCAGTAATTTGATGAAAGGTCATTATTTAAGAGTAAAGGAAGAGATTAAAAAGGATTTGGAAAAGTGGAAAAATCTTCAGTTATCAATGCTAGGAAGAATAGCGACAATTAAAATGATCATTCTCCCTAAATTATTATTCCTGTTATATCTATATCTATCTATCTATCTATCTATCTATCTATCTATCTATCTATCTATCTATCTATCTATCTATCTATCTATCTATCTATCTATCTATCTATCTAAAACTAATACGAAGGATCTCAATATTAAGTCCTTCCATTTCCCTGATGGCATTGTGAGTTTTTCCATTTTAAAATAAGCTGCAAACATTCGAGGTGGCTATCCTTCTCATGGCTGGGCTGGAGATTCTTAGCACCCCCTGCCCACCTAAGGGCTGCTGGGGACTTGAGGCCATGACTTTACGTTTTCCAGTCAGGCCTGTGTCCATAGAGGATGGGCAGATGCCTTTAATATTGTGGTTCAAGCAAAAGAGAGAAATCTCTTTTCTCACAGCTCCATGAGAAGCTACAATTGTCCACTGTCCTTTTAATGTACTGGGAATCCTGTATGTCTGCATAATATTAAACTTTGCTTTAAATTTAAATATGTTTAAAAGAGTATCAAAAATTCACAAGTAATTTGCACACTGATGTTTATTTATTTATTTATTTATTTATTTCTATACGGCCCATCTTCCTGAGAGAATTCCAGGCAGTTAAAAACAATAATAAATAAAAATAAAACAAGTATCAAGCACAAAATACAACATACAATAAACAGAAATATTTGGCAAGATGGCGGAGCAAGAGCAAGAGGAAAAAACACCAAATGCCTTGCTGAAAAGCAGGGTCTTAAGTGCTTTTTTGAAGGCAAGCAGGGACTGTGCTAGGCGTATCTCCCTTGGCAGATGGTTCCAAACTGAGAGGCCAGCCACAGAGAAAGTGCAGTTTTGGGTGGTTGTTTTCCTAGCCTCCCTGGGCATGGCCACCCGAAGTTAGAGGGCCTGTGATGATCTGGTGGGTCAGGTCTCAGTTGACCTTTGGAAGATCCACTCCACCAGGTATTCAGGTTCCAAGCTGAGGAGGGTTTTGTAGATTAAAACCAGTACCTTGGACCTTATTTGGGTTGCAACAGGCAACCAATGCAACTGGATCACAACTGGAGTGATACAGTCATATCTGCCCACACCCATGACCTGTTTGGCCACTGCATTTTGTACCCACTGAAGTCTCCAAATAAGGGTCAAGGGCAACCCCAGATAGAGAACATTGCAATAATATATCCTTGAGAGCATGACACGACAACTTGCACAACTGTTCTCAGGGAGACCTCATCCAGGTATGGGCAAATCTGGGCAATCTTCCAAAGATGGGGATAAAGGCAGTTTTGGAAATGGCCACCACCTGGGCTTCCAGGGATAAAGCCAAGTCCAAGACCATGCCCAGATTCCTGACTCTATCCACCAGCTGGAGGGTAATATCCCCAGACTCGGGAGAGGGCCACTGTACGCAGTAGAGGATGCCCCAAAGAACAGAACCTCAGTCTTCTCCAGGTTGAGTCTAAGCCTGTTAGCATTGGTCCATTCCATGACCTTATCCAGGCATGAGTCAAGGGTCTGCACCGCCTCCACTGCAGAGGTGGTAAAGTAGAGATAGAGCTGGATGTCATCAGCAAACTGATGACAGCAGACTCTAAATCCCCTAATGACCTCAGTCAGAGGCCTCAACTCTTCCCCCAACTAAACAGGTGGCAATTGCCTGGCCCTAGTTCTTACCTGACTAATCCCCTGGCTCCTAGCATATCTCCCATGGTCAGACACCACCGTAATGGTAGTCCCTGCTAGCATGATGACAAAGGGGAAGGGGGGAAGAAAAATAAGCTATAAGAGATAAAGTAAATAAAAATAATTAAGCAATAACACAATTAAACAATAGCAATAGCAATATTACAACAAACTAATATTACATTAATTAATAAAAAGTAAATTAATACAAAATATTAATTAAATCAAATTAAAATGCTTTTGCAACTTTCACCACCATTGTTCTCACCTTCACTGCCGCCTCATTGCCACAGACCCAAGGCACTGCCACCTTGCCTTCACCCCCATTGTCAGCCTCACTGCCAGGACCACCGAGATACCGAAGCCACCAGTAGGGCTATATCCAATAGGGGTAAGTGGAATCTCAGCCTATAATGATAGTGTGAAACCTCTTCATGATTTAAACTCATGGAGCACCAGTACTCTTGAACTTTCTCTAAGATTATTGGTCATCTAGGACTGGCAACATGGAAGCCAAAGAATGGATGTGTATTTCATGCAAATACTTGATGTCTTTCAATACTAGCCATTATCTCTCTGCACCCATCACCTGGTTCTTTGCCTACTTGGTAAATGATTTTATCAATTGAGATTCGCTTCAGGCATCCATTAATAATTCTACAGCATTTATTGAGTGATACATTTACCTGTTTTGCATGAGCTGGATAATATCATACCAGACCGGCATATTTACCTGCAGAGTAGCAAAAGGATGTAATTCTTAGTGGGTTTTGCTGATAACCTTTGAATTCCTTCCAGAGATTTTATGTTTTGCATTTTGGTAGTGTTTCTTATACAGTACATCGGTGCATGCTAAGTAACACACAGGTATTTCAGGGCAAGATGGGGCAAGATGGGGCAAGCCCTTACAGGTAACCTGAAGTTTCCAAGATGCCTGCTTGTTTCTCAAATGAGCACATACACTGTAACTGATTCTTAGTAGGGTTGAATAGGTATGACAAGTTCAGCAACCCCCTCCAGTTAATTACCAGTTTGAATGGAATTTCCCCAGCTAAGATTCTAAAAGATACAGGTCCTCACAGGAGTTTCAGTATACACACATTCCCATGGCAAACTTCTCTCTGCAGCAATGGCTAGTAAGTATGAAGAAGACGCACATGGGTGGGGCTTTCTAAACACCACGGGAATTGCAAGGCATTGAACGGCCAGCAGTTCCTCTGTTCATTGGGTTCTATAGAAGTTTTCTAATACCCTGCACATTCTACCTAACTTATAAAGCTCCACTGAAGTTTTTCTACTCTATTCTTTAATGGCTGCTGCTGCAAAGAGACATGTGTGAGGACACACACAACTAAACTGAAAATCCTCTGGACCCCCCCCCCATAATTAATAAAATTCCGGCTGGGTGGATGGCTTATTAATTCTAGTGGCTGAAGTGAAACCTTCCCCCACCCCTCAAATCCTTTGCTTAATAATAATAATAATAATAATAATAATAATAATAATAATAATAATAATAATAATAATAATAATAATAATAAACTTTATTTTTATGCTGCCTTTCTCCCCAAAGGTACCCAAGGCGGCTTACAACAAATTCGGTTTGGGTTTGTTAGAGTATGCAGATCAATAGTCTCAGAATGCAGTATGTCAATCACACTGATCTGACTTACTATTGATTTGTCTATACTAACATTCTTTTATGACCCTTTTTCTGAAAGGTCTGTCAGTTAAACAGAAATAGAAATGATGGTTTTAATCTCTCCTCATGGCTGTTGAGACAGACAAACTTACCTTCATGCATACCATCCAGCTTTAGGGGATGGTGTAACAAGTATAGGGAAATTCTTCAATACAGACTGTTTAATGAGTGAAATATTTGTTTTCTATTTAAAGTTTAATAAACATTTTTGACTTTAATGTATCTCATTATTTGCTCTGTGGGGGGTTAATGAACCAAGCAACAGTAAGGCCTCTAACAGGATTTAATTGATTTGTACCATAATATGATGTGGTAGCTCAGCAGGCTAGAGCACTGAAAACTGTTGGCTACGAAGTCGGCAGCTCAATGGTTCAAATCCTGGATGCCACGCAGTGGAGTGAGCTCCCGCTGTTGACCCTAGCTCCTGCCATCCTAGCAATTTGAAAGCATGTAAATGTAAGTAGATAAATAGGTACCGCCATAAAAGGCGGAAAGGTTAAACAGTGTTTTCTTGCAGCCATGCCAGCCACATGGCCACGGACTTGCACAACACTGGCTCTTCCGGCTTGAATACGGAGATGAGCACCGCCCCTAGAGCTGGACACAACTAGTACGCATGTGCAGGGGAAAGTTTACCTTTACCTTTTACCATAATATTTGCCAAATTCTTCTAATGCATCTTCTTGCAGAAATGTTAGAACTGCAGAGTTGGAAGGGACTCTGTGGATCATAAGATCCAGGCCCTGTCAAGGAGGCAAAGTGTAGAATCAAACTCCGAAACTCTGATTTCACAGCCAGGTACCTAAACTATTGAGCTAGAATTTCTACCATATGAAAACTTTCTAGCTGGACTTCAGCATATTGGCCAAAATCCTATTATATAAATTGTGCCTGTGGATGGATGATGATGTTATAAGAAGGGTTATGAGATCTTCCATTGTGTGGAAGCTTGTACCACAGCTTCCACACAATGAAACTGATTACTTTCAATCTGGACAAACTATGGAATAGAGGTAATGTCTGGGAGATTTTTCTGTGTCATTGATTTCATCATCCTTCCACTGGTATCATTATGGTCCACGATGACAATGACAATCGTGATGATTTACCACATGCTTGTTAAGTTAGTAGAACATTACATCAAAATGAAAAGGAAATTCTGCTTTTTTATTGCTAACATCAATTAGGATATGAGCTGAAGCTTTAAAAAAGGGCTGCAAAACTCTTTTAAGATGCATTCATTAACTACTTTATTTTGGGATCTAATATAAAAAGAAGTGTAAGCCATTATATAAAATTCAGCACTAAGTGATTTGCAGGAAACACTGCTTTTGAACTTGAATACTTAAATTATATCTTGAAAAGCAAGGCAGAATATCTTTCCTGTAAAATCTGAGACTGGTGCCCTTGCCATAATGGGAGGTTGTGAAAGTGCTATTGCTATTGTCTTCTCAGTGGCTGTCATTCCTTCTGCCAAGAGCTTCAGCTGAGCTGAAAGTACATCCCTTTATTTCTTTCCTTATGACAAACAATGATTTATCACCTTCCTTATTTCTTAGTTCTACTAATGCTTGTTCTTTAGGGATATCATTCAGATACGAGCTGAGAGTGTACAACCCCTACTCCACTGTTGGGAGAGAATCATGGGTTTGATTTAAAAAAGTTTGTTCCCACTCCTCTCATGGCTGTTTCTCAGCAGCACTCAAATCACATGACATTAGAAATGAGCACAAAAATGAAAAATGACATGCTGTTTCATATGCACTCGAAAATACTGATCCCAGCCATGTTTCAGTACCAAGGTGGCAGGGGTACCTTCCTCAAGTGATTCTAGGCAACTCCTAGTAAATGGGAACGTTTTTAGGGTCAGAGACCTGAGTTTTGAAGCTAGAAAGGGAATGACCCTAGAAAAAAAATCTGCTGCTGCTTGGCTTCCAATCGAATCCAATTAGAAAGAATTTTTCCTAGGGCCACTCCCTTTGGACCTTCATAACTCAGCCCTCTGAAACTCAAATCTTTCCAAATTTTGGAGTCTTACCTAGAATCACTTGAGGAAGCTAAGCCTGTCATTTCCATGCCGAAATGTAGAGGGTGCAGGCCATATTTTTGAGTAGTAAAAAAAATTATGGATTGCAACCTCCAATATTTCAGCATGGAAATGGCAGGCTTAGTAAAATTTAGAGAGATTTGGGTTTCAAGGGGCCTGGAATTCAAACTGTGTTCAGCACACAATCCCAATATAGGGTTAATTAATCAGCTTAACTTTAGACATGGGTGTTTCAGTTTGGAAGGGGTCTGGTTCCAAAACTAAACATGGCAGCACAGGTGCCGTTCTGTACCGGGACCCACCTTCCACAATGAAATCAACCAGTCCCTTACCTTGTTTTGGCTCACATGGGGCTAAACTCCAACAAGGAAGCAGCCTCTGATGCATAATCTTTCACTCTCCCCGGCGCTGGCCAATCAGACAGGGAGGTGAGATGATGCATGTCCCTGCACAGTTCCTGACTGGCCAGTGCCAGGGAGAGTGAAAGATGATGCATCAGAAGCCGCTTCCTCATTGGAGCATAACCCTGTGTGACTCAATCAAGGTAAGAGACTGGTTGATTTTATTCTAGATGGTGGGTTGTGGTACCAAACGGCAGTTGTACTGCTGTGTTTTATTTCAGAACTGGACCCTTCCGAAATGAAATGCCCATATCTACTTAACCTCTATATTAGTAAAGCACGCCGAACACATTTTTTCAATTACCTACCCAGACCCCCTTTGGACCTTAATAACTCAGTCCCCTGAGCCCCAAACCTTTCCAAATTTGGGCGAGTTACTTAGAATCACTTCAGGAAGCTAAACCTTTCATTTCCATGCCAAAACATGGAGGCTGTGATCCATATTTTTACTACTTGAAAATACAGATTGCATCTTCCATTTTTGGCATGCGAATGGCAAGCGATTCTAAGTAACCTCCCAAAAAAATTTTTGGAAAGGTTTGGGACTCAGGAGACTGAATTATTAAATGTCATAAGGGTGCCCCTAGAATAAAAAATCATGTCTAATTGAACGAGACGCTGATAATCGTTCGCTTGTGTGTGTGTGGGCTATTATTCGACTTCTCGCTCAATTAGACATGAGTTTTCCTAGCAGCACACCCTTCGACATTTAATAACTCAGTATCATGAACCCAGAACCTTTCCAAATTTTGGGAGTTTATGGGAAAGAGTCCAAACTTGGTCCCTAGCGATTTTGGTGCCGATTCATGGCTGCTGCGATACTATTTTGGAATATATATGAAATACACAAACTCCAAAATAGTATTGCAGCAGCCATGAATCAGCACCAAAATCAGTGGGGACCAAGTTTGGACACTTATCTGTAAACCCCTGACATTTGGAAAGGTTTGGGTTTCAGGGAACTAAGTTATTAAACATCAAATGGGGTGCCCCTAGGAAAAAATATTTCTAGTTGGAATTGTCCACCAAGCAGCAGCAGCCCCCCCCTCTCTCACAAACACACACACACACACACAAACTTTATTGTTTCTGACCATAGGCCTTTACAATACACAAACTAGAAAATAAAATTCAGTTAAAACATAAAACCAATAAAATCCAATCCAAGAAATATCACTCACCCCATCAACTTCTGGCTCCACTAGAAATATTTTTTCTTAGGACCACTCCCTTTAGAGCTTCATAACTCAGGTCACTGACCCCCAAACCTTTCCAAATTTCAGGGGGTTACCTAGAATTACGTGAGGAAGGTACCCCTGCCACTTTGGTCCTTTAGGACCAGTTTTGCAACAAAACTACTTTAAAATTTCATTACAAAGGAAACGAAATGAAACTACTCCAGAAACAAAATTAAACACTATTTTTCCATTTCATACCCATCTCTACATGATATCTCTTTGGTTCTATATACTAGAGATGGGCACGAAATGAGCAATTTTTTGTTTTCATTTTCGTTTTCATTTTTTCGTTTCATTACGTAACGAAATGAAAACAAATTTTGTCTCCAAAATGAAACGAACCAAAACAACAGAAATTTTGTCGTGCGTTTCGTTTTCGTTGCGGCAAATACATTGAACTGTAATGAATGCTAACGAAACAGCAATTTTTCATTTTCAAAGTGTTCTGCTTATATACCGCCCCATACCACTACAAGTAGTCTCTGGGCGGTTTACAATTTTGATTACAGTGTGCAGGCTACACATTGCCCCCCCAGCGAGCTGGGTACTCATTTTACCGACCTCGGAAGGATGGAAGGCTGAGTGAACCTTGAGCCTGCTACCGGGGATTGAACCCAGGTCGTGAGCACAGTTTTACCTGCAGTACAGGCATTTAACCACTGCGTTTTTTCATTTCATTAAATAACAAAACGAAAACAATTTTTTTTGCAAAAAATTCACAAAAAACAAAAATGAACCGAAACGGACCCCCTAAACGACAAACGACAAACGAAACACCATTTTTTTGAGTCGTGCCCATCTCTACTATATACCATTACATGTACCTACCAACTAACCATGCATTTTCAAGGGACATGTCCTTTTAGTTTTTCAGTTTATGGGGATGAGCATTTGGGAGAAATAACTTGGCAATTGCCTGCATCTTTTGCTCCTGTCTCTCAATTATAAATGGTAAATGGGGCATCTCATAGACAAAACAGGGAGACATAATCCCAATTTTACAGGGAGGTTACTTCCTGTGCTAATCACAAGCTGTCCCCATTAACACGAGGTAAATATTGCAAGTACACTTTTCCTGGGAAAGTTGACTGTTTTGACAAAAAAGTTCAGTCCTCCTATGACTCGCTGATAGAAAAAATGCTACTTTTCATAGTAATTCATATATGTAGGAGTCATACAAAGTTTTTCAGAAAAATTAAGTGTGCATAGAACAGTGTACACAATTTGTATTGCAAACAATTGAAATGCATGCAGCTGAAAAAATGCATTAGCATATTTTTGACAACCTGGTAATGTTCAGATTGTTAGACGTGAGTGACAAGGATGGGGGCCTTTTCTCATGGCACTCACTGTCAAGATGGACTCAACTTAGGCTTTTTTTCTGCCAATGACTTGGACTCGACTCAGAACTCAGAACCCACCCACCCCCTTCCCTTTTTTTCCTGGGGTAAAGAAAAGCTTGTTTTGAATAGGGACTTGGACCTGGGACACAAACCCAGAGGTTTGCCAACATCCCTGGTGACTGGATGCAATTCATTTTTTTAAAAAAAGATATCTTTTAGCATATCGTGGGTAAGAGAGGAATGAGAGAAAACACCTCCTTAGATTCCCTAGACCAGTGGTGTCAAACTTTTTCACCTCTTTTGCATCCCTCCAAGGAGAAGACACCTTGCCTTTGTTCTATTATTACAATAGAAAAACAAAACAACATATACACAAAACAGAACAATCATCGTAACAAATCCCATGCAACCCACCTCCCATTTGGGACATAATCCATGCTTAAAATCCTGGAAACATTTCATCTTTCTAGCCTGCCCCCCCAGCTTATTCAAGTTCTCTCCACATAAGGATGTTTCACTTTTCATACTTCTCTTTGCTGCTTTATGGTTGCCAGGATTGTAATTCATGTTGTCAAGTGCTGGATATGCCCTTGGAGCCGGTGGGCTGGGGTTCAGCAGAAACAGCAGCTTCACTCAACCCTCCCCAAGACAAGGAGGTCACCAACTCTTCCATTCCCTGCAGCAGCTTCTAATGCAAAGAGCCTGGTGCATATTCTTTAACCATGACCTTTTGCATAGTTCTAGGTAGCATGAGTGCCACGCCACTGTGCTGACATAATGGATATAGTCTCTCACATTCTAACACTCTTGAATTTTCAAACATCTGAAGGTTGTTGTGTTTCAAAGTATTTTTTAAAAATAAATAAATGCTTGATCATTTTTATTTTTGGGCTGCTCCTCCTCCTGCTGCTGATACTTATTATAAGTGACATAACATTTATTTTTGTAGGAGCACAGGAGCTGCAACCATCTTTCCCCTGTCATGCTGGCTACTGTTTTCTTCTTTGTAGCTATAGGGGAATATACTATGGGGAATATTTGCTCCTGGGTTATAACAACATAGGCAAGAAAGACAAGCATGCTCAAAGTAATTTAGTAGTATATAATAAAAACAGAGCCTGATATTGCTGGGGTTCAAGATAACCCCCCCCCCCAAAGCTACCATTTTAATCAAGAATGGGTGGGATGTGGATGAGATTATGAATCGACTGGAGTGACTGATGATTGAGGAAGAATTCCAAGAGACTTACTGTATTTTCCTTCTATAGGACACACCCATGTATAAGACAACCCCATTTTCCACCCAAAAATACAATTTTGCAACTATATGGTTCTCTCCTCAGCTTACTTCCATGTATAAGACAACCCTAAATTTTTAGTCTAATTATTTTAGACAAAAATATAGTCTTATACACAGAAAATGTGTATTGATTTATATTTATTTATTCAGCCTATATATTGCCCCTATGTATAAGCCATTCTTTGTAACTATGAGGGCTAAAAAACCTGAAATTATTATTATTATTATTATTATTATTATTATTATTATTATTATTATTATTATTATTATTATTATTATTATTAAAGGAAGACAACTTAGTATCTGAGAAAGGTGAAAAATAAAAAAGGGAAATCTGCCTTGGAGAGATTGGTCAAAGCCTGAGTTTTCTAAAGATACAACTAGTGGAGTTAATTCCATATCCTGTATTAGATATGCCTTATTTTCCATGGTGACGTTTCAGCATACTCAATGTGTGCTTGATGGTTGTTTCTGTTTTTTGCTCTTGTTGCCTTTTTCTAATTCTGTCATGTTAAATATATTTCAGGAACATTCTGTGCGGAAATATGTTCACCCCCACATTGATCCTGTTGATTTTCTTGAACGTTTGCATCAGCCAGTGGGGACCTGCTAAGCTGACAGTTACCACATTGTTGGTGTGATGGTCGGATATTACAAGTAAATAAAAACCCAATGGATATTCATCCACATCATTAGCACTTAAAGAATCCCATAAAATATAAACATTATTTTAGCCATGTGGGTACTGAATGTTCTCTCTGTGTATTGTAGTGGTGTGAACAAAGTGGAGATGTGCCTCACCTTTGTGCCCTTGCACCAAACATCTGGAGAACATAGGGTGCTGGTATATTGTGGTTGTGTGGCACAGTGGTTAGAGTGCTGGATGGCAATTTTGGAGATCCATTGTTGCCTAACTTTCCCCACAGAGTTGTGATTGTGCAATTGTGAACATAAACAGAGGAGGAAGAAGGCCATGTGGACCATCTAGAGTTCACTGAATGAAAGGTGGGGAATAAATGTAAATAATAAACAAAATAAGGCCTTATTATGGATCTAGCCTACATCCACTCTCCCATACCCTGAATAGCCTATAGCTATTGATTAGTGCTGCCTGGCCTTTCCAGTGGAGCATCTGGGGTGGTGATGGAGGGGAGAAGGAATGAATATATTCCACATGCATATATACAAACAAAACTCTGAAACATACCTACATACTCCCCAGAGGTATTTGGAATTCTCTAATAAAAATGTCCAGCTTCTGGATCTGGCACAAAACTCCCAAAGCATTTGGATTGTATGTCTATGCCCAGGATGGACTACCTCCAGATATTTAGGGGAATGCTTCAGTTGTTGAAGTGCACAGGTGCTTTGTGGCCCCAGGCATGCCAGAGTGCCACTTCTGCACCCACTTTTTGTGTGTGAAAGCCACAGCCCCCCTCTTCCCAGTCCACATCTACATTAACATTTTATTGATTCAATCTTCAGCTCCTCTTTCCTCAAGTTACTTTCTGAAATTACAAATACCAGGATTACTTCAGATATAACTATGACGATTAAAGTAATACAGAATGGAAACAACTAAGTAGTACACATAATTTTCTTTCTCTTTAAATTAAAGCTACAAATTCAGGCATGCTAAAGAAGTACCAGGTGGCATGGATAGATATCCAAGTAGAACTGAACCCAATGGGCAACATGGCAACTGTGATTACCATTCTTTTTATTTTTCACTGATTTTTCTTCCTTCACTGCTTCCACTCTTACTCCCCCTGCTCCTTCAGTCTTCTCCTGGCCTCACTTCTCTACCTTCATATATCAGGCAAACAGAATTCGAATAATTCTCATCTTCTTTCTTTCTTTCTCTCTCCTTAGGGCCAAAATTACACATGCTGGAAAAGCTAGATGGAATCTGCAGTGAGTCCTCTTGCTACACAAGACACAAAGTCCTATTGCAATTTTAAATGGCATTTTCCTCCTCTGACCACACTTTCAGTTCCCTCCAAAAGAAAAACATGGTAAGAATTTGCCTTTTTGAGTTGCAACATGCCTAAGGGTCCCTGCCTGTCTCTCCCACAGGGAAAAAATGTGAGAAGGGCTGCAGAGCAGTGTGAAGCAGGGCAGAGGATGGGGTGCACAGAAGTGATAACAGATGAAGAGCCTGCACTGGCACTGGCAAGCACAGAGAAGAGGCTCAGAAGACAGAGTCTCCTAACAGTTGGTTTCACACTGCAGCAACATGAAAATGCAGTTTTGTGCACCAATCATCATTCACAGGGTACAATCAACAAAAGTAATTTGGAGAGCTGACACTATACACACGCAACTAGAGATGGGCACGACTTAGCGGTATTCCCGTTTCCGTTTCCGTTACTCGGTTCCGTTACTCTACGGAAACGGTAATGGGAATTACTCCACCAGACTTCGAGCTCGAACCGACGAACGAACAATTTTGGTCTGATTTGTCGTGCTCGTTCCTTGCATCGCGCGATCACGCGATGCCACGCGGCACAGAAAAAAAGTTTTTAAAAGTTAAAAAAGCCCGGTTCCCGGCCGAAAAGCAGGCGGAAAAATGCCTGCCGTGCCTCAGGGCACCTACCAGAGGGGTTGTTTCTGGAGGTCCCCGGCCTCCCCCCCATCCCCTGTCCTGGGCTGCTCTGGTGGGACTCGCCGCAGGCTCGCAGCCAGCAAAAAGCCCAGTCTCGCCGCCGGCCGCCGCAATTAAAGCGCAAGCAAGCGGCACAGACGGCACAGGAAAAAACTTTTAAACTCTCCCCCCACCCATTCCCGGGCCAAAAAAGCAGGCGGAAAAATGCCTGCTTGACTAAGGGCGCAGGGCACCTAACGGAGGGGTGGTTTCTGGAGGGGTGGTCCCGCCTCCCCCCCCCGTCCTGGGCAGCCAGACTCGCCATGCCATGCGGTGCGGGCGGGGGATCCAAAATGGGGCGGCGAACGCAATATTGTTTTTGAAATCTTGGTCCAAAAACACACAAGCACAACAGAAACACGCGAAAATTTATAAACTGCCAGATTTTTCACAGTAGCAGTGGGTTTTTTCTTGCAACAAAATGTCTCTCCTCTCCTCCTCTGTCCTCCATTGATTTTATTTTATTTTTATTTTTTTTACACCTGCGCAATGATGGGCTGGCCGAGTGGCCAGCCATGTGGGAGTGGACGACCATGCAAATTTTTGGAGCCATCCCACCAATCGCATGGCCACTTGGCCATGGAGACTTCTGGGATGTGCCAAAAAGCCCCCTAAAACCTGCCCTAGCCCCCTAACCCTAACCCTAATCCTTGACTCCAGTCCTTACCCATACGTCACAGACTGTGTTCTTAGTGGGTCAGAGAGGCACCCAGAGGTGCAACCCACTAGCCCACCGTAACCTTACCCGTCACTAGCCTAACCCTAGCCCTTGCACTAACCCACCTTAACCCTAAGCCAGATCTACTTGCATTGCACTACACGCAAGTACAATTCCCTTCTGTGTGAGACATGGCGGTGCGAGAGCCTTAGGCATCACCTATGGCTCTGGGTTCACTGCCATCACTAGTCTCACTGTCTGCAACTGGTATGCATATCCATATGGCTATTGCATACCATTTTGCAGCAGCAGGAGGTGAGGAGGGGAGACCCCCATGTTGAGGGGTCTCTTGGAGCCTGCTTCCCTTTCCTAGTGGGTGAGGATAGGAGGCACCCACGGGTGCCTCCAGGAGCCCGCTTTCCCTTTATAGCGGGCCAGAGGAGGCACCCACCCCACAGAGGTGCCTCCAGGAGCCCGCTACCCCCCCAAAAAAACCAGTACTAACAAAAACGAAAAAACGAAAAAATGAACCGACTAATTTTTGTGAATTTTCACGAAAAACGGAAACGACGCGAAACGGAACCGGCCCGACTAATGACAACTCAAAAAAAATTTTTTTCAAGTCGTGCCCATCTCTACACGCAACACATGGAATAGTAAGCATCAAACCAGGGGATCTTTTACAAGGTTTTTTTTTTAAAGCATTTTTATTAGAAAATTTTAATATACATAAGAAAAATAAATTCAAAACGTTAACAATACAAAATCAATCTATCACTAAAGTTAGGCTTCCCTCTGTTCTTCGCGTGGTTTTAACGTTATTCATCTCCTAGCCTTCCTTTCTAACGAACCCCTTTTATATACTTATAAAAAAGATTCTAGAAGTAAGTAGTAATCCTTCGAGTTCTACCCTAATCCGGTAAGGGTCTTTAATTCCTTACAATAAGTCTCCATGTAGTTCTTAAATTTTTGCCAGTCTTTTTGGAACCTCTGGTTGTCTTGATCCCTCAGTCTGCACGTCAGTCTGGCCATCTCTGCAAAGTCCAGTAATTTCGCCCTCCATTCATCCAAAGACGGTATATATGTTGTCTTCTAGTTCTGTGCCAGGAGCATTCGTGCCGCTGCTGTTGCATATAAAAATAGGGTCCTATCTGCTCCTTTAATTTCATTGTCCACCAACCCTAACAGAAAAAGTTCAGATTGTTTTGGGAATGTACACTTTAACATCTTTTTGAGTTCATCATATATCAATGCCCAATACTCTTTCACTTTCTCACAGGTCCACCACATATGATAAAAGTCACCTTGTTTCTCTTTACATTTCCAACAATAATCATCTTTCATCCTATACATCTTTGCTAATTTCGTTGGAGTAATATACCATCTATACATCATTTTCAACAGATTTTCTTTTATCAAAGTACATGCGGTAAACTTCATGTTCTTTTTCCACAATCTTTCCCACACATCTAACTCAATATTGTGACCCAAATCCATAGCCCATTTTATCATACATTCTTTGACTTGTTCATCTTTTAGGTTCAACTCCAACAAGAAATTATATAATCTAGTCAACAATTTCTTTTTTGGGCCCATGATTATGGTTTGAAACTTAGATTCCTTCTCTCCAAACCCAGACATCCTTCTGTCTTTCTGAAAAATGTCATGTAACTGATGGTACTGGAACCAACCTGTTAACTTCTCTTTTAACAGTTCATAAGACTTCAGTTTAGGACCTTTTTCTGAAAAAAATAACACATCCCCATATGTGATCCCCACTCCTTCTGTATCTTTCCTCTTGATCGCCGATGCTTCAATTGGGGATAACCACCTCGGGGTGTGTCTCTCTAATAAAGGTTTCAACCGTTCCCAGACTTGAAGTAGTGACTTTCTAATTACATGATTCATAAAACTTTTATGTACTTTCACTTTATCATACCAAAGATAAGCGTGCCAACCAAATCTATTATCATGACCTTCTAAATCCAAAAGATCCCCATCACCTAAAGTAATCCAATCTTTTATCCAACCGAGACAGGCCACTTCATAATACAATCTCAGGTCTGGCATGGCAAATCCTCCCCTTTCCTTGGCATCTGTTAATAATTTAAACCTTATTCTAGGTCTTTTACCTTGCCAGACAAATTTAGACAATGTCTTCTGCCTATCCCTTTGATTATTGGGATCATTTGAAATAAGAATAACAACCTTGGTAACACGTTCATCTTTATCACCAAAATTCTTCCCATCAATGACAAATTCAATCTATTCCATGTTTCCAAATCTCTCTTAATCGAATTCCAAACCATAATATAGTTATCCTCAAAGAGATTCAAGTTCGTAAGAGATAAATTAATTCCCAAGTATTTAACTTTTTTCACAACTGAGAGAGCGGACAATTTTTCAAATTCTTCACAATCTTTCTTTGTTGCATTTTTCAATAAGACCTTCGTCTTATTCTTATTCAGTTTAAAGCCGGCTAAATTACCAAATTCTTCAATTACCTTCATCACCTCAATAATACTTTCTTTGGGATTCCCTAATGTCAAAACCAAATCATCAGCAAATGCTTTTAATTTATATTCCTTATCCCCCACACTTATACCTTTAATTATCACCATGTCTCTCAGTTTAACTAACAATACTTCCAGTACAGTAATAAATAACAATGGAGACAGTGGACACCCTTGTCTTGTACCTTTCCCAATCGGGAAACTTTCTGTTATCACATTATTAACCAATAAACTTGCTTTCTGTTCCTTATATATTGCATTAACACCATTCCAAAACTTTGTTCCCACTCCCATATGTTCCAAATTCTTCTTCATGAATTGCCAAGAAACATTATCAAAGGCTTTTTCAGCATCAATAAATATCAAAGCAGCTTGTTTCTCCTTCCTGACTTCTAGATATTCTATTATATCAATTATATTTCTCATATTGTCTTTCATCTGTCTGCCAGGAAGAAACCCCGCTTGGTCTTTATGTAGCAATTCATTTAAAAACCCTTTTTAATCTATTGGCCAAAACATCGGCAAATAATTTATAATCTCCATTCAAAAGGGAAATGGGCCTATAATTTTTGACATCTGTCACATCCGAATTCTCCTTTGGGATCAGTGTTATATACGCCTCCTTCCAGGTATTAGGTATAACTCCTTTTTCTAAAACTTCATTCATCACCTCCACCATTATTGGTAACATTTCTTCTGACAATTTTTTATAATATTTTGCAGTCAAGCCATCTGGACCCGGTGATTTTCCAGATTTCGCCCTCTCTATTGCACTTTGTACTTCATGTGGGGTAATTTTCTCACTCAATGTCGACAATTGGCTTGTTGAAATTTTTTTCAATCCATTCTCTCTTAAATATCTATCAATCTGTTCCGGATCCTCTTTTTTCTTCATATATAAATCTCTGTAAAAATTCCGAAACACCTTTACAATTTCTCTTGGATCTTCCACTAATTTCTTATCTACTACTAATTTGTTCACGACCTTTTGTTTTTGCTTCCATTTAAGCTGCCAAGCCAACAGTTTCCCTACTTTGTTTGCCGATTCAAAGTTTCTTTGTCTCATCATCTTAACCTTCCACTCAATTTCTTGATTGATAACCATTGACAACTGGGTTTGGAGCATCTTTAATTTTTGAATCCATTTCTGTTCCTTTGGCTTTTCCACCAATTTCTTCTCTGTCTCCATCATTTCTTTTAAGATCTCATATTTCTTTTTTTCTTTCTGTTTCTTCTGGTACAAATTTCTCTGAATAAAGAGGCCTCGCATAACAGCTTTGCTCGCATCCCATACAAAATTTGTTGGTGTTTCTCTTCTCCAATTATTTTCCAAATAATCTCTAAAAGTTTCTTTCGCTATTTGCAAAGTCTCTGTCTCGTCCAATAAACTTTCATTCAATCTCCAGCGGTATAGTCCTTGCAATTTTGTTTTAACTTCCATCACAATTGCATTATGATCTGAGATCGTTTTAGGTAAAATTTCCACTTTCGTCACTCTATGTGAAATATCGTTAGGAACAAATATATAATCGATTCTTCCCCAACTCCGATTTGGTTCAGAGAAAAAGGTAAACTGTTTCTCTATTGGGTGTCTCAAATGTCAGTCCATCCAAAGTTTTCAACTAAATCAAAAAAGGATTTTGGTAATTTCCCTTCTGAGCCTTTCTTTTTCTGGGATCTATCCAGATCCGGCATCATTACTCCATTACAATCTCCCATCAAAAAGAGTTTTTCATCCATATAGTCTAACAATCTTTGTTCTAGATCTCTATAAAATTCTAATTTCCTTTCATTTGGCGCATAAATTCCTACGATGAAAAATTTTTCAGATTGCCAAGTAATTTGCACCATCAAAAATCTTCCCTCTTCATCTTTCATTATCAACTTAGGTTCTAATTTATGTTTTGCATATATCACCACTCCTCTTTTCTTCAATTTATCAGACGATACAAATTCTTGTCCCAAAATTTTGTTTTTTAGAATCTTCATATGTTTCGTTGCAACATGTGTTTCTTGCAGACAAATCAGGTCTAAGTTTTCTTTCTTCAGTAGATGCGTAATTCTGTTTCTCTTGGTCTTTTCATTCAGACCATTAACATTCCATGTTAATACTCTCAACGCCATTGCAGATTTCAAATTAAATATATTTTTATCAGTCTCTATTCAAATATTGGCCATAGCTAAGTCGGCTTTGCCTTCTTCCTCACCAGAGAGTTCTAACTCCTCTTCTTCTTCCTCTTCTTCTTCTTCACCCTCACCTCTTCTTAAGCCTTGGTCCTCCTTCTCCTCAGGTAATATATCCCCCTCTTTCAATGGTTTCCTGTACCCAAGCTCTTCTCCATATTTTCTCAGAAATTTGCCTATCTCCGACTCAGATGTTATTTTAAATCTCTTCATTTTGTAGATAATTATAGGCCTTCCAGAAACTCCCAACGAAATCTCAGACCATTTCTTCTCAATGTTTCTGCCAGAGGTTTATAACTTCCTCTTCTTCTCAAGAAATAAAGAGGGATCTCCTTATATATCAAGATCTGTTGTCCTTCAATCACAAATCTGTTACCATAACTGTGTTTCAGAATTCTATCTCTCACGACCATAGATGTCATTGACACAATAACATCACCTGGTGTCTTCTTCGCTCTCAACTTCTTTGGTCTAACTGCTATCCTAAACACTTGGGAGATTGCACCAGCTACTTCTTCTTCTTGCCACCCAAGCCACTTCGCAAGTTCAGTTATTACTTTGGCCTTAATATCTTCTCCTTCCTCCCATGGTATCAAGTGAAAACGAAGATTCTGTTGCCGTTGCCTCATTTCAACAAAAGCAAGCTCCTCAGCCAATTTCATTTGTGTAGTCTTTACTTCTGTCACTCCTGTTTTATTCCTCTCTGTTTCTTCTCTGCATTGTTTAACCTCTGTCTGCACTTTCTTCACTTTAACTTCTATGCTCTTTGTTTTCACTGTTAAATCCTTCACTTGAGCTGACAGTTCCCCAACTGCCTCTTTAATTTGTTTCTGCATATCTTCCTTTAGTTCTGATAACTTCTTGTCCATACTTTCTTCACTTTTTTCTAATTCTCTCCTTATGTGTATCATTAGTCCTTCCCATTCTTTACCCTCCTCTTGTCTGGAGTCTCTTCTCTGTGTTAAGGGTGTCATCTTCTTCTTCTCTCCTGCCATCTCAATTTTAATTGACTTCTATTCCAATGGAGCACAATTTAATCACAAATTGATATTTATTCAATCAATAAGTAATAATAAACTTCAACCAATCAAATTAAACAATTAATACTCCAATGGTTAATAATCACCTATTTACCATCAATGATATTCAATTTACTTGTTCAAACTTCCTTTTGTCCTTTCTGACTTTAAATTATCCACATATCAAATTAATAACAATTTATCAAATTTTGTCAATTTTCTATATAATCAAACACTCTCCCACCCCAAACAGCATTCAAATTGAATTTTAAATGCAATAATTTTCTAAATCCACTAGATGGCGCTCCAACATAAGAAATAAATTTCTTAACCAGTTTCAGATGCAATAATTTTTTAAAATCCACCAGATGGCACTCCAACCTAAGAAATGAACTTTCCAGTCACCTTCACAGCTGTAGCATAATCCTGTTTTGGCTACAGTGTGACCTTCCAGCCACAGAGAGCCTCAGAGAAAAACAGATAGTAACTTAGTTTCGGTTCCGCTGCAGCCAGATACACAAGGAGAGACCCACAAAAACCCTTAAAAATTAAAAATTAAAGGAAAAAATTAGGGGAACTTCTTCAGCTTCTTCCCAAGCCTAGTCCACACAGCTCTCAGATAGGAGAAAATGGAGTTCCCTGCTCACGAGAGCCTCAGAAGGGAAAGTTCTTACAAGTTCAAAAAATTCCTTTTTCTTCAGCCTTTCCAGTGGCCCAGCTCAATTGAAAAGGAGAAAATAACAATGGCTCCAGTTAGCAATAACTCCAAAATTGCTCACAAAAACACCTCCAGAAATAGAAAACAAAGCACTGAAGGATCAGAAAGTAATGAAGGTAATAAAGTAAAATAGCTCCCCCTCAAAAGAAGGGGGGGTAACTCCAAACACCAGCTCTGGTAAAGTCTTTTGAAATGTAAAATCAAGCAGGCTCTCCTCCTTGTCCGTCACCCAGATTCTTCTTAAGTATTCAATCCTTTCACAAAAAAGGGGGGGAATTACTCCAAATGTCAATTCTCCAAAGTCTTTGGAAGTGTAAAATCAAATAATACAGGCTCTACTCCTTAGGGGGGGAGTAACTCCAAACGCCAGTGTCTTTTGAAGTGTAATCAAGAGAAAAAAAGGGCTGCCCCCCTTATCCACCCCCACGTTCTTCTTTATTCACTCAGTCCTTTCACAAAAAGAGGGGGGGTGACTCCAAACACCAGTTCTGAGTTGCAGACTTCACGATCAAGCCTCCCCAAGTCCCATATTTCTTTCCACTTCAATGTAAATAATAATAGTTCAAACTCACTTCGCAAATGAAGGGATATCTCTCCAACCCACCGCACGACTCCAATTTGTATCACGAAGGAGAGTTACGGCTTAGTTCCCACCACGCTCCGAACAGATTCCGATGTAAACAAACCAACTCACGTTTCTTCGGGTATAGTCCTTATCTTCAAGTTAACCGTTTAACAGCCTCTGCTGATTCTTCCTCCAATAGAAACAGTTTTATAGAGTTCTTGGAGGCTAATGGCTTCCTGCTAAGACAACGAGACTTCGCAAACACAGGGGTAGCTATCGCAAGAGCGCCCGCGGCTCAATCCTTCTCCACAACCCCTCCGGATCGGGGCGAGAGGAGAGCTGCAAAGGGCGCAGCCGATACCCAACCCCTCAGGGCACCCCCCTGAGGTTTTTAGAGTTCGTGGAGCCTTCACGAGACTCTTTGAACCCCCCGTGCGCTCTGGGGATCCCACGGAGGAATTCCCCTAGCGTCTTATGCAGTCGGCCATTAAACCGGAAGCCCTCCAATCTCGTTTTTTTTTTTTTTTTGGCCTACTGCAGCTAGCCAACACTGAATGCCTATTCCCTATATTACTGGAAAGATGAGGCTCAAGCCTACATAAGTGGCATAGATGTACACATACATCTAGTAGTGGCCAAAAAAGCAAGGTACACCAGACAGCAGGATTCCATATAAAAGGGAGCAGTATCATTCATGCACTGAGCTGTGATCACAGCTGGCAAGAAATCATGACTTTAAAAATTGGTTCCTGTCATGAAAACCAATATGAAAACAAAATCAAAACTGGTTCCATTCATACCCTTAAACAGCAGAAACTACTATAGCACATATTTGGACTAAATCTCAAATATTCTATCTTTTGAGAAGAACATGCCTGCCTGCCTGCCTGCCTGCCTACCTTCCTTGCTTTCTGATTACAAATTGGTTAAAAACAGGTATGGCTGAAATACAGCAAGTTATGGTATTATAATATTGTAACACAGAAATGTCTAAATTAGAAGTACTGTGAACCCTCGTATAACAAGCTGTTTGTTTAACAGAAAATCCACTTAAAGGAAAAAAAAATTCCAGAGATAGGGGAAAATCGCTTAACAGAATCGCCTATTGGGTGAATCTGAACAACAGAAAAAAGGTCGTGATTAGGGATTATTCCATGTTCAATGCATTCCTATGGGAAATCATACAAAGGAAAATTTGCTTAACAAAATTTCATTTGGAAAGAATTGATTCCTTTATGAAAGGTACCATTGTAGTTTAAACTTAACACCACATCCTAAAAAATAAATAAAAATACCCTATACAACATCCATGGTTTCAGCTTACAGAAAGATTTGATAAATTCATATTGATTACTCCGTTTTAAACAAAACAAAGCTCACCCACATGACTTACGACCCATGCCTAATTTCAGTTGTCTATGTTTCACAGTGTTAGAAATATGGTGGTTGCATACATCTTTGTTATGGTAGAACAAAGGTGTGCCTTATTTGGCATAAAACAGCTATTTCCATGGGTAACCAAGAGACAGTAGTTTACAACTTATATGCCGCCCAGAGACCTTTGGGTAGTGGGCGGCATATAAGTTGTAAAAATAAATAAAAAATAAAATAAATATCATAGACCAGTGATGACAAACCTTTTAGAGACCGAGTGCCCAAACTGCAATTCCAAACTCACTAATTTTTTTGCAAAGTGCCAATACAGTAATTTAACCTGAATACAGGTGGCTATGAAGGGGCCATGTCAGGTGCCCACAGAAAGGGCTCCGAGTGCCACCTTTGGCACCCATGCCATAGGTTTGCTATCACTGTCATAGACTGTCTATATCTTCAGATAGGCATGAACCAGGAAAATTGTGCTTTATGACTGTGTTTTGTACTATTCACCTATTCACAAACCAGAAACCACAGACTATGGGCTTTCTCATGAAATGAACCATTTTGTGGTTCATTTGATTAGGGAATTCTGGGAGCAGAAGAATGGTCCTCCTGCAAGTTACAGATACCAAATTCACAGAGTCTTCAGCTGACTCTCCTTCCCACCACCTCCAAGTTTGGAAAATATTGGCTCTGGGTCATCAGCATTGCTTTTAGCCCTCTAAAGGAGGAGATTCAGCTGAAGACTTGCTGCAAGCTTGGCATCTCTTAACTTACTGTATGTGATGGCTGTTCTACCATGCCAGGAAACCCTGGATCACATGGGCCACAACACCTATGAATTGCCAACACCAATAATAGTTTGGTGTTCCATTCTGGGCAGGCACATTTCGCAAAAGTGCCCTGAAATGAACAGTTAAATTGTCCTATGCAGTTTGTATAGCTTTTGAGTTTTTTTGTTTTCTTTTTTCCTTTCTGTTTGTTTCATGCCCATCTCTATTTGAATCCCATGCAACATTTCTCCTTTCAAGATGTCTGATATTTATCCGGATCTTGCTCATGAAGAGGAGTGTTGATTCCTTTTATTAAGGACAGAGGATAGAAAGATACACTTGGAATTGAGTAACTACCAATTATTTAGCATTGCTATAGGGTAAGAAAGAACTTGACTTTAAAATATTCATGAACATTAACTAATATAAGATAGATCAGCCAAATCATTATTTTTGAAAAGCTTCAACCACAACAATTTGAAAAACAAGAGGTCTCAAAGGACAGACTCCTGTTAGCACGAATGCATTGATTCATTTACAGAGAACTGCATCTAATGGAACCAGCATTATTAAGAGTGAAATTGCTTTTTATATTTTACCCAAAGTAAGACAACCTTTGTTCTGTGGCTTTATTTACTCCTTGCTCAGTATAAACCTTTCAAAAATGTGTGGGTTTTCCCCCATTTTTGAAAGCACCACTGATTTTTTACCCGATCAAACAATTTTCTGTTCTTTTATTTCATTTTTCATAACATGCTCATCTTCACCATGGCATCTAATCACCTTTTTCAGAATTAAATCAGAAGAAGGTGACTTCCCATCAGCAAAGTATTTTATTTATATCATATCCCCTTGAGTGACTTTAAAATACCTTTATATTCTAAAAGTACTAATGGGCTTGAGTTTGTGAGGAGAGAAGCATGTTGGAGAGTTAGAATCAGACTAGATGATATATTTAGTCCATGTTTAGAAGTGGTGCTCACATTTGTTGACCATCATCCTAGCTTTTATTGCATTTCAGTGTGCTTTGTTTAGTGATTGGACATTGTAAGGAAAACATGAACTTAATTGGTAAGTCATGTGGCCCTGGGGAAATCATATTGTGGAAGGAGAAACAGGCTAATTGCAAAGAGTGCACATTTCTCTTAATGTCTAATCCAACTCTACAAAAAAAGTCATTGACCATGTTGTAGGATATTGAAGTGAGTCCCATAAACATTGATTACCATCATTTTGGGATCCCATGGTGTATGGCTTGTGTATGCTTTATCCTTAAAGTAAAAGTATACATCCCCTGAAGCATATACATGTGGGGGGGTTATGAAAATTTGGAAGTGGGATGGGTCAGGAACTAAGGGAGTTCCAGTGGGAGAACACAAACAGCCACCGAAGAGGGTCGCTGCTGAAGAGTGCTGATGTCAGCTCAGCACTCCCCCCTCAGCCCCCTGCTGGGGGATTTCCCACTGCCTCCCAGCTGGGAAGTGGCGCTGGCGGCTGAGAAGAGTGTCCGTGAAGGACTCACTGCCACTGCGCCTGCCTCTGCTGCTGTGGAGCCTTGCCAAGGCAGGCAAAGGAGCTGAGTTATGAGGTGAGTCCTCCTCTGACACTCTTCTCTGCCACTGCTGCCATTTTAAACAGGCTCTAGCACCTCTCAGCTAGGTGGAGAAGAGGGTTGGAGGATGTGACTCATAACTTAGCTCCTTTGCCTGCCTTGGTGAGGCTCCACAGCAGCGGAGGTGGGCGCAGTTGTGGCTAGTCCTCCTTGGACACTCTTCACTGTCTGCTGCTGCTTCCCAGCTGGGAGGTGGTGGGAAATGCCCCAGCAGGGGGCTGAGAGGGGAGCACTGACATTAGCGCTACCCTCTCAGCCCCCTACTGGGGGGTTCCCTTACCTCATTTCATTTCATTTCCTTTTGTAATGAAGTTATTTTGAAAAATTTCATTATGGTACAAAACAAAACACAGGGAGGATGAAACGGAACAAAATGAAGGTCAATTTTTCCATTTTGTACCCATCCCTAGTGGCCATCTCTGTTTCCTGTGTTCCTTGACCTGCTCTCCTCCCTCTCAGCAGCATAGAAAGCAACATCCTCTCCATTGCCGAGGAAGTCCTGTGCCCACAGTGTGTGAGACATGAAAAAGATGGTTTTCCTTGAAGTAAACCTGTCTCTTCTGTCTTCACCCTGCTTGATTTGACACTAGGTTTTCTTGGGAGTGGCTGTGAATGGAACTGTTGGAGGGATCTGCCCCTTCACAATGAGTGAAAGGACCTCTATTTTCATACTCCACATATATTAGAAATTGGGATTTATTATAAAAAAGGTAAAGCCCCCCCCCCTGCACATGCGTGCTAGTTATGTCTGACACTAGGGGTGGTGCTCATCTCTGTATTCAAGCCAAAGAGCCAGTGTTGTGCAAGTCTGTGACCATGTGGCCAGCATGGCTGCAGGGAAACACTGTCTTACCTTCCCGCTTTTTATGGCGGTACCTATTTATCTAGTTGCATTTAAATGCTTTCGAACTGCTAGGTTGGCAGGAGCCAGGATTAACAGTGGGAACTCACTCCACTGCATGGAACCCAGGATTTGAACCACTCAGCTGCCAACTTTTGTAGTCAACAGTTTTTAGTACTCTAGCCTGCTGAGCCGCTATGCCCCTTAGAGGATTCATTATGAACTGAGCCAGAATCCTATTGTTCTTTTCCGCACCTGCAATACTAATTAGTATGTATGGCAGACCTTTTTCCAAGTTTGGTGAAGAAGTTAGTCAATGCGGAGTCTGGTAAAAACCGCTGGGAATTTTGCATCCTTTGTTGCATTATGCTCCCTTGTTTGTACAAGCTCACAAGCATAGGTTTTTAGATTGAGAAAACATTTCACTCGGCTTTTCACAGCTTTCACAGTTCATACTCAGGCTATTCACACTGCATTATATAGCTAGCTATCATATGATATGCAGCAGATGGGATGTTGAATTAGGGGAAGTACAGTGATTCAGTAGTAGGAGAAGAAAATCTTCTAAATAACCCATGTAAGTTACTCCTCTTTATAGCCATTCTATTTTATGAAAGAATGGCAGAGGCAATTCAGCAATAAAGTATTTTTATTGTTATGTTCTCTAGATGTCAAAACCGGCAGGTATCTTTTTCCTTTTATTTAGTAAACTGATAGATATAATTCAGATATGTGAATATGTGTACGTTATGTGCCATCAAGTCGGAAATGACTTATAGCCATCCTAGTAGGGCTTCCAAGGTAAATGAGATGTCTAAGGGGTTCTTTTACCAGTTCCAACCCCACCAACCAATGGGTTTCCAGGACTGACTCAACCCAGGTCTCCTGAATCCTAGTTCTTTAATATACCCACCACACCACACAGAATATCAATATGTGTATGATCTCTCCCTCCTCCCTGCTAACAAACGATCATTTTTGTCATGTAAAATCTGTCTTACTACGTTCTACTTCTTCACTTCTTCTTATCTCCCAAATGTTAACTGACATGGATTACTCAGAATTTTGACTAATATGGGAGTCTTCTACATAGGTTAGTATACACTAAATGGTGACTCATGCTGAAATAATCTCAGCAGCTATCAGAGGAATACGTGCATCTGGAGGTAGACTGAGTTTTTAACACAACTTTATTTTTGTAAAACATCCAGTAAATCAGTCCGTATAATCTTGGCATCAGTAAATTGAATTTACATCTTGTTATAACATGAGATCATAAACTTTCACCAACAAGGTTAGAAAATGCTCCCTTTCCATTTTCGCAATAATTTTAATGAGGCATAAGTAGGGAAGTCCTGTCTTAACTCATTTTTATGAAAGCTACTTTTTTAAAATAGTATCAAATGTGATTTCATAGCCTACAGTCAACAAGAATTACACCATATTAGGAAAACATGTACAGGCAGTGCCAGCTACAGCTATAAGATACTTTATGTTTGAGGGCGAGCCTTTGGATTTTTATCAGAACGATAGCTAGGCTTTATGCTCTCCAAATACATGTGATGCATGTCCATTACTGGGTGTGGGATGTGGGGGTGGCTTCAGATTGCAAAAGATTTATCAACTGTTTAAATGATACCAATATAAGAATTTTATAGAACATGCAAGATAATTGTACCAGGGAGAAATGTTCAGAGATAGATGTTCGGAAATTTGCAAGGTAGGAAAATGTTACTTGTCTCATCCTTGCAGACACAGAGTTGCAGAATTCTTTTCTTCACTGCTGAGTATGTCTAGGAATTTCCTAGCATTATATTTGTGCAAAGAAGATGAATTTTGCCCCAAATTTTTATTATTGTGCAAAATTGCACTGCTTGTGCAATAACAGGGTTATTTTGCAAAACTAGTATGACTGTTGTTTTATAAATAATTTGAAGTACTAAATGAGCTATTCGGCTAATTCTTAACAATCAGCTAGTGTTTCTGTGCTTTCTCTGTATGCATATACAAACACACAAATACACTCTTTACTTTCCAAGAATATTAGGTATTAGATATATGCACGTTCCATGGGCCCTGAGGGGAGAAAAAAGTGCTCTTTGTTTCACTCTTGATTGTAAAAGAATCTCTCATGATGCTTTGAAGTTCCTCATTGCAATATTTTGTCATACAGAGACAGTTGAAAATGACAAATTAAGGGGACAATTGACACAGCTTGGAGAACATCCAGAACCTAAAAGGCTACCTAGTGCATGTAATTGAAACTGAAATATGCTGGGAAGATCCAGGGATCCCCCAGGAATGTGGTCTCCCTGGAAGATAGATTTAGGATGTGATGGAGGGATTGACATCATGCATAAAAGCCACTGATACAGATCTCTTTCTTCTCATCCACATTGGAACAAATGACATGGCCAAGCAGAACTATGAAGAAATCACATGCCTTTTTCACATCCCAGGTGGATTACTGTAACATCCTATATGTAGAGCTACCTTTGGAAAATGCTCAGAAATGTCAGGGCGTTCAAAACACTGCAGCCAGATAGTTATTTGGGGCTGATTACAGGGATCACATAAACTCCTTGTTACAGCAGCTCCACCATCTGTTGTTCTTGGTCTGGGCACAATTCAAAGTGCTACGTTTAACCTATAAAGCTCTAAAGAGTTGGAGTCCAATCTATCTCAAGGACTGCATCTCTCTTTATCCATCTGCCTGGATATTAAGATCATTAGGGGAGGCCTTTTCCTTAGTCTCATCACTCTCTCAGGTGCACTTGGGAGATGCAAGAGGGCCTTCTCTGTTACTGCACCCAGACTCTAGAACTCCCTCCCACAGGAGGCCAGGCTGTGACAGAGTTTAGTAATTTATTCTGCCACTGGAAGCTAAGACTTTAGGGAGACAAAATCCACACGAAGCAGCCAGAGTTTATTAAAATCAGCTATATTATATATGTACATTCATAAACACAGTTTCAACATCATATCACAGAGTACATAGAGACAGCATGTCACCATAACATAATACAGTACAGACATAGAGCATGGTAGCATGGGTACCTTCTTACCAAAGGTCCAAAGACTGCAGGTTTCTGGTGCACTTTTATACTTATGAGAACCAATCACAAATCTATTGCATCTACATTGCATCAACCTTGCTCATTATATCTTATTCTGTACACCGGGCAGTAATTAGAAAACTTATACACCTGTGTTACAATGACTCAGTATTATATACTGGACTTCATTTTATGTTAGGGTATAACAGTAAAGTAACTAACAATTGTAAGTAAGTTGCTTAAGAGTTTGTAACTGTAGTAAACCAGTCAGGGATCAGCTGACTGAAATATGTAATCAACTGAGTATATAGTGGTTAGCAAGTGTGGGTAACACTTGATCACTTCATCCCAATCTCCTGATGATGATCCATGCTGCTACACATCTCTGCTGAAGAACTCTGTGACTGCAAGAAGGAATGCTGAAGAAGGCTGTTTATGTTATATTGTTATTTTGCCAAGTTATTCTTTGTAAATAAAACTCTGCTAAAAAACCATAACAGTGGTTCTGGGCCCAGCCGCTGACCTGCGCCACAGCCACCAACGTGAGTAACAAAGAGGTTTGAGCTGCTGAGCATCTGAGCTGGAAAGGAGTTGCCTGTGGCAGGTGAGAGAAGCTCCGAGAGGATGGCAGAATCAACAGCGGTGAGCATTCTTGTCCCAGTGTTAAAAGAAGGAGGATATTTATCGTGGGCTTATCGTATTGAACTTTGTTTAAAGAAAGCAGGCTTGTGGGGCATTGTTAAGAATCCACCTGCTCAGCCCACAAAAGCACAGAAACAAAAGAATGATAAGGCACTGCAATAATAGGACTGAGTGTAGCTGATGACCAGTTGTGTATAATCAGAGGAACTACGTCAGCTGCCGAGTGCTGGGAAGTTATGTGCTGTGCACATAAGGACCTCTGCAAGTTCTAAAGTTCATTTGTCTAGGAGACTGTATAGAACTGCCTTGCAAGAGGGAGGAGACATGAAAAGTCATTTGCAAACATTACAGGACATTTTCCAAGAGCTAGAACAGTTGGAATGTCCGTTAACTGAGGAACAAAGGAGTTATTTGATATTAAGCAGCCTTCCTCCTTCGTATGATAATCTTGACGTTCTTGGAAACATTGCCAGCAGTTGACCTGACGACCCATTATCTGGTGGGACGGCTGATTGAGGAGGCCAGATGGAGAGCAGAGAGAGCAGCAACAGGTGTTTTCACCCAAGCAGCAGAGACTAAACAGAATACCAGCCAAGAGAGTTGTAAAAACAAACAAACAACAGGAACTTTGAACATTGCCAGCGGAGTTCCATGCATGCGTCGACCGGGATAGACACCTTGGTGTTTCCCTCCGGCAAGGAAAATAAGATAAGCTTCCCAAGAGGAGAGAAAAAGAGGCCTTTTATCTCTGCCGGCTCTCCTATGTGACAACAATACTGAGAGTTGAAGTTGGTGAGTCAGTATCCCACCTGGGTGATAAAATATTGGAAATAAGGACTGTGTAAATAAAGAAGATCAGAAGGGGTGGAGAAAATGGCTACCAAAAAGGAAGTGAAAGACCTAGCACAACTTCTCTCTAATATGGAATTCAATATAAGAACTGATATTAAAATGTTGCAGGAAAAAATAGAGGGGATGGCAGAGGAAATTAAAACTACAAAAGCTCTTGCAGAAGACTCACATTAGAAAACAATGGCTAATGAGTCTCAAATCAAACAGCTTCAGAGAAGAGTGGCTTCGTTATCAGATAGCCAGCGAAGAAAACATCTAAGGCTGTTTGGAATTCCTGAAAGCATTCATCAAAGAGACCTTGAGAAACATTTATTGTTATGGTTTCAGGAATTACAAATTAGTATATGCGAGAATGATATCGAACAAGTATACAGAGGCCTGAGAAGCAAACTATCAACTGGCAACCGGCCAAGAGAAGTACTTCTTGCCTTTACAAGAGTGAAAATGAGAGACTATGTTTTTAAGGCTTTAAGGAAAATGAAGTCTTTACAACTGGAGAACCAGAGAGTAACAGTGAGACAGAATTTATCTCCAGAGACCTTGAGAGAAAGAGCCGTCCTTAAGCCCTTCGCACAGAAGCTGTTTGATAAGGGTATTCGCTTCTCATGGGGTGTTCCAACAGCAATCTTGATTTTTAAGGACAAGGTCTTGTATCGAGTTGAGGCGCAAAGCTTGCTACAAAGATTTTCTGCAGCAGAAGAAAAGATTCATGAAGAGCAGAGGGCTGGAGAGCATTATGACAGTATTGATGATCTACAGGAGGAAGACTAGCCGCCCTAGGAGGAGAAATATGGAACGAAATAAGAAGAAACTTCTGAGGGGTGGGAAAGAAGAAGCCTGTCAAGTGGAAGAGCTGATTGCAAAGGGAGTTTAATGAGATAATGGTTTTTCTCTTCTTTTTTCTGGCCTAACTAATGAGAGAAAATGTACAGTGGTGGGTTGGATTATACAGGAAGCTGAGTAAAATTTTTTTGACTAAAGTGTAAGGGAGGGAAGTACATCAGAGTAGGTGGAATCCAGAGCCCAATAAAATTGGAGGGTAAATTTCACTCCACCCTGGTGAGGGATTGGTTGGGAAAGGGGTTGGGGGTGGGGGGAACCAAGAGGAACAAGGGAATTAATGACTAGGAATTCTAAAAGTAATGATGGCGGGGAAAATTAAGGTATTGTCATTAAATGTAAATGGTTTGGCTTCCAATATCAAACGATTTAGACTCCAGAAACTATTGCAGGATATGAAAATAGATATAGCATGTTTGCAGGAGACCCACAAGAGAAAGGACGATTCCAAACTTTGGAATGTAAAGGAATGGAGCAGACTGGTTGAGTCAAGGGGTACAAATAAGGCAAGGGGGGTAGCAATATTAACCCACTCAAGGTTAAAAGTAGAAACTCTAAGGGTACTCTCAGACAAGGAAGGCATTCTGGAAACTACATGTGAATGGCAAATTATACACATTGGCTAATATATATGCGCCCAACAAAGGACAGAAAGGGTTCCTAAAAGGAATTCTACGGAAATTAAAGAATTTTTATGAGGGTGAGATTATACTGGTGGGTGAGTTTAACTGCGATATGAGAGACAAAGAAAAAGGAGTACTGAAGGAGTTGAATTTGAAAGATGTGCATGAGATTGTATCCCAAAGGAATGAACCTTACTTTTCTAAAATGTACAAAAAGTTCTCTCTCCTAGATTTCATTTTAGTTAAGGGGAACTCTCAACTAGAAGTTTCAAGAGTAATAACAGAAACAATTTGGTTGTCGGACCATGCACCACTAGTGATGGAATTTAAGACATATCAAGAACAGAAACTTAAGAAATAGCGGTTTAATCCTAGATATTTCTGGAAAGAAAAAGATATAGAGGATTTGAATAAAAAATAGAGGGTTTTTTTAGGGAGAATAGCAAGTCAGCTGATATGGAAGTGGTCTGGGACGCAGGGAAAGCCATAATAAGAGGATACTGTATAGCAAAGAAAATCGAATTTAGGAAAAAGATGAGAGAGAGAAGACAATTGAAACTTCAGGAAATTGGAGAATTGCAGAAACAATCACAAAGAAAGTATAGTAAACAAGTCAGTGCTCAGTTAGAGAGGACTAAAAAGGATCTATATGAGTTGGATTGGACATGGGTCTGGAAACGAGATTTATTGGTGAAAAATGACTTCCAACATATCAACATAAATACTGTAAGAAGGCTATCCAATTATTTGAAAAAGAAAAAAGATAAACAAGCTATAGGGGCAATTAAAGGAGGAGAAGGTGTAAGATTATATGGGGATAAGCAAATAAAAGAGGAATTTGCTAAGTTTTATCAAAATTTGTATAAACAGGTTAAAGCAAGAGTCTAAGATAGCATTATATAAAGACCCAATTAAAGAAGATGATTTGGAGAGTATCAACCGGGAAATAACAGATATTGAAATTCAAGAAGTAATTAATGAATTAAAGAAAGGGAAATCTCCGGGGATAGATGGTTATACTCCTGAATATTACAAAAATGCGGGGAAACAATACCAGCAATGGGAAAGTTGTTTAATAATATTCTGAAGGGTGGCAAAGCCCCAGATTCGTGGAGAAAAAGTGAGATAGTACTTATACTAAAAAGCAAAAAGAACCCCATGGATTGTAACTCTTATAGGCCTATAAACTTGGCAAACCAGGATTAGAAAATCTTTACTAGAATATTAGCAAAGAGGTTAGCAACTCTTCTACCAAAGCTAGTGAATGAAGATCAATATGGATTTGTTAAAGGGAGATTAATAGGACACCCCTTAAGAAAAATAATTAACATTTTAACACATAGAAGAGAGTCGAAATATCAGGAAAAATTGGCATTACTAAAACTTCATGTTTATAAGGCATTTGACACAGTAAGTCATGAATATTTAATTCAAGTTCTAGAGGAATTTGGATTCAAGGGCGAAATAGTGCAGGCAATAAAAGAAATTTATAGAAACAGCAAAGCTGTTGTCAGGGTTAATGAAGGCTGGACAAATGAAATCTTAATACAAAGAGGGGTTAAGCAGGGGTGTCCCTTATCTCCGGATTATTTATCCTAGCAATGGAGCCTTTGGCGGACAAAATTAGAAATGCGGTAAGGATACAAGGATATAAATTGGAGAAGGAAGAAGTAAAAGTGAACCTTTTTGCTGATGATGTCTTAATAGTTTTACGGAACCTATTGGAGGGATTGAAGGAAATCATGATTATACTAGAAGACTTTAGAAAATGTACAGAATTAGGCATGAATATTAAAAAATCAGAAATAATGCTTTACAATGTTAAATATAGGGAACAAGAGGAAATAAGGAAATTAACGGGAATGACAATGGGGACAAAAAACTTAAATATTTGGGAGTTATGATAACTAAAAACTTAAACTAAGAGTAACAAATTTTAAGATGGTATGGAAAAAGATACAAAAGCCAGTGGGGGAATGGAAGAATATATTAGGAGTTATGAGTAGAATTAGAACAATTAAGACATTTACAGTCCCTAAAATATTGTATCTTTTTCAAGTGCTACCTATATGGATTCCAAAAAATGTTTTAAGGGGATGGGATAAGGAATTAAGAACTTGGGTATTTGGGGGAAAGAAGGCAAGGGAAGTTCAAAGATTGATTTATATGCCGCAAGAGGATTTGGGATGGGGTCTGCCGCGGTTGGAATATTACTATGAATCATTTCAATTGAAATATCTACTGGAGCTTGATGGAAGAAACAAAAATAAGTGGGTAAGAATTGAGGATGAAATAAATAATGGAATTGGCAAATTTGGTATCTATACAGATAGGGAGCAAAGTATTCCTAAGACAACAAGTGGCCCTAGACAGGTGGCCTTTAAGATATGGGGAAAATGGCAAGCTAAATGGAAAGGAGGATTTGTAGAGGGTAAACCTTTGGAAAGCCTAAGAATGGAGGGAGACTCATTCGAGGAAGGTTTATGGAAAAAGTTAACGTGTAAAGGGTATCATTGTATTAAGAATTTGTATAAGAAGAGACAGTGTGTCTTGCTGATGGTAAAACTTTAAAAGTGGCTGGTAAAGGGGATTTATATGTAGATTGTTTGAGTGTAACATGCAAAGATATATTATGTATCCCTAGTCTATCATACAATCTCTTGTCTGTGTCTAGTTTAGACAGACAAAATTACAAAGTACAATTTGAGAAAGGCACATGTAAAGTAATTAAGAATGGAAAAATATGTGCTGAAGGTAGACTGAGAAATGGGCTCTATGAAATGTTCCCAAAAGAAAGGTCAGAAGAGG
Source organism: Phrynocephalus guinanensis (assembly GCA_037367245.1). Taxonomy (NCBI): domain Eukaryota; kingdom Metazoa; phylum Chordata; class Lepidosauria; order Squamata; family Agamidae; genus Phrynocephalus; species Phrynocephalus guinanensis. Next base: position 2,072,981 of record CM074735.1, read on the forward strand.
AGGGGGGAAAGCAAACAGTAAATTCAGTTAACAAACAGCCTCATTTAAATTGCATTCATGACTGGCACAAAAGAATGGGACATTTAAACTATAAAACTCTGTTAAAAATGAAAATGCATGTAGAAGGTATGAACATGAAAGAGTGTAAAGCATATGTACCTTGTGAAGTGTGCAACACAGCAAAAGCTAAAGCAAAGCCAATTCCTAAGGCAAATGATAGGATTTCAAATTCACCTTTTCAGGTAGTGTTTGCTGATATAGCAGGGCCATTCAAACAATCTCATGGTTCAGCTAAGTATTTTGTGCTTATTGTACATGACTATAGCAGATACAGTTTTCGGATGTGAGGGTGATCTGGCTGCGACATCTGTCACCCCATTGATCGCCAGGGTTGATTCAGCTCATCTGTCTGGCTAGGCGGGTGTCCCCTTCCTCCCTCACGGCTCCATGTGCGTCCCTCCCGAAGCTGCGCGCTCGGTGGAAGAGGACGACCATCCCAGATGGAAGGAGTGTACCGTTCTTCAGTCAAGGGTATACGATAGCTGCGCTCCCCTGCTAGAACCTCCAAACAAGCTCAAGGTCCATTGGTAGATACAGTTTTCTATTTCCAGTGAAGAGAAAGTCTGAAGTGTTTGCCATATTTTCCTCTTGGGTAAAGTTTATAGAAAGAAAATTTCCAGATAAAGTCTCAGAAGTAAGGACTGATAATGCAAAAGAGTTTACTTCTGAACAGTTTGAGAGCTGGTTAAAGAAAAAAGGAATATTTCACAAAAGGTCATGTGTTTATTCACCTTGGCAGTGTGGTGTAGTGGAAAGACATATTCAGTCAGTAAATAACATGAAAAAATGCATGCTTCAGGATGCCAAATTACCTCAGACATTTTGGGCAGAAGCTGCATTGACAAGTGTATATATTTTGAACAGGACATTGCATAGCACAGGTGAAATAACATTTACACTATTATATGGCAGAAAACCAAACCTAACACATTTAAGAAAATTTGGTTCCTCTGCATTTGTAAGAATTCCCAAGGAGAGGAGAAGGAAAGGACAACCTAAAGCCAAAAAGTGCAGATTTTGGGGCTATGAACTCTAGTGCAAGAGCTTGGAGGTTTGTTGATAAAGACAATAATGTTGTAATATCTAGAGATGCCACATTCATAAATGAACCAAGGGAATTAGAGCCAGATAGAGAGTCAACTGACCAGGTGGAGCAGTGAGAAGAGTAAGGTAGCTTTAAAAAAAGTGATTCTGACAGTGAGTATGAGGCAGACTCTGAATTAATCCCTGCAGGTGCTACAAAGCAGGAAGAGACAAGTAGTGATGAGTTAGAAGAATTACCTCACAGGTCTCATAGAGAAAGGAGAAAACCAGATAGATATCAACCTGTAAATATTTATTTAGTAAAGCAGGAACCATCATGTTATGAGAACATTCTTTCTATGCCAGGTCAGAAAACAATAGGTTGCAGATGGATATTCAAGAGAAAACCACTGCCAGATGGTAATTATAAGTTCAAAGCTCATTTGGTTGCAAAAGGGTATTTACAGCAGAAAATATAAACTATGATGAAACTTTTGCTCCCACTATACATGCTGATAGCATTAGAATTTGCCTTGCAGTGGCAGCTCAGAGAAAATGTGTGGTAACTCACTGTGATATAAAAACAGCCTACTTAAACTCAGAGTTGTCTGAGACCATTTACATAGATATTCCACCTGGAGTGAAAAGTAAAAAATAGAAATACAGTGTGCAATATGTAGGCATTAACATAAAACATTTACCAGGGAGGGGATTTGCATAACAAAATAGCTACATTATTAAAATCCCAAAACATGAGTGAATGTAACTATGTGAGATTTCAAATGGTACAAGGTTATTTTGTAAAAGAAGAATAAAGTGTTCCTTTTGACACAGTAGTGGGGTCACTACAATACATAGCTCTAACCACTAGAACTGACAAAATTTTAGCAGTTAACATGGTGAGCAGGTATTGCTCTAAACCAGGGGTCCTCAAAGTTTTCAAACAGCGGGCTGGTCCCCCACCACCCAGACACCACTGGGGGCCGGATCACAGTCCAAAAGCAGCTGCGGAGGCTGGTTTGCTCACAAAACAGGGGGTAGGTGGGGGGGTTGCAATTGGTCCCAGGGGCCGGATTCAGGACCTTGGGGGGCCGCATCCGGCCCCGGGGCCTTAGGTTGAGGACCCCTGCTCTAAACCAACCAGAATGCATTGGAATGCAGTAAAACATATTTTATGTATGGATAATGTATAATATGTTCAATTGTTAGTTAAGGAGGGGACTGTTAGGGTATAACAGTAAAGTAACTAACAATTGTAAGCAAGTTGCTTAAGAGTTTGTAACTGTAGTAAACCAGTCAGGGATCAGCTGACTGAAATGTGCAATCAACTGAGTATATAGTGGTTAGCAAGTGTGGGTAACACTTGATCACTTCATCCCAATCTCCTTATGATGATCCATGCTGCTACACGTCTCTGCTGAAGAACTCTGTGACTGCAAGAAGGAATGCTGAAGAAAGCTGTTTATGTTATATTGTTATTTTGCCAAGTTATTCTTTGTAAATAAAACTCTGCTAAAAAACCATAACATTTTACAAATCAATTAAATATGCACATGGACACCTGTAGACAAACTTACTTTACCTAATACAACATATTTTTTCTAACTACTATCTAACAGGCTGTCCCCATCTTTGCTCTCTTCCAACAAATTGGCCTTTCTCTCCCTACAAGCTTTCCCTTAGTGATTGGATGTCAGTAATATGTTGAAGCTACTGTACACCCATTGTTGTGGACCTCATGAAGACATTGTCTCACCACATCTTCACTGAATCAGTGGGCTTACTCCAGTGGTGGTGAACCTTTGACACTCCAGATGTTTTGGACCACAACTCCCAGAATTCCAAGCCTAGATTGCCAATGAAAAAGGACTGTGGTAGTTGTGGTTCAAAATATCTGGGGTGCTGAAGGTTCACCACCACTGGCTTAATCTAATGCATCTTACTGAACTAAGTGTCAGGATTTCAGCCAATGTATATTTAATATCAGCTGATACATCATTATATATAAATTTATTAAAGTGTATTAAATTATAACATAAAATAAATAAAGTTGGAATACCTCAATGGGTTGGAGTGCCCAGCTCCAGAACAGGGAAAGGGGGGAGTGAGTTCAAATCCCCGTTATGCCTCCCAGGATAGGAGCCAGCTGAGATCATCTGGTTTGTACATAGCTGATGGAGTCTTTGCCACGTCTCGGGCATGGTAGACAGTGTCAAAGCCCAAATGAAAAGAGGGACTGGTATACCACATTTGAGTGCTTTGCACCTAAAAAGACCTCTGGAAAAGGCTGCCAGAAGTTAGAAATTGGATTGATTCCACAGATAATTAGTCAATTTAAATAAATAAATAAATAAATAAATAAATAAATAAATAAATAATGTCACCGCTGATTTGACTTTGTGCGATAGGGAGTTCTAGGTCCAATTTCCCATTGGATGTTAAATTGATGGCCAGTTCACCTGTTACAGATGCACAAAGTGAGTCGTAGGATGGACCTGAGAATACTACTTGGAAGGTGGCCAAATAGCACCCCATGGAACCCACTTTCCCTCAGCTGCGTTATAGCCAGCCAGATTCACCATTCAGATTTCTAGTTTGCTTTGTTTTTCTTTGCACCTGCTCACCCTGGCCTTTTTCTTGCTTCGGTAATATTTGTCTCATAAAACCTTGGTCATGGACATAAAATAGTGCACTCCGTTTCATGATTTATCCAGTACATTGGGTAGCTGTGGAAGAGGTTACTCATTAAGTGCTTCTCTGCTTTTGGCAGTTCGGCAAGAAAGCAGACAGTGGTGAATGGAAACCCTCTTCTAGATAAATGAAGGGGATTTCATTGTGTGTTTTTTAATTTATTTTTTTGAAAGACAGTATATGCTTGTTTTAGGAAGTGGCTGTTCAAGAGTAACCACTGCAGAGCGGCAGCAAATGGATGTATTTGCAGTCATTTAGCTCAGCTGAATAAATTACTTAATTGTTGGCTTAATAACATTGGGAAAGACAAGAAGAGGGAGGAAAACCCAGGAACTGAAACTGAGGAGGGAGTGTGCAAATAGCCTCGCTAAAAGCTTTTATTATGCAAAGCCCAGTAACTCTTGTTAACGTTTCAAAAGCATAGCCACCATTTTCTGTCCTTTTCCCTGTTCATTCTGAACTTGACACTCAAATAGTACTTAGCAATCTTTTCAGCTGAAACAATTTCTCTTCCCTTTAATTTCCTTGAAGGCAGCTGTTCATTGAGTTCTCATAGGAAACAGAAAATCATGCCTACATGTCAAACTATCCATTTGGGAAGAAAAACAGAAATTAATGTCTTTATCACAAATGCTTGCATCAAACTCCCATCTATGTTGCTGCTTTGCTGTTTATGTGTTAACATGGCTGAAATGACAGTCTTTTTGTCTACAGAAATGGACAAAGAGAATGAATCCACATCTCCTGAAATGAAAATGATTATGTCATGCAGATTCTAAAAGAAGTTTGCATAATCCACTTTGGAACATAGTTTAAATAATGGCAGCCTCATCCTAACATCAGCACTAGAATGGCCATCCTAAGAAAAAAGCACCCATATTGTAAAAGTTGAGCTATTTTTGAGATTTTGGAGGCCTAACAAGTCCTTTGTGTTTTAATATGGATAAAATCAAGATAGTTTGTTCAGCTGTGCAATCTTTCATTAATATCTTCTTATTTTATTGCTTTTAAATTAATAGGACCTTTGTGAATTGACATGGGCAATAATCTTTAGATTCTTTAACACTTTGTCTTTTCTGAGTGTCAATTATAAAAAAGGTTACCATTTTCACATTTTTTTTGCCCAGTATGTCAAAAGATTTGCTAATCTTAACTTTTTTAGCTGTTATAAACTACCTAATGCAGACTGCTCAAAACTATATTTGAAATTCTGGGATATTCTGTTTCCTAGGTTGTTTGCATATTATGGCCAGTATCCTATCAGGGTTTTTCTCTGTGGAAAGGTCCACCACCACTACAGCATGGAATCATTGATAGATAAAGTTATTGTCATTGTACATTGTACAACGAAATTGAATGCTATCCCAGGTGTAGAAACTAAATTAAAAAAATAAAAGAAATACATTTAAAAGGTAAAAAAGATTAAAACACTTATACACATCCATCACAACTACCCAAGGTCACACTATTTGGTTTCAGCATTTAACATGGTTATGGCTCTTGGATAAAAACTGTTTTTAATCTGTTCTTGTTTTTATTGTTTTGTATCTTCTGCCTGAAGGCAGCCATACAAACAGACAATGTCCAGGGCGAGATGAAACCTGTAAAACGTTGTTTGCCTTTTTAAGGCAATGGGATCTGTATAGTTCTTCCAGAGATGGAAGAGAGCAATGATCTTCTGGTCTGTAGTTATGACCCTCTGGAGCACTTTCCTATCCATAGTTGTGCTGCTGGAAAACCACTCACAGATGCAGTATGTCAAAATGCTCTCTATAGAGTATCAGTAGAGAGGACATCAACAGTTTCTCACTCAGATTGTTTTTCTTTAAGAGTCTGAGAAAGCATATTCTCTGGTGGGCCTTCTTTACCAGAGCAGTAGTGTTAGCACTCCAGGGCAGGCCCTGCTCAATGATAACACCCAGGAACTTAAATACAGCCACCCTCTCCACACAGTCTCCACCAATGTACAGGGGCTGAATGTACATATTTTTAATCCTGTAATCCACCAGCAGTTCCTTGGTCATAGAATCATAGAATCATAGAGTTGGAAGAGACCTCAAGGGCCATCTAGTCCAACCCCCTGCCATGCAGGAACCCCCCTCACAATATTTCCGACAGATGGCCATCCAGCCTATGCTTAAAAACCTCCAAAGAAGGAGACTCAACCACCCTCCGCGCCAGCATATTCCACTGCCGAATAGCTCTATTTGTCATGAAGTTCTTCCTAATGTTCAAATGGAATCTCTTTTCCTGCAGTTTGAAACCATTGCCCCTAGTCCTAGTCTCTGAAGCCATGGAAAACAAACCTGTTCCCTCTTCAATATGACATCCTTTCAAATATTTAAACATAGCTATCATATCCCCTCTCAGTCTTCTTTTTGAAAGGCTAACCATTCCCAGTTCCCTAAGTCATTCCTCATAAGACATTTCCTCCAGACCCTCAACCATCCTGGTAGCCCTCCTCTGCACCCGCTCGAGGTTGTCAACATCCCTTTTAAATTGAGGCGCACAGAACTGGACACAGTACTCCAGGTGGGGTCTGACAAGAGCAGAATAGACTGGTAGTATCACTTCCCTTGATCTAGACACTATGGTTCTGTTGATACAACCAAGAATCACATTGGCTTTCCTGGCCGCCGCATCACACTGCTGACTCATGTTCAATTTGTGGTCCACCAAGACCCCCAGATCACTTTCACAGGTACTATTCTCCAGCCAAGTATCCCCCATCCTATATCTATACAATTCATTCTTTTTACCTAGAGGTAGTACCCTACATTTCCCTCTGTTGAAATCCATTTCGTTAGCTTTGGCCCAGCACTCTAGTCTGTCAAGCTCGTTTTGGATTTTCATCCTACCCTCCCAATTTGATATCATCTGCAATTTAATTAGCATACTCTCTCTTCCTTCCTCCAAGTCATTAATAAAGATATTGAACAGCACTGGACCCAGAACAGAACACTGGGGCACCCCACTGGTCACGTCTCTCCAAGCTGAACAGAGGCCGTTTATGGTCACCCTTTGGGTGCGATTAGTCAACCAATTACAAATCCACTTAACAGTAGCACTATCTATCCCTCTTTCTACTAACTTCTTAGCAAGAATACCATGGGGAACCTTATCATAGGCCTTACTAAAGTCCAGATAAACAATATCCACAGCATTCCCCTCATCCACTAGGCCTGTAATTCTATCAAAGAAAGAGATCAAATTAGTCTGGCATGACTTGTTTTTAAGAAACCCGTGTTGACTTCTTGTAATGACAGCATTGTTTGTTAAATATTTGCAGATTGCCTGTTTAATAATCTGTTCTAGGATCTTTCCAGGAATTGAAGTCAAGCTGACTGGGCGGCAATTATTTGGGTCCTATTTTTTTCCTTTTTTGAAGATGGGGACAACATTAGCCCTCCTCCAGTCAATGGGGACTTCCCCTGTTCTCCAGGACTTCTCAAAGATTATTGCCAATGGTTCTGAAATTACTTCTGCCAGTTCTTTTAATATCCTTGGGTGTAATTCATCTGGCCCAGGAGACTTGAATTCATTTAATGCTTCCAGGTGTTCCACTGCTAGCTCTCTTACCTATTCTATGTTGTAATTCCCATCCTACCTCATCTAGTCTTTGTCCCAGTGGATCTCTTTCTTTCTTTTTGGAGAAAACAGAGGCAAAGAAGGTGTTGAGTAGTTCTGCCTTTTCCTTGTCTCCTGTTAGTAACTGGTTATTATCGCCACGCAGAGAGCCTATCATTTCCTTATTTTTCCTTTTGCTGTGGACATAACTAAAGAAACCCTTTTTATTATCTTTAATGTCTGGCAAGTCTAAGTTCGTTTTGCGCTTTAGCTTTTTTTTTACCATGTCCCTGCATATATTAGCTGTTTGCTTATATTCCTCTTTGGTGCATTTCCCATTTTTCCATTCCTTGTACTTGTTTTTCTTTATAGTTAGCTGAGTTGAAAGTTCTTTAGTAAACCATTGCGGTTTCTTTAGACCTCTCCTATATTTTCTTCTTGTTGGAACAGTTTAAAATTGTGCCTTTAATATCTCGCTTTTAAGGGACTCCCATCCATCTTGGACTCCCTTCTCTTTCAGTGTGTTGGTCCATGGAATCACAGCCAATAATTCCCTAAGTTTACAAAAATTGGCTTTCTTAAAGTCCAGGATTCTTGTCTGACTATGCTTAGCTTCACTTTCCAACTGTATAACAAATTCCAAGAGGGCATGATCCCACCACTTCGACCCCATTTTCGAGGTCTTGTTGGTGTTGGAAACCAGATTATTATCTCCACACCAGACACAGAGCCACTCCACCTGTCCCAATAGACGGACCCATCCCTTCCGAAAATGAGACCCACCACAGTGGTGTCATCTGCAAATTTGATGATTTTGTTGCTGGGATGGGTAGAGGTGCAGTTATATTTACAGAGTAGAGATGGGCATGAACTGAAAAAATGGCAATTCGTTTTGCTTCGATTTGTTTTAAGGTTCAGTCCGTTTTGTTTCATTTTGTTTCATTTTAAATGAATATTTTTGAAAAATTCATTTTGTTGATTCGTTCATTCGTTATTAATTTTGTGTATAGTGTGTGTGTGTGTGTGAGAGAGATCCTTGTGCAACTTTGGCTGGGGGAAAGAGGGGCTTCATCTTCCCCCCAGCCACTGTGGGGTGGGGGAAAGAGCTTTTCCAGCCAGCACCTCTCAGATGAGAGGCACTGGTTTGGGGCCAGTGCCTCAGAGACCTTTCCACCTCCGCATGAGGAGGCGAGGAGTGGGGTCTGTTTTGATATTTTTCCCTGTCATCGGCTGGGCCCCTTTTAAAATGGCCCAGTCAGCACTGGGGAGAACTCCTGGTGGCAACTGGGCCATTTTTAAAGGGGCCCAGCTAATGACAGCTCGGCAGGAGATCTCTGAAAATGGTCGGGACCCCAGCGGGAAAGGTCCAAACTGGCATCCTGGCCATCTTCAGAGGGGTACTGCTGAGCTGTTATCAGCTGGACCCCTTTAAAAATGGCCCAGTCAGCACTGAGGGGAACCCCTAGTAGTGACTGAGCCATTTTTAAAGTGGCCCAGCTGATGACAGCTTGGCAGGAGTTCTCTGAAAATGCTAGGGAGGGCAGCTCGATCCCTGGAACAGCCCTCCCTAGCATTTTCACAGGACTCCTGCCGGGTTGTCAGTCACTTGACTGCTTTAAACCCAGCCCAACTGGTACCAGGGGGACCCCCTGGTAGCAACTGGGCTGGGTTTAAAGGGGTCCAGCGACTGACAGCTCAGCAGGAGCTCTCAGAAAACGGTCGGGAGGGCAGCGGGATCGCTGCAACTTCCCTCCTGACTTGTTTTCTGAAGGCTCCTGATGGGCTGTCAGTCACTGGACTCCTTTTAACCTGGCCCAATCCCCCTGGTACCGACTGGGCCAGGATTAAAGGGGTCTAGTCATTGACAGCTAGGCAGGAGCCTCAGAAAATGGTGGGGGAAAGGGCGGGCTTTTAAAATTCTTTTCCCACCAAAGCTAGTGCTACAGCTGATCGGCAGCACTGGCTGCTGGTGGGAAAAATGCCACAGTTTCCCCACACCAATTGCAAGGGAAATCTTTCCCATAGGAATGCACTGCTTCAATGCATTTCTTTGGGGGGGGGGAAAGAAATGAACAAAGTAGAAATTTCCATTTCATTTCATTTCATTTTTCTTTGATGGGTCAGTTCGCTATCCGTTTTCTTAGGTAACAAAACAAATAATGAATAACAAAACAAATTAAAAATTCATTTCGTGCCCATCTCTAGTACAGAGAGTGTAGAGCAGGGGCTAGGCACACAACCCTGTGGACAGCTGGTGCTGAGGCTAAGGGCTGTGGTCATGTTGGCCCTTGCTCTAACCCTTTGAGAGTGGTCTGAAAAAAGTCCAAAACCCATAGGCAGATGGAATTGGAGAGTCCAAGATACACTAGTTTGGACATCAGTATGTGGGGGAGGATCAAATTAAAAGTGGCTGCTTAGATGAGTGGCTGAAAAAAGCAGAGCTCTGTACGATTGAAATGTAAAAACGTGAGTAACTCTCCTATGTAGTTTTAAAGTGATTAATTGCAGACTGGAGCAGTCTGGAATGTTAATTATCTGATAATTCACCGGTAGAAAGTACTTTCGTTTTTGACTCATCGTGTGCGACTGGCTTTCAGTTTTAAGCTACTGAGAGTTAACAAGATGATTTTTTTTGTCTTACATCCTGGGTCTGTATTTTAAAAAATCTGCTTAATGAGAAGGAAAAAACCTAAGCCTTCACAAGAAGCTAAGTGGGTCCGTTCAGCACCATCTGATTGTAGCCTTGAAAGATTAAGATGTATTGAAGCCTCATCCGTCCTTCAGGAGGAGGAGGGGGCGAGGAACCAAGCTGTACTATGGAAAAAAATTGAAAAACAACTCTCCGTTCTCATGGAAGGCTTGGAAGCGTCGGGGGGGGGTTACCCAAGGAAATCAAACAGATCATTGAGGACTGTAAATTTTTTTTAAAGGAATTTCAAGCTCTTAATACTAAAGTTGAGAAGATACAAGCAGATTTTAAGAACTTTGATCAGAGAGTGACAGGTTGAAAAGCTGGCTAAGCAAAATGAGGATGGAATACAAAAACAAAAGAAATGTTTGGAGGAAATAAATAAGTAAGTAATCTACGTTGAAGATAGTTCCAGATGCTACAATATCAAGATCATGAACTTTGCATTAAAGAAAAGAGACAATCTCAAAGAAGAGGTGATTTCCTGGATAAATACAATTATGAAGTCACAGTTTGTAAGAGGAAGATGTTGAGAGAATTCACTTTCTGGGCAGCCCCCAAATTCAACATAGGCCCATAATACTGAATTTTTTTAACTATGAAAAAAAAGAAGAATTTTTGAGGGTGATAAGATCTAAGCCAGAACTTCTCTCTTATAATGGCACTTCTGTTAAAGTGTATCAAGATCTTTCTTATGCAACATCTCAGTGGAGAAAAAATATGCGGCCCGTGACTGCAGTTCTTATAAAATACAACTTGAAGTACAGCTGGGGCTATCCAGTATTCATCAAGATTTGGAAGGATGGGATCCTTCATAAAATTTATTCTCCAGAAGAAGGAAAACACTTACCAGCTTCATGGGGCCTCTCACAGGAAGATCCGGGAGCAGCAACATTGAGTGGTTAAGGGAAGAAACCACATGTGAAGAAAGTGGATTCCTGTATTAAGTTTTTACATGTTTCTCCTTTTGTCTTTCTGGGTCTTTGGGGGGGGGCGTTCCCTTTTTCTTTTTCCTATTTTTTTCCTTTTCTATTTTTTTCTTCTTCATTTTTTGATTTCTCTATTTTTTCCCACATGGGAAGAAAGTAAATTCTATTATTAATTCTTATCTATTTTTTCCTTTGGATTTTTTTTTTGGTTTTTGGATTTTTTGGGGGTTTTTTTCTTCCTTTTTCATTTTTCCATTTTTCCATTTTCCATTTTCCATTTTTATTTTTTCATTTTCCTGCTGTTTCCTTTTGAAATTTTAGTTATTGTTCTTTCCCCCTTCCTTTCCCCTCTCCCTCATCCCTCCCCCCTTCCCAACCTCCCTTGTTTCCCCCTTTTTTCTTTCTTTTGTTTTTTCTTCCTTCCTTCCTTTTGACAGTAGGGGAAATGGGTAGCGGGAGAGTGAACATTGCAAAATCTGTTAGAATTGATAAATGTTTAAGGGGGAACAAGAGGGTAAATTACTTAGATTGTACGGATGTGGGAGACCTGGCTGTGACTCAAGTTGCTGGGAATGACTCCCCCCTCCCCCTTAGAGTCATGCTGGAGTACAATGCAGCATGGATAAAGGAGGGGGAGGTAAGATCGCTAATTTTAGGGTGATTGGGTATGGTTAGGGATAGGTTTGGGTTACTTTACATTATTGTTTTTTCATTGTGTTTTTCATCGAGCTTTTTTGTTACATGTAACACAACAGGATCAAACCAAACATGTGATTTAAAGGGGGCATGGGGACTAACATAAAAGTAGCTACTTTAAATGTGAAAGGCCTAGGATCTGTTGTAAAGAGAAGAAGAATAGAAGCTCTATTGAAGAAGAGTAAAGTGGACATTCTTTTCCTACAAGAGACTCACCAATCAAGAGGTGGGACCAACGAACTCAAGCTACAGAATATCAACATCTACGAGAAAGGGTATGGGACTTCAAAATCTAAAGGAGTTGCAATTTTAATTTCTAAATATTGTGAATTTGTAGTACAAGAAGTAATAAAGGATGACAATGGTAGATATTTAATAATCCAGGGTTTATTGGGAGAAGACTATACTCTAGTAAATGTTTATGCACCTAATGTACAACAAGGAGTTTTTTATGAATCTGTTCTAAAAGAATTGGAGAAGGTGAAAAAAGGGTATGTTATTATGGCAGGAGACTTTAATATGGTACTGGACAAAGTAAATGATGAATCTGATATTTAAAAGGATGATATGACTAATAGAACTACTATTTTGAATAAAGTAATGAAAACTGCAGGTCTAAAGGATATTTGGAGAGAATTAAAGGGTGATGAGAGAAGATATACATATTATTCTTCGGTCTATAAAAGTTATTCTAGAATAGACTTTATATTTGTATCCCATAATTTGCTTTCTAAAATAATTGAAACAGAAATTAATACTATAAAAGTAACAGACCATGCTCTAATGGAAATGGAAATGAAGGTTAAAAAAGATTATAAAGAGGCAAGAAGATGGAGAATGAACTCTAGTATTTTTCAAAATATTGATGTAATTGAAAGGGTAAAAAATGAATGGCTAGAAATATGGTCAATAAATGAAGCAGCTGGAAGTGAAATGGGATTGATATGGGACACTATGAAGTCAGTTATGAGGGGATTAATTATAAAGGAAATGTGTAAATTTAAAAGTTCGAAAGAGGAGAATATTAAGAAATTAGAAGATGTAATTAAAAACCTGGAGCATAAGTATCTTGTAAATAGAGATACTAGAACGTTTTTAGAACTTCAGGCTAAAAGAAAAGAATTAGCATAGAATTAGATAAAGTTCAGAGAGATTTAATGTATATGAAGAGAAATTATTTTGAATTTCGTAATAAAAACTCTAGATTTTTGGCACGGTTATGTAAAGCTAGAAGAGCAAAAAATGCAATAGGTGTGATTAGAGATAAATAGGAAAGAAGTGTAGCCTGATGAAAGAAAAATTGCAAATATTTCCAGAATTTTATGAAGATTTATATAAAGGAGGTAATGTCTCAAATGGAGACATAGAAGAGTATGTTAAAGAAATTGTTAAAGAAAAGATACTAGAGATAGACATGAGGGAACTAGAAAAACCAATTCAAGAGGAAGAGATTGGAGCAACTATCGATAAGCTAAAAAGTGGTAAAACCCCGGGTTGTGATGGACTAGATTCAGATTTTTATAAATTGTTTAAATCAGTTTTAGTTCCAATATTAAAAATACCCTTCAATAGAATCTTACAAGGAGATAAAATACCATTATCTTGGAAACATTCATTAACAATTTTCATTCCAAAACCTAACAAGGATGTGATGGACCCTAGTTCATATAGACCTATCTCATTAATAAATCAAGATGCTAAGATTTTTACTGCAATATTAGCGAATAAAATGAATGGGTTTATTACAAAATATATCAAGGAAGATCAAAATGGGTTTCTAAAGGGAAGACAAATGCCTAATTTAACTAGAAGAGTGCTGAATATTATATATGATACAGAAATGAATAAACAGAAGGCTGGTATTCTATCATTGGATATATTTAAGGCTTTTGATTGTGTGGAATGGCCAACACTAAAAATAGTGATTGAAAATTGGGGGTTTGGAATGAAATTTAGAGGGGTGATAGATCAATTATATTCTGAAAATACATCTGAGATAATAATTAATGATGAGATTTCAGATCAGATATCTCTAGGCCGAGGTACTAGACAAGGTTGCCCCCTCTCCCCAGTTCTATTTTGTTTAATGATTGAAATGTTTGCGGATAAAATAATGAATGATGAGTTAATTAGTGGATTAGGTACTGATAATAAAGTAAAGATTAATTTATTTGCAGATGATTCCTTATTGACAATTAAAAACCCACTAGAGAGTATGGATAGAGTTAAATATCATTTGGAGAAATTTGGGTCAATATCTGGATTGAGGGTTAACTGGCAGAAATCTCAGGTGATGTTGTTTAATCATAACAAGGAAGAACAAGAAGTGTTTACCCATAGCTACGGATGTAAGATAAGTAACTCAATTAAGTATTTAGGTATAAAATTAGTAAAGGACACACGGAAACTAAAGGAATTTAATTATAGTAAACTGAAGAAAGAAATTAAGAATAAAATGTTAGAATATTCAAGTCTAAAACTTTCTTGGTTTGGGAAGATTGCATTGATGAAAATGAAAATTTTACCAAAGTAATTTTTTTTCTTCATAATTCTTCCAATACAGCTAAGTAAGGATGACCTTAAATGTTGGCAAGATTTAATTAATAACTATTGTAACAGTGGTAAAAAAGCTAGAATAAACAAAAAATATTGGTATATGGCCCAAAATAAAGGTGGTATAGGTTTACCGAATGTTAAAAATTATTATTTAGCAAATCAAATAAGGTTTATTGGGGATATTGTGTTTAGTCCAGAAAGATTAATATGGTGGAAAATGGAATCATTGGAAATAAAGGAGGATATTGAAAAATACTTATTCAGCACTATTAAGAAATCAAAGTTAAATGAGATTAATAACCCCTTCCTTAGATCTATGTTAAATGCATGGTACTTACATTAGAAAAAATTATGTCCCTCGGACTCACCATTGAGATCTGTAATTGAAATGGAGAATTTCCCTATAAATTTGAAAGTTTTCAAAAAAGTATTTAGGGATAAACAAGTGATTAGATTGAAAGACTGGATAGGCAAGATGAGAGGGAAAGTACAAATGAAGGAAATTCTCCAAGGTAGGGATATATCTTGGTTTAATTTTATACAATTAAAGAAATGGACTGATACTTGGATAAAGAAAAACAATAAATGCAGAGAGTACACAAAATATGAACAACTCTTATTGTTGTATAAGGATACTCAGAAGGAAATAGTAGTAAAAGGTATTGTTAGCAAACTATATAAAATTATTTTGGATTTAGATGAAAATAGGGGAGGATCTGGATTGAAATTATTGTGGAAACAAGATTTTAAAAAAGAAATAAGAGAAGAAGACTGGGCTAAAATATGGAGAATGAGAATACTTAGATCTATGTCTGTTAGGATAAAGGAAATTTTTTTAAAATACGTTTAAGATGGTATTTGATGCCAGTTAAACTGAATAAAATGAATGCAAATTTTTCTAAGCTTTGCTGGAAATGTGATAATGAGATTGGCATCTTTTATCATTTGTGGTGGGAATGTAAAAAGATACAGAAATTTTTGAAATGTATTTTTTAAAGAATTAAGTGACATACTAGAAATGACTATAGAGTCCAAATCTGAAATTGCTTTGTTATCAATATTTCGGGATCATAGTTATGATGTTAAAACTAAAGAGTTGATTACAAATTTGTTGACAGCAGCTAGATTAATAATTGCTAGAAATTGGAAATCTAAATATGAACTATGTTTAGAAGAATGGTATAATGATGTATGGAACATTGCTTTAGATGATATATTGACTTGTTCTCTCAAGGTTAAAAAAGGAGAGTTAAAAAGAGATATTTTCTATTAAATATGGGGTAGATTTATTGAATATGTGCTTGTACGGGATAAGGGTAAGGTTTCCACACAACAATCGATTTTGTTCTGGAGGGGAGAATGACGAATGCAAATATGAAGAGTGATCCTGTTGGTGAAGGGGTGCACTGTTGATGTTTGTCTTTTTTTATGTAATTTGTATATGTTTTTTAAATAAAAAATATCAAAAAAAAAGCAGAGCTGAAATCCACAAACAACAGCTTCACAGAACTCCTTGGCTGCTCCAGATGGGACAAAGCAGTATGAAGAGTGGTGGTGATGGCATCCTCTGCGGATCTATTTGCCCTGTGTACAAAATGGTAGTTGTCAAAAGTCTGTGGAAGACAGGAGATGATGTAGCTACATACCAGTTTCTCAAAACACTTCATAATGACCGGAGTGAGTGCAACTGGTCTGTAGTCATTAAGGCTGCTGATTGTGGATTTTTTGGGCAGAGGGACAATGGTTGAGGACTTCAGGCAGAGTGTTACGATAAACTGGTGTAAGGACTGGTTAAAGATCTTAGTGAAAATCCCCACCAGCTCTTCCAGACAGTCTCTCAACACCAGTCCAGTGATGTCATCAGGTCCAGCAGCCTTCCTTGGATTCACCACCCTCAGTACATGCCTCACCTCAAGCTCCTCCTCAGTGAATGTGGGGCCACTGTGGGCTGGTGGCTGTTCCCCACATTTGGAATATGTGACTGGCCCAAATGTGGGATATGTATAGCCCTGTAGCCATGTTTTATATTCAAGTACACCTTATCCAATGTCTTGTCTCCTCTAGTGGCACATTTCACATGCTGATGGAACTTGGGGAGCACAGTTTTAAGTTCAGCATGATTAAAATCCGCAGCAATAATATGCACAGCCTCAGGATACTTGTCTTGCTGGTTTCTAATGATGCTGTGAAGGAGCCCCAATGCCGAGTTAGCATTACCATCTGGTGGAATATACACAGCAGTTAACGTCACCGCAGTAAACTCCCTAGGAAGATAAACTGGTCTGCATTTAACAGTCACATATTCCAAATGTGGGGAACAGTGGCTTCCCAGTCTTAAGGTTTTTACACTAGCTGTTACTGACACAAATCACAGCCCCCCTCCTTTGGTCTTTCCAGACCTTTTGCATCAGTCATGATGGTGTGTGCAGTACAGCCAGCAAGCTCAATAGCTGTGCCCATTATGGATGAAAGAAGCCAGGTTTCAGTGAAAAGTAAAATGCAACTGTTCGTTGCTGCCTGCAGCTTCAGTTCATCTATTTTGTTGACAAGAGATCTTACATTGGCAAGAAATATGTTAGGGAGTGGTGGCTTATATGGGTTCCTCCGTAATCTAACCAGCACACTGGGCTGACAGTCCCGCCTCTGCCTTATGTCCCTGTGCTACATCCACCTCCTCCCTGCAGCGATATAAATCCATGGAGAGCCTGGGGCCCTGGGTACACCCACTGGGATCTTGCAGGAGTGGAAAAAGTCAGCTGTTACAGCTTGTTCTCTCCTGCCGGCTGTAGATGTTGCTGTAGATGTTGCTTGCCCAGCCAAATGTACTCCAAACAAGTAACAACATAGTAACATGAACAGAGTATGGGAGTTCTTAGTGAAGAACTGCATAATGGCAAAACGCACACTGTTGTCATGATCCCATGTTGCTATACTGGACTTTCTATTCAGTGGCAGGTCCATATGATGTTAATCTAGGCATCTTTGGCAGGTTTGAGGCATTGCCCCCTGTCCCCTGCTGAGAGTCACATGCATTCAAAATACTCAACTGCTTATTACAATTAGAGATGGGCACGACTTGAAAAAATTTTTTTTCGAGTTGTCGTTAGTCGGGCCGGTTCCGTTTCGGCTCGTTTCCATTTTTCGCGAAAATTTGCAAAAATTAGTCGGTTCGTTTTTTCGTTTTTTCGTTGTCGTTAGTACTGGTTTGGGGAGGGGTAGCGGGCTCCTGGAGGGAGCTGCAGGAGTCAGCCAGAGCCACAAGTGACGGACTGGCAGACTCTTTGCACCCGCTGTGTCTCACGTACTTGCATGTAGTGCAATGCAAGTAGATCTGGCTTAGGGTTAAAACGGCTTAGCGCAACGGCTAGGGTT
Organism: Phrynocephalus guinanensis; assembly: GCA_037367245.1. Lineage (NCBI taxonomy): Eukaryota > Metazoa > Chordata > Lepidosauria > Squamata > Agamidae > Phrynocephalus > Phrynocephalus guinanensis. The sequence continues at coordinate 2,090,564 of CM074735.1, forward strand.
AGGCTAGTTACGGGTGAGGTTACGGTGAGTATTGGGGTGCATCTGGGTGCCTCTCTGACCCACTTAGAAGGACAGTGTACTGGCGTATGGGTTAGGCTTAGGGTTTGGGTTTGGGCTACGATTAGTGGGCTGTTTATGCCCGATTGGCACATCCCAGAAGTCTCTGTGGTCAACCTGGCCAAGTGGCCATGCGATTGGTGGAAAATTTGCATGGTCTACTCCCATGGGAGAGCCCATCATTGCAAATGTGCAGGTGTAAAAAAATAAAATAAAATAAAATAAAATAAAATCAACGGAGACTTTTTTTTTGCAAGAAAAACCCACTGCTGCTACTGTAAAAATTCAAGCATTTAAAATAGCTAATTTTCGCATGTTTCTGTGGTGCTTTGGTGGGGTTTTGGGCAACAATTTCAAAAAAAATATTGCGGTCGCCATTTTGGATCCCCCCCACCTCATGGCAAATGGTGCGCCCACAGTCAGCAAAAACTGGCCATGCGATTGGTGGAATGGCTCCAAAACTTTGCATGGTCCACTCCCATGGGCGAGCCCATCATTGCGAATGCGCAGGTGTAAAAAAATAAAATAAAATAAAATAAAATAAAATCAACGGAGACTTTTTTTGCAAGAAAAACCCACTGCTGCTACTGTAAAAATTCAAGCATTTAAAATAGCTAATTTTCGCATGTTTCTGTGGTGCTTTGGTGGGGTTTTGGGCAACAATTTCAAAAAAAAAAATATTGCGGTCGCCATTTTGGATCCCCCCCCACCGCATGGCAAATGGTGCGCCCACAGTCAGCAAAACCTGGCCATGCGATTGGTGGAATGGCTCCAAAACTTTGCATGGTCCACTCCCATGGGCGAGCCCATCATTGCGAATGCGCAGGTGTAAAAAAATAAAATAAAATAAAATAAAATAAAATCAACGGAGACTTTTTTTGCAAGAAAAACCCACTGCTGCTACTGTAAAAATTCAAGCATTTAAAATAGCTAATTTTCGCATGTTTCTGTGGTGCTTTGGTGGGGTTTTGGGCAACAATTTCAAAAAAAATATTGCGGTCGCCATTTTGGATTTCCCCCCCACCGCATGGCAAATGGTGCGCCCACAGTCAGCAAAACCTGGCCATGCGATTGGTGGAATGGCTCCAAAACTTTGCATGGTCCACTCCCATGGGCGAGCCCATCATTGCGAATGCGCAGGTGTAAAAAAATAAAATAAAATAAAATAAAATAAAATCAACGGAGACTTTTTTTGCAAGAAAAACCCACTGCTGCTACTGTAAAAATTCAAGCATTTAAAAAAAAAGCTAATTTTCGCATGTTTCTGTGGTGCTTTGGTGGGGTTTTGGGCAACGATTTCAAAAAAAATATTGCGGTCGCCATTTTGGATCCCCCGCACTACATGGCAAATGGATGCGTCCTCCCAGCCTGGTACCAGCAGCGCAGCAGTAGCAATAGCCAAGGAGAGGGGGGCGGGGAACCCCCCCCCCAAATAAAACACCCTTCTGGCCTGGTAGGTGCCCTCAGACAGTTTTCGCCTACTTTTAGGGCCGGGAATCGGTTTTTTTTTTAACTTTTAAAAACTTTTTTTCTGTGCCGCTTGGCATTGCGCGATGCAAGTAACGAGCACGACAAATCAGACCAAATTGTTCGTTCGTCGGTTCGAGCTCGAAGTCTGGGGCAGTGATTCCCGTTACCGTTTCCGTAGAGTAACGGAAACGAGTAACGGAAACGGAAACGGGAATACCGCTAAGTCGTGCCCATCTCTAATTACAATACAATGTAATATAGGTAAATGTAGTGCTATTTTATCAGGATGCCTCTGGAAATTATCATCCTCAGGGAAAAAATTCCATCTTTACTCAAAAGAAAAGCCCGACCAGTCAAGATCCTGCTTCTGCCGACAGTTCTCTATTAGTTTGCCCATTTAGTTTTCCCATTTTCCAACGGTGGGCAGTTTGAGTCTCCCTGTTTGGTCACTGCGCCCATATAATGTCTAAATTATCATTAAATTAGTTCATGCTTTCTGTGGATGAGAAATTTGATTGCTTTTTTCCAGCAATGGCAATAACTAGACATGGGCACGGAGCGGCGAAATTCTCGTTTCCGTTTTCGGTTCTCGTTATCGTTACGTAACGGGTAATGGTAATGAGAATCACTCCTCTACAGCTCGAACCCAAACCGAAAAAGAAAAATTGGGTCTGATTTTCGTTGTCGTTCATGGCATCGCGGCGATCGCGTGATGCCAAGCAGCACATAATTTTTTTTTTACAAAAAAAACCCACCCGATTCCCGGCCAAAAAAGCAGGCGAAAATATGCCTGCCTCAGTGAGGGCACCTACCAGAGAGGGGTGGTTTCTGGGGGGGGGTCCCCGGCCTTCTCCTCCCTCTCCTGTCCTGGGCTGCTGGTACCAGGCTGGGGGGGGGCATCCTCATCATCTCCATTTGTCATGCGGTGTGGGGGGGTCCAAAATGGCGACCGCAATATTTATTTTTAAATCGTGGTCAAAAAACCCACCAAAGCACCACAGAAACATTTGAAAATTAGGTATTTTAAATGCCTGCTTTTTTATAGTAACAGCAGTGGTTTTTTCTTGCAATAAAACGTCTCCATTGATTTTATTTTATTTTATTTTTATTTTTATTTTTTTACACCTTCGCAATGATGGGCTGGCCATGGGATAGGACCATGCAAATATTTGGACCCATTCCACCAATCTCATGGCCAGGTTTTGACTGAGACTTCTGGATGTGTCAGAGGGCATAAAAAGCCCACTAACCCTAACCCTAATCCTAACTCTAACCCATACACCAGTACACTGTCCTTCTTAGTGGGTCAGAGGCACCCAGAGGTGCAGCCCACTAACCCACCCTAACCTTAACCATAACCCTAAGCCTAGCCCTTACCCTAACCCCAACCCTAACCCAGATCTGTATGCAAGTACGCTTCCCTTCTTAGTGGGTCACAGAGGCACCCAGAGAGGTACCTCCCAGCCAGAGCCCACTACCCCTACCCCTAACCTGTACACCAGTACGCCAGTATGCTTTCCTTCTTAGTGAGTCAGAGGCACCTAACATAATGTAAAAATGTATGGTACGCGGCGGCAACGCGAAACGCTTCCCTTCCCTTCTGTCAAGCCCCGCACACAGAATACACAGCAAGCCAAGTTCAGTTCTTTGCCAGGAACTTTAGTTGTAATCCAGATAATGAACAAAGTACAGTCCGAATCAAAGCCAAAATACCTTACAGAGCCAAATGCCAAGTTCAAAGATACAGAGAAACGTCGTAGTCAGAAAGGTCAGGAAACAGAGAACGCCGTAACCAGAAAGCCGGTCCAAGGTCAGGAAACAGAGTCTGGATACATACAGGAACGTGGTGACAAGGTAAGTGACGCGTTGCTCCCACAGAGGGTTCAGGGTAAACTTGCTATCTTTATCCTAAACCAGGGAACACACCCATATCTCTGGCAAGGCTCCTGCTAGAACTCAGGGCTTTCAGATCTAATTCTACGCCTATCATTAAAGATCCTTTCCCTGGCTCTCCTGTTAGTTCTTCTTTGCAGGATCCTGTTCCTAGCCCTCATAGGAGGAGGAGATGTGCCCTCAGCTGCGTCCTCAGACTCAGTTGCCTGCTGAGTTGAACTGCAAGACTCCTCCTGCTGTTCTTCAGCATTTAACCCTTCACATTCAGGTTCTATGACAGGCAGGGTCCTGGCACCTTCCCTTCCCTTCTTTGTGGGTCAGACGCCAGAGGCACCCAGAGAGGTGCCTCCAAGAGCCCACTTACCCCAACCCCTTACCCAACCCCAACACAAACGACAAACGACAAACGGAAACGACAAATTTTTGAAAATTTCCTCGACAAACAGAAACGACCCGAAACGGACTCGTCCCGACAAATGACAACTCGAAACGTCATTTTTCCTGGTCGTGCCCATCTCTAGCAATAACTCATTTTAGAATCTTCTCCTCCTCCTCCTTCTCCTCCTCCTGTTTTGGTTCTGGCAAGCTGCCCGGTACTTGAAGGCAACAGGAACTGTGTGAGAATAAAACTGCAGCTTTCTCAAATGAGCAACAAGCCACTAAATAGTTGTTTAAAGAGTATCAATAAAGAAACTGATTATGGCATGGTGTACCTGGTAGTACTTTGCCAGGCCATATTGGAGAGTGTGGTACTTCATTTGCATCATAAGACAGTCACTGCACATCTGATATGCAAACAAAAGGAATGATGACAGAAATATTGTCTGGTATCCCATAAAACAGAATGATAAAATAATAACCATTGGAGAATAAGCTTCACTTGTGGACGTAAGTTTGGGAATTGGACTGACTTTGAGGGTGCAGCCAAGTACTTGTTGCTGTCAAATGTAACATCACTGGGAATTAACCTATGATTAATGTGAAGTGCTTCCACCGTCATGAGTTATGTGTTGGAGTCATCTATGAGAGTGGGTGATATACGTATCTACCAAGAGATTTCCACCCTCTATTAAGAATAGCACATAAGGTGAATGACAGAATGTTTAGTTCCAGAGGACATAGATGACCCTTGAGGTCTCTTCCAACTCTATGATTCTATGATTCTAAGAGATTACACCACTATAACAATTTATTTGCCCAAATAATTGCATATTTCTGTGTTACTGTTTGTGTTGCAGTTTTTTCAGTTCCTGTTTACTGTGCAATACTCAATCAGATTTTGTGCAGACACCCAAGAAACAACTTTGTGCAGTTTGGAAAAATAACAACAGTAAAACAATGTGTAGGGTAATACGTATTTTCTTAAAAGCTGCTAATATATCCCCACTTGAACCAATCAGCATAACTGGCTCTGAAGTTTGGCGGTATTAAAGATGGCATCAGAAAAGGTAGTAAGTGTGGAGTGGCAGCCATGTTAATTGGCCTGAACAAGAATTTTAGATACTACCATGTTTTTCTTAGCACAACCTTTGCCAGGCTAGGCAGGAATAACGAGGCAAAGCGTTCAAGTTGGTTTAACATGGGCCACATTTTATTGAACACAGGAACCAACTTTAACTTAACCAACACACAATTTAACTTGAGGATGACCTGTGTGGTAGCGCATTATGGGAATAATTTACACGGTCCCATTCGCCGGGCACTTTTGCCTGGCCTATTAAGTTTCAACTACGCATTGGCAGCCCTCCATGTTATAACGGGGTTGTTTATTAATTTGCTCCCTGTCTCAATCCTAATCTAATTTAATTGAGGGCTGCCGGGACCTTCTAACCATTAATTAAGTCTGGGGCCATATCATTTGTATTTTATTAGCGCTACCCGCCAAAATGTGACCGGGATATTATAAAGCTCCATGCCATCTTGTGTATGGTGGGATGGGCGAAAAAGCACTGCCACTCAGGGCCAATTCGAGTAGCAGTCAAAAATTCCCATCCGGCCCCGAAGCGACCAGCCAAGCATCACCAGCACATTAAATCAGTGGCGGGAGGGTGGGAAAGTTTCCACCGGCTGGGCAGGCAGAGGGGAGCGCGGGGCTGCCTTTTAGATGGGCGCTCCCCTGCGTAGGCTACGCAACTGGCGTAGCCTATAGCGCCGTGCCCAGCCAGCCGGCAAAGATGCCCCGCCTCCGCACAAGGCGGAGGGGAGCGTTCATTTCTAGAATCTAGCCCACAAAATGTCAGTTTCTGTGGTCTGGCATTTATTGTGCCAAATATTCAAGTCTTTAAGCTGCCACTGTACTTAATCATTGAATACTGTCAGTTTGGAATCCATCACCAGTATCCTGCCTCTACTACTTGCTCTCAGCCCTCTTAGGATTTGCAGCCCTCAATCTCTCATGAAATCTGAAAAAAGGCCCTTGACCTTTCAGTTCTATATTGCAATTTTATTGCTTGCATGTGTTGGTGCCTTAGCCAAGCCAGCCTGACATTTCAAGTGCATCTCAAGTACATTCATTCATGTATTCATTCAATTGTTCTTGCATAAACACACACACACACACACACACAGAGAGAGAGAGAGAGAGAGAGAGAGAGAGAGAGAGAGAGAGAGATGGGCCTGGAACTGCACAGGCAGATGCTGGTTCAATTCTAATTCTAGAAAACAGTACCATATAATCTTAAACTTACTTCTTCCCTTCCAGAAACTCCAGTGACTTGAATGTGATATTCTCTGGAAAAGATATGTAGGATTGCAGACTAGATAAATGAGCTTCAGGGTGATTTTAGATTACTGTTTTGGTGTTTAATATGATGTTAACCTCAGCTCTATCCTACAGCAGGTTTTCAGCTTGATGAGTGTCAAAAAGAAAAAGCCTGAAATCAAATGAGGATCCAAGGACACTGAAAAATACTCAAAAGAGGTTCTTGAAGAGGAGAAAGAGAAAAATCAATGATGGTAACTTCCAGCTTCCTTTTCCATGCATAAATTTCAACATCTTGTTCACCTTTCTCCTTTATTTTTGTACAAATGAGATATAATTATTGTACGCAAGTATAGTTCAAGATGATACTTAATACCAAAGTGTAAATAATACCAATTGAAAATAACAAAAAAGAGAAACCATGTGATATGTATGCTTATTTTCCTCTCTAGTTCAGGCGTCTGTAGAAAGCAGTTAAACATTCCCTGAAATCCTATGTAGTAAGTCACAGCTGGTCAGCCTGTTGAATCACAGACTCTGATCCGATGTGCCTACTCTAGTTGTGGCTGATTACGCTAAGCAATAGGATTTCAGTCACTGTATAGGATAAAAGGACTTCTAAGTTATTTTTCAAGACATGAGTTGCAACTTCTTTTTTCGTGATTCTCCTTCAAATTTACCTATTAGAGATGGGCAGGAAATGAATTTTTAATTTGTTTTGTTATTCATTATTCATTTTGTTCCCTAATGAAATGAATAACGAACCTCACTCTGGAAGAGAAAGGAAACAAAATGAAACAGAAATTTCTGTTTCCTTCCCTTTCCGTTGCGTTTCTCCATAGGAATGCATTAGCCCATTTCTATGGGGAAAACTTGTTCCCCCCCATGTCCCAGTGATCAGGGCTGGGGCTGCCCTGCAGCTGATCAGGGCTTTTAAAAAATATCAGCTGTAGTGCAGGCCCCCTGCTGGGCTTGCAGGAAACAAAAGATGATGATGATGATGATGATGATGATGATGATGATGATGATGATAATAATAATAATAATAATAATAATAATAATAATAATAATAATAATAATAATAATAATAATAATAATAAATTTTTTTAAAAAAATAGCACCGAGCATGGGCCATGCTAGAGTTGGTTGGGGCTTTTTTTAAAAAAGCCCCAATCAGCTGTAGTGCAGATCTGCTGGGCTTGCAGGGAAAAAAATGAAAAAATTAAAATAAAAAATTAAAATTAAAATTAAAATAAATTTAAAAAAAACACTGAGCATGGGTGTACTAGAGCTGGTTGTTGTTGTTTTTTTAAAAGCCTCGATCAGCTGTAGTGCGGGCCCCCTGCTGGGTGCTTGCAGTAATAAAAAATAAAAATAATAGAAATAAAAAAGCACCAGTGAGGCCATGGGTAGTCCAAAAACCAAAAAATGAAATGAAACGAATTACAAAATGAATTTGTTTTTAAAAATTCATCTCGTAACAAACAAACAATCCCAAATCGTTTTTTCTTGCAGCATACTATGAAAACACAAGGTTGGCACTCCCACACAAGATGAGCACATGACCTATGATATGGCTGCTGGGAAAGAACAAAAGCAAAAATATCTTGGATGTGGATGTAGTTCCTCTGTGCTAAAATATTTTGAAGATTGATTGCAGTGCAAACAGTGGAGAATCATACATCCATTTTAACCTTTCTGATGTTGTCATGCCTGTTGTGCTCCAGTTTGCAAACCCTTTCCTTGGTGTAGACATTCAGATGAAGAAAAGCTGTATCAGAACAAAAGTTCTATGAGCATGTGTGCATATCTTCTAAAAGATATTTCCTCATCATTTGAAATTTAAAAAAGGGAAATCTTGGTGTTAGCAATGATTACCACTGGAAACCAAGGTCCAGTAGTACATACTATATGAAAGAAAAAGAATAACAAAGGCCAACTCTCAAAGGCTTTCATGGCTGGGATCTGATAGCTCTTGTGAGTTTTTCAGGCTGTTTGGCCATGTTCTGGAAGTTTTCCCCCCCTGATGTTTTGCCAGTCCCTGTGGCTGGCATCTTCGGAGGGCAAGGAGCTCACCTGGCAAGAGCCTCATGCACTTTGTGTCACCACCACATTAAGCCTCACCACCTCCTGCTGGAAGGCAAAGAGAACCCTTCCCTCCAGTCTTGGAGTGCCATCACTCAGAGGCCATCATCTTTGTAGTTTGCAGAGGTGGATACAAAAATAAGAAAAACAAAAACAGGTAGATAGTTTTGAGTCACTGGAAGTCTCTTTGCTGATTGATCTTAGTGAGAATTCAAAATGTTAACTTGACAGATGGCCATGCTACAAACAAATCTTTGCTGCCAGAATAAGTTGATATGTATCTGCAAAGGCCACTCTTTGCTGGTAAATTTCTTAAAACACATTTAGGCTGCTCTGTTTTTCTATTTTATTTTATTTTTGCCACAAAAATTCCCAAGGATTGTAGTGTATCTGCTTCCTCAAAATTCAAGTCATCAACAGATGCTACTGCAGTGATTATTTCATCATTTTCAAAATATCTTCTGTTCATTTCAAGAACAGTGATAATGATTTACATAATAATGATTTTACATAATAAAATTACAGCCTTATATTTTGTTCATTTTTATGTCTCACTTTTTTCACCAATCTTTTCTATTAAAACAAATATCCTTTTAGAGTTACACCTGCCTTCTTAAATCTTTCAGGTTGAGTTACTTAATTGTTGGGCTTCTGGAACATTTTAACTTCTTGAAGAACTAGAGGACAAACATCAGTGTCTGATGCTGGATTAGTTATTCCAGTTTTAGATTTTACCTTTTAAAAAACCTGATGCACATTAAGAGAAGGATGGAGAGAATAAAGACTTTAGGAATGTACGTAAGCTCCTTTGTCTTTCTGTGTAGTTTTGTGGGCCTGTTTTAGATTTTCCTTCCTTTGGTGAATGAAGGGAAGATATTCAGCTACTTGCTATGTAAAGGAGTAATTTGAGGAAAGCACTTTGAGTTCTGCTTACTTGTTGGATTAATTTATCTGCTCTGAAAAGGCCTCATGCTGAACTGCACACATTGGAAAAATTTGTAGTTAGGCATGAGATACTATACATCCTAGGCAGCCCGCCAGCTAACTGTAGCATGCACGCTAATGTTTCTATTTCTGTTAGGACTGTTTTTACCCTTTATCATCAAGCACTCAAGAATTAGAGGGGAGCACAGAACAAAATAGCCACTCTGTACTGCAAAGTTTGCTTTAAAGCATGAAAGGATAACTCTGTGTAATTACTTGTTCAAATCATTTTAAGTTATCTCTTCTCCTGTTGCCAATAAGCATCACATTCTGCTGTGGTCATCACAATAACTACAGAATGACCAAAACCTTACTTTATTCATGAAGTCCAAAGTATGGTTCTTCTCACCTGTTGTAATGAACAATGCATGATAAGTATCTATACTTATTGGCGGTTTGTAGACCAATGAGAGAGTCTGGGGAGTGGCCTGAGGGGATTTAAGGCTCTGTTCAGCACTGATTTAATCAGATAGGGATAGATGGCCAGTTCAGAGGATCTGGCCCTGTGCTGGAAGGGTTGATTTGTCCACCTGACTGGGGGCAGACAGGTTTGACCAGTGGTCACATGATCCAGAATGGGCCAAGGCCACTCTGGGATAGTGGGTCATGCAGTTTGGCTATGGGCTGAGAGCATTTAAGGAGTCAGCACTAGGCAAACAGCCTCTTTGATCGCCACCATCGAGGCGATCTTATGGCATCTAATCAATTGAGTTGATGGGCTAAACAAAATTAATTTTTGTGTCTGATTTAATTAATTTTATTAACCTTACTACCCAATTTACCAATTACTATGATTGATTACTTGGGAGAGATCCATTGATGGGAATACCATTTGATTAATTGATTTGGTTACCCATTGATTAATTAATTTGATTAATACCCACCGATTAATTGATTAATACCCACTGATTAATTGATTTGATTTTGTGACTGTTGATCACTGCTGGTAATTGCTTTGATTAGGTGATTATTGATCACCACAGGGATTAATTAATTAGATTATGTTGCTACTGAATTATTTAACTCTGCTGCTGCCGAATTAATTTCAAATGGTATTTGCCCATCTTCCACTGATAACTATGCCTCCAAAGATTCATTGCCTCCAAGGTTACCTTTTGGGAGATTTATAAACAGTTGATTTATTCTTTGATCTTGGGGTTAATGGATTAATGAATTAATCTAAATTTGCTTGCCTGATCCAGTATAATTAATAGCAGCCCAAATATTTTGCTTAATTTTACCTAATCATTGCCTTTAAGGGTACCTTTTGGGGATTTAAAAACAGTTGATTTATTATTTGATCTTGGTGCTGATGAATTAATCTGAAATTGCTTGGCCGATCGAGTAAATGGATAAATGGATCACTGCTCTCTGATTGATTATCATTGTGATTAGACGGCTTTTAAAGGCTATTCAACATTTCAGCACCTTATTAATCAATCCAACCCATTAATTCATTGCAGTTAAGTGATTAAGGCATCAAATATATTTCATATCATAACCGATTTATTATACAAATTAATTATTTAATTATAATATCTGATTAGCTATTTTCCCTTGCTTATATAAACCTAAACTGATGGTATCATTCATTGATAATTAATTTAAGTGGGTGGCTAATTTTTTTATGGCAAGAGGGCATTATACTGCTGCTACCACACAAACAATTCCTCCCAAGAAGATTATTGATTATTTAAAGGGGATTTTAATATTTTTCAACTAAATAACTGCCATTGTATTGCATTGTGTAGTGCCACCACATGACCAGCTGAAAGCAACATCCCCTTTGAGTTACATTATCCCCTTTGTTTAGCAGCTGTTTTGGGGCATGTGGTCCAGCCTGAAAGCAGCCTGTTGCTATTTGCCTATGATTAAGCTGTTGTTTTTAATCAATTAATTAGTTATTAATTCCTTGCATTTATCTATTAGTGATTACTTGGATGCGTTACTTGATTGGTGGTTAATTAATTCCACCAGTTGGTAATAATGAAGCTGATTATACTAATTTCTTTGCTTAGTCTTTGAAGCAAGCCTTACATTTAATTAGTAGGTCTCTAATATTAATTATGCATTATATAAATTAATCATAAACATTGGTGTCTATTAGGAATGGGCATGAAACAAACTTTTGGTTAATTTTGTTATTCATTACTCATTGTTATTCATTGTTCACATGGTTGGCACAAAAATAAAATAAAATAAAATAAAATAAAAATAAAATAAAATAAAATAAAATAAATTTTAAAACCCCCGATCCGGCGTGGGGTCCCCAGTACTGGTCTGCAAACACCGGCCCCGATCCATGGGTTGCAGAACCAGCCCACGGGCTGGCAAAAGTAAAAATTAAATTAAATTAAATTAAATTAAATTAAATTAAATTAAATTAAATTAAATTAAATTAAAAATTTTAAAAAATCCGATCCAGCCTGCGGGCCCCAGTACTGGCCCACGAGCACCAGCCCCGACCCGAGGGTCACCGAACTGGCCCACAGGCTGGCAAAAGTAACAACAACAACAACAACAACAACAACAACAACAACAACAACAACAACAACAACAACAACAACAAGCCGACCGGCCTGCGCTACAGCTGGTAGGCGAGCCATGTGGTCGGCACAAAAAATTAAAATAATAAATAAATAAATAAATAAATAAATAAATAAATAAATAAATAAATAAATAAATAAATAAATAAATAAATAGATTTTTTTAAAAAAAAAAACCTGATCCGGCACGCAAGCCCTGGTACTGGTTCACGATCACCGGCCCCAAACCACAGGTTGTGGAACTGGCCCACGGGCTGACAAGAGGTTTTTTTTAAAGGTGACCAGCCCATGCTACAGCTGGTAGCTGGACCACATGGTCAGGACAATAAAATAAAATAAAATAAAATAAAATAAAATAAAAGCATGAAAGGGTAACTCTGCATAATTACATGTTCAAATCATTTTAAGTTACCTCTTCTCTTGTTTACCAATAAGCACCAAATTCTGTTGTGTTCATCATAATAACTGTAGAATGACGAAACCCTGACTTTATTCAGGATTACCAAAATATGGTGGTGGTGGTGGTGGTGGTGGTGGTGGTGGTGGTTCTTCTTCTTCTTCTTCTTCTTCTTCTTCTTCTTCTTCTTCTTCTTCTTCTTCTTCTTCTTCTTCTTCTTCTTCTTCTTCTTCTTCTTCCTTCCTTCCTTCCTTCCTTCCTTCCTTCCTTCCTTCCTTCCTTCCTTCCTTGTGTGTGTGTGTGTGTGTGTGTGTGTGTGTTTGTATGTACCAGGTTGGTAACACAACTAAAACTTTATCTCCAAAGCATAGCAAAGTAAAATAAAGGAATCACCTCTACTACATAATTCAAAGTTCTGAATGTAACTATTCAGGGGTCATGCTAATCTTCCTATTTTCAGGACCCCATTACCCAACTAATATGCTTGTAGTTTTGAAAATTCTACCCAGATTGTCAAGAGTCTACTCTGAGCAGAATTCTCAAGTGAGCAGTTCTTTTCCAAGGCTCCTTCAGGTGAAGTCTTGTGGTGCATTTACCAAATTTTCAGATGGTCCTAATCTTAAGTTCTTGAAAGAAGATACAATTCTTTCAATGAAAGTAATGACAATTTTGTCATGTTACAAAAGTCCTGGGCAGGGTGGAGCACTCTTGCAGTACACAAATCCACTGGAATTTGGTTCTAAGACCCCTAAACATACTGAGCATCGTGGATAGTAGGCAAGCAAACACTATACTGTATATATTTTCAGAGAAATATTTTCATATTTCCATGGATATGGAGTGTGTGTCTGTGTGCATTGTTTGAGATAACCAAAAGGTTTTTTTGGTGCACCTGCTTTGGACTCACCACACCAATTGGGGTGACTAGAGATGGGCACGAAACGAGTGATTTTTTGTTTTTGTTTTTGTTTTTTCGTTTCGTTACGCAATGAAAACGAAATGAAATTTTTTAAAAAACAAAACGAAAATGAAAACGAAACGACCAAATTTGCCGTGTTTTTCATTTTCGTTGCAGCAGATGCATTGAACTAAAAAGAATGCTAACAAAACAGCAATTTTTCGTTTTCATTTTCGTTTCTTCGTTTCGTTACCTAACGAAATGAAAATGAATTTTTTTTCAAAAAAACGTCACGAAAACGAAAACGAATCGAAACGGACCCCTAAACGACCAAACGACAAACGAAACACCATTTTTTTGAGTCATGCCCATCTCTAGGGGTGACTCAGGGAGTGTGGCATCAGCTCAGTGACTAATGAACTATCTTCTTGCAGATATCCTAGCAGCAAACACATAGGGAGAGAGATCACCCCAGCCTATGTCATTTCTGCTTGCTGATATTTTTGCAGTACCACAGTTTTGGCTATATCTCAGTGGATGGGATTCTGCTGCCTAATAAGCCTAATTATACAGCATGCACAGCTATGTCCTCCTATAGAAATTCATCTGTGAAGCTTAGGAGGAATAGGCAGAAGACTTCTACTGATTGTCTCCTATCACGTGATACCTAAGATGACTTTCTCCCTCTCTCTAAGGGAGAGGGCCTGCTATTGTCCCCCAGCTTGTACCCCATCTGGATGAACATCTACTCATCTCACACTGGCTCTTTAGAAGGCCAGAATTCTAAATTCCATAACAAAAAATGACTTCCAGACCTTCCACGGCACCCTTTGGCTCATGAACTACAATAAGGACCATGATGAAACAAGAGGAGCTAGTGGGTTTAACCATAGTCTTCTTAATGGTGTCATGCGAACCACAGCTAGAGGCTCAAATCTACCTGTAGAAACATACAAAGAGCAACTGGTGGGAGCAATGGTGCCAAGTGGGATTTTTTAAATGTGTGAATATTTGTCGTAGTATGCTTTTACCAAAGTATGATTTTTAAAAATCATCCATCAGAATTTGTTTGTTATTGGTGGAATTTTAGCTATCCGCAAGGAGGAGAAATCTTTTGCAAGAATATATGGTAATATTTCTCTTTCATCTCTCTTTTGCTATTATCTTTGCTATTCAATATGGCCTTGCTCTGTCTTAATGTGCCTTCTCTGTGCAATTATAAAGATGGAGCTAAAGGAATTGCTATAGCTGCAGATGCCATCATTTTGTAAGAAGAACTGTTGACTCTTAGTTTATTATAGCAACTTGTGTGTGAAGTGTGAGTGCCAGGTCTGTGCACCAGTTCAGTGCTTCTAGTGTATCAGACAGTTTGTTTGTCAACTGTAGTAAGCTTCAAGGTGATGGAAGGGTAATGAGACAAAGTGCCAAGGTCTATGAAAATCAAGCTGCTATTCCTTAAAAGAGAGGCAGCAACTACAGGAACTGAATGACTTTTCATGAACACAATCCAAGTGTGTCCTTAAACTATGGAACTCAAGTGCCAGAGGCAATCTGCTTGATGCATGAACATGCTCTGGCGTTCTCTCCATTAACGCAGGAAATGTCTTCTAAGCAGTAGTAAGGTTATGACAAATACAGATCAGTCTTAGAGAAAATCACGAGACAAATGATTCTCTGACAGGTATATATGTGTTTTAAGGGATTGTTTCCCATCTCTTTCATGCTCTATAAAATCCTTCTAGGATTTATTTTAAGATTCCTTTAGTAAAGATATTTACCCATCATTCATTCACAAACTTAAAATTGATGCCAGAGTAATTTCCCAGAAAATTTCCATCAGAGAATCAGAAAGTTATTTAAATTACTTACATAGGTACCTTTTAGCCTTCTTCTAAGAGGAACTAGAGGTGTATTTAAAGACATGAATATCAAAACACTTCAGTTTTGGGGGGAAAATAAGTAAAATAAATTTATTTTATCCCCATGGCAAGCTGTCTCTCTATGAGATGCCTTTCCCAAGTTAAATTCTATAATTCTTGCACAGAATGGTATATCCTTAGCACAGAATTCAAATAACAAAAGGGAGACATTGGGAAGATTGTGTGATGGAGGAAGAAGTCTTGACAGAGATTCTAGATGTGGTGAGATTAGGAAAGATTACTGTAACATGCTCTACATGGGTGTTCTATTGACCCTTGTTCGCCGACTGCAGTGGGTTCAGAGTATGGTGCCAAGATTGGACATTGGTGTGGGAAGATATGACCACATCACACTCGTTCTGGCCTGTCTGCACTGGCTACCAGTTTCCTCCCGAATAAGGTTCAAGGTATTGGTTTTTATTTACAAAACCCTCCATGGCTTGGGTACAGAATATCTGATGGAGCATACCATCCCAAGATCCACCTCGGCCTGACCCACCAGAACATCTCAGGCCCTAATGCTCAGAATTGCCACTCCTAGGGAAGCTTGGAAGACCTCCACCAGGAACCATGGATTTTCAGTTGCTGGTCCTGCCTGGAGGAACCAGCTCCCTAGTGAAATTCAGACCATGGAGCCCCTCTTGGTGTCCAGAAAATTATTAAAAACATGGCTGTTCAAGGCTGCCTTTCGTGACTAGGATGTGGAATTTTTATTAGGTTTTTTTGCTGACTGTTACATCTTATTTTGCTGCCATCATATGCCTTTTATATTTTTTGCTTCTTGTTTTATTCTTATGGTCTATTTGTTGTTTGTATTACTTGGATTCACTTTGTTTGTTTTGCTGTAAACTGCCCAGAGTTCCTCACAGAAAATTGGGTGGTCTATAAATAAATAAATAAATAAATAAATAAATAAATAAATAAATAAATAAATAAATAAAAGTCACACAGAACAAGGCCCCCCAAGTATTTATTGCTACGTACATTTAATTCCAGAAAGTGACAGGAAGGTTTCCCAAACTTTAAGTTCTTGAGTAAGAGGGAACAGATCTATTCCTTTTACTTGTGGCTCTGACTAGTGCCTGTCTTTGTCAGTACTAGGAATAGCTTTCATCTTGGCTCTCATACAGCTGTGAGCCCTCCTAGTCCAATTGGTAAAATTACACATAATAATAATTTAGCATTTGTAAAGCTTTATTTTAATTTTCTGTAAACCACACCTCTGAGATGGAATAGCAACTACAGAGAAATAGGAACCAAATATTAGTTTTGATAGAAACCGAATTCAGACTGTGGGTGAAGCATTGGATGAGGGCCTTATCAGCCCCCCCCCTTCAAAATGAAATGGGGAAATATTGGATATTCTTTTCCAAACAGTATGATGAGCATGTAGTCTGATCCTGTGTCGTTATTGAACAGAAGTTCTGCTTCTATAAAATATTTGTGAGAGCATCTAACTTGGGTAGGTCATGTTTGGAAAGTCCCCAGCTCTGAAATGTTTAAAGAAATTGGCAAAAACACATGCCATAGGCCCTCCATTCCCAGTTACAGGAGAGGACATCTTCCTTGCTATTTATCTAAGTCATTTGCATGAGAAAAGATGGAATTTCAGAGGAGGCAGCTTCAAGCAAGGTTTCCATATGCAGGCCAGAGGCTGAAAGAGTAACCTTCTGGAGGACATGCCAGAGAATTCCCTAGACAGCATTGTGGCTATGGTGGCTGAGAGATTCTGGAAGGTTCACTTTCAACAAGTAATTTTCTAAGATCTGGTGCAGAGAAATTTTAATGGGAGTTTTCCCACAAAGCCTCTTTTGATTCAGAGTGCCTGCACTGATGTTTTAACCATCTCTCAGTTCAAGCAAGTACAATGCCATCAAGATTGGTTTAACAGGCTTCCCTGTGCTCCTGGATTAGTTATTTAAGCACACCACTTGATAAAATGCTAACCTCTTATTGTAACATCACAGGAAATGATTGTGTTCTAGAAATGACTGTGACAAGCAATATGGTCTAGATGTGTATTTGGGGGGGAATGGCATTAGCAGCATTAACTCTTCCAGCTTTATTAAAAGGAGTAAAATGGGGAAGGGCCCTTTGTGAATTTAAGGGTCTTCACACCTTCAGGATGTAAAGTACTGTGGGGAAAATAAAAGGAATCATTGCTTTTGCAATGAATATTTATGAATTCCCAGCTATAAAGCAAAACAAACAACAAGCTACCCCAAATATATTAATGTTGTGAATAACAGTGTGGAAAAAACCAATAGGTTTGCCTTTTTACAATCATCAACAAACTTGACCAGCTGCCATCAACCACTGCTTGGATAGTTACTATTAAGTAGTGGTTGCTCCTCCATTTCCATGCTGACTCCAATTCCCTATTATACGATCTATTAAGGGACTTCTACATTTTCACTTGGTAGCAACCTATCAAGCTCAAAATTGACCATACCTGGAATTAATTTAGATTCCTTATCTAATTACCGCAGCATTTTCCAGATTGTAATCAATTTCTTCCTTTGGGTGATCCCTTGTCACCAGCCACTGTGGAAAAGATCTGGAAAGGTGAATTTGTTGATGTTTTCAAGCTACTTAGGGAAGTAGACTCCCACTAAGTTTGAGAAGTTAGAAGAGCGGGATATAGAGCACATTGTGGAGAAGATATACTCATTGCTGGGTCAATTGGCTGCCTGCATTTTTCATATATGCCTGTACAATAAATTGTATATGCACAGCCAGAACGAGCCTCAGCTTTGATCCAGTACAGGGATCTTATTTGCTATGCTTATGTGGATTTCCCTGGGCCTTCATGGCTCTTGTATGATGAGGGATTTCATATGAGGGCCACTATCTGGCCCAAATTGTGCTGTGATGTTCCTTTAGATCCATTGTGGTTTTGCATAATGAATCCCAACTGGCCAGTGCAAGGGAAACATTCTGATAGTGGTCATCTCCTTCATTGGGTAGGCCAAGTCTCTTTGGTCTGCAATGTTGCAGGCCAGGCAGTTCAGGCCCAATTTTTTTGCTGGGACTTTAATGCTAAGGGCTTTGGTTTTAGGAAGCAGTGCAGGTTTCACCACCAGTGCTCAACATGTGCAGGCAACCATGCCACAAATGTTTGCAACAAAAGTAGCTAACGGGGCCGGGGTGGTGGCGATGTGGATAATAAAAAAACTTTCTACAGGTGCCAACAACATTTCCAAAGGGACTTAGCCTGAGTAAACTAATGCCGTTGCAGATGTGTTTGTGCAGCTGCCCTGACGAGGAGGCAGCTAGGTATATTACTGAAGGTTTTGGGTTCAGTTTCAGAATCCCTTTTATGGGTTGCAGGGTGTCCATGTTGGCAAGAA
Source organism: Phrynocephalus guinanensis (assembly GCA_037367245.1). NCBI lineage: Eukaryota > Metazoa > Chordata > Lepidosauria > Squamata > Agamidae > Phrynocephalus > Phrynocephalus guinanensis. The sequence goes on from CM074735.1 coordinate 2,108,864, forward strand.
ACCTTGAATCCCTTCAAGGCATGGAACAGGTAGTGAGGAAAAAGACAAAAAGGTGGGTGAGGGGAGAGTAATTGGACCTTTCCTGGAGCCACCTATACTCAGTTTTAGGGGTTCCCACCTGGGGTGGTCTCTAAAAAAGTGCCAGGCAAATTTTGATTGATACACCACCTGTATCAATCAATGTGTTAATGATATGACAACTCCATAACTCTGTAGCATTAAATATATGCCATTTGATGCGGCACTCCGCATGGTCAGGAAGTGTGGGACAGGGGCACTACTGGGAAAGTGTGATATTAAATCAGCCTTCCACTTACTACCTGTTTGCCCAGATGATTTCAAGCTGCTGGGCTCTGCCTTTGAAGGAGGTTACTATTTGGATCATGCTATGCCATTTGGATGCTCTGTCTCTTATGCCACGTTCAAATGTTTTAGCACCTTTTTGAAATGGGCAGTGAAGAAAAAGGCAAAATCTAGCATGATGGTCCATGTTTTAGATGCTTTTTTGTTCTGTGGGAAACTGGGCACTTCCCAGTGCCATCAATTAATGCACCACCTGAAGGAAGTTATGGATGAATTAGGCATCCCACTGGCAGCAGAAAAAATGGAAGGTCCCACAACTGTTTAAACATTCTTAGGTATAGAACTGGATCTAGTGGCTCAGTCTAGCTGCTTGCCAGCAGATAAAATAAGGGAGTCAAAGACCTGTTTGGAACACATGTTGAGTAAGAAAAAAGTAACCTTACGGCAGTTTCAGCCTTTGGTGGGTCACCTTAATTTTGCTTGCCAGGTGATAGCACCTGTCAGGGACTTTTTGAGACTTTTTAGTGACGGTATGTCAGGGCTTTAAAAGCCCCATTACTGGACACGTATGTCAGCAGGCATGAAAAAAGATTTGTCTGTTTGGACGGTCTTTTTGAGGGAGTTTAATGATGTCTCTTTTTGGAGGGCTGACCTTCTGTTGGGAGCGGAATTGTAAGTTCAAACAGACACTTCAGTTGCTTTAGGCTTTGGTATATTCTTCCAGAATAAGTGGTGCACAGGGCAGTGGCCAGATGAGTGGGGTGAATCAGGTTTGACTTGAGACTTGACGTTCCTCAAATTATAACCTATTGTTGGATCACTGTGGCTTTGGGCTCACTTATGGGCCAATTCTACAGTGCTCTTTTGGTGTGACAATCTGACAGTGGTGGGTAGTATTAATTCATTGTCCTCCAAATCAGTTTGGGTCACAAGCCTGCTTAGAGCCTTTACGTTACGATGCCTGAAATTTAACATCCTTTTTCATGCAAAACATGTGCCTGGGTTCAAACCAGATTGCTGATGCATTATCTTGACAACAGTTTGATTGTTTTAGATTGTTGGCACCTAAGGCACAGAGGGATCAGGAAGTTCTGCCACCCAAGGTATGGAACCTTGGAGGGTGGACTACATCAGAGCAATGAGCCATGCCTTAGCACTTATCACCAAGGATTCTTATGCATCTGCTTGCTCAGAATATTTACAATTTTGTATGAAGGAGCAAGTAAACCCATGGACTGCATTAGAGGATCAGTTGGTACAATATGCGGTATTTTATATTGAAAGGGCTTGGCACCTAGGTCTATTCAGGGTAAGTTATCAGCCCTTATGTTTTATGCCAAGGCCCGGGGTTTTTCTCACTCCAGCAGTGTATACTGGATAAAAAAAGTTAGAGGGTTGGTCTAGGGAAATCAGGAAACCCAAGGATGACAGGGCTCCAATAATGCCTGACGTATTACTTTGCAGTTGGGGGATGTGACTTTAATGTTTTAATCACACTCTGCAGGTCTAAAACACATTTCCCAGAGTGCTTGCGAAGCACACATTGAAGTCTTGCTTGTCCATTTGGGCAGCAATGACCTGACACAGGTGCCAGGCAAGGCATTAATCCTTCAAATTATTGCTGATTTGGAAAGATTTAAGCAACACTTCCTGGTCACTCAGGTGGTATGGTCTGTGATCATACCATGCTTGAGATGGCATGCTGTCAGGAACCCTAACCAGATGGACCTTGCCCACAAATGTGTTAACAGAGAAGTTGGCAGGGCCATGCTAAATGGTTTGGGGTTGGTTGTTAACCACCTGGAGATTTCTTTGCAGCATCCAGAGCTATATAGGGCTGATGGGGTGCATCTCCTGGACCTTGCTTTAGAGATGTTCCTGAGTGAACTGCAGGGGGGCCTTTGCACCAAACTTATTGGCTTGTTGGGGAGCAAGGGGTGTATTTCATAACCCCATTTGCTGTGGCAGGTAGTGCAAGGTGTTGGCTAGGTGAGTTTCAGGATATGTGGCCCATTGAGGGCACAGGGCAGCCTGATAATAATTATTTGGTGTTTAGGTTAAGTTTATTTAAATAAAATTATGTTCCCTTAAAGTTGTGATGGCTGCCATGGGGAAATTTGCCCAGAATTGGGAAATTGTGTTGAATAAGGAAAATAGCACATTCCCAGGTAGAAATTCACCTATGTTATGCTGGGGCCTCAGGTCAGCATGATCTAGGCCATATGCTTACTTGCACTATAGAAGGCCCCCTGCTTTACCTAATAAAATTTAATCACTAAAGTTATGGCTCTATTTAATTCCAATATTTTGTGTCAGAGTCTTATTTTGGGTCTGGGACTGCAAAGGTAGTGATACACCTGAGAAAGTAGCTTATTCTACTCACATATATGCATACTCTAATTGTGGGTGGTCTGAATAGGTATAACTGTTGTGTAGAGGTCTTTTTTGCCAGCTTTTTTGGGGAAAGGACTATATTAAAATAAAGATTAATGTGAAAAGCTCAGTGAATGTGCTTAAATAGTGGAGGTTGTTGCAGCCCTAGATATGGAGAGACTGAATAAATTGTCAGTTTCAGTGGAATGTTGAGTATTGTCTAATCACTATGGATCATCATCCAGAATGTCAGAGAGTGTGCGTTGATCTGGTCCCTTGACTACAACTGTAATCTAAAGTAATTGGCTCAGTTTGTTATTATCTCTCAATGTGTCTAAGGTGGAACAAAAAAAAATCTGATTTATATGCAGACACTATATTCCAGTTTTGCACAAGGCTTAGAAAACAGGCATTGACCTAGAACAGGTATTCATTTACACACTAATATGTATACTGCCAAATGGAAATTATTAGGTTGTGAAAGTTCTGCAAGGTATTTCACAAAGTTAGCATTTTAGCCTCAGTATATTGACTCTATTAAGGTCTTCTGGGCTTATTCACGTGGACATTGTGAACATGCAATACTGCCAGTGTTCATGTCAATTCTCCACTTACTTACTAATTATTATTTTTAAAATAAAATTGCATAGATGCCCTATATTGTTCTCTGTTGCATTAAAGATAAAAATCATAGATATTCAAAGTATAACAAAGTCAGGCCAACTTTTCATTGCTGTAACTACTTGTAAGCAAATGTAAGACACTGGTTTCAGAGGGAAACTATGCAACCAGAAGAGTGTCATTTAATGATAATCCCATTTGTTATGTCTCTCCAGGAAAACCTGTTACCGAACTGTTAGTGAGTGATAGCTGTTATTTGTTGTTTGCTTCCTTCACTTGTCCAGATGACTTTTCACTCTAGTGGGACTTTCTCAGAACTGATAAAACTGCTTCAGAGAGTGAAAAAAAAGGATGTATGAGTGAGGTCCTGTGATACTTAATAGTTTAAACCAAAGTAGCATTAGACTGTTCTCATATCAATCACATCACATACTTAGATCTTCTGTGTTTTGCCACCTTGATTTGTTGAATACAAAGGAGCAGGCAGGATTTTGATTTCTTGAGGGCCTTTTGCTCCTATTTTCTCTTGGCAGGTTCATTTCCCAGTTTTTGATTACTGTCTGAAATGTTGTGGCAACCTCATTCTTTAAGAGAGACACCTATGAGGTATACATAAAGGTAGTAAGCTATCCCCTATTTGTAATGGATGCATGTGGCAGAGAGGGATTTTTGCCAAAATATGTCAATGGAAAACCATATCGGAGGGAAATATTATAGGCAACATCGGGAATGCCATCAGTTAGAGATAGACAAGTATGTAAGAATGAAATACAGAGGTTGTTGAAAATTTCTGGATCATTTGTTCATGCTCATTTTCATTTGTCCAAACTTTTCTGAAGCAATTAATTTTAGTGAGATTACAAAAATTCTAATTAATTTATCCTGCCCTCACAGCCTGCCACCCACCCCTTCCCATTGTCCCTGTAGTCTCCCTACCTTTACCTGTCTCTACCTGCCCCTGCCTCCACTAAGGATGGGCACCATACAGAAAATGACACTATTTCATCATTTCATTAGGTAATGAAATGAAATGAAATGAAACAGCAAAGGAGCATTTGGTAACAAATGAAAAGAAACACAATTTTTCCTCTAGAACAGTGGTTCTCAACCTTTGAGATCTCAGAGGTTCCTGGACTGCAACTCCCAGAAATCCCCTCCAGCACAGCGAGTGGTGGAGGCTTCTGGGATTTGCAGTCCAGGACCATCTGGGGACCCACAGGTTGAGAACCCTGCTCTTAGAATGAAGCAATTGCCGCCATACTCCCAGCACAAGAGCAGCGAGGGAACACCCCACCCCTTTCTGCATTTCTCCCCACCCCCACCTCCCAGCTGGGGCTTTTTGATAGGTTGGGGTTTGGAAAGGGGAGCACCCCTGCAGGGGAACCCCCTACCACTTTGGAGCCTTAAGGTAAGTACATTTTGATTGCATATTTTTAAATATTTTAGCCGCCCAGAGACCTCTTGGTAGTGGAGCGGATAAGTTTTTTTGTAAATAAATAAGTTAGTAAGTAAATAATTTTGAGTGCATATTATTAATATGCACACCCTGACCTGTCAAAAAGCCACAGCTGGTAGGCAGAGGGAGGGGCAACCGGCAGAAACGAGCAGGTTTCCCCCACCCATGGCTCCTTTCTGCATTTCGCCCCTCACCCTGCTTCCCAGCTGGGACTTTTTGACAGGTGGGGGTTTTGGAGAGGGGAGCACCCCTCCCCCACACCCCGACCCATCAAAAGCCCCATGTGGAAGGGAGGGGGAGGGTGAAAGGCAGAATGGAACATGTTCAGCCTTTTGGCCTTCCTCCTGCATCCCAGTTGCAATCAAGCTGTCAAAATCAGCTGGGAGGTGATGGGGATGAGGCTTTTAAACCCCCCACTGCACCAGCTAGAGCACTGGGGGATTCATTTTGTTTCATTTTGTTTTGTGTGTAGCATTATTACAGTCATGGCCGACTCTTTATGACTCCACATCCATGGAGTTTTCTTGGCAGGAATACTGTAGTGGTTTGCCAGTTCCTACTCCAGGCGCCTACAGCACCTGGTATTCTCTGGTGGTCTCCCATCCAAGTTCTAACCAGGGCCAACCCTTCTTAGCTTCCAAAATCAGGCGAGATCGGATATGCTTGTAATTAGACATGGGCACGACTTGGCGAAATTCTCGTTTCCGTTTCCGTTTCTCATTCCGTTACGTAACGGAACGAAGAACGACAATTACTCTGCCAGAACTCGAACTCGAACTGACTAAAGAAAAATTGGGTCTGATTTGTCGTTGTCGTTCCTGGCATCGCAGCGATCGCGCGATGCCAAGCGGCACAGGAAAAAAGTTTTAAAAATAAAAAAACAACCCGATTCCCGGCCAAAAAAGCAGGCGAAAATAGGCCTGCCTGAGTGAGGGCACCTACCAGAGGGGTGGTTTTTTTGGGGGGGGGTCCCCGGTCTCCCCCCCTCTCCTGTCCTGGGCTGCTCTGGTGGGGGGCATCCTCATCGTCTCGCCGAATCGCCATGCCATGCGGTGCGGGCGGGGGATCCAAAATGGGGTGACCGCAATATTTATTTTGAAATCGCGTGGTCCAAAAACACACCAAAGCACCACAGAAACATGCAAAAATAGCTATTTTAAAACTGCCTGAATTTTTACAGTAGCAGCAGTGGGTTTTTCTTGCAACAAAACGTCTCGATTGATTTTATTTTATTTTATTTTTATTTTTATTTTCTTATACCTGCGCAATGATGGGCTGGCCATGGGAGTGGACCATGCAAATTTTTGGAGCCATTCCACCAATTGCATGGCCACTTGGCCAGGTTTTGACCAAGACTTCTGGGATGTGCCAGTCGGGCATAAAAAGCCACTAACCCTAGTCCGAACCCGAACCCGAACCCTAACCCATACACCAGTACACTGTCCTTCTTAGTGGGTCAGAGAGGCACCCAGAGGTGCACCCCAGTAACTCACCCTAACCTTACCCGTAACCCTAAGCCTAGCCCTTGCGCTAACCCCTAACCAGTAAGCCAGATGTGTACTCGCATTGCACTACAGCAAGTACACTTCCCTTCTTAGTGAGTCACAGGGCGCCCGTAGGGGTCCTCTCTCACTTCGTTCCCCAGCCCAAGTGCACCGTATGCCGGCAGGCAATGAGTCACAGAGGCACCCGAAAGAGAGGCGCCTCTGCCTGCTAGTGCAACTTAATGGTATGCATATCCAATTGGCTATGCATGCCATTTTGTAGCGGGCCAGAAGAGGCACCCACCCCAGAGAGGTACCTCCAGGAGCCCGCTTTCCCTTCATGGCGGGCCAAAGGAGGCACCCACCCCAGAGAGGTGCCTCCAGGAGCCCGCCCGCCCCAAAACCAGTACTAACAACAGACGAAAACCGACAAACGGAATGACAAATTTTTGAAAAAATTTGCAACAAACGGAAACGAGCCGAAACGGGCCGGCTCTGACACACGACAACTCGAAACGTAATTTTTCCTGGTCATGCCCATCTCTACTTGTAATTAATGATTATTTTAGAAAAAAATGGTTACTTACAATAAAAAAGAAACACGGGGAGAGGTGCAAAATGGAACGAAACAAAACACCATGTATTCTTGAAGCCTTCGAGAATATGGAAGAATACTCTGGGGTATAGAGTGAGTGCGACTGGGCTTCTTAAAGTTGTGGGAAAGAGGAAGCTTGTCCTATGCCGGACAATAGGTGTTACTCATTGCATTGTGATGGAGGGATTAAGAAGTGTCAATGTAATCAGTTTTTTCCATTTCGTGCGCATCCCTAGCCTCCACCACCAGATTCTTGAGAGGAAGCTGGTGGAAAACTGGTTGGGCTACCTCTTTTAAAAATACAATTTTAAAAATTGGCTGTCTTTAAAAAATAAAAAGGCTTGGATGCTGAGGAAGCTGGGCATTTGTTGTGATTTTTTTCCCAGGAAAACCTGTAAATTCATGGTTTGTGGACTTCCACAAACCAAGACAAATTGCCATTTAGGTGGTTTGTTCCCATATCTAATTGTGGTTTTCTAGAACCTCTGTTGTGGAGGGTCCCCAATACTACAACAGAAGCTACCTCTATCAGTTCAGAGAGAAACAAACTTGAAGAGTAATTGGTTAGCATGTCAACAGAATCTCTAATATGCTAGATTGTCCAATATCAGTTATAAACTGGTTGAAACCTATCTAGGGGCAACAAAGTGAATTTATTAGCTAGGCTGTCCTTGCTAATCACCTGGCTGGGCAATGCAATGCCTCGTAAAATTTGTGGGTGAAAATTCTTATTTGATTCTTGAAGCAAAGAAAGAAAATAGAGAGAGCAGCTATGGCTATTGACCACCTGGGGGCTGATGTGTGCAGCTAATTAAACATCTATACCCGTGTTTCAAGTGCTGTGGTGGGTGGCTACTTAGAAAGGTGAGCCTTTGCCCTTTCCCTTCTGGGATCATGATTAGCATCATCAGTTTTTCTCTTGACTTTGGTCTCCCTGATGTGTGGAATTAATTTACTTTGTTTCAATTTCTATATTTAAGGAAAAAAGCCTGACTCCTGTCTGTTATTTCAGTCTTGAGTAATTGAGAACAGAAGCACTTTTATCGAAATTGTGGTTACTTAAAGCCTCTCAAACATTGATTCCAGCCTTTTAGGCTTCAGTATTTGAACAATTTGATCCTATTGCTTTCAACTGGGTGGGGGTGTTGTTGGAAGAACCGTACCTATCCTTCAATCAGTCGTAAGTGAGAGACCAGTCAGCACTCAAGGTTCAACTAATCTTAAAAACCAAGGACAGAAAGGTGGAATTGGTAGTCACACCATGTGAAGAGAATGGAGCATGGGGGAAGGAAAAGTATTGTGCACAGGAGAATGGCAGGGCATTTATGAGCGTGTTGTCATTCAAGGCAGTGCTTTGTATTCAGAGGATCCAAGTTTCCATCTTAGAGTTCCAAAAGATACCTCTCCCAGACTTTAAGTCCACATGGCCCATTCTGAGTGTGGTGGAAGAGTGTCTTGTTATAAGGCAATTTACTGTGGGCCAGGTCTTCAGAGTCTATACTGCTTTTTAAAAATATTGTATTCATCTATAGCAAGTAGAGATGGGCACAAAACAAAAAATGACACACTTTTTCAATGTTTTGTAATGTTATAAAATGGCAAACTGCGTGTCGTCACAAAATGAAAAGAGCTACTTTTTCTTGGTTCAAAAACTGAACTGGGGAACCACCGGTATTTGCTTCAGGCAAGAGGCTGCAGCCAGAATTGTAGCCGCTGACACTCCTCCTTCACCACAGAGACCAGGGCAAAGGAGGGGTGGCAGCAGCTGTGCTCCTGGCTCAGAACAGGAGATCAAAGCAGGCTTTTGAATTTTGTGCTGTGCCAGCACCCTCGCTGGTGCAGCGCAAAATTCAAAAGCCTCCTCCACTCTTGGGTTCCGAGGCAGGATCAAAGCCACCATCATGCCTCCTTCACCCACAGAGACCTGGGCAAAAGAGTGGTGGCAGTGGCAGCGATCCTGATTATGATTGAAGCTGCCTTCACCCTCCTTTGCCCACAGAGACCTAGGTGAAGGAGGGGTGACACCAGCTTTGATCCTAAAGCCAGGATTGCAGCTCCCACCATCCCTTCTTTGCCCAGGTCTCTGTGGGTGCAGGAAGAGGTGACAGTGACATAAATCCTGGCTTTCCACCCCTCCTTTGCCCACAGAGACCCAGATGAAGGGGGTGGCGGCTGTGATCCCGGGTTTCCAGATTGAGTTAGCTGGCTGGCTTCCACCTAGGCTAGGGAGGGGCCCCACTAGCCCACACACCAGCCACTCTCTCATTGCAGCCACTGCCACTAGCACCCAGCTGGTTTTTGTTTGACAGGTCGGGCTCCTCCCCACAGCCCAGTCTGTCAAAAAATTAAAAAGTTGGATGCCGGTGGTGGGATCTGCAATGGGAGAGCAGCTGGTGGGAGGGCTAGCAGGCGCCCCCTGGCTGGCTGACTGGCGGGCAGGTGAGCTAATCAGCTGGCTTCCCACTATGCCAGGGAGGAGCCCTGCTAGTCCTCGCACCAGCCACTCTCCTGTTGCAGCCGCTGCCACAGGCACCCAGCTGTCTTTTTTGACCAGTTAGTCTGTGGAAGGCCTCTCCCCACAGCATGACCTGTTAAATAGCAGCTGAGTGCTGGTGGTGGCAAAGGGAGAGCAGAGCAGGCCGAACCAAATTTAAAACCCCGCTCTGCTCTCCCGTTCTCACCACCACCACCCAGCTGGTTTTGACAGACTGAACCACTGCCACCCAACTGGTTTTGACACCCTAACCCTGAACTGTCAAAAACAGCTGGGCAGTGGCAACTTCCGTTTTGTTGCTCATTGTGTTTTGTTCTGATTTTTTTAAAAAAAATAATTAATTACAAACTGAAACAAAACACAATAAGCAACAAAACAAAAGACTATTTTCCCATCTCCAATAGTAAGTTGCACAATGTAGGTGGCAATCTCCAAACATCGTCTGAAAACACATTACAGTGAATGTGCTCTCCCTCCCTCCCCCTCCCCCCCCCCCCCCTCTGTGTGTGTGTGTGTGTGTGTGTGTGTGTGTGTGTGTGTGTGTGTGTGTGTGTGCGCGCGCGCGCGCGCGCGCTGGACACTGCATTTCATGTATGTTCGAACTGGAGCCTTGCAGAGGCAAATAAATCACCTTAAGAATCCTCTCTCATGTCTAATTATGAACACTTTCACTTCCACATTCACTCTCCACATTTTATCTCTTTTCCTGACTATTACTCTTGAACTGTTCAGCCATTTTCCACTTGGTGAATAAAGGACAGTGTCTTGTATTCCACATAGCTTTTCCTCTGGTTAATCTAGCCTACTGCCTGAAATTATTCCCTTCTTTTCCTGACTTTCATATTCTCCTGTACTCTGAAGGGCTATGACATGACCTGGAATATTTAGGATATTTTGACACCATTTGTTGGGGTAGGTGGCAACACGAAAACCAATGGAGTGTAAGAAATATGAATGATTAAAAAGAGCATTACAGAGGACCAAGAAAGACTAATCATGAAATCAAACAAATGTTAAAATGCAAAAGAGAAGTAGTCCATGCTAAAGTGTGCTGTGATGTGCATGTGTGGGTGGGCAGAGGGAGGATGCGGATATGTCCCTGCTACATCTTGCAGCAATGGCTGATATGAGGCAATTTAACAATTGTAATAATTATTAGGATTACAATGCATTACAGATAAATCAGGAATAAAAAGTGATATTTGAAACAGAATCTCCCCCCTCATTGTACATGAAAGAAAAGTTTACTCAGTGCAAAGAGAGAATTCTAAAAGTGGTAATTTCTTTTATACATGTGTACCTTGAATATAGCAATGTGTGCCAGCTTCACCCTAAAGAAAATTGTTGTAACAAATCTATTAACATTTAAAAATAGGGGGCTGCAATAGAAACATTAAGAGCCTTAAGAGCCATTACAGCTACAAACCTAGGAGAGATGTAATGGTGATAGCCGTATATTTCCCCTGTCACGTTTTCCATCTTATCATAATGCCACATATTTTGACAGTCCCCATAGGACTCTTTGGGTGTTCATTCAGGATAACCAGGGTATTAATTAGGGATGCATAACTGGAGTTGGGTATTAGGAAGTCCATAATTTATGACATGTAGATGGAATCTCTACATTGAAAGGAAGACAATCAGTTATAGAGACAGCTCAGAGAACCAAATTTTCTGGACCATAACTTCAGGAATCTTCTAGCCAGCATGGGAGCTGTAGTCAGAAAAGTAGCTTTCTCAATAGTAGGTGGAAGGCTGATATCTTTATGTCCTATTATTACAGGGTTCTTGAAAGGCTCTTGAAAGCCTAATATGGATCAGATGGGACACTTCTCTTTTTGTGCAAAGATTATTCTTTATAATTCTACGCAGTTCTTAACAGTTTTTCCTTGTGCACCTTCTTGTACACTGCCATGTTTCAAGGGAGAATTAGGGCGACAATAGGCAGATTTCTGAGACTCAGCCAGAATGTTTTAGAACAGAAACCAAACCTTGTTTCATAGTGCCAGTACAGACTGGCAGGTTTAGCCTGATGCTTGCATACCTGCCACTGGTTCATTCAGCCTGAAGCCTCCATCTTGGGACTAACTGCAGATCTTATGGCAACAGAATCTGAACCAATTTCAAACATTTCTGTTTGTTTTTCTTCCATTCCTCACCAAACTATGAATCCCACAATTCCATGGGATACAGCCATATTGATTAAAATAGCACCAAACTGCTACCACTGTTTAGTGTAGATACATGCTTTCTCTTTATGCTGAAATCATAAAGGGCCAGAGAGATATTATTGGACAGTGCATTTAACTTCCACTAATGGAAATTGGAGCTGCCTAGATGCCCTAAACACATCCAATCTCTCCTGATTTCGGAAGCTAAGCAGGGTCAGCCCTGGTTAGTGCTTGGATGGGAGACCAGTAGAGAATACCAGGTGTTTGTAGGTGCCTGGAGTAGGAACTGGCAAACCACTCCAGTATTCCTGCCAAGAAAACTCCATGGACATGGGGGTCACGAAGAATCAGTCACAACTACAACAACACAACACACAAGGGAAATTGGGGTTCAGATTTTCTGTTCCCATAAAGCCCAAACTACAACTTTAAACCAGTTCTGGAACACAGCTGAAAACATAGATGAAAAGGAGACATCAACAGGGTTCATCCCCCAGTCGTTATATTCCAAGGAAGTGGAGCCTGATGATCATTAGCATTTAGAGCAGAGGACTTAGTAATTTGAAGGGTGGACTGAAATGTATCAACAAGGGAAGATGGACATTTTCTCACTAAGGCTATGTAAGGAATTCAAGCAATCACATTCTGAGAACACACAAAAACCAGCTATAAAGCCCATGGACCTGATTTGATCAGTGTCAATGGTACTGGCGCAAAATGGAAAATTAGTTTGAAAAATTACAAATGTTGCATAGGTTTAAGGGTAAATTGCCTAAGTCATAATGAAAATGATTATTTTGATTAGTGAAACATTTATGGAGACCTGTCATTAACTTTATTAGTTGAAGCACCAAGTCCATGTTTTCTGGAACAATTTCAGGCTAATCGCTTGCTTGACTATGTGTTCATGAGATAATACTGTAACTAGAAGAGAAATATAATCAAAATGGAAAATAATAATGATGTAACTCCCAGTTGTATATGTGGCCTTTTTGAGTCACATGTGCTGCTTATTTATAAATCAATGCTGACAAGCTCCTGTATTATCATTTTACTAAACACTGAAATAATATAGGTACCAAAGCCTTTAATGTGGCATGTTTGTGCCTGCACTTGTGTGTGTGTGTGTTGTGCTGTTATGTCCTCTTAGGTTGGAAACAACTCACAAATGAGATAATGGAGTGGTTTTATAAGCTTCACCCACCTCCCCATGCGTGTGCATGTCTAAGCAGGGATTTAAACCTAGGTCTCTTGAATCACTGCCCATCACTTATCCATCACACTAGATATATGTGTTAAGGGGAAGGACATTTCCACTGGCCCTTGCCAGCATTATTATTATTATTTTTGTATAAAAGATGGCCGCTGGCTATAATCCATTTTTAGCTTATATCACCAAGTCTGTAAGTTGCCTTTTATTTCCTCTAACGTGTTATCCCTGAATAAAACATTCCTCTTTCCTATGCTTTAAGAGTGAGGGAGTATCTTTTGTAGCTTTTCAGTTGGGACTGCTGTGAGAATTTCTGAATCATTTTTTATCAAGGAGATAGGTCTGTAATTTGAACAGTATGTTCTTTCTTTGTTGGGTTGTCACTTAACTGATTGGTTTCACATCAGAAATAGGCTTGTACTGCAAAAACTGCAGGGGAAATTTTCAGCTTCTTCTATCTTTTCAAATGTGACTGCCTTTGTACTGCTTTCCTTCCATTTTGCTAGTTGCTTGCTTCACTTGAAAGATCCAGTTATATTTATGAACTCTTGCTCTAAACCCCAGTCATAGTTGGAGCTTAGCAACTCAGATACGCAATCTCATTTCTTTAATGCTAAAATTGTGCTTGGCAGAAATTTCCCTAGAAGTAAAAAGATGGGTAAGATTATTTGTTTATTTATTTAGAATATTTTTACCCCACCTTTCTCCTTGGAAGAGGACCCAAGGTGACTTACAATAATGAGGGACAATATACAACCAAGAACATATAAGACATATTCAAGGAAAGAACAAGGAGTCTGAAGAGGCATCTTAGATCATTAAAAAGTAACATAAGAGCTACAAAGAGCATTTAAGAAGAAAAGAAAAATCCATCATGAGGGGTGAAAAGCAACATGGAAAACACTAGTGTTCTTATGAAATCAGACAATGCAATCATGTACGGTAACCCATATAAAGTCATATAGTAGGTAGTCCCTCATTCAGGGAAAACTTGCCCGAAGAGGAAGGTCATTGCCTGCTTCGGGAAAAACAACAGCGATGGGACAGTCCTGGCCTCCAGCAAGAGGGAATTACAAAGTCTGGGAGCAGCAGCAGAGAAGGCCCTTTCATGCTTTCTTCTGAGACGCACCTGTGAAGGTGGTGGGATGGAAAGAAAGGCCTCTCCTGATTATCGTAGGACCTGAGCCAGTTCATACTGTGATATTCAATCTTTGAGGTTGCTTGGACCAAGGGCGTTTTGTGCTTTGTAGGTTAAGGTCAGCACCTTGAACTGTGCCTGATAGCTGACTGGCAGCCAGTGGAGCTGCTTTAGGCTGTGGTCACACCTGGGTTTCGATCCTGATCTTCTGAAGGTCCGGCTTTTCATCTTTGTCCCATCACGTGATTTAAATGTGGGACAAGAATTCTCATGTAAAAAGCTGTTTTTTTTAAATTGTAAAGTGCAGTTCAGCCCCCTTGGCCAGCAAGTGGCACTAGTATTTGGAAAAATACCGGACTACTTTGCTGGGGGAAATTAATGCTTGTAGGACTGGATAGAGTTTCCTGTTTCTCCGAAGGTGAAAATAAATAAATATAAAAAACAACAACAGCCCATCGCCCCCAGGAATAGCCAAAAAAGAAAAGAAAAGAAAAAGAAACCCGGATCATCAGCGTGGTCCCACGGCGTCTGCCTCCTTAAAAGCTGGATTTTCAAAGCGAGGCAAAAAATTCTCTACCAAGTAGGTGAGTCACAGAAACCTCGCTTAAGGGATCATTACCGGGTTTTCTTTTTTCTTTTTTTTTCAAAAAGCCCAGTGGCTGTGGGGACGGCATTTTTGGACTCGGTTTATTAAGTAATTTAAACTGCTTTTAAAGCGATGTGGGACCAAGCCCTTAAAAGGGGGTAATGTGATCTCTGTAACCCACCCCAGTCAGCAATCTGGCCGCTGCATTCTGGACTTGTTGAAGTTTCCTGAGCCGCAGATAGAGGGTATTACAGTAGTCCAGCCAGAAGGTCACTAGGGCATGTGTCACAATGACCAGAACAGGTTTCTCAAGAAATGGGCATAACTGGCGTAGTAGTTTTAATTTTGCAAATGCATTCCTGGTCATGTGACCTGGGCATGAGTTACGCACCTCTTTTTTCAATTGGAGAAAAATACCATCCAGTATAGGTCGCATCCCTATACCTTATCTCTTTATTGACTGACCAGAAGCACTTCTGTCTTGTTTGGGTTTAGTTTCAGTTTGTTCTTCCTCATCCACTTCATTGCTGAAGCTAAACACTGATCTAAAGTCGTAATAGTTTCCTTGAAATCCGGAGGTGAAGAGAGGTAGAGTTGGATGTCATCGGCATACTGGTGACACTTCAGCCCCAAACCCCGAATAATTTCCCCCAGTGGTTTCATATAAATGTTAAATAACTTAAGAGACATAAGAGAACCATGAGGTATCCTGCAGGCCAGTGGCCATGGTGTTGAGCATGGGTTCCCTAACAACACTTTCTGCATTCTCTCCTGCAGGAAGGACTGAAACCACTGTAATACAGTGCCTCCAAGTCCCATTTCAGTGAGATGGGTCAGAAGGATGCTATGGTCGATAGTGTCAAAAGCAGTAGAAAGGTCCAGTAAGACCAAAAGGGACACAGATTCCCTATCCATTTCCCTGCGGAGGTCATCTACCAAGGCAACCAGTGCCATCTCAGTCCCATAACCAAGCCTGAAGCCAGATTGAGTTAGATCCTGATAGTTTGTTTCATCCAGAAACCTCTGGAGCTGTGAGGCCACAACCCGCTCTAGTACTTTACCCAAGAATGGGATGTTAGATACCTGTCCGTAATTGTTCAGTATTGTTGGATCTAAAGAGGGCTTTTTAAATGCTGTTTTACTATTGTCTCCTTCAAACATGATGGAATCCTACGCTGTTGCAAGTAGGCATTCACTACTCTTCCTAACCAGTCTGCCAGACTCTCTCTGGCACCTTTTAGGAGCCAGGAAGGGCAAGGGTCCAATAGACATGTGGTGGCCCTCATCTCCCCAAAAGTCCTGATCACATCCTCAGGCTGTAGGAACTGAAACTCATCCATTAATACAGGGCAGGCAAGGGGGACAGTTTAATTTATAGCAGGGGTGCCCAAACATTTTGTAAGGAGGGCCAGATTTGGTGGCTGAGAATGTGTCAGGGGCTGTTTGCTCCCCGACCCTGCCACCCCACTGCAAGCCCACCCGCTGACCCATAAGCCCCACCCACTGACCCCTTGCAACCCCACCCACAGGAAGGAAGCCAGGGACCAAGGGAGGGAGGGAGGGAGGGAGGTGAAAACCAAGAGAGGAAAGATGGAAGGTGGGGAACAAGAAAGGGAGGGAGGGAGGGAGAGAGATGGGGACCAAGGTAGGGAGGAAGGAAGGAAAGAAGGAAGGTGGGGACCAAAGGAAGCACAGGGAGCCGTTGCCACAGGTTGCCCCTTGGATGAGGCGATCTGTGCAACCTTGCACCCCGCCAAGCTCCCCAGCGGTGGTGATGGCTCACCCGCCAGCCCACCCCAAAGCTCCTTGGTGGTGGCAGAGGCCCACACCCCCACACATTTCCCTGCGGTGCCGGTGGCAGCAGACCGCCCGCCCGCCCAGCTGCCCAAGCTTCCCAGTGGTGCCAGTGGCACAGCCCGCCTGACCACTGCCCTGCATATGTGCCCAACCTCACAATGTTCCCGGCTATGCCCACCCGTGTGCCACCCTGCGCGCACGCGCCTACCTTTACAAGGTTCCCAGTGATGCCGGTGGCAGGCCCATGGGCACGCCCAGCCCCACAAGCTTCCCGGTGGTGCTGCTGGTGTTGGCCCGCCCAGCCCCTCAAGCTTCCCAGCAGTGTCAGTGTTGGCAGAATATTTTTTTTAAAAGGGAGGGCAAAGGAGGGGCAAGGAGGGGCAGGCCAGCCAGCTGTGGGCCACTCAGAATGGCCTGACGGGCCGGATTTGGCCCCCGGGCTGGACTTTGGACAGGCCTGATTTATAGGGTCTGGAACAATAGCAGCATCCAGGTCATCCTGGATCTGTACAATTTTGGCTGTAAAGTGTTTTGCAATCTTTTGCAGCGAGTTACAGAGTGATCTGTGTTATCCACTTGTGGGTCAGCATGTAACAGACTTTGGACAATTCAGAAAAGATCCACCGGGTGATTCCATGCCAAAGCAATGGTGGTAGAGAAAAATAATTTATTTGCTGCTTCCACTGCCTTGGAATAAGCTTTCAAATGGCCTTTCATTGCCTCTTTATCTGTTTCAGTCTGGGTTTTCTTCCAATGCCTTTCAGCTTCATGCACTACCCTTTTCATATTTGCCAGTTCCCTAGTAAACCAAGCAGCCAGTTTGGCTGTACTTCGAGGAAGGAGTCTGGAAGTTGAGTCATGGGTACTGGACTTCTTTTTTGAGAAATAGAAACACTTTTATGGACTTCCCAAGATCCAAAAGCAAGGAATTCCCCTCAGACCTATTGTCAGCAGTATAAATTCAGTGACTTACAACATCGCAAGATACCTGGCGACTATCCTAGCCCCACTGGTTGGACTCACGGACCACTACATACACAATTCAGAGGAGCTTGTTTCTAAAGTCAGGAAGCTGAAACTGGATACAGATGAAACCATCGTATCCTTTGATGTTACATCACTCTTTACCAGCATTCCTACCACCGATGCCCTAACAACGGTAAAGAGAAGACTAAGAGAAGACAGTACCCTTACCTCCAGAAGCCACCTCAACCCAGACCAGATATGACTGCTCCTGGACCTGTGTCTGAACACCACATATTTCATGTACAGAGGGGACTTCTACAGACAGAAGCATGGTTGTGCCATGGGTTCCCCAGTGTCACCAATTGTTGCAAACCTATACATGGAAGAAGTGGAGAAGAAGGCACTCAACACCTTCCCAGGGAAAACACCATCCCACTGGTTCAGGTACGTAGATGATACCTGGAAAAAAATCAAGACTCAGGAAGTATAGGCCTTTACAGACCACATCAAAGCAGTGGACCCTAATATTAGGTTCACTAGGGAAGATACCCAAGACAACAGGCTGGCTTTCCTGGATTGTGCAGTCATCATCAGACCTGACCGTGGCCTGGGAGTAGAAGTTTACAGGAAACCCATCCACACAGATCAATACTTACTGTTTGACTCCCACCATCCATTAAAGCACAAACTAGGAGTCATCAGGACCCTAAGCCACAGAGCAGAGAGCATCCCCACCTCCACAGAAGCCAAGAAGAAGGAAGACAGACCCCTGAAGACAGCACTTAAGGCCTGTGGATATCCAAAGTGGGCCTTCAACAAAGCAGTGGGCCATCCCAGAAAAACAAAGGATCAATCTGAGACCCAGACCCGAAGGAAGAACCTGGTCGTTCCTTACATGGCTGGAGCGTCGGAGAAGCTTAAAAGGATTTTTGGCAAACACCACATCCCTGCTTATTTCAAACCCACTAACACACTAAGGCAGAGACTTGTCCACCCAAAGGATCCGATACCAAACCATAAAAGGAGCAATATAGTATATGCAGTCCAATGCAGTGAAGAGTGTTCAGACCTCTACAATGGAGAAACTAAACAGCCATTAAACAGAAGAATGGCCCAACATAGGAGAGGTAACAGCTCAGGACCAGAATCAGCAGTACACCTCCATTTGAAGGAAAAAGGCCACTCTTTCAAAGATGAGGATGTACACATATTAGACAAAGAAGAGAGGTGGTTTGAGAGAGGAGTAAGGGAAGCCATTCATGTTAGCATTGAAAATCCCTCCCTCAACAGAGGTGGTGGGCTCAGGCATAGTCTATCTGCTACTTATCAGGCTGTGCTTTCCAAAGTACCCAGACAAATCAAAAAGCCTTCACCACCAAGACCATAGCTAAGGACCCATTCTTGATTGGTTTCAGCACCTTAGGCCATTGTTCACCTTAAGGCTATGGATACTATTGTCTCCCTAACGAGCCTATTCAGGCTATTGTTCATCTTATGAGCTTAATTCAGATCAGGGTGACAAGAGGTCAAAGCTGACTATAAGATGGAGTACTTGCACTAGCTGTATTCAGACCGATGAAGCTGTTTGGATGAACAGAGAAACGTTTCTATCTCTCAAAAAAGAAGTCCAGTAGCCATGACTCAACACCTGGATGACTGAGAATCTTCACTGACATATTTGAGGAAGGAGATGTTTAGGGCCAATCAGGTAAATGACTTTGCTCATTTCCCTATTCTAGACATCAACTAAGGATTCAATGGAATAAGATTATCATATGTCAGGCATATCAGAAGACAAAACATGTTGGAAAAGACAAAAAGGCTTGGAAAGATTGAAGGCAGAAGAAAAAAAGGAAAACTGAATAGGAGATGGATGAACTCAGTAAGGGTTTTTTGGTAGTCATAGGTTAGAAGTGATGTGATGACACATAACAACCAGGCTGTTCTGTCTCAATTGTATATCAGACCTGAAAATGTTTTGTACTAAGAATTCATAGGTTCATAACATGGGAAAAGACCCACCTTTTGTGATATTTCCCCATGTTCACATTTTATTGGGTGAATATTATGTGCATTTATCAAGTGCTCTATTTTTGCAAGAGATTATTTGAAGACTAAAATGTTTTGTGCATTTCCCACCAACATAACACACTTCTGTGGGCAGTTTCTTTTTTAAAAATATTTTATTGAATTTTTAAAACATAACAAGTTAAAACAGAGACATCGCTTGTGTGTTGCCGTGTTGCATAGTTCAAATACAAATATTTCCCCAATATTTCAGCCCAAGTGTTTGGAATATTCCACATTTACACACATAGGAAGGCCCGTAGCAGTATGGCAGCCATTGTTCGGTTTTTTCTATATTAACGGCGGATTCCACATCCCTTCTGCTGTGCGGGTCTTTACAGCAAAAACTAGGCCCCAGTTGCTCTATGGCATACCAATCTGGATAAGCGCATTCAATTCCAACGTTGAGAATATACAGTCTTCCTTCTTGCGCCGAATATTGGGTGTCCCTAACTGTGTGGGATGGGCAGCTTTATATCTGGAGACAGGCCTAGATCGCTTAGAGAATAGGGCATGGAATCAAACCCTGAAATTCTGGTTGAGAATTCATTTTCAGGCTGAGCAGTTGGGTTACATATACCATATGTTATCTGATTCCTACACGAGCAAGTGGTCACAGATAATCCAACACAAAGTTAGATCTATTGGAATGCCTCTCGAGTCCATTCTAATGTTAAATCAACATCAGGCCTACCGAACCCTTAGTCAGCGAATTGACGACATTGAGAGACAAGAACTGACTGCCTCAGCAAATAGAACCTGCTCACCCCAGGCACACGGTATTCTACCAGGGTATCGGAAACAAGCAAACTATTTATCCTTGTTAGGAACCCCACAAGTCTGCAGAGCATTCTGTTTGGCAAGACTCAATGTGCTTCCTTCAGCTATGCTTCAGGGTAGATATAATGGAACCCCACGCCAAGAACGTTTATGCCCCTGTGGAGCTGGGGTACCTGAATTTTTAACTCATACCCTTTTATACTGTACCCTCTACAAAGAAATTAGAAGAGACCTGATTTATCCTTTAATTTTTAAATTTCAAAGTTGTCCAGATAAGATCTTGGTAGAGTGCTGCCTCTCAGATAATAACTCATATGTAACTACTCAGGTGGCTAAATTCCTCTTGGCAGCAATCCATAGGAGGGCTATGATAGCGGCAGATAAATGACACTGTAATCTACTGTTAGCAATGTTATGTTATAGTTTTATTCTGTGTACTGTTCTGTTCAACTGTTTTGGGTCATATGACTGTAATAAACTTATGATGTTTACTTATCCCCATCTTCATCTAGTACAAAAAGTGCAAATAATAAAGTACAGTATTAAGATAGCCTATTTAATCTTAGTTCTTCATTTTAATAGGCACTTTGTCTAGCTCAGTATATGATAGGCATACATTTATATCTGTTTTCATCTAGTACAAAGGGTGAAGATAGTAAGCTTGACTTAAGGTATCCTATCTAATTTCAAATGTATCAGTATGGCTGAGACTAATACTTAATGGGCTAATTAAAAAAAGAGAGTTATATCTTGGTCTCTCAGTTTCATAGTGCGTTTAGAAGCGTTCTATCCTTGGCTAGTATATTCCTCTAGGAGGTCAGACAGATTAACATTTCATGCTGGTAATCTTACCCCCCCCTTTCCATTTTCACATCTTAATATTTGTTTAGTGATTTAAGGATGGTTCTGATGCAAAAAGCCGATTTCTGCATTAGAGTGACCAGTCTGGTTTGGCAAATATAAGGTTGGCTTGGCAATAGTCTTGAACTAGTCTATTACAGTACACATTTCCATTCACTGGTTTTCATTGCAACCCATTATTATCCATTAATAACCAATAATAAGTAATAGGTAATAGGTGGTGTATCTCCAATATACCAGAAAACCAGGGCTTCAAAGGCACACCATAATTGGCCAAACACAAAAACAGACCTTCTAAGTAATTGACTCATTAAACCAAATCTTGGTCTTTCCCAATGAATCCACCCCCCCCTGAACCGTGCACATCCATCAATTCCCGTCCTCTTGAGACCCGACCCACCCAAACATCTTTCCCATGAAGCAGAAGTTTCCCCAATAAGGCCAGGCCACACACTCCTCTCGAAAGTTTCAATGCTCTGCTGCAGCTTCATGCTCCAAACAAAACCAGTTCTGGGACTCTCCTCTACCTCTTCACCAAGTTCAAGAGAAAGTTCAGTTTCCAAACAGGCCCAAACTCCATGCCCTCCACCTCCTCCTCCTCAGTGCTGCTCTGTGAATTGTAAGCTTGGAAGTTGAGATTAATGCTCTGATCTGCCTTATTCCACTCAGAAGCAGGTTCAGGAGAAAATTCATAATCAAGTTCAGCCTGTAAATAGTCCAATACTCTTTGCATTAAGAGGAGCAAATCATCAATTTGTTGATCTCTCATTGTTTCAGCTGATTCTTGTATTTGTAATTGGTTATAGATCCCTTCAAAGGGTTAATCTTCCAGTTGTACTGAGCTTCAAGGAGGGAGGGGTGTGGAAGAGAGGGCAGGGAGAGAGAAAATGTTTCAAGTCTGATATTTTGAAAACATTAAGCATTTAGATTGTCCAAGGTCATAGACCACTTGCAGTACACAGTGTCTCTGTATATGAAAGTTTATATGTTGTAAAAAAAAGCTCTCTCTCTCTCTCTTTTTCTTCTTCTTCAAAGTAATTTACCAGCTGAAAATGCGGAAAGGCACAATGAAGTAATGATAAAAGTCACTTCTATATTAGCGTCATAAAATAATTTATTCTCTCCTCATACTTGTAGCCGCCATTTTGGGAAGGGGGGTTGAAGAAGCTTAATGAGGATTAATGAAGACCAGAAATCAGGGTGTCACCAAGATATCTCTCTGGTAGAGTAATGGGGTAACTGTCAAGATATGTAAAAGTTGATAAAATATATGTTATGTATATTTAACAGATAGGAAAGAGAATTGTAAAATGGAGTCAGTTAGATTCTGCAGTCTCATGATGTTATCCACAAGTGCAAGGGATAAGTTATCACCAGCATGTTAAGTGATTAAGCACAGGTGGAATAGTTTATGACATCATGGTTGCATCAGATTGTGATAAGTGATGAGTCATATCTGATGGGGGCTAAACTGTATATAAGCACTAGCTTGACATATGTTATTTATTTATTTATTTATTTATTGTTGAATTTATATCCCGCCCATCTTCCCAACGGGAACTCTGGGCGGCGAACATGGCAAATCAAATCAAAATACACACAGTTGAGTACAATAAAACACAATGAGTAACATAATCAACAGATCAGCATGAATCAATAGAAGCAAATAAAAGAACTGCAGCAGGGGCGCACACTTTAAATCAAACCTCACCGCTGCTATATCAGATTCGTCCTAATTATCGATGGCGGGAGAGAGAAAAAAAAAAACTAAGCTAGGTCACCAAAGGCCTCGCGGAATAGAATGGTCTTCACCGCTTTACGAAAGGCCAGCAGGGACTCTGCAGAGCGCACTTCGCTAGGGAGGCTGTTCCATATGGATGGAGCAGCCACGGAGAAAGCCCGGTTCCGGGTACGGGACCGCCTGGCTTCTCGGAGAGATGGAACCTGAAGCGAGTGCGCCCGCGACTGCCGAACCGGTCGGGCCGATGTTGACCGCTGGGCGATCCGCTCCGCCAGGTAGTCCGGGCCCAAGCCATGGAGGGTTTTATAAACTAAAACCAAGACCTTGAATCTGATCCGGGAGGCAACGGGTAGCCAATGCAGCCGGGCCAGAACCGGGGTGATGCGGTCGTAACGACGCGCACCCGCCACCAGTCTGGCCGCTGCATTTTGCACCCGCTGCAATCGCCGGAGGAGAGTCAAGGGCAACCCCATGTAGAGAGCATTACAGTAGTCCAGCCTCGAGATCACCAGCGCCTGGACCACTGTCCTCAGGGAGTCCCCATCTAGGTAGGGGCGAATCTGGGCGATCTGGCGAAGATGGAAAAATGCGGTCCTGGCCACAGCCGCCACCTGAGCATCCAGGGACAAGGCCGGGTCCAGGATCACGCCCAGATTCCGGACCCTCTCCGCCAATTGGAGGGAAACACCCTCCAAACTGGGGAGAGGGCCCCCGTACCCAGATGGGGAACTCCCGAAGAACATCACCTCGGTCTTCTCTGGGTTGAGTTTGAGCCTGTTTGCCCTGGTCCAAGCCATGACCGCCTCCAGACACTGGTCGAGGGACCGGACAGCTTCCACTGCAGAGGTGGAAAAACAGAGATAGAGCTGCGTGTCATCAGCGTACTGATGACAACGCAGCCCAAATCTCCTGATGACCCCAGCCAGAGGCCTTACATAGATGTTAAACAGCATGGGGGAGAGAGACGAGCCCTGCGGAACCCCGCAAGGGAGTGTCCACGGGGCCGACAACTCTCCTCCATGCTGCACATACTGGGGCCGACCCTGAAGGAAGGACCGGAGCCAACTGAGAACAGTGCCCCCGATCCCCACCTCCAGGAGCCGGTCCAGTAAGATACCGTGGTCGACGGTATCGAAGGCCGCTGACAAATCCAGGAGAACCAACAGGGTAGAGCAACCCCTGTCGGCCGCCCGGATTAGGTCATCTTGCAGCGCGACCAGAGCTGTCTCGGTACCCCGGCCAGGCCTGAAACCGGACTGGCAAAGATCAAGGCACCGCTGTTCCTCCAAGAATGATTGGATCCGCACCGCAGCCACCCTCTCGATCACCTTGCCCATGAAGGGAACATTGGCGATCGGACGATAATTGGCCAATTGGTCCGACGCCAATCCCGGTTTTTTCAAAGTGGGCTTGACCACCGTCTCCTTAAAACGCGAGGGAAAAACCCCCTCGCGGAAGGAAGCGGCGGCGATGGTAGCGGCCCACTCGGGCATGCTCCCTCCGGCAGATTTGATGAGCCAAGATGGGCAAGGGTCGAAGGGGGTGGTCGCGGGACGGCAATGGGCAATGGCCCTGGAGGCCTCCAAAGGAGAAACAGGCCCAAACTCAACCAGTTGAGGAGAGCGGGGGGGTGAAGGAGCTGGGGGTGGCGAGGGAGGACTAGTGCTACTGGATTCAAAGTCGGCACGGATGGCCTCTATTTTGGATCTAAAAAAGACTGCGAAATTCTCGCTACTGAAATCAGTAGGAGGAGGCCTAGCCAGACTAGGATTGGTGAGGTCCCGAACCACCCGGAAGAGTTCTGCCTGACGGTTCGAGGCCTCACCAATTCTCAGGGAGTAAAAAGATCTTCTAGCCTCCCTGATCGCTCGCAGGTAGCGCCTAGTCTGGATCACAACGGCAGTCTTGTTATTCTCCGTCCGGCTCTGTCTCCAGATGCTCTCCAGTCTCCTCCGTTCCTGCTTCATCGCTCTTAGCTCCGCCGTGAACCACGGTGAAGTTCGAGCTCTGCCACGGAGGAGACGCTTGGGGGCGATTCGATCGACGGCATCGGCAGCTGACTCAAACCATTGGTTGGCCAAGGCCTCGGCCGAATCGTCAGCCAGACCACCAGAAAACTCCCCAAAGGCTTCCCGGAACCGAGCCGGATCAAGAAGCCTTCGGGGGCGGGCCCAAACAAGGGGCCGTTGGTCCCCACGAGGAGGGGCCGCCATTGTCAGGGAGAAAGACAACAGGTAGTGATCTGACCATGACACAGGTGTGGGAGCAATGTCCCGCACCTCCAGATGAGAATCCCCCGACATGGAGGTAAACACCAGATCCAGGGTATGATGGGTCTGTCTGTGGTGAGAGACAGTACCCCACACTCTGTTGCTTGTATATATTGCTTGGTATTTTTGCTGTTTGTATATTTTGATGTATATATGGAATATAAGAATTTTACTCTAATCCATGTTTTGTTATTCTCTGTGTTATTTCTAAGCTCTGCTATATGCTTATATCAATTTAACTACACTTTATTCCACATTTTTTCTGCTGTGTTAACCTGCTGCTTAAAAATAAGCTGCCTGATAGGGTTATGGGCCCAGCTGGGTCAGCTGCCTGATAGGTTTTGTTGTCCCAGAGTGGATAAAGTGTGTGTTGTATAAGTTATGTTTTGCAGAACAGTTTGGAGTTACGAGAAGACAAAGGCAAGCTGCAAAGTTCTTTCTCTCTGAGGCTTGGAAGCGAACAGGAGAAAACAGCTGATAAGATAAGCCAAGCAAAGCAGAGTGTTTGAATGAAAGCAGAGGAGGCTGAAGACGCTGAAGGAAGTGTTGCAGGAACTGCAGATAAGGAGCCGGCACTATCAGCAAAGATGGCAAGTATTAATCTATCTTCAATCCCTCTGGTCAAGCTTTCTGATAACAATTTTCTGAATTGGGCCATGAAGCATTTCCTGATATTCCATGATCTGTATGAATATGTGGAAAATCAGTTGGAAGAAGATTCTGATGAGCAGAGTCAAAAGCAGGATGCACGGGCTATGTCAATAATCATGTTGTCTTTGGAAGATTCACAGTTTGTTTATGTTAAGGAAGCCAAAACTGCCTACGAAGCTTGGATGGCCTTGAGAACTGCCCATATCAAAGAAACAGCTGGGACCAAGATATCCTTGATGAAGCAATTATTCCGGACAAAGCAAAGCCCAGGTGAAACTATTTCTGACCATGTAAGGAAAGTAAATAATATTTTTCAGCAGTT
The DNA here is from genome assembly GCA_037367245.1 of Phrynocephalus guinanensis. Classification (NCBI taxonomy): domain Eukaryota; kingdom Metazoa; phylum Chordata; class Lepidosauria; order Squamata; family Agamidae; genus Phrynocephalus; species Phrynocephalus guinanensis. The sequence continues at coordinate 2,134,750 of CM074735.1, forward strand.
GTCTGAAGTGGGCATTCAACATGATGAAGAGTATAAATGCCTTGTGATATTGTCAAGCCTGGATGAATCATATGACGATATAGTAATGGGGATGGAAGCTTTGAAAAGTGAAGATTTATCTGTCTCTTATGTCCAATCAAGGCTGCTGCAAGAGGAGCTGAGAAGAGCAGACTCTAAAGTAAATAATAAAAAGCCTGTGAAAACTTCTGGAGAGACTGTCCAGGTGGTAAGAAAATGTTACAATTGTGGGAGTGATAAACATGTTAAACGTTTCTGTGACAAAGTAAACAAGAAACAGAAACAGAGAAATGTTGCTGTTAAACGCTGGGAGAGTGAAGGACACCAGGTGTCTGTAATTAATGAAAACAATGAACAAGAGTGCTAAAGGCAAGAGTTATTTATGGTAGACTCTGGAGCCAGTATTCATTGTGTAAACAAGAAATATTTGTTTGAAAAATTAACCTTGTATGATTCCAGAACGGTGACGTTGGCAGACGGAACACGCACAAAAGTATGTGGAGAAGGTAAAATATTTTTTAAACCTCTCAAGTGTATGTTTGATAAGGTCTTATACATTCCGTCTCTAAAGAACAATTTGTTAAGCGTTCCCATGCTTGTGAAAAATGGTTTTGAGGTGCAGTTCAGTGAGGTCAGATGCACAATTCTCAAGGATAGAAACACAATGAGCACTGGACGGCTGCACGACAATTTGTTTGTAGTCAGCACAGCTGAGAGTTTTTTTTGAACATGATTAATAATAAACCTATGCATGATAGATGCATCCATCTAATCCATAGAAGATTAGGGCATCTAGGATTTGAAAATATAAAGAAGACTCTTCAGCATGTGGATGATGGGACTGTTCAGAACTGCAACAAATATCTAGATTGCCATGTTTGCAAAAGCACAAAGACAAAGGCTGCTCCCATAGCAAGGAAGAGTTTAAGAAAATCACAACATCCTCTACAGCTGGTTCATGCTGATGTCATAGGACCAATGGCAAATTCAATTGGTGGTGCCAGATTCTGCCTAGTAATAACAGATGATTTTTCTCGTTATTCATGGATGTACATAATTAAGCACAAGAGTGAGGTGTGTGCAGTGTTTAGGAAATGGTTTGAAATGGCAGAACGTCAGTACAAACATAAGATAGTAGCTGTTCAAAGTGACAGGGGCAGTGAATTCTTATCTAAACAGTTTTTGTTGATTATTTAGAAAGAAAAGGTGTGAAACACAGATTAACTAACCCTGCTGCTTCTGCCGAACATGGTCTAGCTGAAAGGAAGAATGGGATTCTTCAGAACCTAATGAATGCAATGTTAACTGATGCTAAGCTTCCCAGAGGATATTGGGCTGAGGCAATGAAGTATGCCAATTATGTCTCTAACAGAATATGGAATTCAGCAATTAATGAAGTTCCTTATACTCTGTTGCATGGTAAGAGACCTACAATCAAATATCTTCGTTTATTTGGCTCTGAAGCCTGGGTTCAAGTGCCAAAGAAATATAGGCAAAAGAATAGCCCAAAATCAAGGAAACTGATATTTATTGGTATACAACCTGCTGCTAAGTCCTGGAGATTTTGTGACAACCATGGAAAAGTTTATATTAGCAGGTCTGCAACGTTTTGCGAGCAGAGAAACTGGGAAGATGTACATGCAAACAATGAAGTGTTTTTGCCAAGCATGTGTCCCCACACTAAGCCTGATGAAGAGGTTGCCAGTGATGGAGGGGAGTCTACATCATTGCAAGATGAAAAAATGGATGAAGAGCCAGTGATGCTCAGGAAGTCTACCAGATCCAATTTTGGAGTGCCACCAGAAAGTTTCAGTATAAATTTTGTATCCCATGAGCCACAGTGTTATGAAGATGTACTGCAAGTGCCTGAAGAGGAAAAGAAGCAGTGGATGATGGCCATGAAAAAGGAGCATGTATCTCTGAAGGAACGGCAAGTGGTTGCACCAGTGGATGTCGCCAGAGGGCAAATGGACATTTGCATGAGAAACAGGTTTTTCTCAAAGTAGGGCAGATCCACGCTTGTACACAAAGGGTTCTTTGATATTGATTGTGTTTGTTGATTATATATGTGTAATGGTGCCTGATATCTCACATGTAAAGTGGTTTATGTCCTCATTAGGCAAAGAAGTGAAAATGAAGCATCTGGGTGAGATACAACATTATTTAGGGATTGATGTCACAACTGATCCTGAAGGTAATTTCTATCTGTGTCAAAGTGACAAGATAGAGCAGCTAATACAGAAATGTAAGATGGGAGACTGCAACATAGTCTCAACACCTATGGAGGTGGGGTTCAACAGAGACCCTGATGATGGGGAGTTTGGCAATGTTGAACTATATCAATCTGTATTAGGCTCATTGATGTATTTATGTTCCTGGTCTAGGCCTGATATTGCAGCAACTATCAACGTATTAAGCCAATATGCTGCAAAGCCATTGATGAAGCACTAGAAAGGTATAAAACGTGTTTTAAGATACCTTAAGGGAACAATGCAAGAAAAGTTGAAAATATCCATATGTGATAACCTTGATCTGATTAGCTATGCAGGTGCTGACTGGGGTTCAAGTCCAGAAAGGAGGTCAATATCTGGATATGCCATTTTCTTAGGTAACTCTTTAATTGTATGGAAGGCCCGAAGACAAAGGTACATTTCATGTTCTACTACTGAGGCAAAGTATGGGGCTGTGAGTGATTTGTGTTGTGAGTTAACCTGGGTGGTGCAGTTGTTAAAGGATGTAAATGTAAATGTTAAACTACCAGTCAAAGTGTATAATGATTCTTTTTCGTGTATCCAATTGACACAGAATCAGAAGGTCGGATCCAGAAGCAAGCACATTGGGATCCGTTACCAGAACATCAAGGACTGCATAGAACAACAGTTGATTATGTTGGAATATTGCACTAGTATTTACAATTGTGCTGATATATTTACAAAGCCTTTATGTAAAGAAAAGCATGTATGTTTTAAGAAAAGGCTGGGTATTGTAATCTGTTAAATATAGGAGGGGTGTCAAGATATGTAAAAGTTGATAAAATATATGTTATGTATATTTAACAGATAGGAAAGAGAATTGTAAAATGGAGGCAGTTAGATTCTGCAGTCTCATGATGTTATCCACAAGTGCAAGGGATAAGTAATCACCAGCATGTTAAATGATTAAGCACAGGTGGAATAGTTTATAACATCATGGTTGCATCAGATTGTGATAAGTGATGAGTCATATCTGATGGGGGCTAAACTGTATATAAGCACTAGCTTGACATATGTTAGATGGGTCTGTCTATGGTGAGAGACAGTACCCCACACTCTGTTGCTTGTATATATTGCTTGGTATTTTTGCTGTTTGTATATTTTGATGTATATATGGAATATAAGAATTTTACTCTAATCCATGATTTGTTATTCTCTGTGTTATTTCTAAACTCTGCTATATGCTTATATCAATTTAACTACACTTTATTCCACATTTTCTGCTGTGTTAACCTGCTGCTTAAAAATAAGCTGCCTGATAGTAACACGGAGAAGAAGGAAGCTATCTACTCACGAGAAAAAGGCTTCATAGAGTGCAGGATTATTTACATGCTTGGAGCCTGCAGCTGTAGACCGATTGCCATAATGTCTGCGGGACTTCCCCCAGCAGGGAGTTTAGGCTATTTCTGGAATTGCAAAGTCTGCTGCCACATTATTCGCAGCCCCTAGATGCTGCCTCTCTTTGTCCTCCCTCCAAGGGGACTTACCCTTATTCAGGGTCCTGATTATGTGGGGAAATTCAGTTTGATAAGCCAGAGGGCTTATCAAGGTGTCTCGCTGTGGCAAACCAGAATCCGGAAGTCTTTTGTGGACAGTTTCTGAAGTAGAGGTGGGCACAACCAGAAAAAATGACGTTTCGATTTTTCGTTTGTCGGAACGGGTCCGTTTCGTTCAGTTTCCGTTTGTCACAATTTTTTTCTGAAATTTTTCCATTCGATGTTTCGTCCATCGTTTGTCGTTTCTACTGCAATTTAGCGCAATTTGACTTCCCAGAGCATGGGGGCATCCTGCAATGACCCCAGAACAGGCGGAAAACACTTTAAACTGGGTGATGAATAAGATATTTAATAAATATATCATAGCATAAGACTGCACCCTATGCAATAAAACAAACAAAGTGGGCAGAATGCAATATTATTTTTTTCTCTTGGTCAACGCTGACTGAACTGGTGGCCACCCTACTTGGTCTGGCTGCCTGTTATCCTTTTTTTTGGGGTTTGTTTTGAATTGAAGCCTTTAATCCATCCCATTTCCCCTCCACCTCTCAGAGGCAGCAGGAGTCACAGTATTCCGTTCCTCCCCCAAATCTGGATGAGGGTCTACTCCTCTCAATGTCCCCTCCCCATGACACTCCTTGTAAAGCCAAGCAAATGCCACCCTGGTCAACTAGCGGTCAGAGATTCAGTCTGGTACTGGCATGAGAGCCCCCCCCACTCATCTTGTTGAGTGCCCCTCAACCTCTTGGGGTATAATCGCTAGCTTGAGTATCCAAAGGAGCTGACTGGCAGAATCCCCAAGGATCAAATTCAGGACAGAGCAGAGGGAGCGCCCAGTGGGAGCACCCTGGAAACGCCATCCCAGCACGGCCCATCTGAGCCGCCTGCCCAGCCTTTGCCTGGGAAGGTTTGGCCTTTACCTCAGATTCTTGGCCCCAGCGAGATGACCAAGGAGCCTGGTTTGCTCATGGAGCAGAACTTCTCCCTCCTTGACCAGGTGGCGCAGTTCCATGCCCATCTCCAGGGCAGAGACCCTTCGCTGCCCTCCCACCCTGTCCGGTTTCCCTGCCGTGTCACTGGAAGTGGCCTCGGTGTTGTCTCAGGCGGCCGCGGGCGGAGGCTTCCCTCCCGCTCAGCATGATCCGGAGAACATGTGGGCCCACCTTGAGCTGCTCTTGTCTCCAGAACGGCGGGGAACAACGGGGAGGGATTCTTTCAGCCCCTACTTCGGAGGCCAGTTTTCACTACCCAGGAGACCACTTCCACCAACCCAGTGGAGACACAGAGACCACGTATGCACGCGGCAAAGCAACGAAGCCAGAATGGTGGGGAACAACGGGGAGGGATTCCTTCAGCCCCTACTTTGGAGGCCAGTTTTCACTACCCAGTGGAGACACAGAGTCCACGCATGTACGCAGCAAAGAAGCCATGAAGCCAGAACGGTGGGGAACAACGCGGAGGGATTCCTTCAGCCCCTACTTCGTAGGCCAGTTTTCACTACCCAGGAGACCACTTCCACCAACCCAGTGGAGACACAGAGTCCACGCAATGCACGCGGAAAAGCCATGAAGCCAGAACGGCGGGGAACAACGGGGAGGGATTGTTTCTGGCCTGGTACCTTTCTCTCTTAACAAAGCTTTCAGGGAGAAGACCAGTTTCCACCAACCCAGTGGAGACAGAGTCCATGCATGCACGCAGAAAAGAAGCCATGAAGCCATAGTTTTGACTGCCCAGCAGTCAGAGATTCAGATTATTCCCCCCCCCAACTCATCCTGATGAGTTCCCCTCAATCTCTCGGGGGATCATCGCCAGCTGGGGTTTCCCGAGGAGACCGGTTCGCTCATGGACCAAGCATAGTAGCAGAACTTCTCTCTCCTTGACCACTACCAGATTGCGCATCTCGAGGCCCATCTCCAGGGCAGAGATACTCCGTTGACCTCCACCCCGTCCGGCTTCCCTGCCGTGTTGCCGGAAGTGGCCTAACCCTAACCCTATCCCTATCCCTAACCCAGTATTTTATTTCATTTGGGCCCTAATTGCAAGAAGGGCCAGCTGGGAAGAAAAGGACCCACCCGGGACTGCCAGATAAAAAGGGACCACTGCTTTTTCAAGAACTGATTGGCAATGGCAGCCATTCATAGTGCAGGAAGGACGGGTGGTGGCGGGGTTGGACCTACTGCCTTGGACGGTTGGGGTGCAGGCAGCTGAGCCCGATTCGTGACAGCCCACCCAGGAAAGCCACAAAGCCAGAGTTTGAGAGGCCACAAAGCCAGAGTTTGGGAGGCCACATGGCCAGAGTATGGGCGGCCACAAGGCCAGAGTATGGGCGGCCACAAGGCCAGAATATGGGCAGCCACAAGGCCAGAGTATGGGTGGCCACAAGGCCAGAGTATGGGAGGCCAGAAAGCCAGAGTATGGGCGGCCACAAGGCCAGAGTATGGGCGGCCACAAGGCCAGAGTATGGGCGGCCACAAGGCCAGAGTATGGGAGGCCACAAGGCCAGAGTATGGGAGGCCACGAGGATTGTTTCTGGCCTGGTACTCTTCTCTCTCAACAAAGCTTTCAGGGAGAATACCATTTCCACCAACCCAGTGGAGGCAGAGTCCACGCATGCATGCAGAAAAGCCACGAAGCCAGAGTTTTGGCGGCCACGAAGCCAGAGTTTGGTAGGCCACAAGGCCAGAGTTTGGGAGGCCACAAGTCCAGAGTTTTGCCTACCCAGAGGAGACACAGTCCACCCAGGAAAGCCATGAAGCCAGAGTTTGAGAGGCCACAATCCAGAGTTTGGGAGGCCACAAGGCCAGAGTATGGGAGGTCACAAATCCAGAGTTTGGGAGGCCATAAAGCCAGAGTTTTGCCTACCCAGTGGAGACACAGCCCACCCAGGAAAGCCACGAAGCCAGAGTGCAAATGTTAGTGGGGGGGATTGTTTCTTCCGCCTTTGGAAGCCGGAATGCTAGTTGGAAGGAATCTCCCCTCCTTCTGCAAAGGGATTTCCAAACCTGGACTGTAACTGGTGGGAGTGAACCCTCCCCCATGTTGGAGGACAGAGTACCCCAAATCTAAAAAAAAAGTGGATGATGCCTGTGCCTGTTAAAGTTGGTCTCCTCAAATGATGTTCTACCTAGAGGTTGGGGCAGCCGGGGTTGCTGCCTGGGGAAGTCGAGGAGGGTGGCCAACAGGTCGCATGTCAGCTCGGAGGCTGAACTCGAAGCACTGTACCACTGATAGGCTGTAGGAGAAGCACCTGGAAGGCCTCCTCCAAGCCGGGAGTCCCGGGAGCCTGACAGGCAGGCAGGTAGGCAGAGGGGCAGGCAGGCAGCCAGGCAGGCAGGAAAGCAGGCAATCTGGCTTACAGGTAGGAAGGCAGGCTTGCAGGGTACCCACCCAGGCTAGGGAAGGCACAAAGCCAAAGTGCCAAAAGAGAGAATTGTTTCTGCCTTTGGAGGCAGAGTTTCTCCACCCCAGGAGACCGAGTTTTGTCAGCCCAGGAGACAGAGTGTATGCAGGAGAACAGGGCTATTTCTTTAAGGCTTTAAGGAGAGCTAGGCCCCTGCTAATCAGTCTTTGAGGTAGGTTGTTGTAAAGTGCATCCTGACCACTTAGTAAGCAGAGTGGCTCCAAAACCCCAGGGAATGGAGGAATGCATCGAGGAAGGCAGGTATTGGGGTGTACTACACTCAGACCAGCCATGGCCAACGGGGAAATATTGGGCCAACACTGACCCTAGAAAAAATAGTCCTGGGCTGCTACAAAGACCAGGTAAGCCCTAAAAATACTGGGCTAATTATGTAGCCCTTATTACATCCATACATGCCACGGAATTACGTGCATTCAGGGAGACAAAGGTGGAAGGCAGGCAGGCAGGAGAAGCATACAGGCAGGGCAGGCAGTCATATAGACACAGAGCAGACAGCCAGGCATAATTGCGTTGCACTGGTGGAATGTTAGGATGGGAGGCATACAGGCATTGTTTAGATTGGGATAGGGTTAGGGTGTTAGGGGAAGTTGCACAGCTGCAACCCCAACAGTCTTGTGCGGGTTAAAAATAATATAAACATTGAGTGGTCCTCCCTGGTTCGGAGCCAGGCAAGGGCTAAAAAAATTGGGCCTACACAGACCCTTCCAAATGACACATTGAGTGGTCCTCCCTGGTTTGGAGCCAGGCAAGGGCTAGAAAAATTGGGCCTACAGATAGAGTATTATTCCCTTCAAATGACACATTGAGTGGTCCTCCCTGGTTTGGAGTCAGGCAAGGGCTAGAAAAATTGGGCCTACACAGACCCTTCCAAATGTCACATTGAGTGGTCCTCCCTGGTTTGGAGCCAGGCAAGGGCTAGAAAAATTGGGCCTACAGATAGAGTATGATTCCCTTCAAAGGACACATTGAGTGGTCCTCCCTGGTTTGGAGCCAGGCAAGGGCTAGAAAAATTGGGCCTACATAGACCCTTCCAAATGTCACATTGAGTGGTCCTCCCTGGTTTGGAGCCAGGCAAGGGCTAGAAAAATTGGGCCTACAGATAGAGTATGATTCCCTTCAAAGGACACATTGAGTGGTCCTCCCTGGTTTGGAGTCAGGCAAGGGCTAGAAAAATTGGGCCTACAGATAGAGTATGATTTCCTTCAAATGACACATTGAGTGGCCCTCCCTGGTTTGGAGCCAGGCAAGGGCTAGAAAAATTGGGCCTACAGATAGAGTATGATTCCCTTCAAAGGACACATTGAGTGGTCCTCCCTCGTTTGGAGCCAGGCAAGGGCTAGAAAAATTGGGTCTACAGATAATGAATCCCTTCAAATGACACATTGAGTGGCCCTCCCTGGTTCAGAGCCAGGCAAGGCCTATAAAAATTGGGCAATAATCGAACCCTTCCAATTGAGTGGGAATGCAGGAAGGCAGGAAGGCAGTCAGTCAGTCAGTCAGGCAAGCAGGCAGTTAGGCAGATAGGCACAGGGCCAGGCAGGCAGGTAGCCTGGTAGGCAGGAAGTTGGGCTTGCAGGGAGGAAGCCAAGCTGGGAGGCAGGCATAATTGTAGGCAGGCAGGCAGAAGTGTTGCTCTGGTAGTGCATGTTAGAGCAAGGGAGGCCTGTTTGGAGGGAACCGGTGGAAGAACGACTGTTTGCCTAGGTCTTGGAGTGTTGGGGTAATCCCAACGTGGAAAGGTTGAAGTGGATGAAAGTCAACCTTTCCACGGTCTCCGGGTCCAGACAAGAGCGGCGTGGCCTCAGGACATCTCCCATGTCGGAGAAGACACGCTCACTCTGGACACTGGTGGGTGGGATGGACAAGAGGTCCAACGCCAGAGTCGAAAGAGCGGGCCAGATGTCAGCCTTTCTGGCCCAGTAGTGGAGTGGGTCCAAGGTGAGGGGTTGGAGGGGCTCAGCCATGTACTCCCTCACCATGGTCAGAGCGGGGTCTGGTTCTTCTTCCTCCCTTGACTTCACTGAGGAGGAGACTGCCATGGCTAGGGCAGAGGCCAGGTAGTTGGCTGCTGGTACGGAACCTGGTCTCTGGGTGTACGCTCCTGCAGTAGAGGAGGAAGACGACACTTGCGAGGATCCCTCTTCTCAATCACTCTGGCTTCCGTGCACCCTCGGGAACGCCTGGGCCTTAGCCCACTGAGGAGGGAATAGGTGTACCAGATGGCATGTCTGTACTGATCCTATGATTCTATGATTTGAGGCAGCCCTGCGGACGTGACGGCATAGTTCCATCTTCCAGGAGTTTAGGTCGGCAGCGCTGCCCGCCAGGGAACCCTTGACGCGAGGGTCGCACCGGCATGCCTTCTGGTACACCTTTTCCCTCCTCAGTGGGCTAAGGCAGGTATCCACGCCGGTCAACAGACTGTCTGCAAAGGCCCTGCACTTTGGGAGAAGATCGGCTTCTTCCCGGATACTGGCCTCTAAGCGTTGGTGAAGGGCATTTACCAGGGGGAGTACGTGGCCCAGGCTGGCGTTGTAGCTGCTGAGCACGTGGGTGGTCTCCTCAAAAGGCTGCAGGATACCCACCATCTGGGAGAGGGCGAGCCACTCGGTAGCACCAATGTCCAACACCCTTCCCTCAGGCAGGACGGGGGTGGTTGACATGACATATTCCACCACTTGCCTCTGCTCCATCAGGCACTTGACCATTTCGTAGGTGGAGTTCCACCGGGTAGTCACGTCCTGGATCAGGACGTGCTCTGGTCGGCCCGTCTCCGCCTGCCTCTCACGCATCATCCTGGATGCCTTGCCGCTGCGTGAGAAGTGCCCAATGATTTTCCTGCACTTGTCCAGCAAGGCCTTGGTCTCCAGGGTCCCCTCATCCCAGGAGTCCTCCCAGCCCAATGGCATCGCCCACCACTAGGTGCAGTTTGTGTGCTGCGCACACTATGCCATGTAGCCCTGCCCTATCAACCGCGTTGATCATGTTACGGCCTGCATCAGTAACCATTAATCTGCGATTGACCTCCCCCTCGGGTGCCCACTCTCGCAGTGCCGTCTTGAGGGCCTCAGCAATGTAGATGCCTTTGGCACTGTCCTCCATGCTTTGTGTCTGGAGAAGCACCACCCTGTACCCTCTTGGGGTGCTCCCTTGTGGCTCCCCCTGCAGCTGTTCTTGGGATGCCCTGGTGTCAAGGACCTCCTTGGGTTGCCACCAATGAGCCGTCAGAGAGAGGTATCCATGGTGCCCACCGGTCCAGAGGTCGGAAATGAAGTGGATCTTCCTTCCTCTGGCCGCCTGCAGCAGGGCCCGGACCATGTCCCTGACGGACTCAAAAAGGGAGGGAGTCACCCGCCTGCTGAAGGGACGATGGGATGGAGGCTCGTACCATGGAGCCACGTGCTTCATCAGGTGCCTGAAGCCTGATGACTCCACAAAGGAGAGGGGCAACCCGTTCATGGCCACCATTTCACCAACCACGCGAGTGGTAGTCTCCTGTGCCTTGTTCCTATTTCGTTGGCTGACAAAACTCCCACACAGCGGCACCACTTCCTGCAGAGTGGCCTGCCTCTTCCCACTCTCAGTGGAGCTGTCTCTGGAGTCCTTCCCCATGCTTGCTTCCCCTCTCTTCCTCCCTAAGGAACCAGGGACTGACACTGTCCCAGGCAGAGTCCCAGGGTGCCTTCGCATGAGGTGGCTACGCAAGGCACTTGAGGAGAGGTGTTTGGGGTCATTCCCCCTGCGCACGACCACCCCACATTTCTTGCACACTGCCAGCCTCGAGTCTTCCAGGCTGTTATCAAAATGCTCCCAGAGAGAGCCTAGACACTTATGGAAAGTACTGCCCCCTCTGTTACTGCCTGCCACTGCTGTGCTAGTGGTGGTGTGGCTTGTACCCTGCTGGGACAATTGACTGCTGCTATCACTGGTGGTACTCTGGGTGGAAAGAGGGCTGCTCCTTCCATCACTGCCTGAAGCCTGCCTTTCGTCTGTTCCTCCCAACAGGTCCTCAGAATCCGGGATATGTAGATGCAAAGAGCCCATTTCTGATTCGAAGTCCTCATCAGGGACTGACACCAGGGACTGACACTGTCCCAGGCAGAGTCCCAGGGTGCCTTCGCATGAGGTGGCTACGCAAGGCACTTGAGGAGAGGTGTTTGGGGTCATTCCCCCTGCGCACGACCACCCCACATTTCTTGCACACTGCCAGCCTCGAGTCTTCCAGGCTGTTATCAAAATGCTCCCAGAGAGAGCCTAGACACTTATGGAAAGTACTGCCCCCTCTGTTACTGCCTGCCACTGCTGTGCTAGTGGTGGTGTGGCTTGTACCCTGCTGGGACAATTGACTGCTGCTATCACTGGTGGTACTCTGGGTGGAAAGAGGGCTGCTCCTTCCATCACTGCCTGAAGCCTGCCTTTCGTCTGTTCCTCCCAACAGGTCCTCAGAATCCGGGATATGTAGATGCAAAGAGCCCATTTCTGATTCGAAGTCCTCATCTTCCTCCTGATAAACGTGTGTGTGTGTGTGTCCATGTCAAAGTCTGGTGGCGTTGGGGCTCGCATGCAGTCATCCATGCTTCCCTCAGTGACAGAAGATGGTCCGGTCGTGCTGGTTGTGCAGCTGCTGCTTGGAGAGGGAGTGGCAGCAATATCACTATCTGCACTACTACTTCCTGTGCCTACCTTCAGAAATGTGCCCCTGTTTATTTTAGTGGGGATGCCCCTGTCCTTCCCTCTGGCTCTGCCTCCCCTCCTCATTTTTTTATATCTCAAAAAGTATTAGAAATATGTTTTCTTTTTATATTTGTGTAGCATAAGTAACAAACTCTTCTAATAAACTTATCCTTTTGATCCAAAAGCTTACTCTCACACTGTGTTCTTTTGTACAAGCATTCAATGTTGCCCTGCTGGCCCTTGGTATAAGTTTCTAATTTCTGATTTCAACTTGATGCACTGAAATGGAATGTGCCTGCCTGTGTGTTCAAGTGCACACCCAGCAGCACAACAGGTGTATGTATGTAAGCAACAAACAAAGACTGGAGTAATGAATCAATAATATAATATTGTATTTGTCAGGCTGATATCAAGCAGCGGCCTCCCAAAAGAGATATTTGGGTGTAGTAAATAAAAACAATGAATATAGTTTAGTTGCAGTCACTCAGGGACTAAACAAAATAATTTCCTGACTTCAACTGGATGCACTGAGGTGAAATGTGCCTGCCTGGCTGTGTGTTCAATTGCACACCCAGCAGCACAACAGGTGTATGTATGTAAACCACAAACAAAGACTGGAGTAATGAATCAATATAATATAATATTGTAAGGCTGATATGAAGAAGCGGCCTCCCAAAAGAGATATTTGGGTGTAGTAAATAAAAACAATGAATATAGTTTAGTTGCAGTCACTCAGGGACTAAACTGAAAATAATTTCCTGACTTCAACTGGATGCACTGAAGTGCAATGTGCCTGCCTGCCTGCCTGCCTGTGTGTTCAATTGCACACCCAGCAGCACCACAGGTGTATGTATATGTAAACCACAAACAATCACTGGAGTAATGAATCAATAATATAATATTGTAAGGCTGATGTCAAACAGCGGCCTCCCAAAAGAGATATTTGGGTGTAAACAAAAACAATGGATATAAGTCTGGGTGTGAATCCAAGCAGAGCTACTGCTGAGAGAGAGAGAAAGAGAAAGAAGACAGCACTCGTAAGTTTCTGGGTTGGAGCAGTTCAGCTAGGGCTGATTGACCTCTGTTTTACCTCTGCCTCTGCCAAAGTTAACTGCTCATTTAAATACAAAGAGCCATTAATCAGCCAAACAAAGGAAGTTGCTAGGAAGCTGGGGTGGTGCCAAACTAAGCCTTCCACTGAGCTTGGGGGTGGAGTTACACTAAGTGTTTTCCCCCTGAAGAAGCATTTGGGCCTCAGCATTTGAGCCTGGTGTGTGGAACCAAGCAGAGCTACTGCTGTGAGAGAAAAAAGAGAAAGAACTCAGCACTGGTAAGTTTCTGGGTTGGACCAGTTCAGCTAGGGCTGTTTGACTGGCCCAAGCGCCTGACGGCGTGCAAGATTTTATTTTTGACATAAAAAAAGGAACATTGGTACTAGATTATTATTTCTAGAGTAGTAGCTAGTAACACTGTAAAATCTTCAAAGCCCAGATTACTGCACTCATTAAAATGGAGTCTGAGGGAGCAGCTGTAGTTACCTGTAACACTTGTGCCATGTTTGTCATCTTGACAAAACGCACAGAGAAATACACTTGCTGCAAGTGCAAGCTGGTTACACTATTAGAAGAGAAGGTCCAGGAGCTAGAGGCCCGCATATCAAACCAGCAACATATTAAGGAGCTTGAGCAGTTCTTGGACAGAGCGGAACAGACTATCCAGGTCCAAGAAGAGACAGGGCACACTTCTGAGGATGTAATCACTTCCCCAACCCAGGAGGTAGATGTGTGGAGGAATGTGACTCAAAGGAGTACAAGGCCAAGGGATTGCTCAGACAGTCTCATATTGCACAATCAATTTGAGGCTCTTTCCCTCATCACACCTCATGAGGCACACACCGAGGAACAACTGGTTCCACCTGAGGAACTCTCCCTCATCACAATTGATGAGATACAGGATCAGGTACATGTAGATGAACAGGCTGCAGGAGAGAAGCTCCTTCTGCTAGGGGATTCTATAATTAGAAATACAGAGGGATGGATTTGTGATGATCATGATAACCGGATGGTCACTTGCCTGCCAGGTGCAAAGGTTGCAGACATCACGAGAAATCTAGATAGCTTGTTAGAGAGAACCAGGAAGGAGCCAGTGGTCATGGTACATGTTGGTACCAATGATGTTGGGAAGGCCAAGCGGTCAGTCTTGGAAGCCAAGTTCAAGTTGTTAGGAAGAAGATTGAAGTCCTTGACTTCCAAGGTAGCATTTTCAGAAGTGCTACCTGTTCCTCATGCAGGACCCACCAGGCAGGCAGAGCTCAGAAACCTCAATGTGTGGATGAGGCGATGGTGTCGAGAGGAGGGCTTTAGATTTGTCAGGAACTGGAGAACATTTTGGGACAAGCCAAACCTGTTCAGGAGGGACGGGTTGCACTTGAATCATGATGGGACCAGATTGCTGGCATTCAACCTCAAAAAGGCTGCAGAGCAGCTTTTAAACTGATAATTGGGGGAAAGCCGACAGGAGCTGAGTGGCATCCGGTTCTGAACACCTCATCCACAGGGAATGATGTTGGAAAGGGTAGAGAATCACATAGAGATGACATAGCAGGTATTAGTACTCGGAGAATAATGGAATGTGATAATTTGTCTACTGAAAATAATAGGCGTGGGGGGAAAAGAACAAAGCAGCAGCTGTTGTTGCAGAACCCACTGTACAGGTGCTTCTATGCCAATGCTCGAATACTCCGATCAAAAATGGGAGAACTTGAACATTTGGCAGCTAGGGATAACATTGATATAATAGCCATAACAGAAACCTGGTGGAATGCAGAGAACCAGTGGGATACAGCAATCCCAGGCTATAAACTCTATAGAAGGGATAGAGAGGGGCGGGGGGGAGGGGGGAGTGGCCATCTACGTTAAAGAAGGGGTAAAATCCAGCAGAATGGAGATTGACAGAGGGTCTGACTCCACCATAGAATCACTGTGGGTTAAACTACCAGGTCCAAGGAGTGATGTGATAGTTGGGGTATGCTATTGCCCACCAGATCAAAAACTTGAGGGGGACCTTGAAATGAGGAGAGCAAACATGGAGGTGGCTAAGAGGGATAGGATAGTAATCATGGGGGACTTCAATTATCCCCACATTGACTGGGCCAATGCGAGCTCCAGGCAAGAAAGAGAAACTGGGTTTCTCGACTTGCTGAATGACTGTGCCTTAGAGCAACTTGTCATGGAGCCCACCCGAGAACAGGCAACTCTGGATCTAATACTGTGCAATACTCAGGACCTGGTCAGGGATGTGAATGTCACTGAGCCTCTGGGGAACAGTGGCCATGCTGCAATCTCCTTTGCCATGCATGTTGGAGGAAGAGTGTCAAGCAAATCAGACATAAAAACCCTTGATTTTCAAAGGGCAAACTTCCCTCAGATGAGGAAAGTAGTTAGAAAGAAATTGAAGGGGAAGGTTGGAAGTATCCAATCTCTTCAGAGTGCATGGAGCCTGTTTAAAATAACGGTAACAGAGGCCCAGCACAAGTGCATACCACAAAGAAAGAAGAGCTCATTTAAGTCCAAGAGGACACCGGCATGGGTAACGAGTGGAGTTAGAGAGGCTCTAAAGCGCAAGGAGAGGTCTTTCTGTAAATGGAAATCCTCCCCAAATGAGGAAAATAAAAAGGAACACAAACTCTGGCAAAAGAAATGTAAGAAGATGATAAGAGAGGCAAAGAAAGATTTTGAGGAACGCATGGCTAGCAATATAAAGGGTAATAATAAAAGCTTCTTTAAATATGTTAGAAGTAGAAAACCTGCCAGAGAACCAGTTGGCCCTCTGGATGGTGAGTAGAGATGGGCACGACTTGAAAAAAATTTTTTTCGAGTTGTCGTTAGTCGGGCCGGTTCCGTTTCGGCTCGTTTCCGTTTTTCGCGAAAATTTGAAAAATTAGTCGGTTCGTTTTTTCGTTTTTTTGTTGTCGTTAGTACTGGTTTGGGGAGGGGGTAGTGGGCTCCTGGAGGGAGCTGCAGGAGTCAGCCAGAGCCACAAGTGACGGACTGGCAGACTCTTTGCACCCGCTGTGTCTCACGTACTTGCATGTAGTGCAATGCAAGTAGATCTGGCTTAGGGTTAAGACGGCTTAGCGCAATGGCTAGGGTTAGGCTAGTTACGGGTGAGGTTACGGTGAGTATTGGGGTGCATCTGGGTGCCTCTCTGACCCACTTAGAAGGACAGTGTACTGGCGTATGGGTTAGGCTTAGGGTTCGGGTTTGGGCTACGATTAGTGGGCTGTTTATGCCCGATTGGCACATCCCAGAAGTCTCTGTGGTCAACCTGGCCAAGTGGCCATGCGATTGGTGGAAAATTTGCATGGTCTACTCCCATGGGAGAGCCCATCATTGCAAATGTGCAGGTGTAAAAAAATAAAATAAAATAAAATAAAATAAAATCAACGGAGACTTTTTTTTGCAAGAAAAACCCACTGCTGCTACTGTAAAAATTCAAGCATTTAAAATAGCTAATTTTCGCATGTTTCTGTGGTGCTTTGGTGGGGTTTTGGGCAACAATTTCAAAAAAAATATTGCGGTCGCCATTTTGGATCCCCCGCACTGCATGGCAAATGGATGCGCCCTCCCAGCCTGGTACCAGCAGCGCAGCAGTAGCAATAGCCAAGGAGAGGGGGGCGGGGAAACCCCCCCCAAATGAAACACCCTTCTGGCCTGGTAGGTGCCCTCAGACAGTTTTCGCCTACTTTTAGGGCCGGGAATCGGTTTTTTTTTAAACTTTTAAAAACTTTTTTTCTGTGCCGCTTGGCATTGCGCGATGCAAGTAACGAGCACGACAAATCAGACCAAATTGTTCGTTCGTCTGTTCGAGCTCGAAGTCTGGGGCAGTGATTCCCGTTACCGTTTCCGTAGAGTAACGGAAACGAGTAACGGAAACGGAAACGGGAATACCGCTAAGTCGTGCCCATCTCTAATGGTGAGGGAGGAAAAGGGGAGATTAAGGAGGACTTGGAAATTGCAGATAAATTAAATGAGTTCTTTGCATCTGTCTTCACGACAGAATACCTTGAGTAGATTCCGCTGACTGAACGGCCCCTCTTGACTAAAGAATTAAATCAAATACAGGTTAAAAGAGAGGATGTTTCAGGACTAATTGATAAATTGAAGATTAACCGGGCCCAGATGGCATCCACCCAAGGGTTATTAGGGAACTGAGAAATGAAATTGCAGATCTCTTAACAGTAATATGCAACTTGTGTCTTAAAACGGCCACAGTGCCGGGGGACTGGAGGATAGCAGATGTCACACCAATTTTCAAAAAAGGAAGGAGGGGGGACCCAGGAAACTACAGGCCAGTTAGCCTTACATCTGTCCCAGGGAAGATGGTGGAAAGCCTCATCCAAGAGAAAATCTTAAAACACATAAAAGAACAAACCTTGCTGAGAGAAAATCAGCATGGCTTCTGCAAGGGTAAGTCTTATCTGACAAATCTTTTAGAATGTTTTAAAAAGGTCAACAGGCATGTAGATTTGGGTGAACCGGTGGATATAGTCTATCTGGATTTTCAAAAGGCTTTTGACACAGTCCGTCACCAGAGGCTGCTGAGAAAATTGGACAGTCAGGGGATAAGAGGGCAGGTCCTCTTATGGATTGAGAACTGGTTGAGATCCCGGAAACAAAGAGTAGGTGTCAATGGGAAATTTTCACAATGGAGAGAGGTGAAAAGCGATGTGCCCCAGGGCTCTGCCCTGGGACCGGTCCTTTTCAACCTGACCTGGAGACAGGGATAAGCAGTGAGGTGGCCAAGTTTGCAAATGACACAAAACTTTTCCATGTGGTAAAAACCAGAGAAGATTGTGAAGAGCTCTAGAAGGATCTCTCCAAACTGGAGGAATGGGCTACGGAATGGCAAATGCGTTTTAATGTAGCCAAATGTAAAGTAATGCATATTGGGGCGAAAAATCAAAACTTTATCTATCAACTCATGGGCTCTGAGTTATCGGTGACAGATCAGGAGAGAGATCTTGGTGTGTTGGTAGACAGCTGTATGAAGGTGTCCACCCAATGTGTGGCAGCAGTGAAGAAGGCCAATTCCATGCTAGGGATTATCAAAAAGAGGAGTGAAAATAAAACAGCCAACATTATAATGCCATTATACAAAACAATAGTAAGGCCACACCTGGAGTATTGTGTACAATTCTGGTCACCGCATCTCAAGAAAGACATAGTGGAACTGGAAAAGGTGCAGAAGAAAGCGACTAAAATGATTACTGGGCTGGGGCACCTCCCTTATGAGGAAAGGCTAAAACATTTGGGGCTCTTTAGTCTGGAAAAAAGGCGCCTGAGGGGGGATATGATTGAGACGTACATAATGCAGGGCATGAGTAAAGTGGATAGAGGGAAGCTCTTCTCCCTCTCACAAAATACCAGAACTAGGGGACATACACTCAAATTGAGGGCTGGGAGAGTAAGAACTGACAAAAGAAAATATTTTTTCACCCAGCGCGTTGTTAGTCTATGGAACTCCCTGCCACAGGATGTGGTGATGGCATCTGGCTTGGATGCCTTCAAAAGGGGATTGGATAGATTCCTGGAGGAAAAGTCCATCACAGGTTACAAACCATGATGGAGATGTGTAATCTCCAGGCTTAAAACGGGGATACTTCAAGGGCCAGATGCAGGGGAGTGGGCTATCAGGAGACAGATATCTAGTCTCATGTGCTCCCAAACGCATCTGGTGGGGCCACTTTGAGATACAGGAAGCTGGACTAGATGGGCCTTTGGCCTGATCCAGCATGGCTCTTCTTGTGTTCTTATGTTCTTAGTTGTGGTCACTCAGGGACTAAACTGAAAATAATTTCCTGACTTCAACTGGATACACTGAAGTGCAATGTGCCTGCCTGCCTGTGTGTTCAATTGCACACCCAGCAGCACAACAGGTGTATGTATGTAAACCACAAACAAAGACTGGAGTAATGAATCAATATAGTATAATATTGTAAGGCTGATATCAAGCAGCGGCCTTCCAAAAGAGATATTTGGGTGTAAATAAGAACAATGAATGTAGTTTAGTTGCAGTCACTCGGGGAATAAAGTGAAAATAATTTCCTGAATTCAAGTTGGGAAAAATAGAAAATAAATGGTATGGTAGTAAGTAACTATAAATATATATATTTAAATAAATCCACACCTCCCACTCTCAGTCGGCCCTCCCCCTTTATCCAAGACATATCCTCCTCTCCCCACAAACAGCCAGAGAAGAGGAAAGATACAAAACCCTAACTGCTTCCCTTCGCCAAAGCTGCAGGGAATCAAAGAAATTTTTCTAATGAAAAATAAATTCCCTCCCTGCCTGCCTAAAGCCTAAAGCCTCCAGGCCTCCCCCCTCGAATCCAGTCTCCAGTCTCCACTAGCACAGCACATTCCTCCCTGAACCACATACAAGACCCGACTGAGACTTCTGGAAGGTTCCTCGGCTTTTTATGCCCTCCAAGACATCCAGAAGTGGCAGTCAAAACCTGGCCATGCCATTGGTGGAATTGTTCAAAAAATTGCATGTTCCCATCCCATGCCCAGTCCACATGGGCAGGTCTAAAATAAAATAAAATAAAATAAAATAAAATATAATCAATGCGACGTTTTATTGCTATAAAAAACCCATCGCGGCTACTATTAAAAATCAGGCATTAAAAATAAATAAATTCCACATGTTTCTGTGGTCATTTGGTGTGTTTTTAGACCACGATTTACAAAGAAAAATTGCAGTCGCCATTTTGGATTCCCCCCCACATGGCATGGCGACGAGGATGATCCCCCCCCAGCCTGGTGGCAGCAGCCCAGGACAGGAGAGGAGGGGGGAGGCCGTGGACCCCCCCCAGAAACCACCCCTCTGGTAGGTGGCAATTGGCAAAGCCTCAGGCAGGCATATTTTCGCCTGCTTTTTCGGCCGGGAGGGAGTCGTGTTTTTGTTTTTGTTTTTACTTTTAAAAACTTTTTCTGTGCTTGTTGTGGCATCACGCAATGGCCGCGATGCCACAAACGGATACGAAGAACCCAACCAGTTTTTTCTTTTTTCGGTTCAAGTTTGAATTGTAACATCTTAATCTCTGTTACCGTTTCCGTTACCTACGGTAATGAAAAAACGGTAACGGAAACGAAAATTTCGATGCTCCGTGCCCATGTCTATTCCGAAGTGTACACATTTTTGTACACCTTTAGTATAATTTGCATTCTAATCTAAATTTTAGGAATACAGTATATGGATCTTGTAAATTCATTATTAGAGACAATTTGAATGACTTTCTCATAGGTTCTATATGACACTTTAGGTTAGATCTTATAATCAAATTTGCATAATCATTTTCATGCATTGTTTTGTTTGGATGAATAAGTATGCTTTGACTGGCATGAGATCAAACATATTGTTGGTAGTCGTTTTTAAAAGCCATCTACATCATCATTGTGAATAATCATTGGATGACAAAGATGAACATCTCCTTGGCCATTGTACTTGGGCAGTGAAGAATGACAACTGTCCAAAAAGATATAATGGGATATTGCACTTTAGCAACTGTCCTGAGGACACCCAATCTTCACCAAACTTATAGGACCTTTTGAAGGGGGTCAGGGGAAGCTTCTCTGAAGTTTTGGTATCTCTAGGTGCCTTGGGTGGACATGTTATAGCCCAACAATGAATCAAACATTTTTCAAAATTTACTTATTCATATTCATTGTGAGACATGGATCCATATGAATTCAAAATAATGATTAAGCAATTTTTGGCAATTTTTGGCAATTTTTGGCAAATTATGCAATTCATTATTTAATCCATGTCCATCCATAATAGCAACTCAGTGGGATAATTGGGCAGACTTCTGACATTCTATGTACAATACAAAGAGTTGAGCTGGAATGTGAAGAAGGGGGTTGCTGCCTCACAGCCAAGAGACTCCTGCAGTCATGATATCTCACAAATGGGTAGTATTTGTTCATGAATATGTAACTTATTGGCAAGCATGTGACATTTCCAAATGGCTGAAAAAGTGATAAAAATGCCAAGCAGGTTTTAACTTGTTCAAATACAACAGTCATTTAAAATATGTGTGTGAGAGGTTTAGATGAACACTCAGTACACATAAGACATAGCTAATAACTATTGCCAGATAAATGTCCTTGGGAAATTCATGTGAATAATCTTTGAGAAGAATATTCCAGATTTAGTAATTTTCTTCACAACTTTGACAGGAAACAAACTTGAAGATACCTTTTTAAAGAATGTGGGGTGGGAATGAGGGAGCAAAATGGACCAATTTGCATGTCAGGGCAGAATGCTTTGCCTGCTTGACAGCCCAGCATTGATTTTTTAATGCATTCATTAATTCATTATTTAATTTTTATTTTATCCAGCATTCCTCTCAACACTACCAAAATTTGGAGCTAATATCATGCAGAGCTGCTTTATAAATTTTGGAGTAATGCATTGATTATAATTCATCTATTAATTGGATTTTATATGACTCGCCATATAATTCTTAGCTTTAAAATATCAGCATGTGTGTGTATAAACACACAGACACACACACACACACACACACACACACACACACACACACACACACACACACACCATAATAATAGCCTTAGAACTGCAGAGCTGGAGACAGGGAGCCTATGGATCATCAAGTCCAGGCCCTGTCAAGAAAGCACAGTGGGAATTCAAATTCTCAAATTCTGATTTTGCAGCCAGAGACCCAAACCATAAAGTTGTCAAAAAGAAAAAAAGAGAAGGGCATACAGTATTTCGAAGATGACGCTTTTAGAAGTATAGATTTTTGAAATAAAATACTTTGTAAATATGTATTTTGAATATTGTTTAAATAAGAATTTTGTTTAAAACTGGACTTTTAAAAGTATTCATAACTTAGTATTGAAATGGAATAAAACAATCTTATTTATTTATTTATTTATTTTTATATTTATATCCCGCTTATCTTTCGTTCGAAACTCTAAGCGGCTTATAAGTGAACCTGTGTAAAATTGATTTAGACTGGAAATAGATCAATCTCTCCCTCTTTATACTATGCAGGCATGTATAATGGATATTCTACAAGTTTATTTTCAGACCGTTTCTGGCATTCCTTATTGTAGAAGGTTTATACTTTGGTAATTGCGTTCCTGAAATATGTAATTAGGGATATTAAGTCTGAAAAGGATGCAAGGGTTATATTTTTCTATTTCCACCTTGTATACAATTTCATTAGAGCTAAGCCAAGCAGAAAATACAAAGATGTGAAAAATGTTCCTTCAAATGAAAAGGGACATTTTGATGCCCAGGTTTCTTTTAATGTATTTTCAAATGGTTAATTTGTTTGACCCCAAGATATCATAGAAAGTTCATGGTTTAATGAAGTTGGCACCAACAACAATAATTCTTTTTTGAAAAAGCAATATAAATGATTCTGTGAGACATATCTTCTATTTGTCAGTATTGTAGGGGGCATTAACTTCACACTCACAACCGACTGGTATGTATGTGATTGTTGGAAGAGCACATGATCCCTTCTGGACATTCCCCAATCCTGCCAAATTTTGCTGGTGTGGAATTTGCACTCTCAAAGAGCAATGCTAGACTACTTCCAAACAAGTGTACCTTCCCAAAATGCTTGCTTATATATAGCCTTATTAAGTCCACAGGAAATCTGGACTTCGACTGGAAATGGTGGCATTTCCATTTGGCTAATGCCAGTCTGCCCACGGTGTGAGTTTCCATTTTAAATAACAGAATGTCCTTTTGCCAGTTGAAAAAAAAACATTTATTTAGTTAGGAGATTTATAATGCCTTTCCATTTGTATGCAGTACGAAATCATAACTAGAATCAATCGGAATTTGATGAGTCAATTCCTCTGCAAATTCCATAGATTCAGTTGGGCTGCTCTAGTTGTGACTACTACTACTAATAGATTTCAACCATTTTGGGTGTCAGGAGCCTTTTTATTCTTCCCAGTGTTTTCCTGCAGGTGTGGAGTCTGCTGATCTGACACACCACTTTGCCAAACTTACAAGTCTTCAGGGTGCAGTCTGACAATTTGTGTGTCCTTACTGACAGTGTCCTTCCATCTCTGTTTAGGTAACCCATGTGACAGCTGGCCACATATTTTCAGGTGGCAAGCAGTTTCGGCAATGGTGGAAGGTTCATGTCAGTCAGCTTATCTCATCCTCTCTGTTATTGTTGTTGGGTAGCATCATTTGTGACATGGCTGAATAGAGAAATACCCAATATTCAACAAAACATACCCATTTCCATGGCAAGGGGATGGCTCTCTAACCCCCATTGTTGCTCCCCAACACTTTGTGCCATACAGTGCAATGGGACAGACATGTGGTGCTGCTGGACTGCCCCCCCCCCATCTAGGGTGGTGCTGAGTTAAAGATGGACTGTGACCTCAGGCTGTGACAGACCAGTTTACATTTTTGTCACAACAATTGGACCAAAATGATTACTAGGTTTTTGTGGACATGTCCAGTTCATCAGGCATATGGCAACAGAATGAAATGTTGAATGAAATACCAGTTTCATACCAAATATTCATTGGCTCTTCGGTGTATGGGTGTATGGTACATTTACATGGAGTCATCTGTTGTAAATTCCTCAGGAGACAGACAGACATCACTTCTGGACAATGATGAGAGACAAGAGGGAAGAGGGAAAGTGGGCATTGAAAACTGGGAAATAACTTGAAGCTTAAACATGTGAGAAAAAGAGAATATTAAATATAACGGTGAAAGAAGATGGCAGGGGAATCTTGAGAAGTCCTGGAGAACAGGGGAAGTCCCCATCAACTGGAGGAGGGCTAATGTTGTCCCCATCATCAAAAAGGGGAAAAAAGAGGACCCAAATAATTACCACCCAGTCAGCTTGACTTCAATTCCTGGAAAGATCCTAGAGCAGATTATCAAACAGTCAGTCTGCAATTATTTAGCAAACAATGCTGTCATTACAAGAAGTCAACACAGGTTTCTTAAAAACAAGTCATGCCAGACTAATTTGATCTCTTTCTTTGATAGAATTACAGGCCTAGTGGATGAGGGGAATGCTGTGGATATTGTTTATCTGGACTTTAGTAAGGCCTTCAATAAGGTTCCCCATGGTATTCTTGCTAAGAAGTTAGTAGAAAGTGGGATAGATAGTGCTACTGTTAGGTGGATTTGTAATTGGTTGACTAATCGCACCCAAAGGGTGACCATAAATGGCCTCTCTTCAGCTTGGAGAGACGTGACCAGTGGGGTGCCCCAGGGTTCTGTTCTGGGTCCAGTGCTGTTCAATATCTTTATTAATGACTTGGAGGAAGGAATAGAGAGTATGTGATATTAAATTTGCAGATGATATCAAATTAGGAGGGGCTGCTAATTCCCTAGAGGATAGGATGAAAATCCAAAAAGACCTTGACAGACTAGAGTGCTGGGCCAAAGCCAATGGAATGGATTTCAACAGAGGGAAATGTAGGGTACTACATCTAGGTAAAAAGAATGAACTGCACAGATATAGGATGGGGGATACTTGGCTGGAGAATAGTACCTGTGAAAGGGATCTGGGAGTCTTGGTGGACCACAAATTGAACATGAGTGTGATGCGGCGGCCAGGAAAGACAATGCGATTCTTGGTTGCATCAACCGAACCATAGTGTCTAGATCAAGGGAAGTGATAGTGCCACTCTATTCTGCTCTGGTCAGACCCCACCTGGAGTACTGTGTCCAGTTCTGTGCGCCTCAATTTAAAAAGGATGTTGACAACCTCGAGCGGGTGGTGCAGAGGAGGGCGACCAGGATGGTTAAGGGTCTGGAGGAAATGTCTTATGAGGAACGGCTTAGGGAACTGGGAATGTTTAGCCTTTCAAAAAGAAGACTGAGAGGGGATATGATAGCTATGTTTAAATATTTGAAAGGATGTCATATTGAAGAGGGAACAAGTTTGTTTTCCATGGCTTCAGAGACTAGGACTCGGGGCAATGGTTTCAAACTACAGGAAAAGAGATTCCATTTGAACATTAGGAAGAACTTCATAACAGTTAGAGCTGTTCGACAGTGGAATATGCCGCCGCGGAGGGTGGTTGAGTCTCCTTCTTTGGAGGTTTTTAAGCAGAGGCTGGATGGCCATCTGTCGGAAATATTGTGATGGGGTTCCTGCATGGCAGGGGGTTGGACTAGATGGCCCTTGTGGTCTCTTCCAAGTCTATGATTCTATGATTCTATGATTCTATGATTCCTGTGTTAGTGTAAGAAATATTAACAGTTCTTACCTTTGAACCCTGTAATGAGAAATTATCTTGGTAATAGTGAAGAAAGTAACAGTTACAGTATTGAATAGAGATGGGCATGAAATGAACTTTTGGTTCATTTTGTTATTCATTATTCATTTCATTACGTAAGAAAATGAATAATGAGCCGCAGAGCAGAACCAGAAAAAACCGAACCGAACTGAAAAAAAAATGGTTTGTTTTGGTTCATTTTGTTAATGGTAGTGATCGACAGAAAGAGTTGTTTTTAAATGTTTAAAAATGACGTGAAACACTTCAAAATATGTGCATATTATTTTTATGCCTGATTATACCTAGCAAGTTGATGACCAGTGCTTAAAACATCTAAAAATATGTTTTACAAGATATCTTTTTTTTAAAAGGGAAAAATGGCTGCCACATACTTTTGTAAATGGCGGCGATTTTGTGCAGAATGGCATTTTAAGTTATTAAAACATTCTTAAAATACTTAAAAAACCCAGTGAAAATTAATATTTCTGGCTGATAATACCTAGCAGGGGGGTGACCACTGCTTAAAAGATCTAATTATGTGTTTTCTCAGATTTTTTATTATTATTTTATTTTAAAGGTTTTTTGGGAGGCTTAAAGTGGCAGGCAGAGGCAAATATGTTCCCTTCCCCTTTTTTCATTTATTTTTTAGGGTTGATTTAGGTGTACTGTACCAATTGATTGTATTTTTATTTTATTTATATATATATATATATATTTATGTTCAAGGGGGAAAAGGTGCCATGCATGCATTGCATACACTTTAGGATTAGGCAAACTTGTTCCCTTTCCCCCTCTCTCTTTTTCATTTTTAAGAGTTGATCTATAGCATTTTTGGATGTATTTTTATTTTTATTTTTATTTTATTAATCATGCAATTGAACAGCACATGGCAAAGCCAACTTGCAACATTTGGGAACCAATAGCAAAGCCTGTTTCCAGTGGGAGGGTCTTGGTGCTGGCAGAGAGCATAAAAAAAAGCTCTTGCAGGCAGGCGATGCCTCTTTGCAGTCTCTGGTGGAGTGAGCTTGTAGGGGAGGGATTGCTGCCAGTCAGTGGCTCCTGTGGGCTCACTGGCTGGTCATTCTGGGCTTTGGCCTGTGCTGTCTCTCTGTTTAAAAACAGAACAAATGTATATTATTTATCCCCTTTATATTTCTTGTAGGATTGGGTTTTGGTTTAGGGTTTTGGGTTAGGCCTTTTTTGTTCAGGGGAGTTTATTTTTTCCTCTATTCCTGTCCTGCCCTGTTGTCCCCCAACTAACCCATTGTCCCCTAATTATATTATATTATTACTTTAATTATTTTATATCTCCCATCACCCCCCTCCCCCAAACTTTTTTCCCACCCAATCAGTGTCCTGTACTTCTGGTTTCCCCACTGAAGGGCTTTTGTTTTGTTTTGTTTACATTTAAAAACAAAAAATAAAATAAAATAAAAAAAAAATAAAAAATAAAAAAATGAAGAGTGGCAAGGGGAAGGACACCCCTACTAAATTCAAAAGAACCATGTTTTGGCAGGCTAAGGCAGGCAGCAGTGCTGCTAGTTACACTGGTACCAACACTGTGGGCAGGAGGGCAGAGCAGATGCTACCCCCACCAATCCCTACTCCCCCCTTGTTTGCGGAGGAATCAGAATCCTCCCTGAGATCAGTCCATCTTGAGTTGGAGGATTCTGAGGACCTTTTGCCAGGCAGGGAGGAAATGCAGGCTTCTTCCTCTGATGCAAGTTCGACTCATCCTCCCTCCCAGACTAGTGGCAGCACCCCATCATCCCAGGGTGCGAGTCAGGCCACCACCAAGGCAGGCTCTGCCAGAGGCAGCAGTTTACACAAGCCTTGTGGCTCTCTCTGGGAGTATTGCAAGAGCCAGGAAGACCTGAGGCTTGCAGTGTGCAAGCGCTACAAGGTGGTGGTGTGCAGGGGGAGTGACCCAAGGCACCTTTCATTGAGTTCCTTGAGGAATCACCTTCTGCACAAGCACCCTGAGATGCTGCCAAGGCCAGCACCAGGCACTGGTTCCTATGGTGCTGGGAGGAAGAGGGGGTAGGAGAGGCAGGAAGTAGGATGGAGGCAGGGGAGACCTCCACTGAGAGAGCAAAGAGGCAGGCCACTCTGCATGAAGTGGTGCCTCTCAATGGGGGTTTCTTGAGCCAACATGCTAGGGGCAAGGCCCAGGATGCCACCACTTGCATGGTCAGTGAAATGGTGGCCATGAGCGGTTTGCCCCTCTCCTTTGTGGAGTCAGCAGGATTCAGGCACCTGCTGAAGCACCTGGCTCCCTGGTATGAGCCTCCATCCTGTCGTACCCTCAGCAGGCGGGTGATGCCTTCCCTTTATGAGTCGGTCAGGGAGATAGTCTGTGCCCAGCTGCAGGCGGCCAGAGGTCGGAAGGTCCACTTCATGTCTGACTTCTGGACCAGTGGGCACCACGGCTATCAAAACATCAGAAGGGCCAAAGTTTGGACATATGTGGTCAACAGGATATCCTCACTACCATTCAAAATAAGACACCATCCAAGGGAAAATCTCAGAAGTTGGGGCCTTTTTAGCCACATCTCAAACAATCAAACGAAAATTGCTTGGAGATCTTTTTCAACAAGTGTGAACAGTAGTAACCAGAACAGTGTGTCCTGTAGACCATCTTGATTGCTGTTCTTGGTGGTGTCAGCATTTAGCCTGCCCTTTGCTCTGTAAAGCTGGCATCCTTTTTCCTGATGACAACATGAGCATGATATTGTGCCACAATATCAGTCCATTTGGTGTCATCTAGTATGTTCTTAAAATGTGGCTGCCTGAAGTATGTTCTATTTAAACTCCCACATGTAACCCTTCCATTCGAACTGGAGATCATGTTATATGTCTTCTTCTTCCATGCTGATCCATACAAGGTAAAGAGTAAGGATTAAGGAAGCAGCAGCAACAGCAGAATAGGATAGGTGCAGCACAAGGGGAAAACTTTGCGGTAAAGTTGGGGAGCTAAAAGTTAAACCCAGGGAAGCCCCCCTCCTATCCTGCCTTTCACCTCACCCAGGGTTCTGCTTGGGCTACACTTGGAAGGTGGAGCTCATGCAGTCAACATAGGCCTCTTCTCTACCTTTTCTTTAAGTCACCATTAAGGTTCTGATGTAACTTTCCATTTTTGTTATTAAATAAAGCAAGGTGGCATACTGAAATGGCAATGTGACAACCTATTAGAATTTCTTTGTGTTGGTTGGTTTGTTTAAAAGACACAATAAAGGGGGGGAATCTTCTGACCTATCTTTCAATTCCACAACCTACCCAATACATCACAAGGTTATCACTGCAGATTAGAGATGGGCACGACCAGGAAAAATTATGTTTCGAGTTGTCGTGTGTCGGAGCTGGTCCGTTTCGGCTCGTTTCCGTTTTTTGTGAAATTTTCCAAAAATTTGTCATTTCGTTTATTGGTTTTTCGTCTGTCGTTAGTACTGGTTTTTTGGGGGGGGGCTCCTGGAGGCACCTCTCTGGGGTGGGTGCCTCCTCTGGCCCGCCATGAACGGAAAGCGGGCTCCTGGAGGCACCTCTCTGGGGTGGGTGCCTCCTCTGGCCCGCTACAAAATGGCATGCATAGCCAATTGGATATGCATACCATTAAGTTGCAGTTGCAGCAGGCAGAGGCACCTCTCTTTCGGGTGCCTCTGTGACTCACTGCCTGCAGTGCACTTGGGCTGGGGAATGAAGTGAGAGAGGACCCCTACGGGCACCCGCTGTGACTCACTAAGAAGGGAAGTGTACTTGCTGTATAGTGCAATGCGAGTACACAGATCTGGCTTGGAGTTAGGGGTTAGCGCAAGGGCTAGGCTTAGGGTTACTGGTAAGGTTAGGGTGAGTTACTGGGGTACACCTCTGGGTGCCTCTCTGACCCACTAAGAAGGACAGTGTACTGGCGTATGGGAGGGTTAGGGTTCGGGTTCGGGTTCAGGCTAGGGTTAGTGGCTCTTTATGCCCGACTGGCACATCCCAGAAGTCTCGGTCAAAACCTGGCCATGTGGCCATGCAATTGGTAGAATGGCTCCAAAAATTTGCATGGTCCACTCCCATGGACAGCCCATTGCGCAGGTGTAAAAAAATAAAAATAAAAATAAAATAAAATAAAATCAATGGAGACGTTTTGTTGCAAGAAAAACCCACTGCTGCTACTGAAAAAATTCAGGCAGTTTTAAAATAGCTATTTTCGCATGTTTCTGTGGTGCTTTGGTGTGTTTTTGGACCACGCAATTTCAAAATAAACATTGCGGTCGCCCCATTTTGGATCCCCCGCCCGCACCGCATGGCATGGCGAGTTGGCGAGATGACGAGGATGCGCAGCCCAGGAGAGGAGAGGGGGGGAGGCCGGGGACCCCCCCCCCAGAAACCACCCTTCTGGTAGGTGCCCTCACTGAGGCAGGCCGCAGGCATATTTTCGCCTGCTTTTTTGGCCAGGAATCGGGGTTTGTTTTTTATTTTTAAAACTTTTTTTCTCTGCCGCGCCGCTTGGCGAGTTGGCGACTCGACGAGGATGCGCACTTTGCGCAGCCCAGGAGAGGAGGGGGGGAGGCCGGGGACCCCCCCCCCAGAAACCACCCCTCTGGTAGGTGCCCTCACTAAGGCAGGCATATTTTCGCCTGCATTTTTGGCCGGGAATCGGGTTTTTATTTTTATTTTTAAAACTTTTTTTCTGTGCCGCGCCGCTTGGCGAGTTGGTGACTCGACGAGGATGCGCACTTTGCGCAGCCCAGGAGAGGAGGGGGGAGGCCGGGGACCCCCCCCCCAGAAACCACCCTTCTGGTAGGTGCCCTCACTGAGGCAGGCATATTTTCGCCTGCTTTTTTGCCCGGGAATCGGGGATTTTTTATTTTTAAAACTTTTTTTCCTGTGCCGCTTGGCATCGCATGATCGCTGCGATGCCAGGAACGACAACGACAAATCAGACCCAATTTTTCTTTAGTCGGTTCGAGTTCGAGTTCTGGCGGAGTAATTGTCGTTACCGTTTCCGTTACGTAATGGAAACGAGAAACGGAAACGGAAACGAGAATTTCGCCAAGTCGTGCCCATGTCTACTGCAGATGTTTGTCCCCAGTGCCATACTTGTGAAAGGTATTAGAGATGGGCACAACTAGAAAAAATTATGTTTCGAGTTGTCATTTTTCGGGACAGGTCCATTTCGGGTCGTTTCCGTTTTTTGCGAAATTTTTCAAAAATTTGTCGTTTCGTTTTTCGGTTTTTCGTTTGTCATTTCTACCCGCTTTTTGCGCGATTTTAAAGGGAAAAAAATACAGCGATCTGAGAAAAGACATAAATGCACATTTTAAGGACCCCCCCACCCCCTGGTAGGTATTATCAGACAGTATAAATAATTATCGCTGCATTTTTATGGATGTCCAGAGCGTTTTTTAACATTTAAAAAACAGCTCATTTCATTGCGCACCGCCAGTAACGGAAACGAAACTAACGACCACAATTTTCATGGGTCGTTTTGTTTCGTTCAATTTCCAGCTCAATTTTCGTTTGTCGTTTCGTTACGTAACGGAAACGACAAACGGAAACGGAAACGAAAATTTCACAGAGTCGTGCCCATGTCTAAAAGGTATCCATCTGTACATGTCCTAGCTCTGTGCCAGAAGAGTGTGTGACAGCTCTCAAAGGGAAGGCCGGACCATGGCAAAAGTGATCCATATATCAATCCATATGCCAGTGTGGATATAACCTGTGTCGTCCCTGATGCCTACCCCAAGTTGCTGATGGACATCAGGAAGAGCAGGAGGGCAAGTGACATAGCCATTAAGAAGTAGCCTTCACTTTTCTTTACATGGACTGATAGAAGCCACTGAGTCCAAAGGAGGGGGCAGGAGGGAAATAGATGATCTTAGGCAAAACAGTAAGGCAGCCCGGACGAATAGTTAGGTGGCTGGACTTGGCTGGATTGCTGCTGGTGTCTAGCAGAAAGTGAGTGTGGTGGCCATGTTCCTCCCTTCCTCTTTCCTTCCCAGTAGGGCCAAATGGTTATTTCACAGGATGGTGGGAGATGTGTGAGAGGTACAGTCTGCAGAAAGTAAGGCAGGGAAACATTACTCCTGGAAACTTTCCAGGGCAGAATTATAAAAGTCAGTGCTTTTCCTTGATAAAAATGCCATCTTTGAAATTCAGCATTTTAGCTCACTACAGAATAGATTTACTGAAAATCAACAAAAGTGGGTAGGATAAGTGCTAATCTATTAAGAAAAAGAAAACTAATTGTTCTCAGTTTATTTGAGAAGCTCCTGATCTGACAGAAATTGAGGGCCACATGCTTTTGCAGGGTGTAAATCAGGCACTTAAAAAAAACAACAAAGAAATTTGAAACTTGAAAACTCTTTGCCTAAACATCCGCACATTTGGCACAGAGCAAGAACATACTATGTCCTACAATTGTGCCACCCCTTTGGTGTTGCCCCCATCAGGCATAGTCTGTATCTCCTAGTTCCAGGGACTAAGGCAATTTAGGTGAGGAGCAGATTACAGGCTGTAAGCCCCCCCCCGTCCTCCAAAAAAAAATTTTTTTTGCTGTTAATTTCCCTAGTTACTGAATTCTGGTTAAAGGAAGGGTGTGTTTTCTAAATGGGTGGGGCTATAAATGGAGCACAGGCATTGGAATTAGAATGGAAAAAGGGAAATAGGAGAAGGAAAAACAGTTATATCATTGTGGGAGAGGAAAACTGACTCAGATTATCCCCTGCCCTGAGATTCAAAATGTTGCTGCTGAATGCTAGTTTGGTGAACAAAAAAAAATACCTTGAACCTGGACCTGAGCTATACAAGAGGGAAGTGGCTGGGTCAACCAGGTCAGAGTAATAAATATTTTTTGGCTTCTGTGGGCAACCGCTGTGAAGGGGGTCAGTAACAGAGTTGCTGATGTTTTGAACCCTTTATCAGCTATCCTTTCCTGCCATGGTTTGCCTTATTTGTAGATACAAACAGTGGTACCTTGGTTTACGAGCATAATCCGTTCTGGAAGCATGCTCATAAACCAAAATAGCCGTAAATCAAAGCATATTTCCCATAGGAAATAATGGATACTCAAACTATTCTTCCCAGGGCCACCCCCTCCTCTGCAGGGCTTCTTTGCCATCATTGTCCTCCAAAGTGGCTTTGGAGGCGGGGGGGGGGGTGATGGTGGCTCAGAGGATTGCAGCAGCCACACCTTGCAGAAGTGGATCCTGCTGACCATAGAGGACAGAGGAGACCTCATCCAGCTCCAGCTCCATGTGGATTTTTAACTTGTTCATTATAATCATCAATAGACATGGGCACGACTCGGCGAAATTGTCGTTTCTGTTTTCGGTTATCGTTTCCGTTACGTAACAGAAACGGTAATGATAATTAAGCCGTCAGAACTCGAACTCGAACCGAAAAAAGAAAAATTTTGTCGGGTTCTTTGTTTCCGTTTGTGGTATCACGGCGATCGCGCAATGCGAAGCACAGAAAAAGTTTTTAAAAGTTTTTTTTAAAAAACCCTGACTCCCAGCCAAAAAAGCAGGCGAAAATATGCCTGCCTGAGGCTTTGCCACCTACCAGAGGGGTGGTTTCTTGGGGGTGCCCGGCCTTTCCCCCCCTCTTCTCCTGTCCTGGGCTGCTTGCACCAGGCTAGGGGGGGGTCATCCTTGTCGTCTCGCCATGCCATGTGGTGGGTGGGGATCCAAAATGGCGACCACAATTTTTCTTTTGAAATCGTGGTCAAAAAACATACCAAATCACCACAGAAACATGTGAAATTTATTTATTTTAAATGCCTGAATTTTAATAGTAGCAGCAGTGGTTTTTTTTAATAGCAATAAAACGTTGTATTGATTTTATTTTATTTTATTTTATTTTTTATTTTTTTAGACCTGCCCATTTGGGCTGGGCATGGGATGGGACCATGCAAATTGTTTGAACCATTCCACCAATGGCATCACCAGGTTTTTCACTGACACTTCTGGATGTCTCGGAGGGCATAAAAAGCCGAGGCACCTTCCAGAAATCGCAGTCGGGTGTATGGATGTGGTTGAGGGAGGAGGGCTGGCTGCTGGTGCTGGTGTGATCCGATCGAGATTGAGGAGGGAGGCTGGAGGCTTTAGGATTTAAGTTAGGCAGGGAGGGAGGGAATTGAATTTAGAAAATAATTTCTTTGATTCCCTGCAGTTTTGTCTGCTGAAGGGAATAGCAGTTTATTCTTTATTTCTTCTCTGGCAGTTTGTGAGGATTTTTTTCCTGATATTGGATAAAGGGGGAGGTTCGACTGGGAGTGGGAGGTGTGGATTTATTTTAAATATATATCATATACTACCATTTATTTTCTATTTTCCAAACTTCAATTTGCTTGCACACACACACATTTGGGGTGCAAGCCAAGGACAGAACCTCTATCCTAAGTGATATCCTAACTGCCCACTCGCCCGTCCGCCCGCGCCGCCACCTGCCTGCAGCCTGCGCCACCACCGCCCACTCGCCCCCACCCGTGGCCGCCACCTGCCCATGGCCCCCTGCCACCGCTGCCCGCCCGCACCTTCCCCCGCCACCCGCCCCCTGCTCCGCCCACCGCCTAGGGTGCAAAAATGCCTAGCGCCGGCCCTGATTGCGGGACACCCCCTATGTTCTGGGAAGTCAAATCGCGGTAAATCGTGGTGGAAACGACAAACGACAAACAACAAATGAAACGACAATTTTTTGAAAAATTTCGCGACAAATGGAAACGACCCGAAATGGACCAGTTCCGACAAACGAAAACTTGAAACATCATTTTTTCTGGTCGTGCCCATGTCTAATAATCAACAACATGAGGGCCATGGGCTGGTGGGTGGATGACCACACAAGAAAGGGGAAAGAGGAGGGGGGAGTTGGGGAAGAAGGGAAGGAGTCAACCAAGAGTTGAAGGAGAGCCCTCCCCAGCAGTGCTGCTGGCTCCTCCTTCTTGAGCCAGGCCACTGGATCTCCTGTGACCCAGCAGAAGAAATGGAGGGGGAGAAGAAAGGTTGAGGGCAAGAGAAAAGGAAGAAGAACAAAAAAACCCATACATACGGGCTTAGTCTTGCTGAGCCCACCACCTCCTGCTTATCCCTCTGAGGTACCTGCCTCCTGCTCTCCAGGTGGAGGAATCTCCTCACTCCCCACCCCACCCCACCCCACAGCTGCAGAAACATTTAAAGTGAGAGGTCCTTTCACTTAACTCTCCCAACACTCTGATCGGCCTTTCTGGGCAGGGTCCCTATCAGGTGTGAAACAAGAGAAACACAGATGGCAAATAGCAATGCTGAAACTTGCCCAGATCTTTTTCTGACAAGTAGAGATGGGCACGACTTGAAAAAATTTTTTTTCGAGTTGTCGTTAGTCGGGCCAGTCCCGTTTCGGGTCGTTTCCGGTTTTCGCGAAAATTTGCAAAAATTAGTCGGTTCGTTTTTTTTTCGTTTTTTCCTTTTCATTAGTACTGTTTTTTTTGGGGGGGGAGCGGGCTCCTGGAGGCACCTCTGTGGGGTGGGTGCCTCCTCTGGCCCACTATAAAGGGAAAGTGGGCTCCTGGAGGCACCCGTGGGTGCCTCCTATCCTCACCCACTAGGAAGGGGAAGCAGGCTCCAAGAGACCCCTCTACATGGGGGTCTCCCTTCCTCACCTGCTGCTGCTGCAAAATGCTATGCAATAGCCATATGGATATTGCATAACATAATGTGCAGACAGTGAGACCAGTGTGAGAGTGATAGAATCATGCCTTCCCTGCACAAGGCTCTCGCACCACCATGTCTCACACAGAAGGGAAGTGTACTTGCTGCGTGTAGTGCAATGCAAGCAAGTAGATCTGGCTTTAAGGTGGCTTAGTGCAACGGCTAGGGTTAGGCTAGTGACGGGTAAGGTTACAGTGGGCTAGTGGGTTGCACCTCTGGGTGCCTCTCTGACCCACTAAGAAGACAGTCTGTGACGTATGGGTACGGAGTCAAGGGTTAGGGTTAGGGCTAGGGCAGGTTTTTAGGGGGCTTTTTGGCACATCCCAGAAGTCTCCATGGCCAAGTGGCCATGCAACTGGTGGGATGGCTCCAAAAATTTGCATGGTTGTCCACTCCCACATGGCTGGCGCCAGCCCATCCAATGCGCAGGTGTAAAAAAAAAATCAATGGAGGACAGAGGAGGAGAGGAGAGACATTTTGTTGCAAGAAAAAAACCCACTGCTACTGTGAAAAATCTGGCAGTTTATAAATTTTCGCGTGTTTCTGTTGTGCTTGTGTGTTTTTGGACCACGATTTCAAAAACAATATTGCGTTCGCCGGCCCATTTTGGATCCCCCGCCCGCACCGCATGGCATGGCGATGGCGACTCGCGAGTCCGGCTGCCCAGGATGGGGGGGAGGCGGGACCCCCCCCTCCAGAAACCACCCCTCCGGTAGGTGCCCTGCGCCCTTAGTCAAGCAGGCATTTTTCCGCCTGCTTTTTTTGGCCCGGGAATGGGTGGGGGGAGAGTTTAAAAGTTTTTTCCTGTGCCGTCCGTGCCGCTTGCTTGCGCTTTAATTGCGGCGGCCGGCGGCCGGCGAGACTGGGCTTTTTGCTGGCTGCGAGCCTGCGGCGAGTCCCACAGAGCAGCTCACTAGGACGGGGGATGGGGGGGAGGCCGGGGACCTCCCTCCAGAAACAACCCCTCTGGTAGGTGCCCTGA
Source organism: Phrynocephalus guinanensis (assembly GCA_037367245.1). Taxonomy (NCBI): domain Eukaryota; kingdom Metazoa; phylum Chordata; class Lepidosauria; order Squamata; family Agamidae; genus Phrynocephalus; species Phrynocephalus guinanensis. The sequence goes on from CM074735.1 coordinate 2,170,568, forward strand.
GGCACGCAGGCATTTTTCCGCCTGCTTTTCGGCCGGGAACCGGGTTTTTTTTAACTTTTAAAAACTTTTTTTCTGTGCCGCGTGGCATTGCGCGATGCAAGGAACGAGCACGACAAATCAGACCAAAATTGTTCGTTCGTCGGTTCGAGCTCGAAGTCTGGGGGAGTAATTCCCGTTACCGTTTCCATAGAGCAACGGAACCGAGTAACGGAAACGGAAACGGGAATACCGCTAAGTCGTGCCCATCTCTACTGACAAGTGAATTCATTGGGAGAAAGTTAGGAGAATTGAGCAGGACAGCAGGAGGCAGGTACCTTAGAGGGATATGCTGGAAGCAGGTGGGCAAATGTGTGCTTTTTTCTTTTTCTTTTTCCTTCCCCCCAACCTTTCTTCTCCCCCCCTTCCATTTCTCCTGGTGGCTGGGCTCATGAAGGAGCAGCCAGTGGCCAGATAGCTGGAGCTGGCAGAGATGCCTGGGAGGGCTTCCCTTCAACTGTAGGGGGAAATAAGAGGCTGGTGGCCCGGTGGCCAAAAGCAAAGCAAAAAGCAAAGTGTTCTGCTTATATATCACCCCATGGTGCTTTTAGCACTCTGGGCAGTTTAGAATTTAATTATGCAGGCTACACATTGCACCCCACCCAGCAAGCTTCTGGTCATTGCACCACCACCCGAGCAAGCTTCCAAGGTCATTTTGCTGACCTTGGAAGGATGGAAGGCTGAGTCATCCATGAGCCTGCTACCTGGGATTGAACCCCAGGTTGTGAGTACAGTTTTAGCTGCAGCTTAGGCAAGGTGCATGCAAGAAGAGAGAGGGAGGGCAGTGGTGAAGGGATGAGTGGGGGTGAAAGCAAAACAAGCACCTCTGGTGCTCGTGTATCAAGACATTGCTCATTGATCAGAGCAAAATTGAACAGAATAGTTTGATCATTTATCAAAATTTATTTATTTATTTATTTATTTATTAAATTTATACCCCGCCCATCTTCCCTAAGGGAACTCTGGGCGGCTTACAGCTAATAGACACAAATATACAATAGCAGCAGAATTAAACAATAGAATAAAATAAAATAGAATACAAGCATAAAATCACAAACACCCTCCGTTAATATTATCGCTCGTAGAAATCGAGCTATGGGTGAACGAGCAGCAGATGGCAGGGACAAAAAACAAACAAACAAAAACAACCCTTAAACTAAACTTAAACTAGGTCACCAAAGGCCTCGCGGAATAGAATGGTTTTTTTTTTAACCGCTCTACGTAAACCAATATACTCGTAAAACGAGGTACCACGGTATCTGAAACGGAGTCCTTGGGATGAAATGTGGCTTCTGTTGGTGCATTTCTTGCTGTTCAGTAGTATCCTTTCCTGATGTAGCTGAGTTGGTTTTGGAGTGTGGCTGTTGTGTCCTTTATGCTTATTATGTTGGGGGATTTTGTCGTCCCTGCTGATGCCACTGTGTCTGATGAAGCTCCTTGTTCTCTGTTATCATGATCATGAATTCACCCCATTCATGTTGCAATTTATTTATTTACTTACTTATTTATTAACTGTAAAACCATCTGGCCCAGAGCCCACTCTGGGCAATGTACAACAAACAGCGAGTACAAAAATATAACAATATATAAGTGAAGCCATAATTTCAAATCCATAAGCATAAAAAGACATAAAATAATAGCAATATATAAGTAAAACCATTGTTGGCATAATCTCTAAAACATGTGGATAATGAAACGTGAAGTAATAAAGTAAAATAAAACAAAAAAGAATATTCAACAAGAAGACACACAAAAGCAATTATGAAGATTATAAATGTTAAAATCAAATCAACAGAGGCAATAAGAGTGGCATTTTCAAGCATCTAGCTATTAATTATTAGTTATTATTTTGTAGACTTTGTTTTCCATAATGAGTGAATTGATGATGAAGGAATTCTCTGTATATCTCTTGTGATCATCAGATTATGTCATGGTGAGTCTTAGACTTGCTGGGACGTAGAGCCTTTGGTGGAGTGTGGTGGAGTGCCAATTAAGACAGTCCATTCAAAGAAGCCCTTGAAAAGTTTGCTGTTACCATGCAAAGCCAGCTTGCTGAATTCTTCTGTGGCCTCCGGTGTGAGAAAATAGCCAGAAGAGGGGATGGGATTGCTCCTAAAATATGTGCTCCTGTCAATTGGAATATAGTTTATTTAACTGTATGTATTGATGGAACGGTTATCAGCGTGATGATGCTAGAAAGACAAGGTCTAACAAAATGTATTGGAAGAGATTCCATGCTGATTTTGGCAGAGAAGGAAATTATTCCTTTCTGCACCTGAAAGAGCTTTCCTGAGTGGTCAGAGATCTATTGTGCATTAGATTAAGAAGAGTTGGGGCTTTATCCCACATCCACTTTGTTGCTGTAGAAATTACGCTCAGTATCCCTACAAAAAATCATTCTCCCATGTCTGTGGCACTTTCAAAAGGACGCAGCTAACTGCGGAACAGACGTGCGACAGGGATTCCTGTCAGCACTCCCCCTCTCAGACCCCTCCTGTTTTGGCAAAGGAGGAAGCAGTAAATTCAAGCTCTGTTTGAATTTACCACTGCCTCCTTCCTTCTCCATGCTCCCTCCTCCTCCCAGGGGGATTTTCTGGACAGGGAGGGCTGTGAGCACCGGGTTCCTCCCCCCACTGCCCACAGCACTCCCTGTCCAAAACACCCCCTGGGAGGAGGGGGTGGCAGAAGAGAATGGAACAATCAGGCCGCAAGTTTACTGCTGCCTGGCTACTCCCGTTCTCCCCAACTGCCCACCTCCCAGCTGGGATTTTTTGACAGCTTGAGCTGTCAAAACCAGCTGGGAGGCAGTGGCGGGCAAGAACCAAGCAGGGAAACATCAGGCAGGTCTTGCTGCTGAAGCGAGATCTCTGGCAGCTCCCTGGTTTGTTTCCTCCTGAACCGAACACATCATTTCGGTTTGGTTCGACACACTGTCTGCCATTTCGTTTCATTTGAAAACCTTACGTAGTGATGAAACTGTGTCATTTTTCATAAGGTGCCCATCCCTACTCCCCATGCCTCTTGTGAGTATAGTCACCCCATGTGACCATGGGCAAGCTGGACAGTCCCCAGGGCACCTCAAGCAAAAAGGAATGGTAAAACTCTTCTGAGTATTCTCTACCTGGGGCCTTCTGAAAAGGTCACTATAGGTTTGAATTGAACTGACAGCATATAATGATTATTTTTATTTAAGTATGATAACTCATTTACTTGTGTTTGAATATTAGAACTGATTATCCTGATATTCTTCAGGCTTTAATTAAAATTTGAGCCACCTTGAGTTTTGCACTGGAGGAAAGTGAGAATATAAAATAGATAAGGTGATTGCTTGGACAGTGTGAGAGACAAGATGATGAGCTAAGTAGGCATTTCTTCTCTCACAGGCTTATGTAGTGTGCCTCTAACTTTAATGCATAAAAAGCACATTTTTCCAATCAAACACTTGGGAATCACAGTCATAAGGTAATTCACACTTTAAATTCTACAGCATTTATTGGATTTCAGGTAGCTGTTTAGGAGGACAGATATAACTTTTTCTCTGTATGAACGTTTTCAAGAACAGTGATTACTACATGCTCTGCTAACATATAAAAAGGCAGAGGCTTAGGAAACATCACTGTGCAAACCATTTGCAAAATCCACACTAGTGATCAGAAATAGAGATGGGCATGACCAGGAAAAATTACGTTTCAAGTTGTCGTGTGTTGGAGCTGGCCCATTTCGGCTCGTTTCCGTTTGTTGCGAAATTTTTTCAAAAATTTGTTGTTTCGTTTGTCATTTTTTCGTCTGCCGTTAGTACTGGTTTTTTGGGGGGTAGCGGGCTCCTGGAGGCACCTCTCTGGGGTGGGTGCCTCCTCTGGCCTGCTACAAAATGGCATGCATAGCCAATTGGATATGCATACCAAGTTGCAGTGGCAGGCAGAGGCACCTCTCTTTCGGGTGCCTCTGTGACTCACTGCCTGCGGTGCACTTGGGCTGGGGATGGGGAGGAGGAACGAAAGCTGCATTTGCTGTAGTGCAATGCGAGTACACAGATCTGGCTTAGGGTGAGGGGTTAGCGCAAGGGCTAGGCTTAGGGTTACTGGTAAGGTTAGGGTGAGTTACTGGGGTGCACCTCTGGGTGCCTCTCTGACCCACTAAGGAGGACAGTGTACTGGCGTATGGGTTAGGGTTAGGGTTAGGGTTCGGGTTTGGGCTAGGGTTAGTGGGCTTTTTATGTCCGACTGGCACATCCCAGAAGTCTCGGTCAAAACCTGGCCAAGTGGCCATGCAATTGGTGGAATGGCTCCAAAAATTTGCATGGTCCACTCCCATGGCCAGCCCATCATTGCGCAGGTGTAAAAAAATAAAAATAAAAATAAAATAAAATAAAATAAATGGAGACGTTTTGTTGCAAGAAAAAACCCACTGCTGCTACTGTAAAAATTCAGGCAGTTTTAAAAATAGCTATTTTCGCATGTTTCTGTGGTGCTTTGGTGTGTTTTTGGATCACGATTTCAAAATAAATATTGCGGTCGCCCCCATTTTGGATCCCCCGCCCGCACCGCATGGCATGGCGAGCGAGTTGGCGAGACGACGAGGATGCCCCGCACCAGAGCAGCCCAGGACAGGAGAGGGGGGAGGCCGGGGACCCCCCCCCCCAGAAACCACCCCTCTGGTAGGTGCCCTCACTCAGGCAGGCATATTTTCGCCTGCTTTTTTGGCCGGGAATCAGGTTTTTTTTTTAAAAAAAAAACTTTTTTTTTCTGTGCCGCGCCGCTTGGCAAGTTGGCGAGACGACGAGGATGCGCAGCCCAGGAGAGGAGGGGGGAGGCTGGGGACCCCCCCCAGAAACCACCCCTCTGGTAGGTGCCCTCACTCAGGCAGGCCTATTTTCGCCTGCTTTTTTGGCCGGGAATCGGGTTGTTTTTTTTATTTTTTAAAACTTTTTTCCTGTGCTGCTTGGCATCACGCGATCGCTGCGACGACGCCAGGAACGACCACGACAAATCAGACCCAATTTTTCTTTAGTTGGTTTTGAGTTCGAGTTCTGGCGGAGTAATTGTCGTTCTTCGTTTCATTACGTAACGGAAACGAGGAACGGAAATGGAAACGAGGATTTCGCCGAGTCGTGCCCATGTCTAATCAGAAATTTCAGGGCATAAAAAGAATGGAGGAAAGGGGTTCTATTGTACAAGATAACTTTAATTAAAACTATACCTTGTTTTCAATCCAAAGAAAAAAAAATGAGAAGGCATAATTTTTTTTTACAGTGCTTGGTGATATATTCAATTCTGAGCTGTATAAAGAAGCTTATAAGCTTAAAATCTACTAGGAATAAAACATGTAAGATAAATAATAAAAAAGCTTTCTGTGCTTAATTCTAGTTGTCTCTCAACAACTGCAGCTGCCGATAAGGCACTTGCTCAAAATAATGATGCATAATGTGACGAAGCAATAACTCAGACCTAAGAAGTAGGAGAGGATGCCATTCTTGAACACAGAGGTGTTGAGCTGCGTGGCCATCACAAAACACAAATGCAAAACTAGGTTACAGGTTATATAAAATATAAAAAAACATTGCAAGCTTTCAAGTGCAAAACACTCTTCTTCAAGGCAGGTCCCAAAAGTTCAAACATGGCAAAAGATGTGCTTTGCCAGGAGGTTATTGGTACAAGTTCTTGGCTAAATGGTGTATGCCAGGCAAGGACTCTTCTGAGAGGAAGGAAGTCAGCGGACAGTTGTAAAAACTGCTTAAGCATTGGGATTCACACCCTCGTTCTTCAAACAAAGGAACATGGGTGATACACTCACTCACAAACCCTCATGTCCATTTGGGCTCTACGAGACATACAAGTCCCTGTTGGCCGGGGGGGGGGAGAAGAGTTGATGTAGAGGACCCATGTGCTTCATTCTTGGATTGGGGTAAAATTGAGCAAGCCCACAACGTTTGCCAATTTGGAACCAGATTGAATTAAAGTGATGTTTACCTAGTAGTTACAGTCTTTGTTGTTGAGAGACCATGTGCCTCATTCCAGGTATGTGGGGAACGCCGGCGCTTTCTCTTGGCATCTTCACAATTCCATCAAAGCAAAGAGGGGGGTTGAGCCATGTGACCCAAGACTGCACTATTTAAAATCACTGTTTTGCTCAAGATTGCTCTAAGGAGAGGAACCCTCTTCATGGTCAATGAGAAAGTTTTCCCCCAGTGTCTCTAATTTTGCAAGTTAGGTTATGACAGCTGCAGGTTTTTGCACCCCTGGTCAATCCAAAGATTGTGAGCTCAGAGTAGCAGCAGCTCTCCCACAGAAATCACTTACTATCTGATTGCTGACAACCACATTGCTATGCTGTGTTTGACAGTGGCATGATTTAGGCTGCCAAGAAGGCTGAAGAGGTCCAGAAGCATTACAGGTTTGGCAGGAAGTGAATGCCACCACCAGCAGGTTACAGTAGGAATGGGGAAGGTGGAAATATGTGTCCCTGAAGATGTTGTTCCACTACTGTTTCCATAAATACAAGTCAACATACTCATTGGAGAGGAATGTGAGTTGCAGTCCAACAATATCTGGAGAGGTACACTGCTTGCCAATGTCAATCCTTAATAAATAGAGAAAGGCAAGAAAGCCAGAGTGGTCTTCACTAGATTGGTTTTCTGCTGATAAAATTAGTGAGATTCACTGTAGAAATAACATAAGAAAATCATTAAGTTAAGATTCTGCTGGCAGTAAAGATATGCATGTTTTATTATGTGCTGAGTAGAGATGGGCACGACTTAGCGGTATTCCCGTTTCCGTTTCCGTTACTCGTATCCGTTACTCTACGGAAACGGAAACGGGAATTACTCCGCCAGACTTCGAGCTCGAACCGATGAATGAACAATTTGGTCTGATTTGTCCGTGCTCGTTACTTGCATCGCGCAATGCCAAGCGGCACAGAAAAAAAGTTTTTTAAAAGTAAAAAAAAAAACCGATTCCCAGCCCTAAAAGTAGGCGAAAACTGTCTGAGGGCACCTACCAGGCCAGAAGGGTGTTTTATTTGGGGGGGGGTTCCCTGCCCCCCTCTCCTTGGCTATTGCTACTGCTGCGCTGCTGGTACCAGGCTGGGAGGGCGCATCCATTTGCCATGCAGTGCGGGGGATCCAAAATGGCGACCGCAATATATTTTTTTGAATCGTTGCCAAAACCCCACCAAAGCACCACAGAAACGTGCGGAAGTTAGCTATTTTAAATGCCTGAATTTTACAGTAGCAGCATTGGGGTTTTTCCTTGCAAAAAAAGTCTCCGTTGAGTTGATTTATTTTTATTTTATTTTATTTATTTTACACCTAAAACCTGCGCATTTCGAATGATTGGCACGCCCATGGGAGTGGACCATGCAAAGTTTTTGGAGCCATTCCCACAATCGCATGGCCAGGTTTTTGCTGATCCTGTACCAGGCTGGGAGGGCGCATCCATTTGCCATGCGGTTGGGGGGGGATCCAAAATGGCGACCGCAATTTTTATTTTGGAAATCGTTGCCCAAAAAACCCCACCAAAAGCACCAACAGAAACATGCGAAAATTAGCTAATTAAAAGCCGTGAATTTTTTACAGGTAGCAGCAAGTGGGGTTTTTCTTGCAAAAAAAAGTCTCCGTTGATTTCTTTTTTATTTTATTTTATTTTATTTTTTTAACACCTGCGCATTCGCAATGATGGCTCTCGCCCATAGGGAGTGGACCATGCAAAGTTTTGGAGCCATTCCACCAATCGCATGCCAGGTTTTGCTGACTGTGTACCAGGCTGGGAGGGCGCATCCATTTGCCATGCGGTGGGGGGGGGATCCAAAATGGCGACCGCAATAATTTTTTTTGAAATTGTTGCCCAAAACCCCACCAAAGCACCACAGAAACATGCGAAAATTAGCTATATTTAAATGCTTGAATATTTACAGTAGCAGCAGTTGGGTTTTTTCTTGCAAAAAAAAGTCTCCGTTGATTTTATTTTATTTTATTTTATTTTATTTTATTTTATTTTATATTTTTTAACACCTCCAGAGCATGCACATTTGCCAATGATGGGCTCTCCCATGGGAGTAGACCATGCAAATTTTCACCAATCGCATGGCCACTTGGCCAGGTTGACCACAGAGACTTCTGGGATGGGCCAATCGAGGCATAAACAGCCACCACTAATCCGTAGCCCAAACCCGAACCCTAAGCCTAATCCCTTACGCCAGTACACTGTCCTTCTAAGTGGGTCAGAGAGGCACCCAGGATGCACCCCAATACTCACCCGTAACCCTCACCCGTAACTAGCCTAACCCTAGCCGATGCGCTAAGCCGTCTTAATAACCCTAAGGCCAGATCTACTTGCATTGCACTACATGCAAGTACGTGAGACACAGCGGGTGCAAAGAGTCTGCCAGTCCGTCACTTGTGGCTCTGGCTGACTCCTGCAGCTCCCTCCACCCGCCCGCAAACCCAACCCCCCCTCCCCAAACCAGTAACTAACGACAACGAAAAACAAAAACGAACCGACTAATTTTTGGCAAATTTTCGCGAAAAAACGAAACTAGCCGAAACGGAACCGCCCGACAACGACAACTCGAAAAAAATTTTTTTTCAAGTCGTGCCCCAATCTCAAGTGCTGAGTCTTACTTTGCATTTAGTGGGTTAAATTAGACCTGCAGGGTTTATCTTGTTTTTATAAAGACCTTTTCCACCCATAACCAAACCTTAATCATTCCTCTGCCCTGTTCACAATTCCCTTCCGCCCC